>JAGQAX010000022.1:17880926-19080926 GCA_019142605.1 Cephalopholis sonnerati
TTTTCATGATTTCGAACGACCTACTATACTATTACGATTTTTCATGATTTCGGACGACATACTATACTATGACGATTTTTCATGATTTTGAACGACATACTATACTATGACGTTTTTTCATGATTTCGGACGACATACTATACCATGACGATTTTTCATGATTTTGAACGACATACTATACTATGACGATTTTTGTTGATTTTGGACGATATACTATACTATGACGATTTTTCATGATTTCGAACGACATACTATACTATGACGATTTTTATTGATTTTGAACGACATACTATCATGATTTTGAACGACATACTATACTATGATGATTTTTCATGATTTTGGACGACACACTATACTATGACGATTTTTCTTGATTTTAGACGACATACTATACTATGACGTTTTTTCATGGTTTTGAACGACATACTACACTATGACGATTTTTCATGATTTGGACGACATACTACACTATGACGATTTTTATTGATTTTGGACGACATACTATACTATGACGATTTTTCATGATTTTGAACGACATACTATACTATGACGATTTTTCATGATTTAGAACGACATACTATACTATGACGTTTTTTCATGATTTCGGACGACATACTATACTATGACGATTTTTCATGATTTTGAACGACATACTATACTATGACGTTTTTTCATGGTTTCGAACGACATACTATACCATGACGATTTTTCATGATTTTGAACGACATACTATACTATGACGATTTTTGTTGATTTTGGACGATATACTATACTATGACGATTTTTCATGATTTCGAACGACATACTATACTATGACGATTTTTATTGATTTTGGACGATATACTATACTATGACGTTTTTTCATGATTTTGGACGACATACTATACTATGACGATTTTTCATGATTTCGAACGACATACTATACTATGACGTTTTTTTCATGATTTGGGACGACATACTATACTATGACGATTTTTCTTGATTTCGGACGACATACTATACTATGACGATTTTTCATGATTTTGAACGACATACTATACTATGACGATTTTTGTTGATTTTGGACGATATACTATACTATGACGATTTTTCATGATTTCGAACGACATACTATACTATGACGATTTTTATTGATTTTGGACGACATACTATACTATGACGATTTTTCATGATTTTGGACGACATACTATACTATGACGATTTTTCATGATTTTGGACGACATACTATACTATGACGATTTTTCATGATTTTGAACGACATACTATACTATGACGATTTTTCATGATTTTGAACGACATACTATACTATGACGATTTTTCATGATTTTGGACGACATACTATACTATGACGATTTTTCTTGATTTTGGACGACATACTATACTATGACGATTTTTCATGATTTCGAACGACATACTATACTATGACGATTTTTATTGATTTTGGACGACATACTATACTATGACGTTTTTTCATGGTTTTGAACGACATACTATACTATGACGATTTTTCATGATTCTGGACGACATACTATACTATGACGATTTTTCATGATTTTGAACGACATACTATACTATGACGATTTTTCATGATTTCGAACGACATACTATACTATGACGTTTTTTCATGATTTCGGACGACATACTATACTATGACGATTTTTCATGATTTCGAACGACATACTATACTATGACGTTTTTTCATGATTTCGGACGACATACTATACTATGACGATTTTTCATGATTTTGAACGACATACTATACTATGACGTTTTTTCATGGTTTCGAACGACATACTATACCATGACGATTTTTCATGATTTTGAATGACATACTATCCTATGACGATTTTTGTAGATTTTGGACGATATACTATACTATGACGATTTTTCATGATTTCGAACGACATACTATACTATGACGATTTTTCATGATTTCGAACGACATACTATACTATGACGATTTTTATTGATTTTGGACGATATACTATACTATGGTGTTTTTTCATCATTTTGGACGACATACTATACTATGACGATTTTTCATGATTTTGGACGACATACTATACCATGACGTTTTTTATGATTTTGGACGACATACTATACCATGACGTTTTTTCATGATTTTGGACGACATACTATACCATGACGTTTTTTCATGATTTTGGACGACATACTATACTATGACGATTTTTGATGATTTTGAACGACATACTACACTATGACGTTTTTTCCATGGTATTGAACGACATACTACACTATGACGATTTTTCATGATTCTGGACGACATACTATACTATGACGATTTTTCATGATTTTGAACGACATACTATACCATGACGATTTTTCATGATTTCGAACGACATACTATACTATGACGTTTTTTCATGATTTCGGACGACATACTATAGTATGACGATTTTTCATGATTTCGAACGACATACTATACTATGACGTTTTTTCATGATTTCGGACGACATACTATACTATGACGATTTTTCATGATTTTGAACGACATACTATACTATGACGTTTTTTCATGGTTTCGAACGACATACTATACTATGACGATTTTTGTTGATTTTGGACGATATACTATACTATGACGATTTTTCATGATTTCGAACGACATACTATACTATGACGATTTTTCATGATTTCGAACGACATACTATACTATGACGATTTTTATGATTTTGGACGATATACTATACTATGACGTTTTTTCATGATTTTGGACGACATACTATACTATGACGATTTTTCATGATTTTGGACGACATACTATACTATGACGATTTTTCATGATTTTGAACGACATACTATACCATGACGTTTTTTCATGATTTTGGACGACACACTATACCATGACGTTTTTTCATGATTTTGGACGACATACTATACTATGACGTTTTTTCATGATTTTGGACGACATACTATACTATGACGTTTTTTCATGATTTTGGACGACATACTATACTATGACGATTTTTCATGATTTTGAACGACATACTATACTATGACGATTTTTCATGAATTTGAACGACATACTATACTATGACATTTTTTCATGGTTTCGAAGGACATACTATACTATGACGATTTTTCATGATTCCGGACGACATACTATACTATGATGTTTTTTCATGATTTCGGACGGCATACTATACTATGACGGTTTTTCATGATTTCGAATGACATACTATACTATGACGATTTTTATTGATTTCGGACGACATACTATACTATGACGATTTTTCATGATTTTGAACGACATACTATACTATGACATTTTTTCATGGTTTCGAACGACATACTATACTATGACGATTTTTCATGATTTTGGACGACATACTATACTATGACGTTTTTTCATGATTTTGGATGACATACTATACTATGACGAGTATTCATGATTTTGGACGACATACTATACTATGACGAGTACTCATGATTTTGAACGACATACTATACTACGACGATTTTTCATGATTTTGGACGACATACTATACCATGACGTTTTTTCATGATCTTGGACGACATACTATACTAAGACGATTTTTCATGATTTTGGACGACATACTATACTATGACTATTTTTTATGAATTTGAACGACATACTATACTATGACATTTATTCATGGTTTCGAAAGACATACTATACTATGACGTTTTTTCATCATTTCAGACGACATACTATACTATGACGATTTTTCATGATTCCGGACGACATACTATACTATGATGTTTTTTCATGATTTCGGACGGCATACTATACTATGACGGTTTTTCATGATTTTTGACGACATACTATACCATGACGATTTTTCATGATTTTGAACGACATACTATACTATGACGATTTTTGTTGATTTTGGACGATATACTATACTATGACGATTTTTCATGATTTTGAACGACATACTATACTATGACGATTTTTGTTGATTTTGGACGATATACTATACTATGACGATTTTTCATGATTTCGAACGACATACTATACTATGACGATTTTTGTTGATTTTGGACGACATACTATACCATGACGATTTTTCATGATTTTGAACGACATACTATACTATGACGATTTTTCATGATTTTGGACGACATACTATACTATGACGATTTTTCATGATTTCGAACGACATACTATACTATGACGATTTTTGATGATTTTGAACGACATACTACACTATGACGATTTTTCATGATTTTGGACGACATACTACACTATGACGATTTTTCTTGATTTTGGACGACATACTATACTATGACGATTTTTCATGATTTTGGACGACATACTATACTATGACGATTTTTCATGATTTTGAACGACATACTATACTATGACGTTTTTTCCATGGTTTTGAACGACATACTACACTATGACGATTTTTCATGATTCTGGACGACATACTATACTATGACGATTTTTCATGATTTTGAACGACATACTATACCATGACGATTTTTCATGATTTCGAACGACATACTATACTATGAAGTTTTTTCATGATTTCGGACGACATACTATACTATGACGATTTTTCATGATTTCGAACGACATACTATACTATGACGTTTTTTCATGATTTCGGACGATATACTATACTATGACGATTTTTCATGATTTTGAACGACATACTATACTATGACGTTTTTTCATGGTTTCGAACGACATACTATACCATGACGATTTTTCATGATTTTGAACGACATGCTATCCTATGACGATTTTTGTAGATTTTGGACGATATACTATACTATGACGATTTTTCATGATTTCGAACGACATACTATACTATGACGATTTTTATTGATTTTGGACGATATACTATACTATGGTGTTTTTTCATCATTTTGGACGACATACTATACTATGACGATTTTTCATGATTTTGGACGACATACTATACTATGACGATTTTTCATGATTTTGGATGACACACTATACTGTGATGAGTACTCATGATTTCGGACGACATACTATACTATGACGATTTTTCATGATTTTGAACGACATACTATACTGTGACGATTTTTCATGATTTTGGACGACATACTTTACTATGACGATTTTTCATGATTTTGAACGACATACTATACTATGACGATTTTTCATGATTTCGGACGACATACTATACTATGACGATTTTTCATGATTTTGAACGACATACTATACTATGACATTTTTTCATGGTTTCGGACGACATACTATACTATGACGATTTTTCATGATTTTGGACGACATACTATACTATGACGTTTTTTCATGATTTTGGATGACATACTATACTATGACGTTTTTTCATGATTTTGGATGACATACTATACTATGACGAGTATTCATGATTTTGGACGACATACTATACTATGACGAGTACTCATGATTTTGAACGACATACTATACTATGACGATTTTTCATGATTTTGGACGACATACTATACCATGACGTTTTTTCATGATCTTGGACGACATACTATACTAAGACGATTTTTCATGATTTTGAACGACATACTATACTATGACGATTTTTCATGAATTTGAACGACATACTATACTATGACATTTTTTCATGGTTTCGAAGGACATACTATACTATGACGTTTTTTCATCATTTCAGACGACATACTATACTATGATGTTTTTTCATGATTTCGGACGACATACTATACTATGACGGTTTTTCATGATTTTTGACGACATACTATACCATGACGATTTTTCATGATTTTGAACGTCATACTATACTATGACGATTTTTGTTGATTTTGGACGATATACTATACTATGACGATTTTTCATGATTTTGAACGACATACTATACTATGACGATTTTTGTTGATTTTGGACGATATACTATACTATGACGATTTTTCATGATTTCGAACGACATACTATACTATGACGATTTTTGTTGATTTTGGACGATATACTATACTATGACGTTTTTTCATGATTTCGGACGACATACTATACTATGACGATTTTTCATGATTTCGGACGACATACTATACTATGATGTTTTTTCATGATTTCGGACGACATACTATACTATGACGGTTTTTCATGATTTTGCATGACATACTATACCATGACGATTTTTCATGATTTTGAACGACATACTATACTATGACGATTTTTGTTGATTTTGGACGATATACTATACTATGACGATTTTTCATGATTTTGAACGACATACTATACTATGACGATTTTTGTTGATTTTGGACGATATACTATACTATGACGATTTTTCATGATTTCGAACGACATACTATACTATGACGATTTTTCATGATTTTGGACGACATACTTTACTATGACGATTTTTCATGATTTCGGACGACATACCATAGTATGACGATTTTTCTTGATTTTGGACGACATACTATACTATGACGATTTTTCATGATTTCGAACGACATACTATACTATGACGATTTTTGTTGATTTTGGACGATATACTATACTATGACGATTTTTCATGATTTCGAACGACATACTATACTATGACGATTTTTCATGATTTTGGACGACATACTATACCCTGACGTTTTTTCATGATTTTGGACGACATACTATACTATGACGATTTTTCATGATTTTGGACGACATACTATACTATGACGTTTTTTCATGATTTTGAACGACATACTATACTATGACGTTTTTTCATGATTTTTGGACGACATATTATACTATGACATTTTTTCATGGTTTTGAACGACATACTATATTATGACATTTTTTCATGGTTTTGAACAACATATTATACTATGACGTTTTTTCATGATTTTGGACGACATACTATACTATGACGATTTTTCATGATTTTGGACGACATACTATACTATGACATTTTTTCATGGTTTTGAACGACATACTATATTATGACATTTTTTCATGGTTTTGAACGACATATTATACTATGACGTTTTTTCATGATTTTGGACGACATACTATACTATGACGATTTTTCATGATTTTGGACGACATACTATACTATGACATTTTTTCATGGTTTTGAACGACATACTATACTATGACGATTTTTCATGATTTTGGACGACATACTATATACTATGACGATTTTTCATGATTTTGGACGACATACTATACTATGACGATTTTTCATGATTTTGGACGACATACTATACTATGACGATTTTTCATGATTTTGGACGACATACTATATACTATGACGATTTTTCATGATTTTGGACGACATACTATACTATGACGATTTTTCATGATTTTGGACGACATACTATACTATGCCGATTTTTCATGATTTTGTACGACATACTATACTATGATGTTTTTTCATGATTTCGGACGACATACTATACTATGACGATTTTTCATGATTTTGGACGACATACTATACCATGACGATTTTTCATGATTTTGAACGACATACTATACTATGACGATTTTTCATGATTTTGAACGACATACTATACTATGACATTTTTTCATGATTTTTGGACGACATACTATAGTATGACATTTTTTCATGATTTTGAACGACATACTATACTATGAAGTTTTTTCATGATTTTGGACGACATACTTTACTATGACGATTTTTCATGATTTTGAACGACATAATATACTATGTCATTTTTTCATGTTTTGGACGACATCCTATACTATGTCATTTTTTTCATGGGTTTGGATGACATACTATACTATAATATTTTTTCATGGTACTATACTATGACGTTTTTTCATCATTTCAGACGACATACTATACTATGATGTTTTTTCATGATTTCGGACGACATACTATACTATGACGATTTTTCATGATTTTGGACGACATACTATACCATGACGATTTTTCATGATTTTGAACGACATACTATACTATGACGATTTTTCATGATTTTGAACGACATACTATACTATGACATTTTTTCATGATTTTTGGACGACATACTATAGTATGACATTTTTTCATGATTTTGAACGACATACTATACTATGACGTTTTTTCATGATTTTGGACGACATACTATACTATGACGATTATTCATGATTTTGGACGACATAATATACTATGTCATTTTTTCATGTTTTGGACGACATCCTATACTATGTCATTTTTTTCATGGGTTTGGATGACATACTATACTATAATATTTTTTCATGGTTTTGGACGACATACTATGCAATGACATTTTTTCCTTATTTTGGATGAAATACTATACTATGACATTTTTTCGTTATTTTGGACGACATACTATACTATGACGTTTTGTCATGATTTTTGACGACACGCTATAGTATGACTTTTTTTTCATGATTTTTGATTAGATACTATACTACGACCATTTTTTGTGGTTTTTGATGACATCCTGTACTATGAGGTTTTTTTCATGTTTTTTTGACGACATACTATACTATGGCCTAATCTGGCGACCCCAGATCCCAATTGGATCAAGCACGCATGGGATGTGCTGGTTCCACACCTCCCATGTTGATCCAGGACACACTGTCATGTTGATCTTGGATAATTTGTTCATGTTGATCAGGTACCATCATTCTGTATAATTTGCTTATGTCGACATCAGCATAGCAGTCATGGCTCTTGATCACCACTAGCCATTCCATTCAGTATGAACATGGGAATAATGTTCCTCCTATCCACCTAAAAGAAATTATGCAGGATGAAGATGATAAAGATGGTCCTGGATCAACAAAGAAATGATCCTGAATTGACATGAGCACTGCAATCTTGTCAGCAAGCTAACTCACTAACCCTGGAGCAGCACATTGATGATGTCAGAGGGCTGTTATTGGGTGATCGCAATGTTGGTCCAAGAATACAATGTAGGATGTTGATCCAGGATAATGTCCTATTTGGCAAAATCACATCATGCTTGGTAGCCAGGTCGGCACCTTGAGTTATTTGTCACATTCCCCGGGCCATTCCTGAACAGTTTTTCTTCTGTGATGTGGTGCACTGTACTGCTGGGGGGCCTTGCCATCGGGGAATGCTGCTTCCATGAGGGGGTTCACTTGGTCTGCAACAATATTTGTGTGGGTGGTGAGTGTCAGGTGGCATCCACATAACTTCCAGGTCCCAAATTTTCCCAGATAATATTGTAACGAGATTATCAATGTTATTCACTTCACCAGTGGTTTTAATGTGGCTGATCTGTGTAAATATTTGCTTTCATACAGTTTGTTGGACTCATGACACAGAGACAGCACACACAGTTTCAGTTTGAAAGCACCCGGCAGTATTTCACACTCCCTGGCAGTATGTCTGAAATGTCATGCTGTAGAAAAACACATCTGTCCGTCGTCACCTCTCCTCATTGACAAGAAACAGCACAACAGTTTACACAGTAATGTGGCTCTCCACAGAGCTCTGCCAGTCGGTTAGTGCGGCAACACACCTGCGCACACACACACGCACGCACACATCCTATTTGTCCAACAGCCCCGTATGAATGTCAAACAACACTGTCTGTGCCCACCAGTTCCAACGTCTGTGCAGTGTAAACTCAGTCTTCTGGGTCAACATTAAGATGTTTGCAAAGATAATCTGTGGTTTTTTTTCAAAGTCACACCCATGGAAAGCAATTACGCATTTAAATCAGGGAGCTGATGCAGATCTTTGTCGGTTTTCTGGGAGTCTTACGCACACATGCAGACACGCGTTTTTATCTCATGTTAAATCATGTTTTGTGAGCAGAGCTGCATTGCTAAAACTCCTCTTTGTTTTGGTTCCGGCCTTCCCTCAGGACTTGTCATCATTACTAGCAGCAACGGCTCATGACTCAGTCGTGAATGCCCCTTGGTGCTGGATGAGTATTACATGCACTTATCATGTGAAGAAATCGTACATGCATACCCATTTTCCCCACGGTGAGCTAGGTGTGAATAAGTCGTGACAGTAAAAGCTCACTGCTTTGACTCTTTACACTTAAAATGAAGCTGTTTAAACAGATGTCAGGTGGATTCTTTCACCTCTCATTTGACTGGTGGACAACGGGCCAGAGAGTGGACATTACTGGTATTGATGGGTGTTGATGACAGGGTCTTAATGTGTGTGAGACGAGCCTGGGCTGTCCCAGATTGGAGCTGAGTGATGGGTGTTCACATACAGCTGCCCTGTGAGTTCTGCAGTTCAAAATGTGTGGATCGGTGGGCCGGTAATGATCATGTGATGTGCAGTGGGGCGTTTGACACCAGCACTGCTATGTCTGTGTCTGCATGAGACACCTGTCTAGTGTCAACGCCAGAGAAACACCTGTGTCTCCGATCTGACGTGGGAAACATCCAGAACCAGCAGGTTATTTTAAGTTTAATTCATGTTATACATTTTCACATGCGTCCTCTAGACTGCCCTGTTCCAATGAACCAATGAGTTGGCGGTGAAGAAATGGGATACAACACAGTACCAGGGTCCAAAGTTAGGTCTGACCCGAAGGACTCTAGAGTTCACAGCCAGCTCCCTAAACACCTAAGCCACCAGGGTGCCCATAAAAGTGTACGATTAAAGGGTCACTACAGTTGTATTACAAAATTGCATTAAAGGAATACTTCACCCTCAGAATGACCATTTGTGAATGATGATCACAGACGTCCACTGTCTGCTGGTGTGAAGAGTTATTTCCTCTCACACAGGCGCAAAACGTAGTGATGTAGTTTAGCTGTTGTTAAACTTGGTCCCCAATCAATAAATCAAGATGTTTGCCATCTTCTGTGAAGAATGTGAGAAAAACAACATTTCTTCACAAATTTAAGGCAACACGACATGACTAACTGATTTACAAATGGTTATTTTGTAGGTGAAGTGTTCCTTTAATGCAATATAGTAATACACAAATTATTATATAACAGTTCACCACTGTACTTAAGGAGACAATGATTAAATTGCTAAGTTACTGCATTTTAAAATCTGGCAATCTAATTATAAATATATTATAGGCAAAGTATAAAATTACCCTGAAGAATTAAATAAAATCAGGAACAAATCTTTTAATTCTCATGATAAAAGACATATAGATTAAAGGATGTATTTAAACAGACACACAGGGCGACATGTGACTGTGTTTCAGAGCTTTTATTAGATGCAGCAATAACAGAGCTCTGCAGGGTTTTTGTTTATGTCACACATCTCTGTGTGCAGGTCCCTCTGCTGCCGCTCATTAAAACGGGGTCGCTGCTGTTGCCATTTTCTTTCTCTCTTTCTTTCTGCACCGGATTGGCACCAGCTGACAGAGAGTGGAGGGAAAATAAAGAGGTCTCACTCTGATATTTTCTCCACCTACCAGAAATAACATGGTGTAGAGAGTGGAGTCTTTTCAGGGCAGCAAAGATGGTGAGTGAATATGTATATAGGGGTTAGGTAAAAAAATCAAAACAGCATGGTATCGCGATTTTTGTGTGTGGCAGTATCGTATTGTCACACAGTGCCAAGTATCATTTTTTTTTTTATTATAGAAATTATTAATATTATAAATACAAATTAACAACTTTAGGTAGCCTACTAGAATAGGTTCATTAGAGTGGAGAAAAAAAATAGATACACTATAGTATCGCTATATTTTGTGTGGCAATATTGTATCAATACAGGGACATTAGAATCTTTTTATTGTAAAAATTATTAATATTACAAATTAAATTTTAGATAGCCCACTAGAACTATATAATCATTTTTTTTCAGTACACTAAATACATTTTGCTGCCCAAATAAATAAATAAATAAATAATATTAATTAAAAAGTATAAAAAAAATTGTAGTGAAGGAAAAAAAAAAGGGATACAGCATACTATCCTGATATTTTGTGTGGCAATATTGTATCGATACAGGGACATTAGTATTGTTTTTTTTTTTACTTTATTTATTTTATGATATTATATTTAATATTGTAGATGCAAACTAAACTTTAGTTAGCTTTGCAGAATAATAAAATAGATTGCTTTTTCAGTCCACTATAAATATTTTGTTGCAAAATAATAAAAAATAAAAGAATAAAAAAATAAAATAATGTAGTAGTGGAGGGAAAAAAATACATAAATAGCATAATATCACTTTATTTTGTGTGGCAATATTGTATCGATACAGGGACATTTGAATTTTTTTATTATATGAATTAATAACATTACAAATACAAATTAAATTTTAGGTAACCTACTAGAATAATATAATCATTTTTTTCCATCCACTAGATACATTTTGCTGCAAAAATAAATAAATAAATAAGTAAATAATATAAATTAAAAAATATTTAAACAATTGTAGTGAAGAAAAAAAAAGATACAGCATAGTATCCCGATATTTTGTGTGGCAATATTGTATCAATACAGGGACATTAGAATAGATTTTTTTTATTATATAATTGTTTAATATTACAGATGCAAACTAAACTTGAGGTAGCTTTGTAGAATAATAAAATCAATTGCTTTTTCTGTCCTTGAGATACAGTTTGCTGCAAAAAAAAAAAAAAGACTGATGTGAGATTAAGCGACTGAAAATGTATCTTATTAGATAAATAAAACAGATGTTGACCAAGTTTTCTTTTGGGGACATAATTGACAGTTGAAAAAAAGTAATATATTGCAATATATTTTATTCCAATACTCAGCATATCACATTAATATTGTATCGTGAGTTAGGTACCGTGATAATATCGTATCGTGGAACCTCTGGTGATTCCCACCCCTGGTGTACAACAATGTTATTATATATAATAACCCAATAATGAATTTAGGTGTACAACAGGATTGCCTTGAGCTAAACAAATCTATGTATATATTTATTTTAAGTGTACAGAAATGTGGTGCATTGGATATATGAACTAAGGTGGAGCATTAGAAGTGGAATGAAATAAAGTCTATAATGTGATTCCTCTGTAAGAAAAAAAAAACAACTCAGGAGTGAGTCCTCCTCTCGAAATCATAGACGATCTTTGTCGCTGCTGGTTTTTGACAGCAGCGGGGGAGCTGGTGAGGAGAGCGGAGGATCCGTGTGGACCACAGCTTGCTGCTGCAGCGGCTGAGGGGGGACGGACACACACTCAGCCGGGCACGGTCCCTCAAACACACACACACATATACACACACACACACCTCTCTCTTGATTTTCCCCAGCATCAACACACACTCAGCCGGGGGAGGAAGCAGGAGCCGGGTTGCAGCAGACGGTGAGTTTGAACGTGCCTTTTTCTTTTTCTCTTATTTTTATATGATGAAGATGGAGATTGCATTTTTTCCCTCCACCCCTGTTGTCTCCAACATCATCATCATATGTCGCTGGAGAATTATGGTGCAGTGGATGTGTCAAGTGGGCGCGTTTTTATTTGCACCAGCATCCCCCAGTGCTGCTGCTTGACTGGGATGTCCAGGTGCACATATTACAGCAATATGGACGCCGATTGACGGGTTTTTTTTGTGTGTGTGTATGGATTGTGCTGAGCATCAGAAGCAGAGCATTGCAGCTTCACCGCACTGCATACTGCATCTTGAAGCCATCAGAGCAAGCAGAGGGAGGGAAAGCAATGTGTTGATGTGCTGCTGGGCTGAATGGATGCAGCAGCAGCAGCAGCAGCAGCAGGAAGGTCTGTGCTTATTGTTGCTGCCGCCGGCCGGTGCAGGCAGGCCCGCAGGCTCACAGGATTATTTGATGTCTGCCGGTGATGCTGCCAGATGTAGCTCAGCTCCTCCAGCTGTCAATCCAAGTGCTTTCACTTCAAGGCAGGCAGCGAGGAAAAAACCAAGGCCTTGTTTGCAGACAGTAGCTGTAGGGATATGAATAGTCAGCAGGTGTCTACTCATCAATACAGAGGGTGGGGGCATTATTATTTATCAACATTTCTCACTGATTCTTCCAGAAAATAAATGAAATGATTCTGTGAAAGAGATTATTTGTGATATCTGTGCAGTTTTCTGCTCAAAATAGTCTGACAGAGGGAAATATATATTTATACGTGTGTCCAAATGGGGATAAAAAAGTCAGGAGTTGGAGCTGACATTGGATTGGTTACAGTCAAAGACGATGATTCGTCTTATTGGATTTGAAAATCCATTTGTAAAGGGATCCCAAGGTTAATCGTGAGCATGTGCAGTCAGTATTAGTGCTGTTTTAATTAATCAGTCTATCATTTCAGTAGATTTTCAAGCGAAATGGCCAAATGTTTTGTGGTTTTAGCTTCTTAAATGTGACGATTTGTTGCCTTTACTTGTCATATGTGATCACATTGGTGTAGATTTTGGGGGCAACTCAGGGGACACGGCCCCCTCAAGATAGATAGATAGATACATAAACTGACTCAAAAACACAATAAAAAAAAAGGTCTGTTAAAACAGCATATTTAGAGCTTGTGCATTTGTCTCCCCTTGTGAAAACATGAGAGTAGCTGAGGACTTTTACTTTGACAGAATTAAGACATTTACAGCATAAATTGAGGGGTGGGGGCAAAAAAAAAAAAAAATAAATTGATACAGCATAGTATCGCGATATTTTGCGCAATATTGTATCGATACATGGATGCTGGTATCGATTTGTTATGATATAAATATTTTATATTGCAGATAAAAACTAAACTTTTAGTAGCTTAGCGAAGTAGAATATAAAATCGATTGCTCTTTCAGTCCATTTGATATGTTTCGCTGCAAAATTGAGATTAACAGATGGAAAATTGTATCTTATTGTATCTCTCCTCCATTCATACTTAGACTGTCCTATCTAATAAAGGCAAAAAAATCGCAATAATATTGTATCGTGCCTTAAGTATCGTGATAATATCATATCGTAGGGCTTCTGGTGATTCCTCGCGCTAATAAATTGGTGCATTAAAAGAAAGAAAATCACCAGAATAAAGGAAATGCAACACACTCTCACTCTGACCTCGTCACATATCGACGTTTGGTCATGGACTTTCCAGGTCTAGATGTGACGTTAAAGGTACCCTGGATGTGTTGGTTGTTGACGTTCTGGGACATCATGTCAAGTTCGGCCTATATGCATTGTCTTCTTTCAAAATACACTTCCGTTTTCGCAGGAAATTTAAGGTTTGCATACAGTCTCTTTCAAAATAAAAGCACTACAACAGTACAACAACACAAATCAATGTTTTTTTTTCCTCCAACAGCTAACGCACGTGGTTAAGTTTAGGAAAAACGAACAGGGTTCGGCTTTATAATCTTATAAAGTTTCCCTGACTCCACCGAGCGACGGCCCACATGTCACTCTGACGTTAAAGGACGGCTCCTTTCGTCAGTTTCCGTTGCTGCAAGTCACTGCCCAAGCGCTGGATTTCAACGACTTAGGGCCATAATGTACTTGCTGCGAACGCGACCGCATCATGGCTGCCATGCGTCATCTGTGTTCGTTTGATGCGTCGGCCGCACATCTCAACGCAAGGTACTGTGACGCGTGCGCGAGATGCAATATTGACATGACCGCTAGAGGCGCTTATGCGATTGAACACGGTGACCGTGAGATCAAACCAGACGGAGTCGCTGTCGGAGCAATGGTGGAAACTCTTTGAAGACAGGCTGACAGACCTGCTGCGGAACTACCTGCATCTCTATGATGTTTTCACACCGTTACATAGTGACAGTTGGCGTCAGATCGATGGGCTTTTCATGATTTTTGTGCGTAGTGCTGCAGCAAGTATATACACAGACACGGCGCGTTGTGTGCGTGTACGTTCGATCAAGTGGCAAGTATATTACGGCCCTTTAAGAGTGAGACCAGGTTGCCTTGTAACATGTGTCGCCCTGTCCTCAGTATTAAAACAAAACCTACGCTCTCTTGTGATAGCAACATGGACAGTTTGACTATTTTCAGACATTTTATAGACAAAATAATGAACTGACTGATGTTATGTTATGTCTTATTGCCGCATAGAATTAATAGCCTATATTGTTTTCACATTGTGATTGAAAGAAATGAATTGATGGATGCATGCAGAGCTGTCCTGTTGCTCAGTGGTAAAGAATCAATAACCAGCAGGCTCGTGGTTTAATTCCCATGGGGCCACATGTCAGTATGCTGCAGGGATTTTTGCATGGTGATATGAAAGAGATGCTTGGTGATATATATGTGACCAGTGTGTATCACACCTGGCTATGAAAAAAATGGAAGACCAAGAAGACTCACTGTGATGGTATAAGACTCTCACTGTCGACTATGTGGAGTTGAGAGTGTGTTATCTGATGCAGTGTTAATGTTTGCGTCTGCTATTGTACCTCCACGTGATACGATACGACGTGCTGCGCTGTGTTTACTTTGACCCTCAACCATACCTCATGCAAATAAGCTCCTGTGTCAATAAGCCTTCACTCATCTCTTATATGTAAAGCTATTCAGCTGTGATCAGCTGCTGTGAACGGGAAGCCTTCTGTTGTTTTGCACGAACCTGAAGCTGCACTCGAATGCTAATATCAGCCTGTTAACCTACATTCTGAAAGTCCCACTCAGCATTTTCTACTGTATTTGTGTGATTTCTGTTTTTCTTCTCCTTTGAAATGTTCAACCTTTGAAAGAGGCTCTCTGCAGTAACGTTATGACCTTTAGTTTGTGTATGACAATAGAACATGAACAGAGAATGAAGCTGTTTAACACTAATGGGCTTTTTTTACAGAAGACATTTTGATATGTCACAGAAGGAAAAACACAGTTGTAAACAATCAGATTAAATGACGGGCGAATTCCATTACAGCTCTTGAATAAAGCTGAGAAATCGCACTTGTGCTTTTACTGCTAAGGAACATCATTTATTTTAATTTACCCAGGGTATTAATCAATTAGTTTGATTCAGAGAACATCTCATTTTGATTTAGTGCTGTGGCATGTTTTGTGCGTCGGCACCACCTCGTTTCCCGTTGGCGAGCTTTTACCCCCCTAAAGATATCACAAGACACGACCTCAGTCTCCTGTGACAACTCCCCCAGACTCGTGAGTGCAGAGCCAGCACCGAGCCATTACTCACAGCAGATGCAGTGTCATCGTCATTCTTCCGCTCTCCCGTTTATCCACGGCCCATTAGACACCAGTCAGGTGATGGAGCTTATGGTGGCTTTAGGTTCTCATTCTGTCGCCTTAAGTGATGACACAATTTTCAGACGCGGAGGATGCATAATTCTGCTCCCAGGCTGTTTGGGGATCAGGGTTGGGGTTAAGTCTCTTTCATTTCACACAAAGAAAAAGAAGAAAGACAGAAAGAAAGTAGATAGAAAACTCTGTGCGTCCATTTACAGGAATGGACTGTTTTCATTTAGTTAATAAAATTCATTATCTTTAAAGATAACATTTTTACGAAGTGGCCTATTATCAATCAATCTGCCCTTTATTTTCTTGATTAATGGTTTGTAAAATCTCAGAAAATAGTAAAAACTGCTTGCAATTTTCTGATGTCCATAGCAACCCCTTCATACTGCTTATTTTGTCTGATCAATAGCTGAAAATCAAATATAACCAGTTTACAAATATTAAAAGCTGAAAAAAAAACAAAAACAAAACAAAACACAAAACAAAACACACATACATACCATAAAACTTCAATTAATAGCTCAGGCTTTTATTTGCTTAAATCCCTGAAATCAAGGGGCCTGTATTTGGGACAGGCCTTTAATCGGGAAATACAAACAAGTTGTTTATTGAAACTAGCATGAATTTTACTTGTTTGAAAAGTAAGCTTCAGATATATATGGTATATATAACAATACTCACAACTTGGATTCATTTTTATGAAAAAGGAGCAGGTCTCACGCCGAAGTCATCGAAATCCGGCGCTGGGTCAGTAACTTGCGGTGTCAGACACTGACGAAAAAACATCCTATAACGTAGGCATGATACACAGTCGTTGTAGTTTAACAGTGCTCAGTGGTGTTGGGGGAAATGTGGCGGTACAAGAGTGAAAGTTAAGGCAATGAAAGTCGGAATAGGGTGGGCAGGAAGGGTGGTGGATGGGTCCAACAAACACAGACTTTCACCCAAGAGAGTGGTGTTCTTGTCCCCTAAGATTCTAAAGCCAAGCACTGTTCTTTTTTCCTAAACCTAACCGCATGTTTCTGTTGCCTAAACCCAACCATGTGTGTTTGTAGTTTGAGGGGGAAAAAAAAGTCAAGGTAGTGCTTTTATTTTGAAAGAGACTGTATGTAAACAATAAATTTCCTGTCAAAAAGGAAGTGTGTTTTGAAAGAAGACAATGCATGTAACAGGCAGAACTTGACATGCCGTCCCAGAACGTCAACAACCACGCACCCAGGGTACCTTTCATGTTGTATCTTGACATGGAACGTTCATGACCAAACGTGTGTGCAATGTGTTTCAACATTTCACAAAACTGCACAACAGCATCACTGTCAGCTCATATAGGTGGGATTTTGTTTTTTGCCTGCAGCCCACACTCTCTCTGATATACTGATGAAATTCTGCATTTTCCAGCTGCATAACTGCTGATGTTCTGTGTATCTGAAACACTGCATACTATGCTACAATCACAGCTCTGACTCTCAGTCCCTGTGCTGCCTCACACGCTGCTGCAACTAGGAAACAATGCTTCTTTTTTAATCCATCCCCAGAGGTTGATAAGCTCACTCCCTACACGAGCAACCACTAGAGAAATATGCAGGTGCACGTGTTAATGAAGTCATCCTGGGTTTTTGTCTCAGTCGAGATTTACACACCTCTGGCTCACGTCTCTGAGTCCACTGTGGGAGCTGCAGCCAAATGCGTACAATTAGCATCATAGATTCTTGCGTATGCGTCGGGTTAATAGCATCAGCACCCTGCGGCGATGATGGTGGGTTAGAGGGGGAGGAACGTAAACACCCCCACAGCCTTGGCTCACAGCTGGACGGACATGTTTGGGTGGCTGTTTTCATTAAAGGAGCGGGACATATTAAATTACCATGACTGGCTGAAGATTGATAAATTGGAAAACGGGGGAAAGTTAAAGCCGAGGCTGGAGTGTGTGGAGTGCTGCTGCTGCTGCTGCTGCTGCTGCTGTCAGTAGATTTCTGAGAGAGCAGATGCTGTTGTTCTCTCTGCCTTCCTAACAAGACAGATGGTTTTTTGTTGTGGGTTTTTTTTGGAAGATGATGTTATTGCTTGGAGATGGGAGAGACCCAGTTTTTGCACAATGAAGGACTATAAGGAGCTGTGTATATACCAGCTGTGAGACAGGCTGGGTTTCAGCATGAGGGTCTAATGTCAGGTATACAGGTGTAGGTTCTCACAGTCAGCACAGTCAGCACCAAACACCTCACACAGGATATCAGTATACGTTTATTTTATTATATGTCATATAAGTCATTAAGTCAGTATGTTATACCAGGAGAGGAGAGGAGAGGAAAGGAAAGGAAAGGAAAGGAAAGAGGGGAGATGAGGACAGATGAGGAAAGGGAAGGAGAGAGGAAAAAGAGGAGGGAAAAGGAGAGATGAGACTAGAGGGCAGAAGAGATTAGGATTGGGAAGAAAGAGGAAAGGACAGAAAATAAAAGGGAAGGTGAGAAGAGGACGAAAAGAGAAAAGGGAAATGAAAGGAAAGAATGGAGAGGAGAGGACAGAAGAGATTGGGATTGGGAAGAAAGAGGAAAGGAGAGAAAAAGTAAATTAAAAGAAAGGAAAGAAAAGAAAAGGAAAGGAAAGAGGGGAGATGAGAGGACAGATGAGGAAAAGGAAGGAGAGAGGAAAAAGAGGAGAGAAAGGAGAGGAGGGACCTAGAAGAGATGAGACTAGAGGGAAGAAAAGATTAGGATAGGGAAGAAATAGGAAAGGACAGAAAATAAAAGGGAAGGTGAGAAGAGGAAGAAAAGAGAAAAGGGAAAGGAAAGCACAGAATGGAGAGGAGAGGACAGAAGGGGAAAGGAAAGGAAAGGAGAGTAGGGAAGGCAAGGACAGAGGAAAAGGGAAAAGAAGAGGGAAGGAGGGGAGGAAAAGAAAGGAGATGAGACGAGAGGGCAGAAGATGAGAGAAGAGGAAGGAAAAGACTCGGAAAGAGGGCAGATAGGAGGACAGATGAGGAAAAGGAAGGCGAGAGGAAAAAGGAGAAAAGGGAGAAAGGGGAACTAGGAGAGATGAGACTAGAGGACAGAAGAGATTAGGATTGGGAAGAAATAGGAAAGGAGAGAAAAAGTAAATGAAAGGAAAGGAAAGAAAAGAAAAGGAAAGGAAAGAGGGGAGATGAGAGGACAAATGAGGAAAGGGAAGGAGAGAGGAAAAAGAGGAGAGAAAGGAGAGGAGGGACCTAGAAGAGATGAGACTAGAGGACAGAAGAGATTAGGATAGGGAAGAAATAGGAAAGGAGATAAAATAAAAGGGAAGGTGAGAAGGGGAAGAAAAGAGAGAGAAAGTAAAGGAAAGGAAAGGAAAGTAAAGTAAAGTAAAGGAGAGTAGATAAGGTAAAGAGGGGAGATGGGAAGAGAGGAGGGAAAGGAAAGAAGAGATAGGAGACCACCAATAGAGGAGAGATGAGAGGACAGAGCAAACGAAAGGAGAGGAGGAAAAGAAAAGAGGTAAGATGAGAGGGCAGGAGAGGAGAGGAAGGGAAAGGCTAGGAAAGAGGGGAGATAGGAGGACAGATGAGGAAAAGGAAGGAGAGAGGAAAAAGAGGAGAGAAAAGGAGAGGAGGGAGCCAGGAGACTAGAGGACAGAAGAGATTAGGATTGGGAAGAAAGAGGAAAGGAGAGAAAATAAAAGGGAAGGTGAGAAAGGGAAGAAAAGAGAAAAGGGAAAGGAAAGGAAATGAAAGGAAAGGAAATGAGAGTAGGGAAGGTAAAGAGGAGAGATGGGAGGAGAGGAGGGAAAGAGCAGAGGGAAAGGAAAGAGGAGAAAGGAGACCACCAAAAGAGGAGAGATAAGAGGACAGAGGATGAGAGCAACGGAAAGGAGAGTAGGTAGCAAGGACAGAGGAAATGGGGAAATAAAAGGGAAGGAGAGGAGGAAAAGAAAAGAGATAAGATGAGAGGACAGGAGGGAAGGGAAGGGAAGGAAGGAAAGGAAAGGAAATGAGGGTAGAGAAGGTAAAGAGGAGAGATGGGAGGAGAGGAGGGAAAGAGTAGAGATTGCTAAAAGAGGAGATGAGATGAGAGGGCAGAAGACGAGAGGAGAGGAAGGAAAAGGCTAGGAAAGAGGGGAGATAGGAGGAAAGATGAAGAAAAGGAAGGAGAGAGGAAAAAGAGCAGAAAAAGGAGATAAGGGAACCAGGAGAGATGAGACTAGAGGACAGAAAAGATTAGTAAAGGAAAGGATTGGGAAGAAAAAAGAAGGGAGGGAAAATAAAAGGGAAGGTGAGAAGGGAAAGAAAAGAGATGAAAGGAAAGGAAAGAGGAGAATGGAGAGGAAAGGATAGTAAGAGGAGAGACGAGAGGACAACAGGGGAAATAAAAGGAAAAGGGGAGAGGGAAATGGAAGATAAGAGAGGAGACTGACAAAAGAGGAGAGATGAGAGGACAGAGGAGGAGAGGAGAGGAAAGGAAAGGAGATGAGACAGCCAAGAGGAAATGAGAAAATAAAAGGGAAAGAGAGGAGGAAAAGAAAAGATAAGATGAGAGGACAGAAGAGGAGAGGAAAGGAAAGGGAATGAAAGGAAAGGGGGAAGAAGAGAGATAAGAGGAGAGGACAACAAAGAAAATAAAAGGAGGAAGAGGGGAGAAATGAGGGGAGAGAACAGAAAATGAAAGGAAAGGGAAAAAGAGAGAAAAGGCGAGAAGGAAAGTTGAGATGAGGAGAGAGGAGAAGAGGAAAGGAGATAAAAGGAAAGGAAAGGAGCACAGTATAGGATAAAACAGTGAGTAAACCTGAGTGGAATGACTAAGGAAGAGGACAGAGCTGCAGTGAGGAGGAGGAGGAGGAGGAGTAAAGTAAAAGAGAATAGAGGAGAGGAGCGACGTGCTGCTGCGATCACCAGCTGTGCCAGGCCGCATCTGAAGTAGAGCAGGAGGCTGGAGATTAATAAAAGGAGACGTAGCATGGCGCTACAGAAACACATGTGCACACACACTCATGTACACACTCCCCTGGTACAGAAGCTTTAAAGGTCAATAATGTATACATACATGTTTGTACTGTCCTGTGATGCGTCAGTGGGTTTGAGCCCCGCTGTACGCCGCAGAGGAGCTGTTTGTGTGGATCAGGTGGGCAACAGATGGGAGAGTGGGTGAGAGCAGAGGAGTTGCCAGACTGGTAGTAGCTGTCACTTGCAGAGTGTAAAAACATATCAACAATATCTGTCTCAACGGGCGCTTTAACTTTACATACTGAGCCATATGCACGCGAAGATTATTTTCAATGTGGCAGACGACTGCAGCCGTGGTAAATCCACTCAGAGCTTAAGAGAAATTAAGACACAAGTGTGAAGTTTGGGGTGTTTGGAAGAGAAAAAAACATAATGTGTAAACTTATCAAAGGCATATGGTATTTATATATATCCTCCTTTAGCAGGAAACAAAGGAGGAATGTCGAAATCCCAGCGGTGGGAGATTAATGCATGGTACAGTAGGCTTAAAAATAATATTACCCCCCATCCAGCAGAATCTTTGTCACAGCTCTAAAATGATTAGTGAGGATTTGGGTCAAAGAAGCCATTAAAGAGCTCCTCTTATCACACCCAACATCCAATTGGTTCGAGGCACCAGCGTCACATGACGGCTGTGAGCCAACCAGCCTTAACAAAGATTATTAAAGATGTTTTTAAAGGGCATAATTGAATCTGTCAGCTATGCATGATTTTATATGGGAGGGATCAAAAGAGTTTTTTTTTTTTTGGCTTCTTTTCTCATAGGTAGACGTCTTTTTACCCCCAGCCATGAGGAGAGATTAGTTTGATGGGAAATTTATCTTAAAGCCTTCACACATGATTTGTAGAGTGTGTAATTATGTATAGCTTTTTTTAGGGACTCCGTTGGCTCGGAGCCGACGATGCTCACGCTACACCTACGCAGGACCCTGCGGCAAGACTGGTGTCATTTCTGGTGTCATTGCCATCACCGCAGGGGGCATTTATATCTGCAGAATAGTCTGGTAACATACTTTAGCACACTTCACCGTGTGTATTGTGTCTTAGAATGATATTTGAATTTAACCTAACACTCTAAACCAGTGGTTCCCAACTGGTCCAACCACAGGGTCCAGATTTCTCCTTAGTCATTAGTTCAAGGTCTACAGAGTTTAATATATTCAGCATCATACTTTTGTTTGGCCATGTCGTAGAGCTAGTTTCCTGTCTCTGTCCAGCATCTGTCCGGTAGTCACTCACTCTACAACAGGAAATGGCACTTCAAAATGACAACTCTGGGCCAGAAATTCACTGTACTGTTTTTTACAAACTTGACAAGTTTGCAAGTCACTTGCGATCCACTCAGAATGGACCCACGACCCACTAGTTGGGAGGCACTGCTCTACATCATATCCTCCATAAAACTTCTTACCTTTATACTTACCTGCAGCGTTTGAACAAGAAGAAGATATTTGTCCGATTATCAGTCTTAGGGTGCTTTCACACCTGCCCCGTTTGGTTCGGTTCACAACTGGACCAAGACCTTCTTGAAGAGGTGGTCTCGGTCCGGTTACGAACGAACTCTGGTGCGGTACGTTGGTGGTGAGAACGTGTTCCAACCTGGATCTGAACCAACTGCAGTCACATGACACATTGTTTGGGTTAAACATGAGCATGTTACAGTCCTGGAGGATTATTAATGTGTGCCTCCTCCTGTACTGCCTTAATATGCACATTCAGCACATCCAATGCATCAAAACATTGTTTTCTAGTTGGAGCCGCGCCTCGTTTTCAAACTGTATGCTTTGACTCAAATGAACAATGACAGCAATATAGTCCACGATGAGCAGCGCTAAAATCAACCTGCGTAGTTGTCCCTCCATTGTGACATTAGAAAGTGTTGCATTTATCTTCTTCAACGTTTTGTTTACTTCCTGGATTTTTCCCGCATAGAAATCCTGACCAATCAAGAGCAGCTTTCTTGTGCAGGCATTTTATCTGGTCCGCTTGTAAATGCTGCCGTGAGAACACGAACCAACTCTAGGCAATTATGCAGTTTTGTAAGCATCAAATTTCAGTGTCTGATATTACAAAACATTCTCACACCCCCAACTTGTCAAATAGCGACGCTTGATCAGTGGCCCTAAAAGTCAAACTATGACCCTCTGGGTACTCTACCTGCGTCGGTTTTGGATGTTCAGGGACAGGGTGTCAATTTATGCATTGTGTCCATTTTGCTTGCAGTTGCTTGGAATGTCAAAAAATGCGGCCGCCAGTGCGTGTCTTACCGCCGTCACTGGCCAAGCCTTGGTATTTGATGAGTTGGGAGTGAGACCAGATTGGATTATAGTAAACACCCTGTGTGTATGTCCCTCCATTGTGTAGTAAGCATTTATAGCTTCTAGTCTTCTAGTGACATTTAGGGGAACTCCTAGTAGTAAGAAATAATACTTTGTGAGTCTGGCCTCAGATGTCCAGGGCGTCTGCTAATTGTCCATTTGTGTATGGTGTGGGAAAAGCGGCTCCAGTTCAATGGTGCCCGCATGTGTCCTCGATCCTACTCGTCTGACCCCAGAGGGAAGGCCCTTCTGAGGCCAGCCCGCCTTCAATAAGTGCCCTCTGCTCTTACTGAAAGAATGCCTTTGTAGAAAAAGATACAAACTGTCCAGCGAGCACATGAAGAGGACGGAGAACAGAAGCAGTTCCCAGTGTGGAAAAGTCATCTGTCAGCTTAAGCTGTGTCTGTTAACTGATAAACCAATTAAAGGCAGACAGAGCCTCATCTTTATGAGCCTTGAAGAGAGAAAGACAGAGTCGTGTAACATCTGTCTTGTTAAACATGCTCTGTTTATTTCAACTTTTAATTTGATTTAAACTGTATGCTCATACAGAGCAGCGCAGGGTCAACGAAACCCTCGTATGATACACTTCCTTACATGTACATACAGTATATACAGTGCTACTCCACGGAATTATGGCAGTTTTTTAAGGAGTTATGTAAAGGGTAAACTGCAGAGTACATACTGTGTGTGTGTGTACTTACATTTACAATCCATGGTGGATTAGAAGATCACCTTAAAAATTACATCCCTTGCATGTGGACAAATTAACTTTCTGATCAAAAGGGCAGTTTTTCTGTATCTGTGATATTCATGAGTGACCAGTGTCGTTTTCGAACTTGTAAAGAAGATCCGTCCTAACTTACTGTACAAGAAGAGCTGAGGCACTCACAACATTTGAGTTGAGCCAGACTTACAGTTCATATGATTTTGACCAAGAGGCAACCTTCGGGCCTGAAAAATAAAGCTAATGCAGAAGTGCCAAAAACTGCAGTTCCAAGAGCGAGTTCATTCTCATTGATCCCCATGTTTAAATGCCCGACTTTACAGCTTAAGTAAACATGTTTACAGCCTGGTATGAAAAACGGTTTGGTCTTTATAGCTAATTTTAACAATTACGTCAACTGTATGGGGGTTCAATTTTTAATATGTTTGAATGTTATTAAGGGTTAAAGTCATGCTAGTAGAGTGCCACCGGAATGAGTCTTAAAACCTGAAAATGAGTCAGCATCTTTCCACACATGGTTACCTCATTTTGAAGTCAATGGGTTTTTGTGAATGTTCTTTTTGGCAGATGCCTGAAATAAGGTCTGTGGACTTTGACGTTTTGTTCTACAACATAAAGTACATCTGTAAATACCCCACTTATGAATTTTGAAGCTTTTTTGTGTCTTTAAAATGGTGGTTGTAAACAAGTGGTGAAATGAGACTACAAAACATCACCCTGAACACGGCTTTACGGACTTATTGGGGTGGCAACCTGAAGTCATGCGACCGTGGTGTAGTTAGTTTACAGCCTAATGTTAGCTTTTTACTTCTGGCAATTGTATTAGGGTTTTAAAAGTCATGAAAGTGGTGCTCATTTACGTAGATTATCTTGCTGAACAAAACGTGTAAGTATCATCAATGTTTGTTTGCCATAGACCTTATTTTCAGCAATAATCCAAAATCCAATGGAAAAATCCCATAGGCTTTTTGATGAGGGGGACCAGGGCGATGCTAACTTCCATGTCAGCCTAAAAAAGAAACATCATTGGAGCACAATAAGGCCATGGCCATGTTGAGTGACAGGAGGGTGGCATTAGTTGACAAGTCGCTACTACGGGGGCAATGTTGATAAGGTAACGTAATCATGGTGTGACCCCAGATTCAGAGTATAGGCGTAGCCATAGCTGTCCCTATCAGTATATTTTCAGTTCATGGAAGTTAATTGTAACATTTTATTCACCTAAATAGTCTTGCTCAGCATTTGGTTGTACTTAGCACCAACTAAAGAGTTGAATATTCAGTTTTCCTGATAAGTATGTTTTGTTTAAATGGTTTTAAACCTGCTTTTCCACTGGCAAAAGTTAGCATTAGCATTATCACAATTAACCTTACCTGTAAAATACACAGTGCTAACCAAGCTAGCAGCTCGTGTTAGGGTTATCCTCACCCTCTTGTCCAAATATGGTCACCTCTGGCTCAAAAAATCCAAGATGGCTATAGCCAAAATGCATATGCACATGCATATGTAGCCATATTTCATTTGACGCCAACATGACACCCCAACAAACTGCTTTCACCGCCAACAGTACAAGACAAATCCGCAAATGTGACGGTTATTTAAAATCTGCTACAAAGTGGAGTTGTTGTGAATAATATGAAGCCAAACAGAGCAATGATCCAATGTAACCCTTACTCTAACCTTAACCGCCTCTCTTGTACCCTAACTTCACGGTTCTGGACCAAGGAGCAAAAGGGACTAATCATGTAGGCATGGTGGGTAATATCACTACTCCAGCTGTAGTTAGACACTCGAGGCTTCAAAACGGGAGTAACACAAACAATAAGTGACATCACAATAGCTACATCCATTTATTTATTTCGTCTGTAATTTTGACAGCCAAAAACACTGAATAATTTCTGAGGAAAAACAAACAGAAGTTGTTAGTTTATTGATTTAACAGCCAGTTTGAAGATAATCCTCCTCAGTTGTAAACAGCATGTACACCCAGATGCATTTTTGGGTGTCAACAGACCCGATGCAGTCCCGGCTGTGGGTACTATGACTTACTGTAGGAATAAGTCATTTCCTGTTTGTTCTTGCTCAGCATCATTTGATGCCTCTGGATGTTGGCCCATAAAAGTCAATGGAGTTTCACATCAGTGATAATTCCCCACCCTGCCACTCTACCCACTCTGTCCTCTCTGTCTCTGTCTCTTTCACCCCTAAAACTGCTGAGACGGTTGTTTTTTGGGCTGCCAGATACTCTGCATTGTCCTGTCAGAGCCAGGCCGCTTTACTCACCTTGCCTATTTGCACTCTGACGTAATGCACCCATGGCTGCTGTTGTAGCACTTTAGCTTATTGCAGTTGGACGTGAGATATGAGACACTTGAGCTGAGGATGTAGATATTAGCTTTGCATGAAACCAACTTAAGGTGATTGTCCCTGAAACTCTGGGGCTGGTAGCTCACTGATCAAACGGAGGGGCAGATTGTGATCAGGCCATTTTCTACCAAATCAGCCACTACCTTTGCTCTCCTGATGTCTGCTCTGTGGGGGACAGATAACCCTGATGTCCCTGCTCAGACTGCGAAGATACACAGTGAAGATAACCACACAGATAGAGTGAAATCAGGCATACTACCCGACAAAAGGGAATATATACATAGAGATGTAGAGCCTTGTTTTATTTCCAACGTGTAAATTCACTTAATATATCACCAACAGGTAGTAAGGACATTAATCATGATCTTGTCAGCCATATAATGACTGAGCCTACTTCCTGTCCTTTAGAAATTAACCCTGTTGACACGTTTTCTGCTATTAATCATTTTAGTTGTTGCTACAAAAGCTTTTCTGGCACAAACACTAAAAGACACTAACAAAACCCCTCATCATGAATCAGCTCAAAACTCAAACTAAAAAAAAAAAGTCTTTGATGGTGTCCCATTTCTTGCACATCTTTATCCTTTTATACAACATTCTCTGTGTTAATAATAACCAATAATAAGCCATTTATCGCCGGGAAGCAGGAGCTTTTGTGATGCCAAATTAACCGTCTCTCTTACAAAAGATAACTTTGTTTAAATAATAGAACTGTTCCCTCACAGCTTCTTGCACTAGTACACAGATAATTACCTGTTTTAATGACTTGGCCGGGAGCCAGTCGCTGTAGTTTTGACGGGACAACCATATGTTTTACTGATGAAAGTCTTGGATGTCTTGTTTACCCTTCTCGTGGAAAGGCATCGCAAGGGATGCAATTGTCTGTATGTGTGAAATGTCGCACTCATTATAAAGTCCTAAATAGACAGATATTTTTAAACCTACTTTAACTGATTTTTTTGGCCACTTGGCAACTGGGCAACAAGCAATGAACACAACACTGACATATTAGAATGTTATGAAGTTGATATGGAAAACAAGTTAGGAAACAGTGGCCATTGTGTTCCTGTACACCTGACCCATGTAAGTCCAATACTCACTCTTTAGTTGTAGCTCTGCTTTGGTTTACACCAAGTCCTGAGGGAGATAGTTAGCTCTATAGCTGCTAAATGCTCCATGCTAGCTGCTAAATTAGTCTCTTTGATGCTGGTGAAGAAGGTTAAAAGAGGAGAAGTCATGGTGTCATATCACATCATATCAATGGGGTATAAAAGGTGCAGTGAAATCTGGTCTGCAGTTGCTGCAAGGCACTATCTTAGAATGGTTCATTTCACTGATGCATCTGCAGAAAAAATAGTTGGAAAGTTTATGTACAAAAAAAGGGAGAATTACAATTCAGCAATTATTATAAATGTCCGTAATAAGAGACCATAAACATCCATCTATTTCCTTAACCGCTTATCCTCTTGGGGGTCGCGGGGGGGCTGGAGCCTATCCCAGCTGACATTGGGCGAGAAGCAGGGTACACCCTGGACAGGTCACCAGAATATCGCAGACTGTCGGGCTAACACATAGAGTCAGACCTATTACCAATTTAGAGTCACCAATTACTATTCAACTATCCCCAACCTGCATGTCTTTGGACTGGGAGGAAGCTGGAGTACCAGGAGAAAACACGCAAACTCCGCACAGAAGGACTCCCTCCTAGTCGCCTCACAGCAAGAGGGTTTCTGGTTCAATCCCAGGAGGGAGCCCCTCTGTGTGGAGTTTGCATGTTCTCCCCGTGTCGGCGTGGGTTTTCTCCGGGTGCTCCGGCTTCCTCCCACAGTCCAAAGACATGCAGGTTGGGAATAGGTTGATTGATGACTCTAAATTGTCCGTAGGTGAATGCTTGTCCAGGGACACCATCCCTTCATTTCTAGCACCGTCTGCTCTAACCCTCCAACATGGTAGCTCCAGTTACACTGTGCATGTGTAAAAGGCACTGCTGGGAGCTGTATGAGTGAATCAAAGCGGTCAAGTTGCGGTCTATGCTATCAGTTGAAGCCAATTTGAGGTTGTAGATACATGGTTAGCCATAGTGGCTACAACCATGTCGTTGGACCCAAAGACTTTTCCACATAGACTTACATTAGAAAAAGAGATGTCTGGTTTTTTTTTTAGTGTCTGAACTACCGCAAATACTTGTTCCACTATCAGGATTTGAGCCAGGCAGTTGTGGAATGGACGTTAGCAGCTCAGCTGACGAAGTCTCCAGTGTGCTTGCTCTATGGGCCCAGTGATGCAGAAGACCTGGGTAATTTATACCTGGAGAGTCAAGCTTTATTGGCTTCAAGCACCACTAAGCAACACTGGATTATAATTTTCTGGGACATTGTCCCTGACAATTATGTTATGAGTGACCCCTATCACACAGCCATTTGATCCAGTACTAATGTAAAAATATTGATTAGAGCAGCTTAAAAAAAACCAACAAATATTAAATAGTGACATTTGTTTGCAAGCCATATTAACGTACTATTTTTTCCCCCTTTGTTGCATGGTATTAAACAGTTCTTCAAGTGCATTGTTCTTAAGTGGAAAAGCCACACGCTATCAAATATGACATTTGAACGCATCCACATTCTTTAAATTGCAATCACTTCCATGCCTGGGAGGGCTTCACACAGCTCTGCACAACGCCTGGTTGCCCAGCTTTTTTTTCCCTCCCAACATTTTCCCACCATATACACACTGCTGGTATTGACCCTCAACCCACTCCATCTCTCCTCCACTCGCCGCTCTGATCCATGACTCACAAAGCCCATTTAACCTTTACCCAGCGCTCGGTTGCTACCCCTCTGTCTGCAAGCAGCAAATATCACTTTTTGTAGTTTGTACTGGTTTTTATGGAATTGTTGGAGAATATCTGTTGGTGGACTTGAAGCAGGCAATGTTTGTCCTCTTAAACCCTAGCATAATTCTGTTTGGTGGTGTATACCAGCAAATATGGATTGGGAGAGGAGAAAGCTGGCTCAAAGACTGGTATTGATTACTGCAATGTATCAGTGTCTGTTCTGTCTGTAAAGCACAGGAAACCCCTTCACTTTGTTATATATTCATTCAAGCCGGTCATCCATTACGGCTATGTGATATATTACCTGCAAGATATTCACTCTACAAAAGGCCCATTAATAAGTGGAAGAGCAGCTACGTTTCTAAAATGGGTATCACATACTTTTCCCACGCTGGTTTCCTCCAAACTCACATAACCAGGTAGCACAAGCTATCAGGTGTCCAGGGAGTGTCCCACAACTGCTGGATCACATGAACTGTCACTTGTTCAGTCAGAAATGATACAGTTGTGTCTGTGGTACATTATTTTTTTCTCTTTAAAACTGTCAAAAATAGGGATGCACTGTGAAATTCTGGGCCGATACCAGTACAGATGTTTAAAATAACAATCTGGGCGATAGCTGATACTGATGCTTTTTTTGTTGTTGTTGGGGTTTATTTTATTTTTGTTGTTATTTAATCCCAGCATGTTCTCAAATCATCACACATCGCTGCTTTGTCAGTGGCATTTTATATCTACATGCGTCTGCTGCTGACATTCCAGAAAGCCGCTACTAATGTAGGGATGTCGACAAAAGCATGTGGTTAGGTTTAGAAAAAAAAAAATCGTGGTTTGGCTCTATCTTTGTATAGGAAGCGAACACTGGGCTCCTGGGTGAAAGTCCAGGGTTTGCTAGACCCATCCACCACCGTCCTGCCTGCCCTAGAGCGATTGTCCAGCTCCTTATGTCGATACTGTCAGCGTTTCAACCAGACACTGTCTAGCAGTGTATCGTACTGCTGTGACTGGTTCTGTTTGGCGGCGATATTAACTGACACCGCCCATCCACATATCATACTGCTGTGACAGGTGCCATTCAGCCAACTGGCAGCGTATCATGATGCCACGAAAGATCATGTCCGGTTGCGTCACAAACTAATGCCACCTGGCGGTGTATCATACTGCCGTGAAAGGTGGCTTTTGGTGCCAGGTATCTGATGCCGAAATCGCTGACAAAATGTCAACAAATGTCACCCTTAAACAACTGTATTTATTCAAGTTTGTCACCAAAATCTAAATTTCACAGGATTACATTTAAACACATCATACAACATTATAGTTTGCCTTTCCTCAATACTCAGATTTAATGAATAGAGCTTGAACGCATCATAATGTAACACAATGCAACCTCCCTCTGCTGTTAGTTGCGGCCACCAGCTACTAAAAGCCAATGTTAACATATGTTAACTCTTCTCCGGTCAATTCCAACACACGTTTGTTCACAATGTAGCATTTTCAGGGTTTGGATAGTGAGTTTACTGCATCCTTTTGTCCTGAAAGTGTCTCAGGGAAGATCTCTGCTCATTCCAAACACATTTTTTATTGTCCCCAGAACACTGTTAGTCTGGAGCCCTGCTTTTCAGCCCATGCAAAATTGATGTGACACAATGGCAAAACATCGGCCACTGCCATCGTGGTGAATGTCATCTTATTTGGAGATAGGCCGATGACAGTCAACAAGACAAATATGGGGTCTATACTGATGTTCTCCCTGGTCACAAATCTATCCATCAGTCTATAAATACACACACCAGCACTTGACTTGTACAACCTGTGATTTCTTTTAATATTTTAAAACGTTTACATATAGCACAGCTTTGATGCAGTTCTAATGCATTTGTGGCTGCCCAACTCTCTATTATCTCCCTATCAAATATCTATCTATTCATACATCAATCTTTATCCTCCTCTCCTCAGAGGCTGGTGTTTTCAGGGAAGACCTGACTGATGTTTATCTGCCTTGAACTGGACTATACAACAAAGAGAATATAATATAGAGTTTTTGTGCCCAGGAGGCTGAAAACAACGGAGACCACCATTCACTTCATAAATGTTGTAGCAGCGGCCAGCCAGCTCTCAAAAACATTTATGGAATGAGTGAGCCATGCTTCTCTTTACCTCTGCCTTCATTTTTTATACCTTAAATGATTTCATGGAGAAAGAATGAGGGGCAGGCCAGAGTGTCACATTGAGCTCATACAAGGATTCCAAAACGTTACTGGTTCTAGCCTCTCGAAAATGAATATTAGCTAGTTCAAAAAGGACCACTGAAGTCAAAGAAAACTTTATTTCCATTTGCAGTATTATGTTTGGCTGTATGGCTCTGTTCTGGGGCCCCTTTACCTTTTCTCACGCCTACGTAGAAAGCCTCTTCCACATGGAGAGCCAAAGGTGGAGAGAGCACACCTCTCTGCCCTTCCACGTGCAAACGAGGAAAGCCTGAGGCAGAGAGAGACCAAACCTCCCTGCCCTTCCATGTGCCTACATGAGCAGCCGCAAAGACAGCCGGGAACAGAACAGAACAGAGCAGCATCACTGACAAACAGAAATGACATTGATAAGTCAGACACAACATAAAAAGGAGGAGCTGGGGTGGAGGCAGCTTGCAGAGGAAGCAGCAACAGTAGGCAGGCCAGAGCAGTTTAAATAGGGCGACCTGAATGAGATTTGCCAATTGGTTACATAGAAAGGAATCATGTGATCTATCAGCTGACTCCCTTCCATCAATCAGCTGCTCCATCAGTTGATTGGGCTGTTTGAGATCAGCTGATGTAGCTGGGATGTGAGCTGAGCTTGACATCGTGTCCTGCCTGAACTAATGCTATGCTCAGTTTTTGAGGGGCATTAGCTCAGTCCATTGGGACTTGGGTTGGGAACCAGAGAGTCGTCAGTTCAGGTCCCTGTCTGGATCTAATATTGAGTGTGGACTGGTCGCTGGAGGGATGCCAGTTGGCCTCCTGGGCACTGCTGGGATGTCCCTGAGTGAGGCACCGAACCGCCAACTGCTCGGGGCGCCTGCCCATGGGCAGGCTCTGACATCTCTACAGTTAATGCATGTACAGGTCCTGTTTGTACATGTGTGTGTATTTCAGACCTGTGTGTATATACCAGAGTGAAAAAAATGAATATACCCTCAGGGATTAATTAAGTATACCTTCTTCCTTTTCCTTACTCTCCTATAATATTAAATTCAATATTTTTTTTGTATGTTTCAGGACTGTTAGTCAGACAAAACAACCGATATGATTAAGCCAGCTCTGGCTGTTTTCTATTTTCAGATGATGTATAGACCAAAGATATAACGGAAAAAATAACAGGCGAATAATTCAATAAGGAAACTCTTTAGTTGCCCTACAGATAAGCGTCTTTCGGTCCATTATTGGCCATATTTCCTCTTTAATAATTCAGTTTTCCTGTGTTTGGCACACTGATCATTTTATTCTTGCGACATGACATAATTTTACAATAGTTAATGCAGGACAACCAGAGCTCCACCGGCTTCATCTTGGAACTAGTAGAAAGGATTGTCTTACACTTACATCCATGCAGTGTTTCACTTTGAAAAATAATTTAAAAAGGATGTAAAGGATTTCATGTGGCGACTGCAATTACAAAGCCACCTACTGTACATAAGAGTATTTTATAATGAGTCAGTTATTAAATTAGCGCCTGAGCGCACCTGAAAATGGCTTAAAATAACAACTTTAAGCTGCCCTAAATCGTTATTTAAGCTGTTGTACTAAAACATATTATAAGGTGTTTTTCTGTCCACTGTCTTGTAAGTGTGCTGCAAGCTACCCAAGAAGGCCGACTGTGGGGTTGACTGTAGGTTAATAATTGATATCCTCTCACATATGCAAAAATATGTCTCTTATCTTCTTGCTTAGAAGCACCGCCACTGCTTTGGTGTATCAAAGTAAGGCCACAAAATACTATACTGAGCGATGAATAATTGAGTGCTTTGCCGCTCCTGTCACTTGCGCTCACGATTCTCCTTGCAGCAGGGTTGAATTTGGGATGATTCGGGGATGTACTGCCCTTGTTCTGTCAGACAATCTGGAGAGGGATACAGTCCCAGAATCAGGTTTAGGATTTGTTTATGGTTGTTCCATCTTCTAGTGTCGGTTTCTGTTTACCTTCACTTTTACGTGATTTGGAATTTACTCTGGCTTTTCTCACACCAGATCATTTACGTTAACACACGCTGATAGACAATCAGGTATCACATATCCGTAAGTGTCAGCACTAGGGGTTGTATTGACAAGAGATTATTGATCCTGGGATTAGGCGCGGGGACCCGCGGGGCAGCTGAAAGCAGAGGCCCCTGTTTGTAGACGTCTGTGTGATCTTTCACAAGCTCATTAACACGGGCTGGAGTGGGTTAACTCAGTTTATCTTGGTTAGCCAAAATCCCAGCAGTCAAATGGGCATTTTGTTAGAAGGAGCCTCCTCCAGCCAAAAAGAAGGGGAATTCAATTGTCTCTACAGCGAAAAGATTTTCATGGTCAGTCATGTTTTACAGAGCTGCTATCCTGCTTAATACCTCCTTTCTTGTGGCTAAATCCTCCTCGAGTTCATCTTTAGGCAATGCACAATGGCATGAACTGCAAGCAAAATGCACCAATAAAAGTTTACTTAAAAAGGGCCAGTTCAATCCCAAATCAAAAACACATATTTTTTCTCTTATCTGCAGTGCTATTTATCAATCTAGATTGCTTTGCTGTGAGTTGCCAAGTGGAGATATCGGCAGTAGAGATGTCTGCCTTCTCTCAAATATAATGGAACTAGATGGCTCTCGGCTTGTGGTGCTCAAAATGCCAAAAAAGGACATTGGTAAAACTTACTCAAGATAATCCACAGACCTTATTGTGAGCAGTTTCAAGTAGGAACTACTTTCTTTCTACCAAACTACACCTGCCAACTGTATCAATTTGCAGAAGTAAGCATGCATCTACTCATGGATATGAGAGGCTCTTGACAATGAGAGGTAAACATTAATGGCGTCCTCTGTGGCTGAGCTGTAGCATTAGCTAGCCCAATGATGCTTCAACGCTTCATTCTGGTTCTATTATATTGGAGAGAAGGCAGACATCTCCAACACTCAGCAGCTCACACCAAAACAATCTAGACTGATAAATAGCACTTAGGTGATTTTAGGGTGAACTGTCCCTTTGAATTTACAATGAAACAGCTCTATTGTTGTCACAATGTAAATTCTCCTCCAGCACACAAGTAAACATAATAGAGGATGCATTTGCACAGATGGAATTGTGAACCGTCCCAATGTAAACCCTGCGCTGCTTTGCTGCGAGGTACACTCATCAGTTCAGACAGCATCTGTTTTTAGAGTACCAAAGTGCTGACTGGAGCTTTTGTATAGAGATACAGCTGGGTGCGTGCTGTCTGGCTCGCCATGAGCTCAGCACCACTGGCCAACAAGGCTGAACAGCCCTGTGGGCAGCAGTGAATAGCCTGTGCCTCTGTGCCTGTGTGCAGCAAGAGATTGAGTGATAGCAAGCTGCTAGGGTTTGCTACTTTGGTAGGTCCATCAGAGCCTAGCTTTACATGGACATGTGAAGCTGCAGGCAGGAGCTGCCGTCAATATGGTTAGTACTGAGACCTGGAAAATACTTTTTCTTCATGAAACTGTGGTAGAAAACCTTATATACATGTTAACATGGACATTTTATCGTCTACAGGAAGGACAGATGTCTTTTTACACCTACGTCACATATACCCTGCAGGTTAGGGCTTGCCTAAATGAGGGAAACATGTTGTTCTGCATCTATACTTAGCACAAGAGTGCTCCTTAGATTATCCATGTTGCCTTTTAGCCTTATGATGGCACATGTTGGTATAGGTAGAGGAATGTAAACCAATGTCTCTTGCCTTTTGCTGCAATAGAACCTGAATAGAAACTGATCTAAAGCTACATCCACAGCAATAACCTTTTATTTTGAAACACATAACTATTGCTAGGTTTACAGCTAGCATTCTCCCTACTTCATGTTGTATAGTAAAGAGAGATCTGGACCCAAAAGCGTGACTCAGACAGCTGTCCAGTTTAAAGTGGATTTATTTTCAATAAAGCACAAAGGGGTGTCTTGGGTTGATCCAGGGCACTTGGGAGAAACAGGGCAGGCCGGCTGAGCAGGGCTGGAAACAGGTTGGCAGGCGAACAGGTGACCGGTGAGTGTGGATCTGAGGCACACAGAAACAAGGTTTAGACAAAAAGTCAGAGAAGAAAATGGCAATAAGCAACAAGTAGGCTGTAGTTAGTGCCGCAAGGTAGACTGAACGATCTGGCGGAGACTGGACTGCAGAGCCAGGGTATTGGGTTCGATTAGTGGATGGCTTTCGGGTGAGCAGGCAGATTGGCATCAGGACTGATGAGAGCCACGCCTAGACACAATGTTACAGAGACAGAAAAACAAGGAACCACAAGAAACAAAGCTGACACAAGAGGAACGCAGGAAAGGCACACACTATGACACCCCAACATTTTGGGACCCCTAACATGGAGGCTTTTAGAAATGCTGCTGACATGTTTTAGTGTGGATGGGCATAAATGGAGACCTTTGAAAATGATGACGCAGGCACCCACATTCACCTCCCGATTGGGTCTTTTTTTGTGGGTAACCTACTCCTTTCCTATTGCCATGGTTTCCTCCAGTGATGGATAATGCTCCAGCAACTCCCAATCTCTTTTCCACCACCCTGACTGCCTTATACTCATGTGTTTCACCCCATTGTTGATCCAAGCAGAAATATGTCTGGCTTTACTTTTTGCCATCTATATTTTTTTTCTGTAACTAGGCAACCAACCACAAAGTAGTGAAAGTCTGCTTCCTGTTTACACCAGCATGCGAATGGTCATGTGATTGGTTCTGAGATGGTGCTAAAATGCTTGTGTGTATGGAGATTTTAAAACATGTTTTAAAATGAAAAATGCATCAGTGTGGATGTGGAAAAGAGACCTGATGTTCTTGACCCCACTCTCCGGAGATGAAGGAGGGAGGAGGTGTTGATTAAGGCCCTTTGGGAAATGGTCACAGATTGGCAGGTGTGAAGGAAACCATCTCTTCAAATATTGATTTCTTCCTCTCCAAAAGCCATGCAAGCGTGTCAGAGGATAGATATAAGCAAGTCCTCCTCAGTTCCAACATTGGTGTCAGATAATGAGGTTATTGGGACACACACAGAGTGTCTTTTCTCAGTGGATTATCATTGTCAGACATTTTTAACCCAACGGTTTTAATAGCAGTGTTAGGAGTGTGATATTAGCACGTTGTTAACCTGTGACTTTGAGCCTCTCAGACTGGCGCGTCTGAGTCTGTGGTCTGTTTTGTTCGCTGGATTTGACTCCAGGTCAGTGTGAATTTGTTTAAAGAAAATCAGGGCAAAGGTGGGAAGCAAATAAAGTAGGTTTGTGTGTGAGTTTGTGTGTATGAACTGCAACATATAGGTGCACGTGTGAGCCTGCACACCGCAGCAAGGAAGCAACAACCCTGCGTTATTGAACCATGACGGCATCCAAATAAGTCCGACTATGCTCCCTCATTTTGCTGCTTAGGTTAGATCACGAATCACGGCTGTCACGTGGTTCAGGATGGCTTCAGGAACATTTGCATGTGGCTTCTGTTGCCTCCTAAGGCTTCTTTTGTTAGCCCACAAAATATAGGCTCTGTAGCTCTCAATTAACGAAGCTGAGAGCTACAGAGGCAAACGGTAGCAACGTTGTTGAGTGTTTATTTGACCTCAAGGGCCATAAACAAATACAGCACTTATAAATGCGAAAAGCAAAGCGCACAAAATCGTTCATTCAGCGAACACGAGAGCGCTGGCTAGTGCTTAACGCCGTTGTTTAGGTAGTGCTCTGTTTTGCCTGCCTGCAGCTCCAAGTCCTCTTTTAGAAGTGGACTGTTAATGTCAAGTCTAACTGGTCTAGTGAAGTGTGTGTTTTAGAGCTTTCACATTCAATCTAGTGGAACTGCTGAGTGGAGTGTAATTAGTCACTTTGTGTTAGCCATGCAGACACACAGATGATTATATCTCGCTCTAATCATGCACACCCTACATATTAGCATTTCACTGCTCTCACTGTTAACTTATGGTGCCCAGACTGCTCACACAAACATAACACCTGCAAAATAAACAACTTTAACCCTTGCCTCAGCATTTTTAAGTACTGTATTGTAGTTCATTTTTGTAAAGACAACCAGATCGCTTTCCGTTTTTCTCAGAGCCTAATAACTACCAACACAGGACACTACATTGCGTTTTCCACAGATACTTTGATTGCTCCACTGTAACTGCAAAAACTCATTGATATTCTTCCAATTCAACAAAAGTGCTGTCCTCTTTTGGTTGTACAGTGGTTGACACCAAGGCCCCAGGAACAGCGCTGGGCTTTGAGGCCTATTTGGCATAGTGGCTAACCCATGGAATTACAACTTCCGGGTGTGTCACGTGAAGCCATTGGGCCCTAAAGACATTTTTCCATAGTCTTACATTGTGAAAGAGGCGTGGGTAAATCAGTAGATACCTTTTTTCTTTTTACAACCCTTTTGAAAAGCATTACAACGCTTGTGAAATGACTTGTTTCAGGATATTATCCATTTGGCCCAGTAATATATGGAAAGTCTAGAAGAGCCCCAAGAAACTGTTTGTTATTTTATCCCTATTCAAGTTAGCAGCAGGCTGGACTGGAAATAACCGGCTCAGTCGGTGAAAGTTTGTTGTGCACTTGGTCTGTTTGCCTAATGATGAGGAAGATCAAGGTAATTTTAAAACCTGGAAAATGAACTTTTTTGGCTCAATGCGACAGTGCGCAACTTTCATTGGAATGAGTGAAGCACTGTCTCCAACGCTGTATCCAGTTGTCTTTTTACATCTATGGTAGACATGCTTCCTTTGTGCCATAAATCCTTTATTTTACCCACTGACAGAAGTGCATAGTAAATACAAGGCTTTAAGGAACCAACCTAAACGCCAATGGTGTCATTATTCTGTAGCCATTGCATTGTACATTTAACATTCATGAATAAATGAACTATATTTATATAGCACCTTTCATGCACAGAATGCAGCGCAAAGTGCTTTACAATTCAGCAGCAGATACAAACACAGGAAAGAGAAGCCATACATATTATATAGCATTCATTCAATGAGAAATGAGAGAAGATCCAAAAAGTTAAAACAGACAACTGCTAGTGTTAGACTATATTTAAAAGATATGGTTTGAGTTATCGTTTAAAACTGTCCACTGATCCAGCACGTCTAATATTTAAAGGCAGGTGTTCCATATTTTTTGGGCGTAGCAGCCAAAACAAGCATCCTTAACGTTTTTTTTAGTGACTTTGGGAACAGTTAAAAAAGCAGCTGTAGAGCATCTCAGGACTTTAAAATCAGTTCTATAAGATACTGGGAGCTAGTGTAAATAACGTAAAACAGGAGTTATATGGTGTCTCTTTTTAGCAGCTTTCTGAGTGATCTGTAATGTTGCATTGGCAGTTTGTTCAGGCCAGTATACTGTAGCAGAAATAAAAAACAAACTATGATGACACTGTGGTTTCTTACTTGAGGGCGTATCTGTATGCTTTACTTCATAGTTGTCATTTTAAGCAGAAAAAATTGCCAATATCCACTTTAAAACAGAGGCTCTGGGCCTGTGTCCAGAGGGCCAGTTTGGTAATCCATCCTAGTGAGGTCGTACTGTGTGTGAAAAATCATGCCACTAATCCCACATGGTTGGGGTTTACCTTGGGGTAATCTGTGTGAAGGTGGTCGGAGCATCCCTTTGAGCTCCATCAAAATCCGGAGTTGGGACTGACATGAAATAGCATGTTTGATGTACTGTCAGCAGGACGTAGCCTGATCCGTACCCACATTTACATTCACGCAGAAACCCTTAGGGAAGCATACTTATAACACAGAACATACGTCCCCATAGTTTCTTGATATTTTCTTAAAATAGCAAATTCAGTGTGTCATCGCCTGCCATCGCTCATCTCCTGTTTTGATCTTCCTTCAAAGTGTCTCGCGTCGCACGATCGCTGCAGGATATACCAATTACACAGCTGTGAGGCGCTTTGTTTGTGTGGTGTGAGACTAGCAGAAGAGTGAGAAGCATGTGTAGTCTTTTCTCAGTATCATAAAGCTGCAATCTGGCGTCGCTCTCCGTGCGGTGGCTTTGTTGAACCATTAAAAAAAAAAAAAAAAAGAGATATCCCATTTACAGTAATCTCACTTGGTTACAGCTTGACTGCCAAACAGAAGTGTAATATCTACACTGTCACAGTGAGCCGCTGTGGTGTGTCTGCGCAGCCTGTGTGTGAGCTTGTCGCTTCCTCATCACAGCTTTAAGCCTGAGAACAAGGTTTCTGTGAGGAGTCCTAAATTAATGAGATCACAGAGAAATCCCTCTCTACTGGTGTTACTAATATTAGGAGGCCTCAATCTTCTGTTCTTCTTCTTCTGCCGTTCTGTGTTAGGTGGAAGATATGCAGTCAATATTAGACGTCTCCCAGGCATCCTATAGGTCTATACCCTCCGCTGTTTGCACTCCCTTGTCAACAGCCTCTTTGTTCCTCACACTCTCATTTCCACGTTTCCATTTTTCATTGCCTTCAGCTCTCTACATCTGTCTCCATCTTTGTCTTTCCCTTGCCTCGTCTTTGTGTTGTTGCTGCAGATAAGATGGTCTCTATGGGTGCTGGCTGCATGGGCATTTTTCCAACGTGTTGCTGACATGTCATGTCACTGAAGGCCAAGCTGTGCTCGGTTCAGCACCCTCTCCATGGTGATGCGAGTTACAGCATCTCAGATCTGGATGGATTTGGTTTCTTTGGCAATATTGGCCACTACCAGGTCATTTTTTGAGAAATGGAGAAAATTATTAAAGAGAATACTTGAAATAATTGCTAAGCAAGTACAGTGATAATTGAGTCTTATCTACATTAATTTCTCATATCCTTCCCAACTCCTTTCTAACACCCAGAGATCCTATCTTGGTTGTTTACAGTGCTGTCCATGTTGCACAATGACCTTGAGGCCAAATACTGCTACTGTGATTCATAATGATCGCTGAATTAGCATTAGGTGTACTGTTTACATTAACCCTTTAAACCCTCGGGCTGTTTTTGTCAAGCTTCGTATTCTGCTGCAGTTATTGCAGTAAGTCATGACACAGTTGCCACCTAAGATGGTGCAATGAATTTTCTGCTCTAAATTTACATTTTTTCAAGTCAATAAATATTTTTCACATTCCCATATGAAAATTGACAGTTATTAGTCACTGTAAATAAATAATGATGTTATTATGTAGTAGATATGTTGAAACTTAACATATCTTTAGGTGTCAACAAGACTGTTGTTGACATGTGGTGAGGTTTAGGCACAAAAATACCTGTTATGATCATGAAAAAATCATGTTTTGGCTTGAAATACCCATTTTGGTGGCACAATCTTTTCAGAAATATCTCAGCAGTGCTGCTTTTTGTGGCATTATCTCAAATGGACACTAGGACTGGGTTTCGGTACTTGATACCTTTAAGGTATCGACCAAAATTACCCAGAACCATGTAGGATCTAAAAGTCTCCAGTTGAGCAATACCTGCATTCGAGGGTCTGATCCCGGATCGTCCAGTCTCCCTGCTGGATTAGCAAACCTTCTGTTGCTGCCATCTCCAGAGATGCTCTTCTCCTGCCAAACTGTTAGTTCAATGTCTTTCCCGGTTAGCACAAGCTAACACAGCAGCAGCAGCTAACATACAAAACGAAGCTACTAAAACGCTCACGGAAACACACCAGTTCATTCATTCATTCATTCATTTTCTGTAACGCTTATCCTGTAAGGAGTCACAGGGGACTGGAGCCTATCCCAGCTGACATTGGGCGAGAGGCAGGGTACACCCTGGAAAGGTCACCAGACTATCACAGGGCTGACACATAGAGACAGACAACCATTCACACTCACATTCACACTTATGGGCAATTTAGTCACCAGTTAACCTGCATGTCTTTGGACTGTGGGAGGAAGCTGGAGTACCCTGGAGAAAACCCACGCTGACATGGACGCAGACAGGCACTCCCTGTCTCCCCATCCCAGGTTTGAACCAGGAAGCCCCTTGCTGTGAGGGGTCAATGCTAACCACTGCACCACCGTACTGCCAAGGACTTCCCAAAAGCCAACCGCTTTTATTGTCTGTTGGTCATGAACAGTTGTCTGCAGATAGGAAGGTTACTCATCTAGGTGTCACGCCATCCGCCATCCCCTCCAACTCCTGATGACAAGTCAACTCATATACTATGTCACCTGAAAAAAGTTTATGATACGTATGAAAAGTTAAACATACAAATGTAACATGTAACACTTACAATGGCAACATTTTCTTCTGGCGTCAGGGCTGTTTTACAGATAAGGGACAAAATACAGTTATTTTTTTATGCAGAAATGCTTCACCAAGTTGGATACTGCTGAAACATAATATTAGCTTTAAGATCAAGTGTGAATCTTCAAAATTTTAACATAAAATTATATACTCGCTTAATTTGTCTAACTATGGGCATGTGATTATCGTTTTAAGATAAGACTTCAAAAATGTGAATCCAGTCTTTAAAACTTTAATCTCAAGAACACCCAAAATTAAGTTTTAGGTTAGTTTTTATATTTCCGAACAACCCCACACTTACCTTAAGTGGTATCACTTCAGCTCCTGATATGGTTGGATGATCTCATCTAGAATCTACATCTTGGTATACAGGCCTTTTTCTCAGCAGACATTCTGACTCGTCATAGTGGTAAAAGCTCTGATATTACTAATAACATTAGCGATGACAGTTATATTGAAGTGTTCCAGTAAGCTATTAGCAAGTATGCACAATACCAGGAAGTTAAATAAAGCCATCATTAATTTAAGTGTTTAAAACCTGTGCTTTTCCTACTGTGACATGTCAAAATGTCTTTTTCAAAAAGGCCTATTGTCAGATTTATCAGAATAACACTTAGTGTAACAAAGTGTAACAGGCCCCTCTCTCACTGTGACTGATTTAATGGAGCCCAGCGTCATAAGGCAAGGTATTTCATCTGCACTGATGGTGGCCAAACAGCCCATCTTTTTCACTCAGCTTACAAATCTTTTTCTACAGTCTGTTTCCTCGTCTGTTCCTCCAGACCTCCCACTCTTCTGTTCATCCCTGTCGTTCTCATGTTTCCTCTCCCTCTCCTGCTTCACTCTCGCTTTCATACACTCCCTCTGTTGGGGCTGTAAAATGACTCTGATGATTGGATCCGATCCCCAGAGAGCGCTCATACCTGGACACTTTTACAATATGCTCCCCTTCAGTCGCAGAAAGCTTAGCAGAGGATCAGCAGCAGAAGAATGCTACTTCCTACTGTTCCTTAATCTTGATTTATCTTTCTTGCTCTTACCGTCTCCGTGTGTATGCGTGGCATTCTTGATGACTCCATTGTGTGCATTGTGTGGCGTCGAGTGGGAACAGTGGGGATGGGAGGATTGTCCCTTTAACCTCTGGAGGAAAGAAAAAAAACTTTGAGGCGGCAGTAAATCTCTCTGATTAAACCCAGCTCCCTCTGACTGCTCTTTTTGTGTGGGACTGGACTGTGTGTGTTGTCTGTCATGTGAAGGATGCTCACAGACAGTCAAAATTAAAAAACCTCGAAATAGCCATGGTAACCAACATCCCTAACACCACCAACCCCCTCACCCAGTTTCTCAGTCTGTGTCCAACTCACCCACCCACACACACATATGCAAACATTACAGTGGAATGTGTGTTTAAACTCTTCAGTGGAGACTTCGGAAGTAGCTGTAAAGGCCTTCCTGATACAGGCTTGTAGCATTGTAGCCTTACCTCAAGACATATCATGCCATTTTTAACTTTTATATAAGCCTGTCATGATGATACAATATTGATTCATTGTCTGATAAATGGACATGACCTCAAACATTTTGCTGTCAATATTACCCGTTGTGTTTATGTAAGAATGTCACCAACACTTACGCCAACATGATGCCAGCAGGGTTTTTCCCAACACATTCTCGCTCCGACCTCGTCACATATTGATGTTTGGTCATGGACTTTTGTCCAGATATGACGTGAGAGGTACCCTGGGTGCATTAGTTGGTGATGTCCTGGGACGCCATGTCAAGATCTGCCTGTTACATGCATTGTCTTGTTTCAAAATACACTTCTGTTTTTACAGAAAATTTACCATTTACATACAGTCTCTCTCAATATAAACCCACTATGTCTGTAAAACACTGTAAATTGATGTTTCCTTGCCCTCAACAAGCGCATTTGGTTGGATTTAGGCAACAAAAGCATTGGTTGGGTTAAAAGAACAGGTTTGTTGGACCCATCCACCTGCCCTACTCAGACTTTTGCTGCCTTAACTTTCATTCGTATCCTGCCACGTCTCTCCCAACGCTGCAGAGCGGCATTAAACTATAACTGCATCCGGCCGTGTATCATGCCAACGTCAAAGGACGGCTTTTTCCGTCAGTGTCTGAAGCTGCAAGTCACTGCCCAAGTGGCAGATTATGACGAATTCTGAGTGAGACCGGGTTGTTTTTCTGACCATTATAACACTTGGTTGCAGCGATTCTCCCTTTTTTTAAGCTTCACCCCTGCCTACTCGCACGAGTCCGAAGAAGAATAAAACAACATTTCAAAGACAACGGTGCATCTTACTGGCAGCCTGCAGCTCCACTTTGAGTAGAAGAGGCCTTGGATGTCAATGTGACATCAGAAAATCATTGGACAGATGTTAAATTTTAGTTAGGTTGCCGATATTTTAAATGTCGAATGACAATAGAATTTCACTTTGTGTGTACGTTAACATAATCTACATACATACCGACGAAGTGTTTTTATTCTACGGCATGATGTTGGCATGAGATGTTTGGAAGGTGTGGTGGGATTTGGTGACTTAACAATGCAACTTAAAACCAACAAAATATCAGTGTCATCTGTCGTAACTGTTCTACGTCAAATTGACATTGGCATTTGATGTACTGGTGTTGAATTTTGATCAACTGACATCACAACCTACACTCAAACAAATATCAATGTCTAAGGACGTTGGTTGCCGGCTGGGTATAGCTGTTAGCTTGCCAACCCTTGCCATCTTGCCAAAAAGTCATTTGTTTGTGGTAATATCATTTTATATAATTGACAAGTGTTACTTATTTTTAAAAATTGTGTTAAGTATCTTTTTATATTCCAATTCCAAAGTCTGAATATTAAGAATCAAAAGTTAATTGCTATTTGAAAGGGTATACGTGAATTATTACATCATAAATTAGTCTTAATATGAAAACAGTATTGTTTATCGCTATTATTTCTGGGACAATATATCGTCAAACAAAATTAGTTATGATTACAAGCCTAATTTTATACTTTTTTGCCATTCACCTGGATGCTCTAAACTGTAAACTGTGCTCTTATTTTTTGTGGGGTCCCCCAGGGGTCTATACTAGGATCCCCTTTTATTTACCATACTTGCTACCCCTGGGGCAAATCATGCATATACATAATACTGATTTTTTTTTTTTATTGTAGCCGTATGTCCTGATAAAGCCTCGAACCAATGACGACATCCCACCATTACAATTTTAATGTCTGTGTGCCAGGGGGATTTTGTAAATGGCGGTGAGGAACATTGTCTCAATATGACACAATGACACGGTGCACTAAACCCAACCTGGCAACCATCTTAATTAGGTCATTTGTCATTTTCTGTGACTATAGGCACATGTAGACAGATGTAGAGGAGAACAACACACACACACACACACACACACACACACACACACACACACACATGCACACACACACACACATAAAATAATAAACAACCCCAAGGCCTACACCAAAATCTCGTCACACACAGATGGTATGTCTGCTACTTGATGAACAGACAACCTTCAGGCTCCAGACAGTCATCACTGCCCAGGTGCCACTACTTCCATAGCTGAATACCAAGCCACTGTGGCTACATTGTGAAACTGAAAGGCAGTTGCAAATGCCTTCAACCTCTTCCCGTTGTAGTGTGCTGCTGATACCCTGTATTTGTTTAAAGTAGCAAATGTGTTGCTTTTGTGTTTTCTGCTGTTTGCACGGACCAGCTCCGGGGCAACCAGCGTCTGGAACGTGTTCTCACGAGTGAGAAAGTCGGACTTCATTCATGGCAGCCTGGGCACCGGTTGCTCTGAGCAATACAGATGATTTTACACTGTCACTGGTGGCAGGAAAATGGGCAGAAAAATGAGGACAGATCCATTTGGATGGCAGCTTACACCTGCTTTTATTTTGTAGAGTTACAAGGCCGCAATTGTGCAACTCACAAAAGGAAAAAATGGCTGTCTAAAAGCAGCTTTTCTTAACAATGATGAAAAGGCCACAGTAGAGAGCAGTTAAGAAATTCCTGTTGCATATAATGTTACCTGCCAAGGCCAAGGTATCGTTTCAAAAAGGGGGGGCACATTCGAAATGGAACACTTAATTTCCTGCATTTTGATGAATGTTTTTGCACCATTTTTTCCTTTTCTGCACCAATTTAAAGTGTAAATGTCTTTAATTTTGTCAAAATAAAAGTCCCCTGCTACTTCCATGTTTTTATTGCTAGGGACAAATGATCCAAATATTCAGGGTCCCCTGCATCCCCCCCTCAATTTACGCCTATGTTAGCTGCCACTTATATTAACATCTTGGAATTACATTGTGGTCACTAATAGTTGCTTGAACCCACATTTAAATAATGTCTGCTCGTGTGTATGGCTTTTTGAGGATGTGTATTAACCCCTGAATGTGGAGGTGACATAGGGGATGTTTTAATTTACCGGTTGTGCGCATTTGTGTATGTGTGTTAATATTATGTAGGATCAGGTGAAGGTAGGAGTGGGAGTGGAGGCCAGGCAGTCAGGTCGTATGTTAAGTGTGTGTTTTTGGGCAGCTGCTACAAGGCTGATTGCTGAGGCCCCTCAGTCTAGGGGATTATGGCACACACACACACACATGCTCACGTGCACACACACATTTCTATTCATGCCTGGGGTCAGTTTTTTATCACAGTCTGCAACCCCCGCCTCCTCCCCATGTACCACACACATGCAGATCGTACTGGTTCCCAGTGGATCCATAAACTCAGGCAGCTAATTGAAACAGGAGATAGATAGAGGTATTGCACCAGGCTTTGGGACTTACGGCTTTAGTAATCAGACATATAGTGATCTCACTGTAGTTGGTGCAAGGACATTCAGAGAAACACTGGCCTTCCAGGCAGTGTTTAAGTATTCACAGAGCTTACATTTCACACACACTCTGTTGTCATAGAGATATTTTAGTTCCCTGCTGAAGATGAAGTGAACGAATCAGATCTATTTTTGCATCGTGAGCTCTTCTGAAGGCTCATCAGACAGATTCAGAACATTTACTCTACACTGTGGAATACTTTAAAATGCAGAGCTTGTCAGGTCGCTCCTCTCCTGTCCTTGTCAGCAAATAATGCCAGTGAAGTTTGTTCAGAATAGAGTCATTGTGCTAGAATCAATACACCTTATATAGTGTTTGTGTACATAGAGGCTGTGCCTTGTCATTGTTAGGGGGTGTGGTGAGGGAGCAGTGTAAATGCTGGGAAGGCACATTTTGAAACTTACATAAGAGACACTATTAAATATACTCCAACTATTAATGCTATGATCTAATAGACTAGCATGTTTTTGTGAATTTCATGCATGTTTTGAGACAGTATAGTGGCTCTAAAGTTACTAAATACCATTGACCTATGTTTTTATGATGTGCTATGATACAGTCAACCTCAAGAACTACAGGTCCCTGTAGACAACTTTTTTAACAGTGGCTAAACAATTAAAAAAAAAGTCTGTCTCTGCAGGGATCCTCTCAATAATCTTGTCAGACACTTATAATAAAAATGTGACGTAAATCGACGTTGCACACATGCCTCAAGTGGCTACTGACTGACTGCAGCACTCACTCAGTATAGGACTAGTTTTAAAAAATGTTCAGATTAGACACAAAAACACGAGAAATCAAGGTCCAGGTTCAGAATTACCCTTTGACTGTGCATTTTTAAGTTTATTTGATGTGCATGAAGCCACACAGCAGCCGTTCAGCATGGTAGCGAATGCTCTGTTTGCCCCCTCGCCATAAAAGGATGTGATGTTTTGTGGGCGTTACCATAAATACTGACTTTTTCTAACACATCAGAATTAATTAACAAATGTAATTTCAAACTTGGCCAGCTTGCGAGTGTTCCAGTGTTTGACCAGCAGGCTTCCACACATTTATCTGTTAAACAAAGTTTAAATGTTTACAATAGATTCTCAAAAAAATTGTTGACATTTTGGCAAACAGGCTAATTTGCTTTCTTGCCATGAGTTAAGACGAGACGTCTGGAGCCAGCAGCAGGTTAGCTTAGCTTAGCATGAGGACTGGAAACAAGGGGAAACAGCTAGCCTGGCTCCGTCTAAAGGAAACAAATACTGCATACTGGGACCTTCGAAGCGTACTTATTAGAATGACTTTTGTCATTGAAAATCTCAATGAAATTCGAAGTGCTACTCCTGTAAGGTGCTGACAGAGTTCTTGTTACGGTTCAGGTGGTGTATCATGCGGCCTGCTAGCTGCACCACAGTGTCAGGGATCAGTGGGTGAAGCCAGGTTTCCATTATTGACAGCATACAGCAATCCTTGATGGTGTTATCTGCCATCTGTAGCATGTTCCAGTTCATCCATTTTTTCAATGATGGATGAGGCATTGGAGAGAAAGATGCTTAGCAGTGGTGGTTTGTGCGGCTGCTTCTGTAGCCTAGCTTACAGGCCTGGTCTGTGGTCTGTGTTGACTCCCAGAGCCCACAACAATCCAGAGACCCCGGGGATCTGATGACGTCCCCCGATATATTGTATGTCTTTTGAAAGTCGCTTGTGACAGCGGTGGTGTGCTTTAATCCAACACTGTTTAAGTCTGTTTGAAGAGTGTTTAAAAGCTTTGATACAGTAACCAAACAAAAGTCTTTCTATTTTGTGTTTTATCTGATTCTTTAGATGATTGGAATTGCCTTTACAGTTAACGTGTCCCAGTTCCTGGTATACAAAATACACATGCAAGTAAATGCACCAATGCAGGTGCAGCATCGTCTGGTTTGAGCTCTGACTTTAACAGCAATAAATATCACTAATGCAACAATAATTAGCTTAAACATGGATTTATTTTGGGTTGCCTGTTTATGGTTTCCTGTCCCCGTTTTTTATATGTTACACAGTGGCTGCCAATGAGAAATGGTTGCCAGTTTCTCAAAGTGGTTCCCGATGGCAACTTGGCAACCATTACTGTTGAGCCCTGCATCTCCTCCGTGTAGCTTGTATAGTGCCATCAGTCTCATCATCTAAAGCCCAGCTCGGACCAAAGATTCGCAACGAGTTGAAACTTGGCAATGTTACAGTATGCAACGTTCTAAAAACATGCCAGTTCACACCAATGTAGCTTGACGAGACGGTGTATCGTCTCCATAGCAACAACTCTTTGTACTTCTGTTCTGATTTCCAGCTTTTCAGGCTTATTTTGGAGCTGAAAATTATTTGTAGCTTCTTAAAATATGAATGAGGATAGTGATAGTGAGATACTGGCTACAGCTGCATTTGTAGTAGTGATGAAACGGTGAAAACAAACAAAACAACCTGAGCTTCAGATGTGCTGTGTTCATAATACCACCAACACAGATACACTGAGGTTGAAGACCCACATTCGTGTCAGCATCTGCAGGGATGTGGGTGAGATGGACAGGTGGGAACAGGGGGCTGTTGGTGGAGAATGTCTGCGGGCAGTTTGACTCGGCCAGTGGACTTCGCTACAGGCTGACTGGTTGTGTCTTACATTCTAAAACCAGCAGCTTCCGACTTGTCAAGCAGGTGACACCATCAGCCAGCCTGAGTCGAGCTGACATGGGTCACCTCACACCACTGCAACTTCTCTGCGACACTTTAAAATGGTTTTGTCTTGTCACAGATCTTTGGTCTGAATTTTGCTCCGCCCTCTGCAAGAAAGCAAATGATCATATTTCCCAAAAAGTTGAACTATTCCTTTAAAATGAAATAGCATTTGTTTTCATGTGGTATCCAGAGTCTGTCTCCCTTTTCGTCTCCATGGTAATGCGCTGGTGCTTTGGGGTCAGGCCTGCTAGTTTTCGTCTACTGCCACCTCCCAGCTCTCCTCTCCTCTCTCTTCTTCTACTCTCTCTCCACCCCCCCCCTCCTTTGCGCTCTGATGATGAAGCGCTTTTAGATTTGCCTGTTAATAATGCATGTTTCTGATTCCCACTCACCCTTCATTTTTTCATGTGTTCTCCTTCTTACTCTCTTTCTCCCATCATTCTTGCTCTGCCTCTCCTGCCGGGGTTTTCTGATGTCTTGGTGTGTCCCTGTCTCCGTTCATTAACGTCTCCCCACCTCTCTTTCCCCCCTCTCATCTGTCTTTGCCCTCTCTGGTCTCAGTTCAGTTTGTTTTAGTTAAGTCCAGGTTACAAAATACATTAAATTCAATTTGGCACATTTACACTTTCAGGTCAACTTTAGCTTGATTGGAACGTAATGACATAAAGAAATAGTCTTCCCTCCTTATCCTGTGTGCCTCGCTTTCTACATCCTTCTGTTGCCATGGTAATGGCTTGTGGCTTGGGGTTGGGTCGCTGGCGTTCCTCCAGTCTCTCTCGCTGTGACAGCAGCTTCTCACCCATGTCATCGCCGGGAGTTCAAAGACCCCCTTCCTCATCTTTTACATTACCCGATGAGTTCAAACAGCTCGACCTCAGCTTATTAATGGCTACTCACATAATCCACGGGTCTTTCTCCTCTGAGCTAACTACAGTTTTAATGGCTTCACATCTAAATGGGCCGGCGTTCTTTGTCTGTCACATTTGTTTTGCTAATGCGAGATGAATGGAGAGTCTCTCTGGAGATTATGATAATGCATTCACGGTCACGAAGGGAAGCCCGTTTGCGGGGAGGTGGGGGGCCACTGCGTGATTTGTACGTGTCCCCTGCTGGAGGTAAAAGTAATAAAAATGACTGGAGACATTTTGGTTATTGATTGAAGGTCCTTGTGCTCAGCAAGGCAGAGTCATTTACTGGGAAGTCCCTGGAGAGCTGGGAGCATGTGCCCATGTATTCATGTTGGCTTCTGTGTGTGTGTGTGTGTGTGTGAGACACTGGTCTGTATTGATGAAAGAGTGAATGAAATCTGTTAGCTTTGAGAACCAAATATATCCTAATCTCCCAATTATATTGGACTATATTCATTAGCAGAGCTCATTTCTAAATTTGAGGATACATCTTTTAATTGCAAAATTTTTATTAACCAAGGACTTCAGCTCTGTCAAGAATTTTAAGTGTTGCACCTCTGTACTCAGTCATTTGTAGCGAGGGCCATTTTTTAAACCGTGAATGTGTCTTTTAAAGGAATACTTAAACCACAAAATTTCTATCAGCTACTCACCCTGCATTACCTTGGATTTGTGAAAAAGGCTTGCAACTGCCAATGTGAACGAAGAATCCAAAAAAATACTTGTTTTTGTATGAGACTGTTTATACCAAAGTAAAAATGCATGTGTTTGGGAAGTTCTGCGCATCTGATTGGATAAATAAAACCTGGATTATACTGCACAAGTTGTCCAGAAGTTAGTAATTGGTTAAGTGTTGAATGTGATCTTAACAATTCATCAAGAATTTTTGGATTCTTTGTCACAACTTCAATGTAACACAGGGTGAGTAATAGATACACAAGTGATCATTTTATGGGTGAAATATTCCTTTAAGCACTTGTTTATGTCCTGATGCTTGTTGGACAATAGGAGGATGCCGATCCGTGTTTGCATGAATGTAAGCTGCAGGACTTTGACTAAGTATTTTTTTGCCAAATGAGCTGTAATGAAAACATCAGTGCTTCACAGTATCACAGGACAAAGACGTAGCAGTTGAAGAGGCACTTTTTTTTTCTCGGATTGTATATATTTGAATTTATTGAAAGGATAGCCCCTTGATGAAGCCCCTTGAGATGTAGGGTCTCATTTCAGGGGGGTCCTCAGACACAAATACAGACAAAACTGCATTACATAACAAACACTACAAATACACAGATAGACATCTTGCTCACTATCTCCCACCCACACCCCTTTCCCTCAGCTGTTGTACAAGAAAATTGGAATTGGATACCGTGACCTCTAATAGTTACACAGCAGTTATGTATATATATGAATATAAGGAAGTACTGAAGCAGCAAAAAGAGGTAACAGATCCCAAGAAAAGAGGAAGGTTATTCCAGTCAGATGGAGCTTTGTGCTTCGTCCAACTTCTTTGAAAGTTCTGGGGACAAAGAAAAAGGGATATTGCATGTGTCTAAGTGGATATGAGGAATTACATGGAGTCAAAAACTGTTTCAAGTACGAGGGACAGTTGAAATGAACACATTTGAAAATGAATTCAATCCATATGAATTATATGTAGTAATACATGAAGTTGTAGGGTAGCATGAGTATGAACTGTTTGAGACCTGGTGGGTCCAAAAGCAGCCCCATTAATGACTGATGTCCTTCTCATTGCTGCAGGTTTGAACCACCTCCTGAAGACAAACAGCAGTTGAGATTAACTCCTCACAGGTAAGTAAATGAATATATTGTTTGCTTTACTATCCATTTATTTGGCTCCTGGTAACCCCTGGTGTCTTGTGATGCTGTTATTCTCTGCTCCTAAATGCTGTGTACACACCGATGTTACTGGATGAGTGAATCAGCATCTTCCTCCAACACCCAAACCTCCTCCTGTTGTAGTTTTTGGATCACAATATTTGCTGATGGCATGTCTGGCCTTGTGTCCCAGTGATATGGACTGTGTTCAATATTACCCCGAGGGGATTACTGTACTGTTGCTTGGATTTACATATGCATAAATGGATTTACTTTATATAGTGTGGCTGTCACTGACAGCACTACAAACATAGTTGTGTTTGGAAATGTACTGGAAAGGGATTTTCAGTTTTTTCAGATCATGGCTGTACTTCCAATAAGAAAGGTCAGTTAGCATGGATGAAAAGTGCTGAGTATTGAGGCGTGTCTTATAGCTGGCAGTGACTGAGTCATACCCTTTGCAGTCTTGGCTGTGTTCTCTTGATATCTGCAAGTACTTACCCAGCAAAGTGCAGGAGCATGATGCAGGGCTGGAGTTTTGATTTTAAAAAGGTGGGAGGGGCCACACTTAGTACAGGCACAAGTCCTCAAAAGGGCTTTGTCACATCTTGTATACCCTTATCCAAGGTCTTGATGTCCCTTTTGAGAGGGGTAGTCATAACAAAATTATTTCATACAACAAAAAAATACTGCAAAAAGTGATATAACTGATCATATATACTGACTCAACCATGGGCAAAAAAGTGCAGAATACAACCAGTCTTGAGTCCATATCTTCATAAATCATACGAACACACAGCTCCGGATGTAATCCAAGAAACCTGGTCACTATAATATAATGGAAAATTTAAATCCCCTAAAACTCTGCAGACGTTTCCTTCAGAAAATTTACCTTTTCTAGTTCAGATAGCCCAAGTCTACTTAAAGGCCCTGACCCACTAAGCTGACAATCCCGTGTCTGCTGCCCTCGTTGGTGCAGTGTGTCCTGCACTGTTTACCCTTATCATCCCCGCTGGCTTCTTTTTGTCTGATCGAGCAATTGAATTGGTGTCAGCAATGAAATCACTCAGATAGGCAGTTTAGCTTGTGTAAGGAGAAAAAGGGAAGTGAGGAAAGTAAACAAAGAGCTAATATCATGAGGGAGTGACACTAAAACAAGTTAAAATTATTTTTCTTTGGCTTTTGAGCTCTTTTGTGGGAACTTTTCCTGATGGTTTGTGTCATTGGTCACTGGCGCGCAGTAAATACGCTCTGTTCTGCTTACTGGCTAACTTGCGTCAAGATTATAGACGATCGGCATCTGCTGGTATCGAGAGTAACATCTTAACGCATGCGCAGAACATACATGCTGGTTGAGTGTTGGCTGTCGTCTTTGCAATGTGTTCATGTGCAATGTCAGGCAGCGCGGCAGGGGGCCTTCAACTTTGCCAGTTCTGAGGTCAGTTTGTGTCTGGGCCTTAAAACTTTGTCTTTGATCATTGGCAGAAATAATTTACAGCAGTACAGAGGTTTTTCCTATCTAAGACATCAACCCTGTCTTGACAACCTATTGTGTGCAGTTCGTCTTTTTTTAAATAAAATGTTAGCTTTTGGACTTTAAAAAGTGGAAAAAAAAGTGTAGGGGACGTGTTCCCCGTGTTCCCTCTTGCTATGAATTCGGCCCCTGGCTTGATGGCTGTTGCAGCCTCCTTGTTGTTGTGATTTAAGTGTGTTGTTTTGTTTTGTTGCCATGTGGTTGTTAAAAAACTAATTCAGTATAATTACACTGATGCAGAAAGTAACTCATGAGGAAAGTGAGATTATATTAGTGAGTAGATGTTAAGATGTTTATAGAACAAGTTGGAAGGTGGGACATTATGTCTGGTGTCACACTGAGCTGATGCTTTTAAAGACGGTTCAGTTAGTGGAAAAGTTGAAGATCAAATTTGTTTTTATGCCTCAGCGCCTGCACGTCCGTCCCATTCTCACAAACATGATACCTCACACCTTGAGGTAATTACTTCAACTTTGTCACAAACGTCCACTTGGATTCAAGGATGAACTGATTAGAATTTGGTAGTCAAAGGTCACTGTGACCTCACAAAACATGCTTTTGGCCTTAACTCAAGAATTCATTCGCTCATTATGACAAAATTTCACTTAAATGTCGTGTTGTTATAGGATATATAATGAAATGATGAAAATGTATATACAAAAGGTTAAAGGTCAACTTTGCTGTGACATCATAACATTCTACATAAACACTTTCTGGCCATTATTCAACATCATATCAGGAACAGAAGGGAAGACATTTGGTCGGATACGAAAATGGTGGCACTAATGCTGCATCTCATTTCCTTCGGAAGCCGGAGGTTGGTGGTGGGATAATGTCACACCAGAGTTTACAGCATTCCAGTACATGTCAGAAAACCAAGGTGCCGTACCAGTTCTAGCCAAGTTAGCAATACCAGATGAGTATTTTGCACGTAAAAACAACGTAGAACATCACTGTGTGTATGACTGATTTGAGACACAAATAAGACAGAAGTGCTAACAAACAGTGTATCACTGCAGCTTTCACTATTGTTGATGCACGGAGCAGCCATCTTGGATTTTGAGGTCGGAGTTGATGAGGTTCCTGCGACTCTCCTAGACAGCAATCTAACTTCAGGGGGCATTCCAGTTGAAAGTACCAACTGGGAACTCGGAAATTTCGACTTCTCAGTGCAAAAAAAACAATTAATCTTGGGTGTCCACCTTAAAACTGCTGATTGTAAAGACCTTCTGTGCTGTTGGATTAAAAATGTGTGTGAAGCATCCATGTTTTAGAATTTGTAGCTGCTTTGCAGCAACATCCATACTTGAGGCACTGTCAGTCATGGCTACACATGAGTCTGGACAGACTTGGATGTAAACTGCAACGTAACTGGTTAGTGGATGTGAACTAAAGCCTTCTGTCTACATTTAGAAGAAACAGACGTAACCATGTGTCCAAACCCATAAAGGTGAGAGGACGATTTGAATACACAGCATGTGTTTGGACAAGGATTTTGTTTTAATGCGACTGGAAAAATAGGAGCCACATGTCCTGGCATCACCTGCTGCTCACCTGCTGACACATGACACACTCAGGTGCACACACTGCACACACAAACAGAGTACACAGATGCTATTTAACACACACACACGGGTTTATTACATGAGAAAACAGCATTTTTTCCACACTGTTAATCAGAAAAAAATAACTTTCCAGTTGTCCAAACATGTATTAGCAAATGTAGCATGAAAAAGAAATGCAGGACAGATACAATGCATTTTGATGGTAACACAGAATGTAAACATTTTGTTTGGACCTCTAGTACACTGAGCATGCTGCCTTATGGAAACCCATAAAACATATTTGTCAGTGGGGAGCTCTCTTAGTAAGTAGAGCAGGCGCTGCAGCACAGTATTACATAACATGCGGCTACAATGTTTCCACCTCCCATTACTATCAGTGCTACCTGAATAGCCCCTTGAGAGCACTCTGCTATATTGCACTGATCCATAATTTTAACAGTGAGTCATTATCACAGCAGTTTACTTTGCTGAAAAGATGTCATGGGAAAGTGCTTTGAATCCAGTTATTGTAGGTTGTATTGATAGATCTCCTGTCCTCTCCCAGTCTTTGCCCTCCCACAGCTTCCTCTCTCCTCCTCCGCCCCTCTCTATATGAGTAATCCTGATGAACAGATGGGTGGAGGAGAAAAAAAGGGCCGTGCCAGCTTGTTGCGCTGCCATAACGCGTCAATCAGTCCCATCCCCCCTCTCACCCCCTGCCCCGTTTCCATCCCATCATGCACTTTTCTCTCCTATTAACATTTCAGTCGGATGTACTCCAGTCTTACCCCCCTCCTCACACCATTCCTCCTTTATCGTTATAGCTTTAATATTTACTCCGCCAGCCCTGATGGTGTTGCCAGTCTATTGATCGGTCTTACCATCTGTCTTACCTTTCATCATTACCACCAACTATGGCCAGACAGCCATTAAATTCACAGTGTACTTTTGATTTCCCCTGATAATAAAACGTTACCATTTTTGACACACCCACAAGATAAGAAAAAAAATCTTTAGCCCCACATCAGACCCTCAGAAAAGTGTCCCATACACCGCCTTTGAAGGGTGTGATGAAGCCAATAGACATAAGGTCTTCAGAGATTGATCAAGCCCAGTAAAATCGAAAAGATGTATAGAAACATCAGCCATAAAGGTATAACAGTCTTGACCTGAAGGGCACACAAACACTCATACAAACACACACACACTGTAAGTCATGTCATAGCAAAGCCCAGAGTCACGCACCAAGGCCACGTGCATCTGTGTGCTCATCAATACCTTTTACCTAGCAATAGCACACAGGAATACCAATGAGGCTCGACTGGTTTACAAGCCCGGCTGGATTTATGTGGCTGTGTTCATGTGTCACACTGTATTAGAATGAGGCTAAGTATTGATTTTAGGTGCTTTTATCCTTTTCATTTTGTACGGTTTAGCTCATCAGCTACAGTTATTTTTTGTGCATTATACATTTGAACATCTAAAAGATACTGTATGCTACTAATGTATTTCAAAATACCAAGTTTAAGATATATTTCTGTGTTAATAAAGCCATTTGTTTCTATTCAGTTTACAAGGGTATAAAAATTCAAACCTGGCACATGCTTCACACTTTAAAACTGATTGATTTTGCAGGGGAGTTCATGCCTGGATCACTGCACTGTGGCAGTGGTGGGAGCAGCATACTGAAAGATGATGTTATTTACATTTGTTTAAAAGGAGGCTGTGATAAATGGTACATGGCTAACGAGAGAAATACAATAATTGGATGACATATTTGAGAGTAACCAAAAAGAAGTACTTGACTAATAGGGAGCATCTGTTAAAGGAAATTAATCTTAGGGCCTTTTCACACACAGTCTGAACCATGTATTGAATACAGAAATGGACGATACGTCTCCATTTTCTCCCACTGTACAAAAATGAAGCCCAAATATACCAGATAAGCAGTGATCTCTGTGGTCTAGAGCTTCTGCCCATACACCTGTCCGACCAATTGCAAATAGCGTCATTGATGAAAACCAAACTTATCACAAAAACGTACACTAGAACTTACGTCAGCCTGATAAGAGCTAGCTAAAATGACAGAAACCATCTTTGGGAAAAATGTATTTGACATGTACTTTCATCATTTAGTTTGGCCCATGTCCTATTCGCTAACGTAAATCGGCAGGGTTTATGACTTATACTGCAACCAGCCACCAGGGGGCAATCGAGATGTTTTTGCTTTATTCTTGGGGAACTATCATGTCGTCCATCTTTATAAACAAACAGTCTATGGTCTGAACCAAGGTTTGCATTTTTCTTACATTGTATAAATCTGATCCAGTTAGTTTTGGTTTCACGTTGCAATAATGTGAGTGCGCTAACATCGTCATCACCTACATGAGCTACACTCCCATTCTCTGGTATCCCCTTTTTCTCATGACCCCTGAAAATAATCGAAGTCTTTGAGTTTTCGTGAGTTCTTCCAAAGGACTCTTTATAAAATCACCTCCTCCTCTACCACTGTACTACTCCAGCTCATTGTGTTATGTTGCTTTGTTCACGGACAAACTGAAACCTGCACTGTACATTTACTACCACCTAACAACGTTACTGCTAATGCCTCCCATGCTTCGATTGCCAACACCTGTCTGCTCTGAGCACTGTCACTCTAAATGTCCCTAATGGTGTGTTCCGAGGGATTTCCGAGTTCCGAGTGGGAAATTTCAACTGGAACGCCCCCTGAAGTCGCAATTCCGAGTCGGAAAGTCGGAGAATCCTCACCACCCCCGAGTTGACAATCGAAGATGGCTGCCCCGGGTGTAAACATTTAAGTAGAAGCTCCTGTAATATTCTGTTTATTAGCACTTCTGACTAGTGTTTGTCGCACCAATATTCGGACAAGGCAAGCGCGAGAATAGCTTTCATAGACGTTGCCATCTTGTTTTCCGACTTCTTCTACCCTTTTGGCAACTTTTTTCCGACTTTGTAACTGGAACGCTGATAACTCGGCTGTGACGTCATTCCCAGCTCCGACTTCCGGGGTAAATGGAACGCAGGATAAACCACACACACACACACACACACTACACAATGAGGCACTACACTTCCACTACTTGATAATAGACTGTCAAAACTTCTTGTAATTGGTCCGAAAGTCCAAGCCATCCAAAAACAACCAGAAACAAACTGTGCCATAGTTCAGTTTGATCAAGACCCAGACCAACTCTTTTCGTCGGACCATGGGTCAGCAGTTGGTCTAGAATGTGGTCCTAAGGAGGTTTTAGACCTGTTGTTTTGGTTCGGATCAAACTAAAAACTCCAAAAGTCCCACCCAAATGAGGTAGGTGTGAAAGTCAGAGTGATTCACTGTGTTTCCTGTATCAGGTTGATGCAGTTAATTTGGCTTGTTTTGTGAGAGATGCACTGATGCAGTGAATGGACAGTTAGATCCATACCTCAGTTACAAGTGCAAAGAACGTATGACTGTATAGGCTAGAAAATGACCAGATAACAGATTCAGTTTGTCATTTTAATTTCATATAAATACACGGTGTATAGCTTAACAAAACTGGACACAAATGCATACACACACAAGTACAACCACACACACATATAACCAGCATGGCCCCATGCTCTGGCTGAGCCCACAGCTTTTGATGAAATGACCTTAGACAGGCGAGACATGCACTCACACACACACGTGCACATGGGCACACACCCAACACCCAGCCAAGCCCCCGGCAGCCAACAAACCGGTCCATACGCCTGGCAAAATGTGTGCAATTGTCCAAATATCACAGCGCTATAATTGGATGTCAGATGAAGCGAATTTTAATGGCAGCTATCAGTAATGGCTTTTCATGAGTTACACATGGATGAGCCCAGTGCTTCGTTATCATTTCAAAGCGATTCTCGGTTTCACGCTGCACTGTTGGTTTAGCAAAGCCACAATTTATAGTAATGTGAATTTATTTTGAATGTTTACTATATTATACATACTCTTCTTTTAAAATGTCTTTTACTTATGTTTTAGTTGAGGAATAGGGAAGAAGACCTTAGAATGAGCTTTACGCTTTTCCATCTCGTCAAAGCAGGTGGTCATTGAACGCAGCAGTTTGTGTTAACAGTGTTTTCAGGTGGCGGGTGTGACACCGACTGAGGTGTCGTTTTCTTCCTATTTTTTCACCTTTTCAGAGAGGATCACTCTGTTACCTGAATTTGCCTGGAGCTAAGCTCTGTTAAGATTCAGTTCATGGAAAGACAGGGCTGCTCACGTTCCCTGAATAGGAAAAAGAAAAAGGGGAACAGGAAATGACAATAAGATACTTCTAAGGCTATTCATATCAGGGCTTTCAGAGTGCTGGGGGAAGCATGGGAACTCACTGCAGCAGGGTTCAGTTTTGAATTGGTTATGAAAGGTGGGATCAGCAGATCTTCAACTCGTGATGTCTGGTCGTCACTATTATCAGAGACTCTCCATGTAATGCTATATTTCACAATTAAACTATAGACAGTTGACACTTAAGACGGGTGAGTAGACTACTTGTTATCTTCCTATACATTTGTACTTTTTAAACAGAAAACTTGTTTTATGTTGTGATATTTACTGAAAAAGCCATACAATATCCTCCTGAGACCCTGTGTCCCCATATGGGGACATCACATTTGGGTTTACTCGACCTTATACTTAATTCTGTGTAACTTAGACCTGTTGTCCTCGTTCATGGACACTTTTTTGTGCCCTCTAGTGGTAGTGAGACCACAATACACTAATCCATGTAAAAACAAGATGGCAGCCATCTCTGCCAAGTCAGTCTGAAGCTGATTCCAGCACAAAGGTGGACAAGGTCCAAAACCTGATCACATTTAATGGTTGACATTGTTTGATTTTTTTATACTCATCAAGTCCTACCGATTCCAAATTGCTAGGACAAACTAAAATACATATCAAACAAAAGTTCGGGTCTTAGTTAAATATATCCGGCAGCAAGTATTTTCTTTACCAGACACTTTTAGCTCCCTGGTGATCTCCCTCCAGCCAGCTGCCACCTTATTTAGGTTTTTGCAGTGAAATAAAGAAATAATTCCTTATTTCAGCTTCACGAATCAGCCGTTCTTCGTTCATTGCGGTGCTTTCAAAACGAGTGACAGGAATAAATAGAGGGCATCTGCCAAAAGTTCAGGTCTGAACGGCATGTGGCATTGCCCTTGGCCAGTTAGGACACCACTTTCATCAGCCTGAAAGCCAAATTATCATATTATAGCACAGTTCTTTTTTTTGGAGGGACTCTCTCTGCTATGTCTCCTCTCATCACCCCAAAAACACATCAACTTTCAAGTAAATAAACACTATCTCAACTGAAATTTGATCTACTTTATGTTGCCCAGTTGCTCCGTTGGTCCGCTTATAAACAGACAAACATATCAATCTTGTTGTATTTCTTATTACTAACGCTATACAAGTTAGCTGATGATGTAGGCCACTTTTAAATTTGCCAGAATGTGTAATAATAACATATTCTCATTTAGCTGGTTCGCATAAAATGAAACCGGTTCAGGCTTATACACCGGGCCGGCAAAACCAGAAATCCAACCAATGCTACCGGCCACATATGTCTTTGAGTGGGTGGCAAGAGGCTTTACCTTCTTTTTATTGTGCATCATCTTCAGAACTTAGCTAAATGTCGGATCGGTGAAATGTAGATGTACATTTGTGTTTTGAAACCATACGTAACTATACCACACCCCATTTTTTAAATTATTTAAATTAAGAATGCAATTCACTTATGCAGATGATGTGGCCCCTTGTCTGTAATGAATCTTGTTTTTTGGAAACAGCAAAATCTGTCAAAATTGGTTCAAAACCCAAACTTTCCCACCATGTTGATGTACATTTTCTTATCTATCATCACTGCACACTATGATGCAGTGAAGAGCTATACCTGCTTGTGCTGTTGCCAAATTTTTTATCGCCGGAGGTGTCACCTTGTGCCCTAGAACACCCCTGCCGTTTCAGCGTTATCCCAGTGGTAAACAACATGAAGGACAATAGCCCCCACGGGGTGGTTGTAGAGTTGCGGATGCAGAGGAGGGGGAGGCGGGCATGCTGACCATCAGCACTTCACAAAGCCTCAGAGAAAAGCAGGCGCTGGGGGATTCTGCGGATGGTGCTAGAAAAACTGACCCCAAAAAGGGAAGGCCCTGTGTGTGTGTGTATGTATGTGTGCACGTGCAAAAAGAGGCAGAGATAGTTTGTTCTGATTAGGTGGCTGCGTGTGATCCGGTTTGGGGGCTATTGGAGACAAAGAGGCTGCCAGTTCTGTCCTTTCAATGCAAAGAAGTGGTGTTAGTGTAGTGAAAGCTCCTCTTACAATAACTTCCAATACAGCGGACAGCTTCCGATGATGTCAGCAGTTAAACATGAGGCTGTCTTAATTTAAGCAGTTGTAACTTGTAGCTGCTGGTTCCAATCCGGACAAGGAAATATGGCTGAAGTGCTTTTGAGCAACAGTTAAACTGTTAACTGGCTTCCAAGAATATACTAGTCATCTTTCAGGTATGAATATCTGCAATTTGTTGTGCTAAAATAGTAGAAGTTAATCATATTGTATCTTTTATGGATGACAAGGAATCGAATGTACAAACTGATACCTATTTTATGTAAACAAAACCATACCAGCAATGCAAGGATGTCATTACCTCATCCTTACTAGAACTTTTTTTTTGTAATAAACTCCACACCTCACCTCTACATCTCCCGGTGTCAAGTGTTTAACAGAAAACACATGTTGTATAACATCCTACATAGCTTCACTTCAGCTTGAGTGAGCGTGGTATAACCATCCCTCATGAAAATGTCTCTCCTTACTTTCCAAGGAAAGGAAAGTGTAACATTATCCATCCATTGTCTGCAGCACAACCGTGTTGTAGTAAATAATACTTAACCCAGTAAAAAGATATGAAACATGCATGAATAGTGGCCCATCTATCAAGGAGGATTAGTGGGGCAGTGCTTCCCCCTTGTTTTCCTTTTTGATCAAAAGGTCCAGCGAAGGCTTCGCCCCAAAGATGTAGGGCCATTTTCTCACCTTACAATGGGCTTTGTTCGTCGCAGACCGGTCTCTTGAGGGAGGTTTGTGAAGGAGGGAGAGAGAAAGAGAGATAAGGGGACGGAGAGACATAGCAGTCGTCCAATAAAGTAATCAAACTGATAGATACAGAGTAAAGGACTGAGAGCAGGTTGGAGATTTTTTTTACTCTGGGTCAGGCCTTTCTTCAGGTGTTTACATAGAGGACTGGTATGTTAGCACGTCTTTGTGTCTGTCTGGTATCCACTTGCATTGATTTACATTTTGCATTCCTCCTCAGCAGACACTGGAAGTGTGTTCAGCCCTCAACCCTGGCCTGTGTATTAATGCATTAGAAAAACTGACATTAATTTAAAGCTTTCACAATCACATGACTGCTGTCTGTGAAAGGACCGCAAATAGTGACAAACTCAACTAAGTGGAGCTGGGTATCATTTAAAAAAAATTACGATACCAGTAACTTTGAAGATAGAGTACGTTGTTCGATACCTATAATGTGAATGGAGTTGCTTGTAGTATAGACTGTTTGATGTTCTGTTGCTAGGGCAACAGCTTTGGTCCTAGTTTACTTCCTGTCAGTTACTTCATTAACAAACATTACAACAGGAAATACAAAAGAGATCCATCAAAATGTTTATGTCCAGTCTGAAATAGTTTGTAGCCGAACATTTTCGTGGTATTTTGGCATGCTTAAAGCAAGATTTATACTTGTATACTTTTTATATTTTTTTGTAAGCTGAAACCATTTCCTTCAGTGTAAACAAAGCTTTTATTTACTTTTACACAGGTTAGAAACAATAAATTGTGAAGACAATAAAGCCTCCACAAAAAGCATTTTAAGTCTTGTGTGTGATTCATCCTAACTTCATATGAGTAAAAGGAAAAGTCCGCCAGCCACTAGGCTAATTTATACAATGTAAAATGCCATAGGCTTGTGCTAATAACATTAGCATGTTGTATTTGTGAGGAAAATGTGTCCAGATAAAGACAAGTGTTTGTCTATGAATGCTGTGAGTTATAGTGAAGCTGATTTGTGTACTTGTGTTTGAAATTGTCTCTATTAAGCCATGTTTAACGTGTGTTTTGGCTGTGCTTTAAAAGCAACTAAACTTTACAGCACTTCAGAAACCCCGCCACCGACTAATATTTTGGAGGTGTAACCACAGAGTGACACAGACACACCACTGCACAAGTACAAATGCTCACAACGACATAAGCCACGTGCGTAGGCTACAAGTATAAATCCTGCTTAACTGCCAATTCTGTCAAAAACACCATGCTCAACTTTACCACACCATTGACTGTATGGGTTGTAGCAGCTTTTGCGAGATAGAGCTCTGTGCCAGAGACATTTGTGAGTCAGCCCAGCTGCACACGCACAGTGACAGGGCTAACTGTTAGCATCACATGGATTAAGTTTCCTAATGGTTATTAATGGGCTTATCGATAAAGTTAAGGTGTTTCAGTCTCAGTGTACGTTTGTTGGGACTGTTTAACGGCGCAGTGTTGGATTGTAGCCGCTGCTGATGTGTTAGCTCATGCTAACCTGGCAGACATTGAACTTGGGAGGAGAGAGTCAGGACAGACTTAAATACAGGTATCGTTTCACTGGAAATGTTTCAATACTATGTGGTACTGGGTTATTTCTTGATACCTTAAAAAAGGTATCAAGTACCAATACCCAGTTGTACTACTGAGCTTTATTATTGTATTTTTTCTGGCCCGCAACTTTATGTGTTCAGTTCCCTCTCATGGCTGACATCAGCGTCATTTTCAGCAACAGCAGGAAACAAAAACGCTCTGATAAACCTACATTCGAAGTACCAATTGACAGTCAAAGTTAGTGGATACCTGGTGAACATAGTGGTGCATTTAGAGCTAATAGCGTATTATGTATAATATTCCCTGCTGGACACACACAAGCACCCACTCATTCACACATGATTGCAAGATCGTTTTTCAAAATACTGCATAACATCTAAAGTTCTCACCTGAGGGGTTTGCTGCACAAAGGCGTTTGTTCGGTGTCATAAGCAGTGGTCTGCACATGTGTGTATTTGTTTACAGGAGGATGTCTGGGCCCTGTTCTTTTTTCTTCCCACTATCTGTTCAGTTTTAGAGAGTTTAGTTTTTGTTACAGGTGCAGATGGTATAAAGGTCTGCTCTCTCAAATGTCAGCAGTGAAGTGGCAGTTATGGTGGCTTCACATTTAGGCTGCAGTTCCTCTGTGTGTTTGTGGAAACTCTCATGGCTCACAGCTCCTATTCTACTGACCTGGTTACTGGAGACAGACCGTATGAAGGCCACTGCTGTTCACTGTAGTCTGGTTAGTGTGCTATGATGCATGTGCTAGATGTCTACCCCAAAAGGAGGAGGAAATCTCAGCCCGCAAAGAAAATACAGCTGATACTGAATTTAATTTCGACAGCCTGCAATTTCTACTTTACAAACTCATTGTGGCATCAGTGTGTTTATGTACAAATAATGATCTGTGTGTGTACTGAGCTACAGATGAGAGCATCCAGTCCAGTCTGGCTGAAAGCGGTCCGACTCCGAGTCTATTGTCTTAGAAATATCTCTGTCACTATGATCTGATGTGACTGCAGATGACTGTGTTTTCATCCCTGCCTCTAATTCTCTTCCTGCCTCCCCCCCTCATCTGTCTAGTCAGGCTGTCATGCCTCAGTGTCTCTCAGTGTGACTGAAGGCTGCGGAGTGACCAACTTAGCACGTTGCTTCAGGGTTTGCAAACTGAGAGGCAGGAAGACTGTTGGGTTTGTGTCAGCAGGCTTCATGTCATTCTTTGTTGTTGAGAACTGTTGACTCTGGTTATACATCGGAAATTTTTAAAGTTCTTTGTCATCAACTTCTATAACCCTTACACTATACTGAAGATATCTAGGGACTACTTTTACTCAGTGAAGCAAATACTAGTCCAATGTCTTGTCAAAGACACTGAACGCATTACAAATGGTGATTGTTTGTTCTTGGGTGATTGTTCTTAGATGACCTCTTTGTGAAGTTAGCATGTTACCAAAGTGCCAGAACAGCTCAAGATCTAGAAAATGCTACAAATTGCTCACGCTGAGGTAAAAAAAGTTGTTTCAACAGAATAGTCAAACATTTTGAATAAGATATGCTTAGTCAGATTCTTTCTGAGAATAGATGAGAAGATCAATACCACCCTCGTATCTGTACAGTAAATATTAGCTACCACCAGCAACAGGTAAAGCCCAGTTTGGATCAAAGTTTTGCGACAAGACAAAACCGTTTTAGAATGAATGAGCTCGACTCAAGCCAGCTGATGGTGTCATCTGCAACTTCACTAGTGAAATCGCCCGTGGCTGGTTTTAGAATGTAAAGAATGTCACCTGTTTCAACAGCTAATTGGCTCATAGTGAAGTCCACTGGTCAAGTCAAAATGACAGCAGTTTATATGCTGTGGGAGGTGCTCCGTCACTGCTGCTGCTCACTGTATGTGCTTATATTCATCTTCAAAGTAAGCCTGAAAAGCTGCAAATCAGAACGCAGGTACAGATGGTTGTTGCATAGCGATGATTTGCCACCTCATCTAGTTGCATTGGCGTGAACGAGCCGGTTTTTAGAACGTTGCAGAACGCTGCATTGCAAGTAGCTCGTCTTACCACAAATCTTTGGTCTGAACTGGGCTTAAACTTAGCTTATCATAACAATGTGCAAACCACACATTGTAAATGTTATAAATGGGCATTATTAGAGCTTATCACCATCATAGGTGTGTTCGAAGAGTCCTGCTAAACCGACTACTATCTTCAGAATGCTGTACGGTTTGGGCACAAAGACTACATGGTTAGGGTTAGAAAAAACATCAGCGTTTGGCTTAAAATAAGTATGCTACGTTAAGTATGTCACATACTTAAACAATGTATCCTGACAATGGTACATATCTTACATATCTGCACATACAGCAGTTTGCATAATATCAAAAATGAATTAGCACCCCATGAATGGCGTTGCCACATTATGTACTAAACCAAATGTTACATTGTTAGGTTTAGTAAATGAAACATGGTTGGGCATCATTACGTTACCTACTCAACAGAAAGTTACATACCTAATCTAAAGTTATGGAAGTTAGGTTAAATTAAGGAAAAGAAACATGTCACAAACATGAACACCAGTCTCCTGGGAGAAAGTCCTGTGTTTGTTTGACCCATCCAACATCCCAACCTGCAACCTTAGGTGGACTCTTCATACTCATTTTTTTACTCCTGTCAGCACATTTGTCACATGATTGCAGCCTTACTGGCTCATGATTACGTGGGTTATGTGAGAACAGTCTGAACAGTCTGAATTAAAATAACATTGACTTTTGTTTTCACATGGGACAGAACCCTGATCTACTGGATCAAAATCTTGTGTTTGACCCATCCATCACCCCAACCTATGTCCCTACATGGACTTTGTCGCTCTTTACACAAACGTTACATCACCTGACTTCCTCCATGCTGTTTAATGTTCTGATAACAATATTCTGAATATGCTAATCAATGTAGCAGGACCCTTCTTACCCGTATCAATGACGCTGATAATCACTGATAACGCCTATTTAACCATGTGATGACATTCAAATTGGGTGGGGGAACTGCTGGCCTGTCTTTGAATAACAAAATAAGTATCAATCTTCTCACCTAACTCTCAGTAAGAACAAAAAAAGCCAGCTCATAGTCTCAAGTTACTGAAAGTCAATGTGTGGTGAACCGTAAAAGAAAGTGGGTTAATTCAGAGGTATAGCTGCTGTGTGACCTCACCACTGAATTACATTTTCATAAGCATTTATGTAATGGTCCTGTGTGCAGTTTAATAGCTTCCTGTATGCGATTGAGTAATATGACTCATCCATTTATGAAGATTCCACGTATCTCATTGCAAACTCACTGCTGAACTCGAAAGGGCGACGAAGGCGGAATAAATTTGTGAGAATGTGTGAGAATATAAAAATTTGATTTTTTGAATTGACTAGTGGACGTCTGCCATTATCATCCATTAAAATATCCGTTTAAAACATCCACTGAACACCTTCCTGTTCCCTCATGGAAATGTAACCCTGAGACCTCAATCAGAAATTTCATTTTGACAAACGAGATGACACTTGCTCGTGGGCTTTGTTTAAGGAGGGATGGCGAACAACCCAAAATGCCAGAGTGAAATAGAGGAATGGAGACAGGAAGTGAAGGACAGAGTGATCAAGATGGAAAGGCAGAGCTGGAGGGCGACTCTTTGACCTCTGGGCTTTGACCACTGAGTCAGAGAAGAGAGGGAAAGCGGAGGAGGAGAGGTGACCTGCCCACTAGCTAAAGTCATCCCACTCATCCTCCTTTGAGTCCACTTTGTCATCATCTTTGTCTTTTTTTGTCTGTGACCTGTGAGGAAATGAGCAATGGAAAATAATAATTACCCACTTAGCATAAGGATGAACGTTAAGCTGTACGTGTGTGTCTGTGAGAGCCTCTTTTTGGATTATATTGCCTCTGGAGAAATACCTTCCACCACACAGCACAGCACAGTACAGCCCCGTGGTAAAGCCTTTAACTATGAAAAATTCACTCACCTAGCTTCAAAAACACTTTGTAGCACCGTCAAATAGGGTCAAACAGGTATGAAAGTGTGTTTGTCCTCTTCACTTAAAAGGTCAAAAGTTCAGTTTCCTCGTACATGATCATGCAAATGAAATGCTGGGAGGAAATTCCAACATGAATGTCTGAGCAGTTTGCCAGTTAACACTCAGTGACATTCTAGCTGTGGAAATATGGAGATGTTGACATTTGCACGTGGCAGCTAATTTTATGTGTGTCTGTTTTGTGTTTGTGCCCGTGCTTGGAGAGTCATCTCTGTTGTCTACTGCATTTTTTTTTTTTGTTTTTACCCCCGGGCAGTTAATCTCCCTCTGCCTCTCTCTGGAGATGTGACCCAGGTCAGACAGAAAAACAGACCGACGCACAAAAGAAAAACAGATGACAAAAAGAAGAGATATTGTATCTCCATGTTGGGGGATTTTTTAAACAGATTCATCACATTATATACAAGTATTTATAAGATGAGAAGCCGTCGGTTTAGTTTGGTAGAAAGGCTAGAAACTGAGAAACACCCGGCCTAGCACCAGCTCCTTGAAAGCTTGATAGACATATCTTGTTTGTTTAATCTGCGCAAAAACCGAGGAGTAATGGACTTAAACAAGTATTGCACTGCTGTAAAGATGGGCTTTCTATGCAGTAGAAAGACACAAATACTTGAAAATCGGTGCTACATGATGCTGTGGCATTTACTTTTCCTTAAGAGGTAGAAAACCTACAACTACCAGAATGCATTGTGCTTCAGACCAATTAACGCTCCCACTGGTGGGAGACACAATGCAAGCTTTGCCTTTTTGACACAGGAAACAATATGGTGGCTGGCTAGTCAAACAATCTTGAATCACAGTTCAACAGCAAGCTCAAATATGTTCCTAAAAGCATTTAAGGCAAGAAATAGGCAATGGAGTAATAGAGTCTTGATTCATATTTGATAGGCACTGCTTAGTTTCTGACCTCAGTCATTTTAGCCTTCATTTTTACAATACAGGAAACAGAATGGCACCTTCTTCCTGTTCACACATTTTCGTATTACAGCTAAACAGTGCACTAAAATAAGTTTCTCAAGACATTTTTGGTGAGGAATGGGCAATACAGTAACAAAATCTTGGTTTATATTTGATCAGCGCTGCCTAATTTTACAGTCTGATCGGAGTTTTAGAGCAAGAGATAATGTTCACTGTTGAATCAATGTCATTCGCCATGGTTGAATCACTGTTGAATTATGTTTTGATTTTGAAAGATGAATCAACGTTGAGTTCAAAATGTTGTTTCAATGTCGCACTCTCATTGTTGAATTTAGGTCTTTTGCATCAATGTTGGGTTAACATTGAATTATATTTTGATTTTGAACGATAAACCAAACTTCAAATTTCGACCACTGATTTTGCAACTGTTTAAATATATTAAAACTTGCAATTTGATCAGAAATAATATCTAGTAACAAAAGAATAAATAGTAAATGGACCTGCGCTGTATAGCGCCTTTCTAGTCATCCGACCAATCAAAGTGCTTTTTACACTACGAGTTACATTCACCCATTCACACACACATTCATACCACGGTTGCTGAGGCTACAATGCAAGGTGCCACCTACTACTTAGTTTTAACACTCACACACCGATGGAACAGCCACAGTAGCAATTTGGGGTTCAGTATCTTGCTCAAGGATGCTTCGACATGCGGGCTGGAGGAGCTGGGGATTGAACTGCCAATTTTCCCCAAAATTGTCTAACTTATTTCAAGAGTTATTTTACAAACCAATGATTTAAATCACTGCTTTTATTAATAGAAACCATTTAAAGGCAATTTCGCTTAAAAGTAGAGTCTGACCATTAAGCCCCACCTGTGATAATAAGCTGTTATCACATATTGGCTGTCACTTTAAAAAATATCATGTGAATAAATTCTAACTAATTCATACTTGGTCTGAATCAATTTGAATACAGCTCACGTACTCCAATTGGTCAGGCCCTACTTTAAAGGAGAAGACCAGTAAAGCAATTGATGCATTTCATTTTTCACATGTCTCCTATCACACTCTTCCCTCAGGCTACAGGATTTCTCTGTCTTAGCTTCATTTTTATGCATTGCAATATTCTGTTCGTCCATTTCCATCATCCATTTCGTCTTCTCCTTTTCGTCACTCATTACCTTCTAGACAAAAGTCCTTCTTATACGCAGCTCCACCAGGTGAATGGGCTTCACTGTCTCCGTCTGTCTGGCAGAAAATAGCCAGAGGTCCAGCACAGTTTAATATGTGTGTCGCTGTGGGGGATGCCATTCCTGCTGCAGCAGCGTGGAGCATTATTGTAATTAATCTGAAGACGGGCTATTACATTTGCATGATATCACGTTGCCTTTTTTCCACAATGAGATTAGAGGATTTAGCATGCATGGCCTGCATTTAATGCATTCAGTGCACAACATTGTGTTGCTCTCTCTCTGTTGTCTTCCCTCTCGATTAAGTAGCGAGAGTAATATCCAATAGGACGTGTCGGCGTAATTAGCTGTGTCCTGGGGTTGTATTAGCTCACACACTCTGCAGAGCTCAGCTAGATAAAATCTGACACACTACTTTCTGTGTGTGTGTTCATTACCATACTCTCCCTATGTCATCAGACATGCCTCCTCTCCAGCAGAGTAGAGACGTAGCCGGCCTGAATCAAACAGTGAGCTTGATTGTTTCACCTTGAAATGCCTCTGAAGACTTCAGCCCAGAGTGTGTGTGTGTGTGTGCTCCGCCTGTGTATGCACATGTGTTGATGTGTCTACAGTATATGTGCAAAGATGCATGTGCTAGTCATGAATAATGAAGATGTCAGGATGGACTGAGACATTTACCTGACAGCGGCACACTGCTCCACCTCGAAATCCATCTCGGCCTGCTGACAGGAGTTACTGTCACCCTTTGGCTACTGTGATTCAGCCGGCTCATGCAATACAAATGTCTGTGAACAAATCATTTAGTCCAGCCCAGAAAATTAATGTCTTGTCTTTTACACAATAGCACATCTTTCAAGTTTTGACAGAGACATTCATAAAAAACAGGAGCATCTTGGTGCCATTGGTGCGGTGACGTAATGCCAGTTTGCTAATAAATTAATGCCAGCTAATGCACATGTGGCAGAGGCTCACACACTGCAACACAGAGCACATAAAAGGCAAAACACACACACATAGAATTTCCCCACGGTGCAGTATGTAAGAGCCCATTAATGCCAACATGGTTCTATATGTTTGTGACGGCTGTACGCATCAATCTGTGTCTCTTTCTTATGGACCCCGCAACAGAAGCTAACGCTCGTGGGCCTGCACTCATGTGTAACTTGATCCATTGACACACTTCCACACACAGAATTCTTCCACTAATGTGTGTTTGCGCTTACATGTGCCAATCTGTGTGCAGTAGGTTTAAATTGTTCTGGATGAGCGCACTCACATGCCATATGTTTACAGGCAAACACGTGGTCGGCGAGGCATCTCCGTGGGGTGTTTTAAGTAAGCAGTAGCTATGTTGTCTTAATGCAATGTGAAGACAGCCACATTTAGCTCCAAATAACTCCGCCTATATATAGGACTATGTGTCTTGTCTGTAAAATATAGGACTGGCAATTGCAAGATGCTTAAGTTGTTTAAGTTACAAGGGCTGGAATCAGTTTTGTTTTGACGTTTCCTCCTTCCAAAGTGTATCCAATAGAGAAGCCACTTGTGATCTGTGACTTACACACCCTACTTTGGATGTTGACCTTTGTGAGCGTCATAGGAAAAATGCAGCAAAGTAAACTTTCCATTATGGTTCAGACTAAATATTTTGTGCAATCGTGTCTTTCATCTTCATGAACTGATCATATATACATTACAATTTTAGATTTTCCTTTGTATGTATGCATTTGATCATATACTTGTAGTATACATGTAGTTTAGTAGCAGTTAGTAAACCTCCCTTCATCTTACCAGTGCCCAGATCTCCCTTCTCATCTCCCAGGTCAGTCATGTCATCTGGCAGCTCTAGGGCTCTTTTGCACAAAAGTATAAAATGGTTTGAGAAAGACCTGCCCCTCTCTCTCAAACCCAGACCAAACTTGGATTAAGCTTTGAAAGTAGGTAGTGCTGATTAAATATAAACCAAGATCCTGTTACTGTTTTGCGTATTTCTCACCTATAATGTTTTCAGAACCATTTTAGTGCACTGTTTGGCTGTAATACGAGAAACTGAACAGGAAGTGGGTGCCATACTAATTTCTGTATTGTAAACAGAGGCAGAAAATACAAGGATCTAACCATAAAACTAAGTAGTCCTGATAAAATACGAACCAAAATTCTGTTAATGCATCGACTATTTCTCGATTAAAATGTTTTCAGAAACTGAACAGGAAGTGGGTGCCATACTATTTCCTGTATTGTAAACAAAGGCAGATAATATTGGGATCTAAATGTAAATAAAATATGAACCAAAATTCTGTCACTGTGTTGACTATTTTTCGATTAAAATGTTTTCAGAAATATTTTAGTGCACTGTTTGGCTGTAATATGAGAAACTGAACAGAAAGTGGGTGCCATACTATTTCCTGTATTGTAAACGGAGGCAGAAAATATAAGGCTCTAACCATAAAACTAAGTGGTGCTGATAAAATATGAACCAAAATTCTGTTACTGCATTGACTATTTTAATTAAAATGTTTTCAGAAACATTTTAGTGCACTGTTTAGCTGTAATACGAGAAACTGAACAGGAAGTAGGCACCATACTATTTCCTGTATTGTAAATGTAAGCAGAAAATATTGGGATCTAAACGTAAAACTAAGTAGTGCTGGTAAAATATGAACCAAAATTCTGTTACTGCATTTACTATTTCTCGATTTTCAGAAACATTTCAGCTCACTGTTTAGTTGTAATAGGAGATTGTTTGTTACCAGTCGGCGGCTATATTGTTTTCTGTGGAAAAACTGCCAAGCTCACATTAAAGTAGCTGGTATGTTTTCTACCTCTTGAGCAAAAACAAATGCCACAACATTTTTCCTCTGTTGCACCAATTTCAAATGTTTTTGCATCTTTGTACCGCATAGACAGCCCAGTTTTATGAAAAGAACATCTTTCCAGCAATTAAATATTTTAAAGTGACATTTAATAATCAGTTTTTTTTGTACCTCTCTACAGTGTGGACTTCCGTCACTACGTTGACCATCCTGATCGTGTCGTTGAATCTGGACAAAAGGTTTCCATCGTGACACACCTGACCATGGACAGGAACAGGAAGTGGGTGGCGGGCTTCGGAGTTGTACTATTGACACTTTTGAGTCACATGACGTCAGCGCTGGAAGTGCCTCTTGATCGTAAGTTCTGTTCACCAATATAACTGATTACCAAAATAGTCTAAATGGTCAACTATTCCTCTTGCATCTCTATGGAAATCTAATACAACTCCATTCAACACTTTTGTATTTTTGAAATGATGTCATAATGAACATTACAGACTCTGCAGCTCACTCGAAGGGCTTTAGCTGCAGATTGAGCCGCAGTCGACTGGTTTAACTGTGTTTTAGCTTTGCATGTTTCAGCATGGAATCAAGTTTGTGGCTTTAAGTTATGAAATACAATGTATGTATCACACATCCTGTGTGACATTATGACGTCTTCAGCTACTTTTCTTGCATTGATTGAACCTGCCTGATGAAACTGAAGCCAGGGAAGTTGTCACAAAACAACCAAACTTCAGACAGGCTCAGTAGAATGCTCAAAAGTACTTGAACATGCAACCTTTTCACCTGAACCTGTTCTTTCCTCCTTGCAAACAACTAACACCTTTCCTCAATATTCTATCACTGTGGTACGGCGTGTCACGCTGGACAAAAAGCTAAAGTACTGGAAGGATGTAAGTTGCCTCAAACACTGCTGTGACTTCTAGTGTTAAGTTTTTGCACTTAACTTATTTTGCTTTTGTGTGGATTTTAGCAACATTAGATGTGCATGCAGTTCTCTCAACACTGTTACTGTGTGAAGCTTGTTTTTGGAGTGGTGCTTGGTTTATGTCAGTTCGTGGACTGGTAAGTTGATATCAGGTCAGATAGCTTTTTGCAGCTCCAGATGGTGTTGCACTTGATTGTGTGAATGCTTGTTGCATGCATATGCTTGACTCTGTAAGCCTACCAGTGTGCCATGTTTACATTTCACCGTCTGAACGATGCTTCCATTCATGTTTCTCCAGTGCCCCAACCCCCCACTATCACGCTACAGTCCCCGAAGGATTACATCTTTGATCCGCGGGAGAACATTGTCATCCACTGTGAGGCGAAGGGGAAGCCTCATCCCAGGTGAGACAATCTGCTCCCCCCATCCCACTAACGCTTGTTAATCTATCCTCGTCACACACCGCTAGCACATTTCACTGGTTACTTTTCCAGTTAACGGTGTAATCGAGTGACAAAAGCTTTTAAAGTGATGATATGCTAAATATTCATCCTGAGAGTTTCAGAAATCAAACTGATTTCCATTCAGTTTTACAGTCCTCCCTGTGTAATTATAGATCAGTTTGTTTATGAGGACAACTTAACCTGGAGCAGTGTGGAAATATGAATCACCATAGCAACTGTTGTCAAGGAGACCACTTGAGATACACACCTGGCAGAGAGAATTAGACACAGTTTAGATTTGCCACAAGCCTCCGAATCAAGTCATAGCCCGCTAAACTCCCTGCTACGAAATCAGTGATTACAATCAGTCGGCATGGACGGCCCACAATGCACCTTGATGATCTGAATAAAGAAGCTAATACTGTGACATTTCCTCTTTTGTTTCCTTTGTGTTGCTTCTAGCCCAGAAAACGGTGCTTATCATTGTATTTGTTGATCCTAGCTTTTCATGGACGAGAAACGGGACCCACTTCGACGTGGAGAAAGACTCCAAAGTCCTGATGAAGCCCGGTTCAGGAACTCTAGTCATTGACATCAGCGGGGAAAAGGCTGAGGCCTACGAAGGAACGTACCAGTGTACGGCGCACAATGAGCATGGCACTGCTGTATCCAACAGCATTGTCATCAGACAGTCAAGTAAGACTTCTCATAATATTCAATTACATTTTTTCCATTGATTTTTGTAAATTAGACCAGTATGTTTTCCAGTCCCAGTTTCCAGCTCCCACAAAATGCTCCATCATTTTTGCAAATATGAATTCATATTCAGTCATTCATCCATACTATTGTGAGGTATGGGAAGCCATCAGCACCTTTGTTTGATGTTTGTGACTCGCAGGGTCCCCCTTGTGGTCGAAGGAGAGAAATGAGGCTATCGTAGTGCAGATGGGGGTCTCCCTGGTGCTGCAGTGCCGACCCCCTGCAGGGCTGCCCCCGCCTGTCATCTTCTGGATGGATAACAGTGAGTCATTCACATGTGTTTATATCTGCCAACACTGTAAAAGAACAGAATTTCACATTCAATAGACCAGACAAAGGACTGCACATTGTAAGTATGTATTCGGCATTAAATCAAAATGGAGACTCCTGTCTGTACATGCTACTTTGAATCACATGGGGAGAGAACTGAACTCTCCTTTCTCTTCTGTTTTTCAGACTTCCAGAGGCTACCATTAGATAAACGAGTGTCCCAGGCTCTGAATGGAGACTTGTACTTTTCCAACGTTCTCCCAGAGGACACCAGGAGTGACTACATCTGCTACGCTCGCTTCCCTCACACACAAACCATCCAGCAGAAGCAGCCCATCTCAGTCACCGTGCTGGACAGTAAGTCAGGACACTGAATAAACTCCAAAATGTTACTGGTGTTGAACATGATTTTTTTCAGTTAAGGTCTTTACTACACACAACATTTTGAAATATAAGATTTTACTTTACATTTACGATCCAGTCGCTAGAAGAAAATGTTGGCATTGTATGTTTCTGAAAACCACAAATACGTACATTTTGACATTTAATAAATGACATGGTATGTCGTTGGAAGGCAGAAAGGATGGTGGACATGTGTCAGAAACATGCCTGCTAAACTACAGACAGCTATTCAAGACCAGCAAACAAAACCATTTGGTTGAGCCGCCAAACATGGGTGTTTTGTAGCAGCCTGTTGCTGTTTTTCCAGCAGTGATTATGCCACGAAAACCAGGTATTTTATGCCACTACCAAATGGTTTTTGTGCCTAAACATACCCACACATAAACCACAGCGTTGCTGAAAAGTTTAAGTGTATCCGCTACATAGAAATGTGCAAACGTAACATAACCATGGTACACAGAAATATACAATGCCAGCATTTAATGTGGCGATTGGGTTGCCTTTTATCAAAAACAGTACAAAAGACATGCACATCCCAACGTCCAACGGAGTGGTTGCTTGACTAAAGAAACGTCTGCACACCAAGTGGACACTAAGTACACCAAGTAGCAGACTTCTGAGGAAGTCTGAGGGAGACCCGTGTGGCTCAAAATGTCATTCTGCATTAAAATCCTTCTAAATGGGAGCTACTTGAAACTCCTCACATGCAGGTTTGATTTCTGATCTGTTTTTTATTTTCTAATTGATGCAAAACCTCAATTTTCCCTTTTACAGCCACTTTTGTTTCACATTTCTAGATGTTTTTGTCATGTTTTATTATCAATGAGATCTTGCGTTTAAATTCATGTGTTGCTCTGGCAGAACTGCATTAGCTTTAAATGAATGTTTGTCTTGTTCTTTCTGTATTCTACCTTTTCTTGTGAAGTGTTTGTAGTAGGAGCAGAACAATTGTCACATAACTGTTGTGTTATTCTGTCATGTAAAAACATTTTGCAGCTTACAATGCATTTTTACAAGCTAATGTATTGATTAATACATTAAGCTGGGGGAAGCCATTGTAAAGTAACACATTTCCTGTTTTTTCCCTAGTTTTGCATGCTTCTGATTTTCTGTTATATTACAGTGGAAACAATGAATGAGACTGTGGCTGCTTTATACAATATCACTGATTTCTTTATTGGTGAGTTCTGCTGGTTTATTCCCCATTCAGCCTCCTTCAGTGTGAACCCAGCCCTGTTGTTACTCCTCGGCCTTAACCATACCCAGCACACACTCACCTTCAACTTGGCCTCAGTCCCCTCCTCTGTGACTTTATTAACAAGCACTTCCTCGAGTTGGTGTCATTTTTATCCTGTTAGGTTTGCGTATGCAAATTAAAAGGTCTAAGTATGAGAATTTGGTCAATATAAATGAAAATGACTGGACTATAATGCATAATACAATATTTATTACATGGCAAAACAGCAATAGCTGTGCTCACCTCTGTATGTGGATCATATATGACAGATGTTCAGAGTAGCCTTCAAAGCATGATCAACACTGCCAGTTGTCATAAATACACTTAGTGCTGATCTCATGATCTGCTACGTCAAGCACACCCTCAATGATCTTCCAAGATGGCCACATATGAAGCATGATATTATTCTTCAAATATCGCTCCTTCTCCACCCTCTGACGTGGAGGATGATTCGTTATCTATTTTCTGACCTTTTCGGCAAATAAATGTTGAAGAAACCGAGATCCTTATACAAGGAACTTCTGAGGGATGTGTGTATGCCTGGGGGGTTGCTTCCCACCAAGATGAGACCCCTGTGTTGCCATAGCAACAAACCGAAGGCTACTCCTCACAGGGAGATTCCTCTCGCTCTCCGATTCTGAGATTCCGAGTGCTCATACAGCGTGTAACAAGTCTTACATTGTGTTGGGTCATCACTCACTCATTTACTGTCCCTTCTGTCCACTCTGACAAACCACTGTCATGACTCTTCATGGTGTATGTTTCTGCTGCCTGTTTCCTTCATGAGAATATGACTGGCCCTCTGAGCTCCTGGCCTTTATGTTGTATGTTGCGGTCTGGTTCTGATTTGGTTGTGTGTCCCGTTGTGTTCAGACAGCCCAGAGGGGGAGCGTCGCCCCGGTTTCATGTTGCCTCTGGGCACCACCAGCACCAAGATGGTTCTGAGAGGGGAGACTCTGGAGCTCGAATGCATCGCTGAAGGCCTGTAAGGAGGCATCTTTTGTAACTTGTATCTGTAATCTTTTTTCTGTAAAATACAGCCATGTGCTTTAGAAGAAACTGTCAGGGTATTCATGAAAGTATTTGACAGAACAAAAACCAAAATGCAGAAGCAAAATGTTATGATTGTTTCTGGGGCAGGCCCACTCCAGAGATCGCCTGGCAGAAGGATGGAGGAGAGCTGCCGAGCAGCCGGACGTCCTTTTATAACTTCAAGAAAACACTCAAGGTTTCTGATGTGAATGAAGCTGATGGTGGGGACTACCGCTGTACAGCCACAAACAACCTGGGCACTGTACACCACATCATCAAGGTCACTGTCAAAGGTATGCAGGTTAACCAGGTTGTTTTCTTGATTCAGTCGGTGCATCTAGTGTTGTCTTAAAGTATTTGATTAGAATTGGAATTGAAGGTTTCTTGGGTAGTCTTGGGTTTCTGCATTCCTAAAGATTGTAAATTATGTAGCTACATAAAGTAGCGGAGGCTCTTTTTTTGGTCAGTTAAAGCTCTCGCTCTGTTTCCTCCTCATGTCATCCACAGCGGCTCCTTTCTGGGTCAGCGCTCCCAGGAACCTGATCCTCGCCCCCAATGAGACTGGCATCCTGACTTGCCGAGTCAATGGAGAGCCCAAACCCAAGATTAGCTGGTTTGTCAATGGAGTCGCCATAGAGAGTGAGTAAAATGAGACCATGCTTTATAGAATATACCACATTTAGGCACATTTATGTCCAAAGCACCTGACAGAGTTTAAATCAGCATCCAGAGTTGTAGTGGGAATTTAACTCCATTTGTTTTACTTAATGCACCAGAATGGTTATGTGCTGGTTTCTAGGTACATAGCTTTAAGAAGATGCTGGAAAAGTTCTGTTTTTTCTATGATTCGGACCTGACAAATATCCTGTCTCTCATCTTGTAGATGTACCTGAGGACCACAGTCGGAAGGTGGAGGATGACACTATAATTCTTAACAATGTGCAGTCAGGGTCCAGTGCCGTCTACCAGTGTAACGCGTCCAATGAATTTGGCTACCTGATGGCAAATGCGTTTGTCAACGTTCTGGGTAAGTTAAATCCATTTAGCTGGAAATATACGAAACTTGACTAGAAATTTGGGAAAGGCAGGGTAGTGTGTGTGCCTGGGGAGAAACAGCAAGTTCTGATAAGATAATGTTTCTGTCCACAGCTGAGCCACCAAGGGTGCTCACTCCACCCAACCGAATCTACCAGGTCATCACTAACAACCCTGCGTTACTTCACTGCGCCTCCTTTGGCTCTCCGATACCAACCATCACATGGTAAGATTTGGAAAAATAGAGTTTTGACACCATGTTGAAAAAGGACAAAGGCAACGTCAATGAGGAAATGCAAACCATACAAAAGCCACAGAAGCATCAGTATTAAATCGACACTGTTTTATAACCACATAAAATTCCTTGCAGCTGCTTTAAAACCGAAGTGAAAATTCAATTCACATTTGTCTTCATGGGTAATGCCATTGAGATTCAAAGTCTTGTTTGTTCAGCCATTTCTCCACCAGTACATAAACCCATGTCGTTTACTGTGTCCGTGCAGGTACAAAGACAGTCAGACCAGCATTAAGAATGGTGACCCTTATGTGATCCATGAGAACGGTACATTGGAGATCCATGTGGCCCAGCCACTAAACAGTGGAAAGTACACCTGCATTGCCACCAACAACCTGGGGATCAAGGAGAACCATGTCTACCTGGAGGTCAAAGGTCAGATATGAAGATTGGTGGTTCAAGCCTGTTAGACTATTTTAACAGATTGAGATTTTAGGCCTCTATAAACGTTAGGTCATGTGACCATCAAGCTGTGTTTTCAGTATAAACTGTATTTCCTCCATCTTCCAGAGCCGACCCGTATCCTGAAGCAGCCAGAGTACAAGGTGGTGCAGAGAGGAATGAGCGCTGTGTTTGAATGTAAAGTCAAACACGACCCATCTCTCGTTCCCGTCATGACTTGGCTCAAAGACAATGGAGAGCTGCCTGACGATGAGAGGTACAAAGACCTCATAAGAGATGACTTTATTTAGGGCTGTCAGTTGAAATAGATTTGGCCGTTTAATACAAATGTTCAATGATTCTTTTTTTTCCCACATAAAGTTTAAAGTTTGAACGAGTCAGCGGGACGTTCAGTGCAACAGCAGCATTCATTTAGTACAGTAAACAAGCTAATAGCGCTAACGACAGCCGACAGCCCTTTCTGACAGGGACCTGAGCTGAAACAAAAACTCCTCAAAGCCAGACTCCATGCATCACAACTGTAATTTTACCTCACTGAACATGGGAGTTTCTGGTCTACCGCTGCCTCAATCTTTTAGTTTGTTATTGTGTGACTTTGAACAGTGGAGAAATGAAAAATACATCATCATCATCTCTGTGATACTCCATCAGGTTTGTTGTTGACACGGACATGGATAGTCTGACCATCAAAGACGTGACAGATGGAGATGAGGGGACCTACACCTGCATCATGAACACCACCCTGGACAGGGACTCAGCCAGTGCCATGCTGACTGTCGTAGGTACGTTCACAGTGCATTTAAGGTTTTACAGGTTAACAGCTCAGGGATTGTGTGTAGAAATCACATAATGTACATATATTTTAAAAGAAATTTTGACTGTAGTGAAACATGACTTGTCAATAAATAAATGGTTTTGACTCAACACAAGGGCAAAATAACAAATAAGTCCCTTTTCCTTTCTGTCCTGCTGATGATTTATACTGATTTTTAAAGATGTGTTTTTTATTGCAAAGCACTGAAACCATTTTTTCCACCACTATCAAATTTAAGCCACAGCAGGTTTCAGCTCTGATCTAATTTAGTGTCACATTACAACAAATTTTTCCTGCTGTTTCTAATATCTGTCACTAACAGTTAATCTTTTCTTGCACTCTACTCTTGCTTCTCGCTGTCTCAGAGGCTACTCCTACTCCAGCTATTGTCTACGGTAAACAGTGTCCACAGATTAGGATTCTGTAGCTTTCATTGTCTTCACCCAGCCATCACGTTCTGTTTTTAAAACCTCTCATTTCACCTCAGTGTTTATTTTATGGTGGCTGCTCTTGTTGATTTCTTTATTTCATGCTGTATCATTTGATATTCTTTGAGGTTTGTTTTACATAACGTATGCATTTTTACAATTTAAAGTGTTTTATTTGTTTGTGACAAACAGCCTGTGCACACTCATGCTTCACCCACACAAGTGTTTTCACTCCAGCTGCCTGATTAGACTCCCTCTCAGGTGTTTGTGGTCACGTTCAGACTGTGGCTGATTGCAGAGCTCTAATCAGCCAGAAGTGAAGACAGCTGTGTGGGTGTGCATGCTCTGAAAATGTGTCATTTCACAAAACAAAAATACACTTTTTTTTTTTACAAAAAACAAACAAAGTTTTACTGAAAAAATTATAAAACTTTTTACAAACTGCCTCCTGTGTCTTATTAAATAAACACAGTTAACAGCAGTGATGTGTTTGTCCACAGTTCAGCTTTTAGTTTAATTTTATGGCATTGGTTTTAACTGAAAAAAAAAAAAAATCTTAATCATAAAATTAAAACTTAAAACAATCTTAAGCTACAGTGTTCATAGTAAATTCCTCTGCACCTCATTGACTGTAGAGCTGTTTTCACTGTCAAATGTTCAGCTGCAACAGTAGCAAGGACTTGCTGTAATCTGATAGAGAGTGATTTTTTATATTTTCTGTGGTTCTTGGCTCCTCATCGTGTTTGCAGAGAAACCTGACCCTCCGACTGACCTGGAACTGACAGACCAGACAGAGAGGAGCGTTCAGCTCACCTGGATCCCTGGAGACGAGAACAACAGTCCCACACAGAGTATGAAATATTTATCAAACTACACTTTCCCTAACTTGAAATTAGATACTCGCCAAAAAATAAGAAAAATACACATTTACAAAACACAGAATCCTGTTGTGCAGGAGATTCAGACACAGTTTAAACTCCTGGAAGCAGCAACTGTGTATTTATGGAAATAAACAAGACAGGAACTAAATATAAATATACACAGAATTGTCATATATATATTATAAATATTTTCTGTTTCTTTGAGGCAGAATCTACCCTTAAATCTTTTCTTTAAAATCTTCAGAGTTTTTGATTCAATACGAGGATCTGCTCCACCAGCCCGGAGTTTGGATCAACCTGACGGAAGTTGCCGGTACCAGCACCACGGCACAGTTAAGCCTCTCTCCGTACGTCTACTACTCCTTCAGAGTCCTGGCTCTGAATGACGTTGGCTACAGCGAGCCAAGCCAGCCCTCAAGCCAATACAGGACCAACCCTGCAGGTGATAAACATGGCCACCCTCCATTAAATAAAAATATATATACTGCTATAAGTCAAATATTCGATTCACTGATTATATTTTTTTGGCTTTTCTAGCTCCTGATGAAAATCCATTAAATGTTAAGGGGGAAGGAACAATGCCTGGCAATTTAGTCATCTCCTGGACAGTAAGCCATCCTTTTAGATACACTATGTCACTGTGGGCTGATTTCAGTGTTATTTTTCAGCGACTGACAAAAAAAAATTAATTCTCTGTACAGCCGCTGACAGGATTTCAGGCTAACGGGCCTGGTCTGGAGTACAAAGTGCAGTGGAGACAGAGGGACGTAGATGGGGACTGGTCCGCAAAGACTGTGGCCAACGTTTCTCAGTTTGTTGTGTCTGGAACTCCGACCTACGTGCCCTACGAGATCAAGGTTCAAGCTTTGAATGATTATGGCAATGGGCCAGAGCCTGAAGTAGTGACTGGATACTCTGGAGAGGACTGTGAGTGAACTGATTAATATACTGTTTTAGGGTTTTGTTTAAAAATCTTCATTTATTTAGCCACCATTGGTCAAAATTTGTGTAAATACACTCAGTTAAATTCGTTGGTCTGCAGTGTTGGGTGGCTTAAAAGAGGGATGCCCCTGTCCACAGCAGCACACTGCTTTGCTTTTGTGGCAGTACACCTGTCTGCTTCTCCAAACTAGGAGCATGCCAACAGCAATCTACTGTATGTAAAACATTGGTACGCAAGTACCTCATACATCCCCACTTCAAAACAACTATCCCTTTAAGCAGAAAATATTTTTCCAAGGGTTCAATCAGCATAAGCTGCCATTTTGTTTTCCAGGTGTGTGATTGAAAGTTCACATTGACTCTGATCTTTTTAAGCCCCTCAAAAATTTTCAGCTTGTGCAGTATGTTAGGTAGAACTCAGTGTACGTTATACTTCATGGTAATAGTCGAGGAACTTGACGCTAGATTTTAACCAACTGCTTTCTTTCATGTGTCTCTGCAGTGCCTCTGGCTGCGCCTGAGAGTGTGCAGATCATGGTTCACAACAGCACACTTGCAGAGGTACACTGGGAGCCTGTTGCTTTCCCCTCAGTCAGAGGAAAACTACAAGGATACAAGGTATTGTTTTCTTTGCATATTATAGCCTTTGCATCCACACACTCACAAACAATAACCCAGCAACACTATCTAATGTAACAGAGACTTTGCTCTGCATTCAGACCACACACATCAGCACACATCCTCAACCAGTGTTTTTTACAGAATGAGAGGAAAAGCTCAGCCTATATATACACCCCACAAAATGGCTGACACTTCATCAATTATCCAATGACGTTTCAGTGCATATTGGCCGGCCTCCCAGGAAGTTATACACATTTCAAAATGTGCACCTCAGATCTTTAGAAATCCCAAGTATATGCACAATATGAGTTTAACATGTGCTTCCAAATGCACTGGAAAAAGACAGTAGCCCATCACACTCCTCTTTTTTCCCTAAACTTACCAAATATACAGTGTATTAAAAATACAATGTAGAGGTCTCTACTCCGTCAAGGTTAAATTGATCGCATTAAGCAATCAAAGCACTTCAGAAAACACATCAGAACCTGCAATAGTTCTGTCTGAATGGTCGTCTGTCACAACACACTTGTCAGTGGTCAGACTCTTTATTCTTCCGATTGAACTCTCACTTACAAGAAAGACAGTGTCTCAAGCCACCTGGTTCACCGGATCACAGCAGTGAGTGATGTGTCAGGCCCCTACTTCTCTACCCTCTTTGACAGGGAGGTTGAGGTCAGACTCCCAGCCTCTAGCTGTGCACAGTCTTAAGGTGACCTCACACTAGTGATCCCGCTGACACCCCGAAGTTTGTGGTAGCAAGTCCTATAAGCCAAAACAAATTGAAACAGAAACTTGTCTTTCTGTAAATTTAATTCAGAATCTGCAGATGGACTCACAACAAACAGTCAAGACTGAGCTGAGTGTAAAGGGTGAGCCCTGAACACAGGAGATGTCAGATACTTATACTGAGGTCAGGGATCTTTACTTAGTTTATTTTTTTGATTAATTGATTCGTTCTTTGCTCTATAAAATGTCAGAAAATGGTAAAAAATGTCAATCAGTGTTCCCTTAAGCCAAAGATGACGTCCTCAAATGTCTTGTTTTGTCCACAGCCAAAAGATATTCTGTCATAGAGGAGTTAAAAAAGCAAAAAATACCAGAAAATATTCACATTTAACATTCACATTTGTCATTAAAAAATTACTTAGACTGATTAATTGATTATTAAATTAGTTGGCAATTAAAATAGGAGTGGACAATCAGTTGTTCCAGCTCTCATGTGGACATTATCATGTCACTTATGCATACTAGAAAGTTAAAAACAACTGATGCAAGACTTCCAGGACCACTCCAGAACCAAGCAGCAGACCATAACCGCCTCCTCCCTCTCAAACTCTCTCCCCAAACACATTTGAGACTACACCGACCTCTCCCAGCTCAAATCCCTCACCAAAACTCATCTTTTCAAAATGGCTTTTAATGTGTGAATAATGTCGTGTCATTTTTAACTAATGTAAAGTGTCTTTGAGTACTGTGAAAAGTGCTCTATAAATAAAATGTGTTACTATCGGCTGGACTTGATTTGGTGTGTCTCTCAAAGTTATGAGCATGAGCCAGGTGGCTGTGGCTCAGAGGGCTGTGCAGGTTGTCCTTAAATCACAAGGTTAGCGGTCTGGTACAATAGAAAGGAGGCTGATATCTAATGAACTCCTGGTGTGTTTCCTCTTAGGTTTACTACCGACGTGAGCGCGGCTTGCAAGAGACAGAGGAGGACACGGAGCAGCAGGAGCAGGTTTTGACGTTCAGTGGGAATCGCAGCGAGGGACGTCTGCCGGGGCTCCAGCCTTACAGCGTCTACAACCTCACCATCAGGGTCCTCAATAGCAAAGGAGAAGGGCCTCCTAGCCTAAGCAAGAAATTTGAGACACCTGAAGGAGGTGTGTATGCTGACGTTGGCTGACGTGGTGGCTCTGCAGACCCAGAACATCCTACATGTTGATGGTTCTTTTATCTTGAGTCTATTATCTTCCATGTAGTTTTGTACTACGCTAAACTAATCATCCAATAAGGCACTATTTTATGACAATAGTTCCAAGGGTTTGTCCTGCATCACGATGGGTCATTAGGGCCTCTCATTTGTCGTATCAGCCTTTGATTCCGATTATGGCCGATACAACTAGCAGTGGCATTGCTCGCCTATCAATGCCTATCAATGGTTGTGTGCAACATCCAGATGCTGACTGTGGTTCTGGTTTTGTTTTCAGTCCCAGGGCCTCCTTCTTTCCTGAATGTCCTAAACCCTAGTTTGGACACTCTCACTCTGGAATGGGGTCCACCAGTGAAAAACAATGGACGCCTCGCTGGATACACACTAAAATATCAACCAGGTAGGTTTACAAGCTGCCCGACACACTATTCTTCACAGTAACAGGGCTGTACTGAATGTCTTCTTTTCACATTTAAAACTTCGATTAAGGTTTTTGATTGAAGCTTCGAATATCTGTCATTTTATTTAGCACTTCATAAAAATCCTCCAAAAAACAAAAATCCTTAATTTGAATGACGTGATTCCTCTGATTAAATGAGTTTGTCTTTTTAATTAAACCAACTGTCTGTAATAAATAAACGTAATGTGTTAATGGAGTATTATTACAGGAATGTCAAAACATTTGGTCAAGGCCTATATTACAAAAAACAATAAAAAAGATTTGTTATTAGTGCCAAAAATCCATTGCTTTTTTTCTTAATGTGGACATTAAAGGGTTAATTTGGCTCACTAGTGACCGTACCCTTATGCGGCATCTCTGCAAAGCAAAAACCACATTGTGTATTCCTAACTTCAACCTTTTCTCTTTCCAATTTCCTCACCCCTGTAACACTGCCTCTGTAGTCAACAACACCAGTGAACTGGGACCAGTCAAGGTCATGAACTTCCTCGCCAACGAGACCACCGTCACCCTTGGCAACCTGAACTCCAGCATGCTCTACAAGTTTTACTTAAGTGCAAAGACAATCAAGGGCTCTGGCCCCATCGTCACAGAGGAGGCCTTCACAGCCATGGACACAAGTGAGTTATTTTAGCTCCACCTGTAGCCAAATGTAGCCCAACAGGAGGAAAAGGTCAATGTCATATATCAGTGGTGTTTACTGGAGTGCAGGGGTCAGCATCACAGTCCCCCGACAGATATTAGGGATTCCTGTGATTTTTTAAAAGCACGAGGTCCTACTGCATTCCACGCCTTATACCCCCTCTATCTCTTTCTCTTTTTTCTTCTCTCTGAAGTTCGTACTCAGCCCACTGTAGAGCCGGGCAAAGGTAACCCAAGTTTGCCACTGGAAGCAACTGCATGTTGTCTATACAATCCAAAAAACAGCTCAGCATAGATGTTGTCTTTAGATAAATGATCCCCGCATGTTACTAAGACAGCATGTGTGAGTAAATAGGAATAAGTATGACAGACTTCCATGGCATCTGCAAGCAAACCTTGCTTGTGTCCTATTCTGAGAGAATAGGTTTTCCTCACTGCAGCTTACTGGATTTTTAGAGTTAACTGTGCTTGCGCTCTTTACCTCTTGTATTTATTCAAAAGAATGTTGTCATTGTAGGCCTTGTGCATGACGCTTGAATGTTTCAGTCCAGCACTAACACATTTTATATACCTGCTGATGCTGTAAACCAATGGATTCTGTGTATAAATGACTTAAATTTGATTTAGTGTGCATGCTGCAGTGCTGTGATTCAGAGTTTCATTTATTTGGATGCTGAACCAGGTGCTTAACGTCCCTCTGAATCTCAGGACTGAGAGGTGTCGCGGCATGTTTTTAACTCCGCATGTCAGTAGCAACTTTCTCTGTGAAGCAGCGGCTCTGCAGTTCACTGTATGCTGACGACTGTGTTGTGTATGTGTATTGTCTCACTCTTTTCCGTGTTCTTTCAGGCCCTACAGAGCCCCCTCACCCAACCTCCCCCATCACTCAGTCTCCGCATCCCCCGATTCACAAGGGTACAAGCAACTCCCTGTGTCCCCCTCTACCTCCTCAGATATCTACACGTATTCTCTGCTTTGCAAAAATGCTCCATCTCAGCGAGAGAGAGTCTTTAAAACAGGAACAGAAAATTTTGTCTATTTTCAAGAATTGAGTGATTTCTGGTAGATTTCTCTCACTTAGCTGGCACTTGACCTTTTTAGGAGGACTAATAAGTCCTCACTGAGATGGCCATTTTTTGCAACTACTGTCAATAACTCACCTGTTTTTATGTTGTGGCAGGATCTGACTCTACTTCTGTTAGAAAACAAAATGGTGTTGCTCTGTATTGTACAGTGGGAAAAACAGCCAACAGCCAAATGCTTGTAAATTATGGCTCTGGTCAGCTGTACAGTTTTTTTTTTTTTTAATCTCTAGTGTGGGACTTTTACATAAATTAACGTCTGCTACATTAAAGCCAAAAGAGTCCACACAATGCTGATTAAGCCCAGCACCGCCAAGGAAAGCTCTCTGTATTTTACAGTATACCAGAGTCATGATGTTTGGTGTCTGAATCAGATTGATGCATTTAACTTCAACCAGCTAGAGCTAAAAGGGGGCAGAAAGAGCAGAGAGCAGCAGCTAGGAGTATATCAGAAGCTAGGCAGAATATCCTAAGAGGCGTCCATGAAAAGAAGTAAATGGAGTCAATGCTTTAGAAACTTGCCTTTATTTGCTCTTGAAGAGAGTGCTCCTAGGGGGTGGGGAGATGCTGCTAGCTCACCTGCAGGCATACATTATAAGCATGTTTCTGTAACTCCTCTCAGTGCCAGAGAGAGGAGACGAAAGTTCCGCACTGCAGATTTAATCCTCAAACTGGCCGAGCAAACATGGAGTTCCTTTAAATTTTTGACTTGAATTTTGCTGTCAGAAGACCTCAGGTTACAGTGGCTTTTTTTTCTTTCTGGTGTAGTAGATTTGTAGGTACTGGCTTTATCCTAAACACTGGCATATCATTATGTTTGGTGGTATATTTACTCTCTCCTGTACTTACACTGTAAGCTCCATAGCAGTATTTGAATGGTTTTGTTTCATAGTGAGTACGTCTAGCCAATTATTTTCCCCAGGTTGTCAAATACCAATGCTGTGTCGTGCCCCTTGGCATGTAATATTGATGCCAAAGGCACCCTTTAGCGTCTTTATGAGATGCACAGGGCTTTCAACTAACTCTAATGTAAACCCATCCAGGGCGATACTTGACACTGAGAGCAAGTGATGCACTGTAATGCCGAAAACGTAACTTACGTACCTATGTCTCATGTGAAACCCAAAGTTTTATTGTAACTTACGTACATTCTTGTGCACTGATGCCACTCAAGTGATGCATTTACGTCACGTTGTGTTACGTAAGAAACGTACTTATTTTAACCCAAATCATGATCTTTTTTCTAAAGTTTTGTTGCTTAAACTTAATGTGTCACAACATTAACCACGTGTTACAATGTGTATCAGCTGTGAGATGCTAAAGGGCGCCCTGTGTGTCACTATGAGACGCCAAGGGGTGTGACAAAGCATCGATATTTGACGACTCAAGAATGAGAATTGGTTGTTAATTTGTAAATTTCGTACATTTTGCAATTAAAGCCCTTGATTTGTTTTTCTCTCTTGTGTGCTCAGCGCCACCTGTAGGCCCTGCGTTTGGCACAGTTAACACGTCTATTTCGGAGGACGGTGCAGTGATCAGTTGGGATTACTTTGGACACCATAAGAATGTATATGTGGAGTATATTGTAGAAAACAGTAAGGCTTGGCTTTGTATTTGCAGTCATCTAACAACACAAGTGCATGCACTGATTGGCTGTTTATAATTGAATCTGATCCTTAAATTTCACCATCAAAATTGATGTTTAAACACCATCATTCAAGTAATTAATTTGAATCTAATCCCTCTCCATCCACTACACCGATTCTAGGTAAAGAGGACTGGAAAAAGGAGTTGGTAAACGGTTCACACTGGCATATGATAAAAGGTTTAAAGCCGGGGACGTCCTATAAGGTCCGTGTGGTAGCTAGAGACCCGGCTGACCCGACGGTCCACAGCACAGACGAGGTGTTGATTACGGTGCCAGGTGAGGCGGCATGCCTCAGGATAGCCGGCTTTGTGTTTAATTTTTGTCTCATTTTCCTCATCCTATTTCCGTTCCAGCACCGGCTCATTATCAGACCTACATTCAGACATGAATGTACGGTAGTTAGTTTGCTAGTTAGTGTGCGAGTCGGTCTGCTGCATGTCACTTAAAATCATTACTAAGAGGTCCATTTATTTTACTGTTGTGGCTTTTGTTTTTTACTTTTTGTTGTGTGTACAGTGCCTAAATAATCATTGCATATTAACCCATTTTAAAACTTTAATTTCTGTGTTTACAGCGTCTTTTAATCTCAGTGTTGCTCAGCATGAAGAAAAGAGATTCCACCCTTGTAGCAGCCTGGATTGAGATTTGGACTGACAGTTATGCTTACTGTTTGTCACCCTTCTCTGTGTGTGTGTGTTTAGCTGTCCCAAGCCGGCAGGTGGACATCGCCACCCAGGGCTGGTTTATTGGACTGATGTGTGCCATCGCTCTCCTCATCTTGGTCCTCCTCATAGTGTGCTTCATCAAGAGGAACAAGGGTGGCAAATATCCAGGTAATGCACACATTATCGGTGTATGCCGTAATTTAAAGCTTGTTGACATGGTCGAATGGAAAAATGAAAACAAAAAAATTGTGTTTATCCTACAGTGAAAGAGAAAGAAGATGCTCACCAAGACCCAGAGATCCAGCCTATGAAGGAGGATGATGGGACATTTGGAGAGTACAGGTGAGAGACGGAAAAGAAAAGACTAAAGCTGAGCATACACTGTACGATTTGAGCCGCACAACAGCCACAATAGCCTCTATAACGGATATTATCACTTTGCCATGACATGAATGTTTGCTTTATTTTTTTTTTTTACTAATTTCAAAAAACAATTGACAACCAATTATCAATCATGAAATATTTAACAAAATGATTCAGGAATTCTTTTAAAAAGTACATAAAATCATCAATAACACATCCATTTTGATAGGAAATATTAAAAGATAATGTAAGATGACATGATGTGTCACACAGTTATAGTTCCCTCAAACGAACGACAGCAAATAAATAATACATTTTTAATTAAATTACATTTTTTAGGTACAGTTTGTCTCTTTATTAGAAAATTGGTGCACACAACGTACTGATACTGTCAATTAAAAATTCATTTAACTTTTTGTACAGGCAACTTTAGGTTTCAACAACACTGTGGTTATTGTGTGGTTAGGTTTAGGCTGAAACAGCTTGATTATGGTTAGGAGAAGATCATATATTAGCTTAGAATACCTGCTTACGGTGGCACAATACTGGTAGGAAACGCAGCAATGTCTCAGTAAAACACAACTGCTTTTTGTTGCACTTTTCCCCGTGGAAAAGCAGCGTCAGCCATATTTACTGTCTTAAAAACGCTGGAAACACAGCGATAACTCGCTAAAACACAAACAGTTCTGTTGTTTATCGGTCTTGAGCAGTGGTCTACAGCTTGGCGGGCATCTATCCTCTGCACATCCTGATGATAAAGTGAGGTCATACACTACGTCACTTTAGAAATGTTGATTTGATACGTCAACTGCAACAAATCTGTCATTTGCAGAAACATATAATGCCACATTTTCTTCTTGCAAATGGGCTGCAAACGGAGCATCTGAAAATGTAATGGTGCCACGAGACGAGGTTGGTCAAGTTGTGGAAACAGCATACAAGCCTCTTTGATGTTTCCTCCTCCTCCTTAATGAGAAAAACATTGGTAATAATGCATCAGTGTAAAACTTCTGCTCGCCTCAGAGCTTTCAAATAAATCTTTTGACAGTTATCAATAGCCAGTACAGTCTACAGGATGACGATTTACTCATATAGTAGGAGCTGGAATAAAAAACATTTCTATAATCGTACAGTGTATGCTCCAGCTTAACGTAGGACTACAACATACAGCAGTGTGTGAGATTTCTCTTCATTTTTTTATTCATTGTTTTCCTGACTTGACTGTTTGTATGTAGAACATTTCACCAGGCTGCAGAGACACTCTTACCGCCAGACTCCATTACCACACACTCCATAGAGGCAAGGCAAAAATCAGCACTGCTCTGTGTTGATTCTTATAATGACCAACTCACCCTCACACTGACATTAATCAACAAAAGCTCTGTACAATGCAAAACATATCCATATTAACAACTCAACTGTATGCTAACTGTGCTCAAATCAAGTCCATTATAGTGATGTAGTTTTAGTTTCATCATATTTTCACTTTTTTTTCTTGGAATATTGAGACTTATCTGACTCATAAGGGTTTTAGATGCGTAAACACTGAAATAAATGAGTTGCTATAATTGAATGAAATGTATTTAATGTAACATGGATGTCACAGTGCTTTAAGTGTTTCCATACGCATGCTTTGTCTCGTGTGACGCTCATTGTGGCTCATGAATTGCTTTTCATGTGTCCTTCCATTCTTATCTTTGTTTTCTCGGTGGGTTTAGGTCTATGGAGAGGTAAGACAAGATGCGGTAAAACCAGCATGCAATTCTATTTGATACCCCAAGCTATGTCTGACTGAAGTGAAACTAAAAGCAAGGAGGAAGAGCATCAACTGATCCTGTTGACTATGTCATCATACTCACCAACATAGTCAACGCCATAATCACCACAGTGACTAAAACTTAACATGAGAAGGGATTGCTTCTACTTCTCCAGTTTCCCTCATTATTTTTTTTAATACAAATGCATTAAGCTTAAAAAAAATGATAAGATTCAGATTGTATAGCTTGCAAAGAAATGACTGCAAAAGGAAGTTGTTAGACCAAGTGAAAACAGGCTTTATCTTTAAGGGAAAAAGACTAAAAAATAAGAGTGCATTTTTGATTGTTGCATGTAAACTAAAAGCATATTGAGCATATTGATTTCATTTAAATGATTGTATCTAAAGGTAAGGTACTGCAAGAGACTGAACAGCACGCATTTGCAAAATCCTCTTTAGCAGTGGTCACCAACCCTAAATCTTAACAGCACCCAGCACTAACACTATAGATAATACTATAAGACACTATAGATGTAGCTGAGCTGCTCCACTGTACAAGTACCATAGGTGTGATGCGTTTACTGTCCATTATAATAACTCTTTACACAGTGAGCTGTTGTGTGTATATGTCAACTTAAAGCTGGAAGGCAGTTTTTGGGAAAATAGAAAAAAAATTCCTCCTCCTGTAGCCCTCCCATCTCTGTCCTAAGCCCCTCCCACCAGTTAAGCACATGCATATGCACACGTTTCATACAGTCTTAGTGTTTTCCATACTTGGACTTCATTTTATTTTTTTGTAGAGTTACCCGCAACGTATTTATTCAGCCTCTTCTTGCCCCTATGTCTGCCACCACCACGGTCCCTCCACCTCGTTCCCCACCACTGTGGACAGCAGGAAGCAGCTCAGTAGACTGACTTTAGTTGACAGCTGTAGCAACTCGAATTCAGCCAGCGCAAACCCTAAAGCTGAGTGTCACAGCAGGTCGGTGGTCAAAAACAGTGCCGGGTCTAAACTGTGTAACAGCAGCAACAGAAAGTTTGCTTATCTGGCGGGTAGCTGGGGCTGTCCAGTTCCTCAGAGCTGGTGTTTGTACTGGCTCGATTCAAGTTGCTGCAGCCACTGACTGAGGGTTGGTCTTTAAAGTTGCTGCCCGCTCTTCTCCCAGCGAGGTGGTCCGTGCCAATGTTAGCTACATGACCGTGAAGCTGCCGCTATCAGTCTTTGGCTCCCGTTAGCAAGCTAAACTGTTGGCTGTTTGCTAAACTGTTGCAATTATTTACACCTGTTTTCTTTTGTTTGTCAGACTCTCTTTTTGATAAGTCTGTTTTCCTTTTATGGGTTGCTTTGCAGTGTAGGCAGTTGTAGACGTATCGTATCGTATCGTATCGTATCGTATCGTATCGTATCGTATCATCGCCAATGCTGGAATATCAACTTGGCACAATGATGCCAAAACAAAACTGCCCACCCCAGCTTTAATACCTGCTCTACCAGAACATTTGTACCAAACTGTGTATAAAACACAACAGCAATGCATTTTGTCATTGCACGTAGTATATGTTGTATTGTGCAGTGGAAAAGCCAGATTACACATGTAAGTTCCTAATAGTGGCAAGTGTGGCATCAGGGTTTCTGACCACTGCCGAAAAAGTTTGACAGCCACATGTTCACAATAACCTTCCTTCTAAAATGTTTCCTTCCCTTCACAGTGACACAGAAGACCACAAGCCGCTGAAGGGCAGCCGAACACCGTCCAATGGGACGGTGCGCCGTGACGAGAGTGACGACAGCCTGGTGGACTACGGGGAGGGCGGGGATGGACAGTTCAACGAGGACGGCTCCTTCATCGGCCAGTACAGCGGCAAGAAAGAGAAAGACACACACGAAGGCAACGAGAGTTCGGAGGCCCCGTCGCCCGTCAACGCCATGAACTCGTTTGTCTAACCAAGGGGCCACGGCCTGGCTGCGACGGTTGCTACGGCCACTCCGTGTCACCCTGGCAAATGTGACCATCTCCGCGTGGTGACAGTTGCTAAGGTGACAGTCGTTGTGGACACCTACTTCTACCATGGTGGCTGTCACTCCGGTGGCCCCCTCGCCACGGCTACCTGTCACCAAGACTGCTGACACGCCCTCATCTCCCACACCCGCCAGCCCCTGTCACACTGTGACCTCCTGATCTACACACACTCAACATGGCCAAGACACCACATCCCCCCATTACCACTGAAAGAAGGTGTGAAACGAGGGATGTGAGGACTCTGAGAAGAGGGAAGGAGAGAGGAAGCAATATAGAAAAGCAGAAGGAATGTACCGGAGAGTTTTACCACTCAGACTGAGCAGAAGTGTGTGTGTGTTAGTGCCATTTGATCTTCGCTAAACATGATGTATCCAAATATATATTTTATCAGAGTACAGTACATGACCCGCGGGCAGGCAAATATGCATTGAGTCACGTTCATAAACATCTGCATGGAGTTAATCATGATTCTATTGAGCATTTTACCACCTTCGTGTTGCAGAGGTGAGCTGCGTGTTGAGACTGTGTTTGGTGCACGCCTACTAGCGACTGGATATTCCTTTTTATTGTTTTTCTTTTTCTTCAGTCAAAGTGTTAAATGGCGTATGATATATAGAGAAAAAATGGCGGCAGGGTCTTTGTGGACACTGCCGTGAAAAGTGTGACTCAAAGTAGAAGCTAGCATATGTCTTTTTGAGACAGACGAACTGTTTGTACATATGTAATAGAATAAGAAGAAAGCTATATTTCAAGGTCGGGGTTGTCAATGTGTAGTCATTGGAAACCTGGCAAGAAACACTTTGAACTCAGCGTTCGGTCACCAGCCAGCCAGAACTCCCACACTTATTCCAATCAACCTGTTTCTACCCTCATGTTTTCTCAAACTTGTTCTTCACGTGCATTTTTTTCTTTACTTCCCTCTCCTGATCTGTTCCTGAGCTTCTAGCCTTTGCTTCTTGCTACTGAGCACTAACTGAACAGCTGAGATTGATCCACTGTCATTGTCAGGTGCTTCCACCTCCGAGTCGTTGCCACTGTGCAGGCCTTTCTTAAAGGCCATCTTGGTATTGTCAGGACCACCCGCTGCCCCAACGTTGTCTCTCCATTAGCATTTCCACTCATGTACTGGCAGAAAGAAAAGTTCCATACAATAAATGCACCTGAGCAGGGTTCAGAGGTACACACTTTAATTTGTGGATGATTAGATTTTGATGATCAAGAACCTCTCAGCACGGTTTCTAGTGCCTTCGTAGAGAACAGTGACATAGATCCATGGAGTTGCATCTTTCCTCATGTACAGGACAGACCTTGGATCAGTGCAGTTCCTAAGAGTCCATGACTTGCATACTTTGCATACAGAATACCACCTCATATTCCTAAAAAAAAAAAAAAAATCTTTGAAAAATAATCTCTCTTTCAGAATTCGTCCCAATGCGCATATTAGAACTAAGAACCTTTTTTTGAGCTGTATGGTCATCAAGTCAGTCAAACACTTATTTAAACATCCATGTGGGCTTATTAAAGATATACTCTGCAGGATTGGTCAGTTTTTTCCGTCTGGCAATTTGCTTCGCTATATATGCGTTTTGTTAGCATCGTGTCCGCAAATTTGTAGCTTACTCTTGGATGCATGCTGCTTTCGGTCTGGCTCTTGGGGCCTCAGTACAGAAACTTTTAAAGTCCGAAATCCTATCTTATCTCACTTTAGGATGACATTTAGGATTTTTGGTATGACAGAACCATGTTTCCCAAGTGCATTTAAGGAATATACTACCCTAGGTTAGGATGTGAAGTTAGCCATTACAGAACTGTGCTAACCTTGGGATTTCTGAAGTTAGGATGGCACAGACCCTGTCCTTCAAAATGGCAGCGGCACCGCCAGATTTGTATGGCAATGACATCAAAGATGGGAAACAACATGAACTCCAAAATATGACTGAAAGGCTAATCAAACTTTATGACACCCTAAATTTAAATAAATAATTCAAATTCATAATAAAGGTTTGGTTTCCCTTCCAACTCCCTGTAGCTAATATTGAATGCCCGTCTCTTTTTGTCCATGATAGCAAGCTAGCTAGTCAGTGAAAAGTGAGAGCCATTGATAATATGGCCCGTCCATCTAAAGTATCCATAGCACTTTTTTAAAAATCAAGAATATTTTTATGCAGTTTTAACAGGATTGCAATTTTCCCCATTTCATTAAATCCTAATAACACCCGGAATATTGTCAATAGGCGGATCCGTTATCTCCTGAATAGTGCAAAACATGACAGATGAGCTGAAAGTCAGGCTCAATATTAAAAGAGAGAGGAGAGAGGCCTATGTAAGACGCAGGTTTAGAATGATGGGGTACTTTATCAGAGTATACGCTGCCAGAAAGCACTTAGAATAAGAAACAAACAAAATCTTCAGTTTAACTGACAGGTCTGGAAGTATTGCGGAAAGGGACCCCAAGCCTTTTGGAATTTAAAATCTGAGTTACAAATTGAGTAGCATCTCTTTTTAAGATTAAGGCAGAACATAATGACCTTACGCCACTGAGCATAGGTGGGCGGGGCAGCATCTCCCCCATCTGATTACAACTACAGAGAGGCAAAAGACAGCGTATGGCGTTGGAGTTGGGTTGCAGGTCACAGTTAAGGATTGAGGATAAGGTTTGGAAATTGTCCTTCAAGTATTTTTCAAGGCTTGGACACATCCAATACATGTGAATAAGAGAAGCCTCATGTCTTGAACATTTGTCACAACTAGGGGTATCATCTGGGTAAATGCATGAAAGTCTGACTTTAGACCAATGAGCTCTGTGCACGAACTTAAACTGTAATAGACAGTTTGAAGATAGAGTCCCATACACTGTCCGACACTGAAGTGTTTGAATACTGTTCTTTAGCACAGGACGAGTGCCAACTGACTGACAGTTATAGTTGGGATTTCTAAAGGTAAGATAGGAGGTCTGAGATAGGATAGGACACACCCATGAGTTAAGGAGTAGCTTCTGTAATCGGAACAAAGGATTTTTCCGATTTCTGAAACTTAGGACAAGCAGTTGGATTCTGTAATGAGGCGCCTGGTTGCTAAAAAGTCCCAACCTCACCTGACAACACATTCTCACACTGGCCTTGTGACATTTCAACATTTGGTCATGGACTTTTCATGGACGTGCAAAGTACCATAGGGCGCCACGTTTACCCTGATGCCGCCGGGTGCCCTTAAACTATAATGGCAACTGGCCGCGTATCATGCTAATGTTAAAGGACAGCTTTTCGTCCATGTCTGACGCCGCAAGTCACTGCGCAAGTGCCGATTTCGGCGATTTTGGAGTGAGACAGGGTTGCCTGAGGACTGTGGGGGTAGACACCCGGGAATGTCCCAACCACAGCAAAAAAAAAAGTGATGATTTAGAGGGATTAATTTTTATATAAGTCCGTACATGTTTTAAGGAGAACCCTGCATAGTATACCTTTAACTTAACAAAGCCTCTTTGAGTCTCACTTTGGGGTCCAGGGTTCCTACACAAGGCTGAAAACTAAAAAATGGATTTTAAAAATTCAAGGTTGTACACGGGCATCAGTTGCGCCGAATAATTTTCAGCTGTAGATTGTTATGGCCTTGTTGACAATCATACACCCATCATCATCAGCACATGATATCCAAACCACCAAATCATCATCCAGCTACGAATTAAAGGTGTGGAGTATTAAAATGTGTAGGAAACCTGAGGTCAGAGCATGGACGCTTCATGTATTCATTTCAAATATTCTCCTCCTAACACATTCATCTTTAGGAGGAGCCGCTGCTCCAGCAGCAGCACTAAACTACTGCCAACCTACTCACCAGGTAACTGCCAACGGGAACCGGACTCACCATCTGGTACAGACTACTGTTAGAGCGGGACTTCCTGTCACTGGTAGCACTTAGAAATGAAGGCGTCTGGAAAACGTACGTAATGATGCTGAATGTGGAAACAAGTGTATCTGTTTATGTGAATGAAAAATATTGCTTGTTTCACTGCAAACGGTAAACACACTGGTGACTTTGGTTTATGCATTTAACCTTATATCTGTGTATGTTGTCACGTTCTGAGCGCCGCACTCAGTGAGTTTTCTATTACTGTAAATGAATGAAGCTTGTGTGCGAATGTTTGGGTGCACGAGTGTGTGTGCGTGTGTGTGTGCAGCACATGCATGCTACTGTGTTACAGCGTGCGTGATGTATAATACCGCTTTTCCATGGATAACAGTCTATAATTCTGATGTGCGTCTACTCTCAACAGGAGATACAAGACCTTTTTTTTTTTTTTCCAGAGAACATTTCCACGTCTTAGGTTTATCATAACTTGCATCAAGTTTTTAGGTTGCGATGTGTCAGCTTTCCACGTGTAGATATTTTTGTTGTATTTTGTAAATATCGGCTTGACTTGAGAGCAGATGTGTTGAGGTCACAGAGGTGAGAGCTCGACCTCAGTGAGCCCCCCCTCCTCCCAGCTGCATTATGGGTAGGAGGGCGTTGTGTGAGATGAGACTATTTACAGTTTTCACTCTTTCATTTGCTGTGAAATTTTATTTCTTTCATTTTTTTGAAACTTGTCAGGTGAATTTGCTAGCTCAAATGTTTAGCCTATCAGGTATCAAAGGAGATTATTTAACTTGTGACTGAGCTCTTGTGACACCTGTTTTGTTTCTGTCTCCGACAGTTCATGCACCTTTTCTGTATTTTTTATAATAAAAAAAAGGCACTTGCTTAAACAGGATGTGTCATCTCAAACACATCCGTAAATCTAGTTTACGACAACACCTGGTCCCTGAACGCAGCATGTTGTCCCAAACTAGACATCAGATGAATGTGACACATCCTTTCTAAGAGCGTGCGCCTAAAACAGACAAAACAAAACTGTAATTTGGAGCATACTGAAGGATGGCCGGCATGGACGGATAAACGGACTGGCGCATTGGAGTGTGAATACCCTGGACACAATGTTCTAGTGACTGGTGAACATACAGTAGGATATATATGATATGATATAATATGACATTCTGGTTAATGTTGAAGCGACATGAGAAGCATGAAAGGCTGTCGAAATGGTTTACTCTACAATATAATATTGCAAAATATTTTGTATTTTAAATGAAGTTTAAAAAAATGAAATAAATGTTGGTTTCAGGATTTCACATTGGTTCTGTTCTTCTTTGTACTCATACATGCAGTGCAGCATGCAAAAGTGAGCATGTGGCTCCACCTAGTGTATAACATGACCTTCTGTCAAATCACCCCACAGAGATAAAACATCAGAAGTTAATCCTGAGAGGATTAACATACATCTGGCGTGTGTGCACATGCGCGTTGGCTTCTATTCTCATACTGGAAGAGCTTTACTGTAGTTTTCCATATGGTGTCTCTCAGAAAGGACAACCAATCAAACAGTATGACAGCTAGCATGCAGATTAAAACGGCAATGTCTTCTTTTCTCCAATTTTTTTTATTATTTTCAGAACGAAAGGCTCCCAGTGTTACATAACAAATCCATCATGTGAAGACACACACAAACACAAGATGATAATACAGAAATATAACAGATGAACAAGACTTGATACAAAATTGGTAGAGTGGTAAAATATGGCTGTAAGTATTATATGGCTCCAAGAGAGACAACAATACAGTGGTAGTATTTTCTCAAAATTCAAAAGTTTTATTTGTCAGGAATTCATACAGTATGTGTGTAACAGGGTCAATGTGAGACAAGATAATTCCACAAAATTAATTTCAGTTATTACCTGACACGTTTAGGCCTCCGTATTCAATATGTGGAATGTTTGATACCCAGATACACAACGCAGACATCACCAGAGTCCACTGGATACATGTGTCTCTAAGGGGCTTTACTTATCAAAAGGAAGGGGGTGACTGGGGTGTGACTTTGTTTTTGTTTGTTTATTTCTTTTTCTCATTTTTATTCTCCTAGATGCTACAATTTTTTTAATTTTTTCATTGAACCTCCCTGAGTGACTGGCAGAAAATCCACCGTAAATACGTTGTTAGACCAAAAACTTATCCTTAAAAGCTGAAAACGAAATCCTGGAGTTATAAAAGTTCACACTGCGCATGCTGGTTGGTTAATGCAAACAATATATTTTGCCAAATTTTGATTGAGATATGTAGAATAAAGGGATTTTGATAAAACATCACATTTTAAACCCTGATTTTTTTTTGTTTGTTTTGTTTTTTTGACAGAAGCATTCATTGCACATGATGTGTCCAAGGACTGTCGGTTGGAGATTTGAAAATCCAACAATAATTTCTGTTTTCACAGTGTCTGGCCGTGATAAATGGTGTAATTTTTGCAATTTTTAAAGAAAACATTCCTTCTAAACCTGCCAGTAGATTCTGGTTTTCAGAGACTATTTAAAATAAATACAAACTACAAAGTTGGCCAAAATAAAAAACACAAGTCCCTCCCCACTGCTATAAAAGTTATTCAGCATGCCTCCCCCTTTAATGCACCAGCCCCTCCCCTCTCATAAATAATGAACAGTCCCTAAATAAAGTGTGTTGCGTCAGTGTCAAGTTGCACCAAACTGTAGATGATCAAATAATATTTCCTTCACTCATATGTCTGCTGTGTGTAGCTGTCATTAATAATAGATTGATGTGAAGGTCATTTATGATGCACAGCACATGGTGAGGATAAAGACATGGGCCATGAACTCTATGAACTGATGTCTAGGAACCTTGTCTGTATTTCATAATAACATTTTCAAACGTTTTAACTATTCTAATACACCTTAACATCCCTGTTAAGACCTATTAGTGTCTATGGGCACAGTGGCTTATAGTAATTCTTGCAATCAAATAATAGGTATTAAAGTAATCCCATAATATTCTATGCAGTGCACAGCTTAATAAAACGACAACTTATATCATATCCCATGTAATATTTCCCTGCTCTGGGATGCGCAGAAGCATGATGCCCGCATCCCTCCCATCCTCCCTCTCTCATGGACCAATCGCAGCCTCATCCTCGCTGCCACCCAGAGGTGCCACTCAGCCGCTTTCCTCCAATAGAAAAGTTGAGCTGAACGGGACGCTCCGGCGGGTGGGCTGTGGGGCGCTGCGGTTCGGGTCCAGGTGTGCCATGAGGACAGCGCACTGAAATTTGCCATTCAGCCTCAAAGGTAAGACCGACACCACATGCGAGCGTGTGCATGCCCTAACTGGCTCTTGTGTCTGGACTTTAGTGGGGATAAACTGGCATATGTTCGGCGCTGTAGAGCTGAAATGGACCGGCACAGGAGTACCGCAATGCAGAGCAGTGCATTGCCGGTGCCGCTCAGTCGTCATAGGGGTGAAGTGATGTAAGGAGCTGCGCAGTTACTTTTTTTTTTTTTTTGGTAAAGGACTGCGACAAAGTGTTGAATGAAAGGTCGTTTTAGATTGTCACTCTGCACCTAGGATAAGAAAGTGCGTCTCAGTGGATGCAGGGAGGAGACAAGGTGAAAGTGTGAGACTCTATGCGTCAAGGGATGCAGCATGGCATCTGTTTGGAAAGGGCACACTGTCCTTCATAGATGAGAGGGCAGCTCCCTTAAAGATCAAACACTGTTTTAAGAGTGTTTCTGTTCTGTTCTGTCTTGACATGTGCAGCTAGTTAAATAATGCAAATTATAACATATATCCAAATATGTCCTCTGAAAATCAGTTACTTTTCTCTCCATCCTGGCCCCCTGGACTGTGACAGACACATGCAAAATGTATGAGAGTCCAAGAACAATTCAACCCTTTTTTTAAGATGTCAGGAAGATTTAGCAGACTGTCATGGCTGCAAGATGTTCAGACGAAGTGGATTAAATCTCCTCTAACATCCTCAACATGAGGCCTGATTTCATTTCCTGCCTTTATTTTGACATATTCAACCTTCAGTGATGCACAACAGAAACCCAGAGCCGGCACTCAAACTAAATAAAACACGCCAGATTTAATCAACTCCCCACTAACCAAGAAAGCTCCAGATCAAAATGGCATCATCCAGATATCCTTGTGTTGAATTTAAACGTGACTTTGACTGTGATTTCCTGCAGCAGTAAAACAAACATGGTTATTCAGGCGGTCAGTGAAACACTGGGCTTAATACATGTGCTGACCTAAATTTCGCTGGTCTGTCCAAAGAGGATCTGTGATGGGATTATCGCCAGGGGAAACACATGAAAACACACTCTGAAGAATTGATTAGAATTAGTGTTGGAACAGATTGTTGCAACTATAATCTGCAGAGGCTAAATTAAATATAAAAGTGTTGTGGAAGCTTGTTTATTATGTTTGCAATGACGCATCCACAGATGCAGGAGAGGTGTTGCTTTCACTTTATCGCAGGCTCACTTTATCTGAAGCTGTGCAGATGCAGCATCGATGCAGTCGGGATATTACTGTTGAGTCATCAAGAGTGCACACAAGGAGTCAGTGCTGCAGTCTGCATGTGGATGTGCTGTGTACTGGGTGTATACCTCCACTCTGTCTCTGTTTCTCTCTCTCCATTTCTGGGTGGTGTGGACAAGCATGGCTGCTGAAGCTCGTGGGGGGAGGCTGCCTGGCACTTTTTTTCTTCCAGTATTGTGTGTTCCCATTCTTCTCATATCTGGAATGACTCAGTAAAAATATCGAGCAGCTGTTAGCTAGCGGATGTTCATTTGTTGTCACATGGTGGCGACTGTAGATGGTCACAATATTTCCCTAAACAGCTTACCTTTAAACAGGTTCTCTACCTTTTCTTTAAGATGTAACCCTCTCAAATGTAACCTCTGCACCATTGTGCCGAGTTTATTGATACAAATGCCATTATCAATTCTACTAATTGGTGCAATTCTTTATCGATTGTTTATTGATTCCAGATCACTTCCTGTGTGGTTAAAAAAAGGTTTTCAGCATCACTGCAACTGTTTTTTTTTATCTGGACACAGTGTAGAGTGGGGAAAAAGGCATGCATGTGACTCAAGTGTGCAAAAGCTCCACTGTGTTGGCATTAATGTTATTATAGGATATTTAACAGAGGTGCTGCTCAGTTTGGAAGCAGTGGCATTTGTCCGTATTGGCTTAAAATACACCCTTACTCGAAGTTATCTTTTCACAGACATTACAGCAGCACTGTTGTCGTCTTTCTTTGTGAAATGAAGCCACGCTTTGGGCTGTTTCTTCCTCTCCCCCATGACTCCTTCTCTTTGCCAGTTTCAAGCAGTGTAGGCACAAGAGTTTGACTTCACTGTTTTGCAATTTGGACTGGATCTTCATTACATTCCCTAACTTTTAGTTCTTTCAGCCATTTATCCATGGCTGATAGTTAACTCACTATTTCAACTGTACATTCATTATTTTGAAGCATCTTTTTAAGCCTCTACACATTAGCTTAGGTGGTGCTGCTTGTTTGCTAACTACTTATCAGGCACTATAAAGTACAACACATTGTGTTCAATTCACAGCCGACTATATATTTCAGTTTTTTTTACTAAGTTGAACTAAAACAGTCATTTTTCTTAGAAATCATGATTTTTATTTGTTATTTTTTTGGAACAAAGCTTTTCATTTGCATGTTTTCTTACATCAGTATAATACCACAACATAGCATTTATGTACCAGCATTTCTAAACATTTCTAAGAGGCGATTGCTTTCTGATGTATTGTTCCTAATCAAATCCCTTTGGCCTGTGACATTGTAGGAAGATTATTATCAGATGAAGGCTGACAGCTTTAAGCTCACTGTTTAGAGCAAAGGTTTAGTCCCAAGGTCTGTGACGCATCGTCATCGATAAACACTCAAAGAAAGGAGTTTAGAGCAGGAATTTTACACATCCGGCCCAATCCAGGGTCCAATCTGTCCAACTGTATGACTTTGCACACCTAGTATTGATGCACTTGTGAAGGCTAAGAGGTGCCAGGTTGAACAGAGAGGCTTACTCCATGTAAAATGCTGCTTCAGAGGCGTTTCATCCTGACCAGAATACAGAAAACAATTCATAAATTTTAGTTGCCAGATTCTAAGACATTGAATACAATTGAACACTGTGGAAAATATTGTTAATTAGCAGCTTTGGAACAAAAGAATCTGTATCAGGCTTCTATCTTAAACAGTATTAGTGAGACCTCATTGCTAAAACACTGCCACAACCTTTGATTTGTAAATGGCTTGTAAGGATAACTCAACCTGCTTCCTCAATAGCTTCCACTTTAGTTTGGTGTTGATGCCAACATTGCTACACAGGAGTGGAAATGTATGGATAAACGCACATGTAATGACAGTGAGTAGTAGAATGACTGAATGCAAAACAGACATATTGGTGAAATTGCACTTATTTTTCTTGAGACATCTCACCCTGTCCGTTATGTTTTGTAAATGGATGAACGTTTTCAGAATGTCTATTACTTGTTGATCAAATGGGGCTGAATGTGGCCCACGACCTAAAATGAGTTTGACTTCTCTGGTTTACAATGAGCATCTGATACTGTAACTGATACAAAATACAAACATGGAAGCATGGCAAGTAATGAGGTCAGAATATCTGCTGAAGATGTTTAATGACCTAACGACATTAGCCCTTTTTACATAGGAATTGTGCAAATTTGCAGGAAAGCCCAATCCGTCTTCTTTCAGCATTGGCAGTATAAAAACAAAATCGGGGAGTGTGGCAAAATGCCGCCTGCCTACTTTTGTTTATACAGAATGTGCCTTTTTCGGAGCAATGGGGGGCGTGAGCAAGTAACAAAACGTGTAGCTCAGGGTGTGATGTAAACAGTGATGTACCGAGGGAAGCCGCGGCTGGTCAGTCCTTCGGCGATTCTCTTGTACATCGGCCCGTCCTTCACGGTTCCCGTCATCTGACGTTTAATGGCCTTCTCGTTAGCGAGGGCAAGGAGGGCGCGCAATTCTTTATCTCTCCAGTTGCTCATCTTCTGCTTTGCGTCTCCTTAGTGCTGCTAGATACTCATTCCTGCTATCAGCTGTTTCCTGGTTTGAAGTCCACCATCATCAACAGCCCCTCCCGAGGCGGAAAGCCGCCTCGCTCTGTTTAGACCAAAACCGTCCCGCCAATATGACTACCCTACGAGGCCGAAAATTGGGCACCTCGGATCAACTCGCCAATCCGGCTCTGTGTGTGTAAACGCTTGCAGCTTGTCGGCAAAATGGCCCAACATTCGCGGAAAATCTGGCAGTGTAAAAGGGGCTAATGATGCTATGTTAATTTCATGCCAAGCTGGAAACACTGTTGGAAGTGTTCTTAGTTTCCGTTTGTAGTCTGTGTAGTATAGACCAATAACATTTAAGTGGTCTTTGGATGCCCGCAGGTAAACAGAACTCATTGGCTGAAATGCAACCTCGGAACCCACTGGCTATCGTCTGACGATGACTTGCCTTTTATCAGCCTTTTTTATGTATTTATCTGGACTCATATACAGGTATCAGTTTAAGTAGATGACCAGCACATTGAAGAAGAGGTAGTCTTGGCTTGGATATCTGCTGGCTGCACTGGAACCCCAGAAATATTGGCTGTTGCCCCCAGAGGCTACAGAAGACTTTGATCAGCACACAATTAGACTTCAGAAGCTTTTGTTTCATAAGTACAACTGTTGACTCAGGACTGTACCATCTGAAATGACTTACCTTGCCCCAGCACCTTCTGCTTTCTGTCCTAATACAGATTCAGATAGCTTAACTTACGTTTTCTATTGATACCAAGTATCAATCAGTTACCAGCACCCTACTTTTCCTAAGTTTGAATTCTGTATGCTTGGAGCTTACTGGAGTCATTTTGACAGAAGGTGACATGACACCAGGGGGTAGGGTGTGTCAGGGGGCAACTAAATCTAACCGTTGAGCTTGTACAAACTGTACACTAAAACAGCACAAGATGTACACAGTGTTTCCCTGTGCTGCAGTGTGTTCTGAAGTATAACACCGGCAGCTTTAAGAGTGTACATAGAAAGATCAACCCTCCCCCTCTTTATCATCCTTGGTTCATCCTGCTTTATATCTCCATGTTCCTCCCCCAACTGTTCCTCTCTTAATATCTCTGTCTCTCCCAGTGTTTCCTGTTTGACAGTGAGATTGGAAACACTGTAGTTGCTCACAGTACTGCTGCTCTTTCATCCTGCAGAAGTGATGTGTAAGCATGTGTGACTGTGACGGCACAGAAGGAGCTGTCTAAATACTGCAGTGCTACCTCGTGTTTTGTTTACAGACAGCCCTGGCGTATCAGCGTGCGCACACGGTACAGGCCCGTGTGTCTCTGCAGGTGCTTGTGGATGCGCACGCACTATGCGTGTCTATTTCCAGCATTCTGCTGAGTCATTCTCACCCTGAATCATTTATATGCACTGGGAAGATTCCAGCTAGATCTGCAATCTGTCTCTGACGTGGAAGATCATGCAGAGTCATCAGTCTGGTGTTTCATCTGTGGGGTCACATAAGTGATTCAATAGCACACAATGAGGGAAGATCATGTTAAACAAGATATTTCTGTTATTAACAAACAGCAATTCTGTTGCTGACGGTCTCAAATCTTTTATTTTTGTTTCATCCTCAGCTCTCTCCAGTTCATGTCCTGTCCATTGACTGCTTATTCCTGTCCCTCTGCCCATCCGCCTAACTTAAGTGGTTGCAGTAACTCGGTTTGTTGAACGTCATGGCTTCCGCTGCTTTGCTGCTCCTGGCCCTCTCCTCCTCTGTCTCCATCACAGGTAGGAGGCACACTGATGCCTGAAAATACACCCCTCACCCCCTTAATTTAAGTCAAGTGTGAGCTGACACGATGTTTCTGCTTTGCAGTGGCGGTCCTGTTTGGCGAACCCAGGATTTTTGGAGGTGAGTTTCTTGGAATTGTTGTCCGAAAGAGTCAGGACACAAACAGGCCACACTGCACATACATCACAATTTTCCATGAGTGGTTTTAAATCAGTACGTCGGCTAATTGTAATGTTAAATTTGTTAGATGATGCTACTGGATATGGCCCCATCTTTGAGGAGGAGCCTGTGGATGTGGTCTACATGGAGGACTCACCAGATGGGAGAATCTCCATGAACTGCAGGGCACGAGCGAACCCACCGGCTTCATACAGGTTATACACACTATAAAGATCATATTCATAGAGTATACACAAAGGATTTGTACACTTCAGGTACTAAATATAATGTGGTATGACACAGTGTGGGTTGGCACCTTATATAGAATCTCCTTTCCATCCTGCAACGCTTGGTAGCAGCTCCCGCCTCTTATGCTCAGGTGGTCACTGTGGACTACAGCTATGCTTTTAATATGATCTTACCTACAAAACTTTATCAAAAATGATGTCATATAGGAGTTAATCACACTTTATGTTATTGGATTCTTGACTGTCTACAGCATAGAGCACAGTAAGTCAAAATCAACAGCAGGTTTTCTAAACCTGGTACATTGGTGCCTCTTAGGGTTGCATACTATCACCTTCCTCTCTCGAATGCATTTCACACTGAATCTGTTAATGTTAAATTTTGCTGTCAGCACAGCACATTAGGGTTGTCTCAGGCAATGATGAATCCTGTGCTCTCACTACAGTTGGAACGTTTCCAAAACTAAAGAGCTGGTGGTTGACTTTCAGAGAGATGGAAAAGCTCTCCAGCCACTGAACATTAATGGCCATTGAGAAAGAGAGTGGACAGCCTTAAAGGAGCAGTGTGTAACCCCATTCAAGTCAATGTAAGCTGCTCCACCAGAAGCGGCGTGGCACGTCCTAGTCATGTTTTAGAGCCGCGTTCTCTCCGCTCTGCTAAAAATACGCGCCAGGTCTATACTTTGACGGACGCCGTTTTTGACGGACAGGAAGTCAGGCGCAGAAAAGACGAGAGTATCCAGTCAATTCTCAAAATAAAAACACTCATGGTATAAAAACTGGCACGAAATCAAGAGAAAAATCACAAAATGGCCTTCAGTGGTCAATGTCCGGCAGGTAGAGAAATCTTTTCTTTGTTTGTTGATGTCTTTATACCTCCAGGGTTTCCGCAAATTATCACGTGACATTATGATCTTGCAATCCGCCAATTCCAGCCACTCGCTTGCGCGCCGCTATCAATACGCTTCCAGTGGACATTGACACCCGGCACAGGACGCAGCGAGTCCGCGCCACGGCCGAACCGCGCACGTGACGGATCCAGTGTACACCCGGCGTTAGATTCAGGGAGATTTAGTGGCATCTAGTGGTGAGGATTGCAGATTGAAACCAGCTGAAACTTCTCATGGGTATAATTCCTTCAGTGTTCATTGTTCAGGAGGTTTTTACTGTGAGATGTTATTATCCACAGAGGGTCCTCTTGTCCAAAACAAACTGACCAGGTGAGTAGAACCGGTGAAAACACTGAATAAAGGAGTTTCATATTACAAATCGATGTCTCTCTGATGCTGTTTGACATGTCCCAGAAAGGCTGCTCACCCAGCGCCTGCTTTTGTGTGCCAATTTTTTTGCCATTGCCATATCTGCCAATATATCCTCCTAAATCATACAAACTGGACCTTTAAGTTCCTCTGAACAACAATCTCCTGTCTGAAATGGGATAACAATTCAATTTCCAACATCAAAAAAGCCCAACCAAAGTACTCTTTTTCCTGTGCCAGGTTTAAATGTCCAGGGTGGCCAGAGACAGGAAGCTGCAGCTCTACAGACCAACGATAGAAACAGCTGTCATCAGAAGGCAGCTCCGCCCTAAAAATCATCAGCTGAAACCCCCTCCCTCCATCTGACATCTACGAGACTCGCATTCAGAGCTAAAGGTCTAAAAATACTACAGACTATGCACACTCTGCCAACCTCCTTGTAATAACTCTCGCCTCAGGAAAAAGACTCAGGGCCATTAAGACAAAGACATCCTGTTTCCTCAACAGCACGTACTGCAGAACCATCCAAAATGGGTTAGGGTTAGGGTTAGGGTTACGACGGCGACTTTAAAGCACCTGACACTTTGCACCGGACTTTCTTACATCTATGAGTGTGTGTAATGTTTTATGAGTTGAGGGTGTTTTGGTTTCTTCTTGTGTATCTTGACTGTTATGCTATGGTTGGTTCTTGGACTGTCATAAGTACACTGAGGCAAATTCCTAACAGTATCAAAACTTGAATTGTACTGCTAGGTGGCGTCGTGACAACTGGGAAATCAAATTGATGGAGCAGCCAGATGAGCACTACAGCCTTGTGGGGGGGAACCTAGTTATCACCAACCCCAGACAGAAGAAACACGCTGGGACGTACGTCTGCGTGGCCAAGAACATCTATGGCACCGTCATCAGCAAGGAGGCCAGGGTCAAGTTTGGATGTAAATCACAACTTCCCTCATTGTGTTGCCATTTTTATGTGTCATTTTCACCATTCATCATTCCTGTTTATCTTTAATTTTCTCCTCATCTGCATGTAGTTGTGGAGGAGTTTCCCCAGGAAGAAAGAGACCCAGTGTACGTCAAAGAAGGACAGGGTGCTGTCCTGCTGTGTGCCCCTCCAAAAGCCTGGCCACGTACGTACAGGTCTTGACGCCTTCATTAGAAAAGCCAGTCTTATGAAGATAACAATAATTATTTTGTCTTTTCCTTTTTCAGAGGAGGTGACCTACCGCTGGATCTACAATGAGTTCCCAGTTTTCCTGTACACAGATCGCCGTCGGTTCGTCTCCCAGAAGACAGGGAACCTGTACATCTCCAAAGTGGAAGCTCAGGATGCAGGAAACTACTCCTGCTTTGTTTCCAGCCCAGTCATTGGGAAGAGCGTCTTCTCCAAGTTCATCCCACTCATCCCTTTACCTCCTGATGATGGTTAGCAAATAATAGCTGTGAAAAAAATGTAAACCTCTAGTAACATAAAATTGTTATAGAAAAAGACAGGCACACAATATTTTCATGTTTTCGATCTGCGTCATTGAACATTTTGGATAAATGTTATTTACTTTTTTGCCTCAGGTGAGGAGAGAAAGTACCCAGCAGACATCAGGGTGAAGTTCCCAGATACCACTGCCATGCTGGCCTCTAATATTACATTGGAGTGCTTTGCTCTGGGAAAGTATGTTTTTATTTTTGTGTTCGGTCAAAGTACTGAATTCATCAAAAGCGTGGGCTCATGAGATATATGCTTTCACATAGTCATTGGTTTAATTTCTTTGTCTTTTCAGCCCCATCCCTCATATTGTTTGGAGGAAGGTGGATGCCACAGACCTCCCACCAAATCACGAGATCAGTGAGTCAGGAGCTGTGCTTCATCTGTACAATGTACAGTACGAAGATGTGGGAGGATATGAGTGTGAAGCCATCAACACTAAAGGAAAGGACTGGCACAAGGCCTGGCTGTATGTGGAGTGTAAGTGGTCTTAATGCCAACATTAAAGTGTAGCATGTAGACTGCGTATAGAGATTAGAGATTAGAGATGGTGTCCTTAGTCTATTGGGCTATGTTCAAAATACAAGCAAATGTGGCTTCAATTGGATTTTTTTTGCTCTCATGTAACACAGATCTGATATTTTCAGAGTAGTGTGGACACATGAATCTATTTTCTTCCAATAGATTGAGGCCATTTTTATGTGGTCCTGAATCCGTTACATATCCAATCACTGGCCATGTGATGTTGAAGAATAAAGAGGCTCAAAACACAGTTGCCAGCCAATAGAGCCCGACTGCCAAACACTATCCGACAGGGACGGCTTGTGTGACGCACTGCCAGAGATATCGGAATGTAGCCCTGGTCAGGCTAAAGTTTTCATGAACGGTTCCTGGCTGACATCCCTTCACATGTGGCCCCACCACCCTTGACTCCTCTCCTGGCTGCACCCACACCTCTCTCTTTACAGAACTACCAGTCATAGCTGCTAATAGAGCTATATATGGCATCTGTGCTCCTTCGTCTTTTCACCCTCATGCCACTGTTCCGATGGCTCAAGATCCTGAAGCCTCAATAGTGTGACAAATGTCCTACTGGACCGAATGCCCGTTTGTAAGACAGCCTGAAGTTAGGGAAGTAACACTCACTGAAAATGCTCTGAAAATATGCTACACACTCTCCCAAATAGACACATATGACTAATTATTTTGCAGAGAGACAGAATTCTTTACAATAATTAGCCATGTGCTTCTGTTAGGGAGAGTGCCGTCACATGAAGGGCCCTTTTGGTCCCCTCCTCAACAGATGAATTGCATAATTTGTAGGAGATGAACGCTCGCACCATTATGTCAGTCATATTCTCCCTACATCACCCATATATGTCTCAAACATGCATGTGTTATTAGTTGCATGGGAGGTGTTTCAGGGCAGAAATGTGTTATGGGTCACTTCAAACATGAATGTGATCAGTCTAGGCACAAAGATCTGGAAACAAAATTGAGCATTAAGCCCTGTATCGTAAAAGTAGCCTTGGACAGCAACAGCACAACAAGCAGCACTTTTGTGGTGCAAACATTTAAATATTGTGTTGCATATAATGACTTTCCATTTTGTTTGTTCAGCTGCTCCAGAGTGGGCAGAAACCATTAACAACACTCAGATCGACATCGGCTCAGAGCACACCATGCGCTGTGTGGCATCAGGGAAGCCCTTCCCTTTCATCCGCTGGTACAAAGATGGATATATGGTACAACAATTCATAAATTTTTTTTTGCCTGCTGTAAAAGAAATTGTGGAGTACACTGTTTCAACTTAGCATTTTGGTTGTGTGTGTGTTTCCAGTATGGGAAGGGGGAGCTGAAGTTCTCCAGTCTCACTTTTGATGACTCAGGAATGTACCAGTGTATTGCTGAGAACTACTGGGGCATCAAGTACGCCAACGCTGAGCTGCGAGTCATCGGTGAGCCCTTTTAATATACAGTGCTCTTACTGAATTAATATATTAGGAAGCACAATTGGTTCTTCAGTGAGTGAGTCTGAACATTCTGAAGGAAAGAACAGCAAATTTCTTGAAGAATAGACCTGAAATACCAGAGAAAAGAAGACAAAGGACTGGCAATGCATTTAAGAACACATATCCAACATCTCTGCTCTTGTGTTAATGGCTTCGGAAAAGCAAAAACATTAACACCCCACAGAAGGTGTCATGGCATTCGGGACAAACTGACATGAATTCACACTTTATAATCTCTCCTCAGCCTGTGCTCCTACGTTCGAGTTCAACCCTGTGAAGAAGCAGCTTCTTGGAGCTAAAGATGGCCGTGTAGTGATCGAGTGTAAACCCAGAGCTGCTCCGAAACCGCGGTACACCTGGACAAAGGGCAAAGAGCTGCTCTTCAACAGTTCCCGGTCAGTCAACATTAGCAGTAAACAGTGTACCGTAGCACTGGAATGCCCTCCAATAAAGTATGTGTCAACCATCCACTATCAAGCAGCCTTGCCTAAATAACAGTTCTCATTTTTAGAATTTCCATCCTGTATGATGGGAGTCTGGAGATCCTCAATGCCACCATCAATGATGAAGGCGTATACACCTGCTTTGCTGAGAACGACAGAGGAAAGGCCAACAGCTCTGGCACTCTCACCATCACAGGTCTGTGAACATGTGAATATCTGTGTGTGTTCATGTTTAAATACAGAAAACATTCACGGTTTTAATCTATCATTTTCCTAGAGGCGACCAGCATCACAGAACCACCTGAAGACTCTGAGGTGATGGTCGGCGATGAGGTGATTCTGAAGTGTGCCGCTTCATACGACCCCATGCTGGACATCACCTTCATCTGGGCCATAGACTTCAGGGTCATTGACTTTGACGCTGAATGGACGCACTACGAACGCATTATGGTAGGGTGATGGTTCATCCTAGCTTCCATTATCATCTAACACTCACGGTTGATCACTCAACACCCTTATGGTATTGTCAGCTAATGTCTCATGCCCTCACTATTTCCCTTTATCTTTTAACTTTTACTTCCGGTCATTCAGAGTGAAGATGGCCGAGGTGACCTGAGAATAAAGAATTCCCAGATTTGGCACGAAGGTCGCTACACCTGCACGGCTCAAACTGTGGTGGACAGCGATCTTGCATATGCTGACCTCAAGGTTGTAGGTGAGTTTTAGCATGTTTAAGCTCAAATGATCATGGATTCTGAGCCTTACAGTGCCCGAGCACGACAGTGCTGAAAGTGCAAAACCTAATGTAGAGTTCTTTTTAGCTGCGCAGTTGCGTTTTTGAGGGGTGCTTAAAAACTCACAAAATTTGGCACATGTATCTGGGGGAAAAATTTATTTTTAATGGGTTTCGTACTTGGGTGTGTCAACTGGCTTGATAGGTCCCCTACAAAATTTCAATGAAGTAGCCCTCATGGTATGTTTCACCTAGATGTATGAAAACTGGAGGACCCATGTAATATCCCAAGACTTAAAAAAAGACTTTGATTAATATCCTAACTTCAACAAGAAGTCAGCGATTTTGAATTAACTGTGCACTTTTAGTGTTGAGGGTTATATTTTAAGAGTGCTAGTGCTAGAAATGTCACCAGATCAACTTCAAATTTGCGCTGTGTCATCTACAGACCTTCGTGATGAAAAGTTGTTAAAGTTTTGATAGATGCAGTGGCGCCACCAAACAGGAACTAGTTTGTAACTTGACTGCATGATCAAATCTTCCCCAAACTTCACTTTGTTTTATAAGAGTCCTGGCCTCGAGATCTACATGCTGATATTTGAAGTATTTGGGTATATTCATAGCACCACCTAGTGGCAACAGGAAATTACACCCTTTGAGTGTTTTGCTGCAACAGGAAGTTGTTAAAAATTGGGTGTACATTGACCAATCCTCTCCAGATTTATCATGCTTAATAAGAGTCCTGCCTGAGGGCATCTACATGCCAATACTGAGTCAAAGCAAGTCTGCCACCTACTGGCAAAAGGTAGGCCTTGTGTGGCAAACATTTGATTTACATGCATATTATTTTTAATTTTAATCTCTAAGTCTTGTATGTATGGTCGCCTCAACCAGCGTCTTGCCAGCACACTCAACAAGCATGAATATGCGAGGGCCCGTTCATCGTTTACTTGCAGCTTTAATTTTTGATTTTTAAATACACTACATTTTTCTGGTTGATAACCTGAGAAAATGTACAACAGAAGAATAGATCATCAACATAATGTACCTTTTGCCTACCCTTCCTCATCCAGGTGTTCCTGGGCCTCCTGGTGTGATCAGGATAGAAGAGATCGGGGACACGTGGGTGAAGCTGCTGTGGACTAAAGGAGCAGAGCATAACAGCCCCATTCTCTACTACACCATTCAGACCAGACACTACTGGGCCCTGAATGAAGATGACTGGAGGAATGCCAGCTCCAGTGAGTACTCCTCACTGCCAGTAGGGGGCCAACTTGTTTTGAATCCAGCATTCTGACCTTATGTGATCTGATCGCTTCAACCTGCGAGTAAAACGTACTGACACGTTGTTAATAGGATTGCCTGATTGTACTGGACCAGCACAATACAATTTGTCATGCCATGTGTATCTCCTTAAGGTCCAACTATTCTTGATGGCAATGCGGAGAGGGCAGAAGTGACAGACCTGTACCCCTGGATGGAGTATCAGTTCAGGATATTTGCTACCAACGAGTATGGTGACGGAGAGGCCAGCATCCCCTCCCTCAAGATCAAAACATGGGACGCTCGTAAGGAGAGAATATTAATTTCCGATGTATATTTTATTCAGGACAGATTTGGAGTAAAAAAACAACAAACCTATGTCATTTTTTCTTCTCAGAACCAGTGGTTTCTCCCACTGATGTGGCGGGGTATGGAGGTAGAAATGGCGAGATTGTCATCACATGGACTGTAAGTGAGCCCTCAGTTTATATGACTCTTTGTATACCAAAAATAGTTGCACACATCCCTGCATTAAGGAAAATCTAAGAAGTAGTTTTTTTTTCTTTTCCTATCCACTCCTGACCCCTTAGCCCGTGCAACCGTGGTACTTCTACGGCAAAAAGTTTGGCTACATTGTGGCATTCAAGCCTCACGATGCTTACGACTGGTGGTACGAGACCATTTCAGACCCCGAGACGAGGCGTTACGTCCACAGGGAGTCCTACTTTATTCCTACTGATGAAGACTTCCAGGTCAGAGAGTTTCAGGTGAAGATCAAGTCATTTAATGTGAAAGGAGACGGACCATACAGCCTCACCAAGGTCATCTACTACCCAAGAGATGGTGAGGATTTAGGTTTCTGGTTGGTTTTGGTTGTGGGTGACACTAAACTTACAGTTAATTTAGCTGACCAACATTTTTTCTTCCTTCTCCAGTACCTACAGAGGCTCCGACAGATGTCTATGCCAGACCGGTGTCCTCCACTGAAGCTCTGGTGTGGTGGTTGCCAGTAGTTGACACTGGCACAGGCCTGCAGCAGTACATTGAGGGATACCAGGTACAGAGCTTCTGCTGTATAAGTTACATACTGAGGATTTGTCTCAAAAACTGAAGGTATACACAAGACATATTAAAATAGAATAGACAGATCATTTTGCTGTAAAGGGACAGCCAGCTATCAGTGTAACTGACTATAAGCCAAGTAGCAAAAGCATTTCAAAACAATGACTCTAGTAAGTCATCTACTCAACAAACTGACTGATATTTTGTTTAAACAATTTTGTTCTTTGCTAACCAGGTCAAATACTGGAGAAAGTACGATGACCCAGAGCCGGGAGCAAACCGTATATTTGTTTCAGCCTCTGTCAACCAGACCAGGTTGGAAAACATGCTGCCAGACTCTCATTACCTCATTGAGGTCCGTGCCTTCAACGGAGCTGGCCTCGGACCCCCTGGTGAACACTGTGAGATGTTCACAAAGAGGCCACGTAAGACCAATAACTCAAAATCTGTGGACAAAAACATGTACAATGAGAGCTATCCTGTAGATGTGGCCTTAACTTTTTTTTCTGTTTGTCTACAGCACCACCAGATCCTCCCAGGATGTGGCGCTATGTTACCTGGACAGGACAGTGGTTGTATGTGTGGTGGGATCATATCCAGTATGACTGGTTTGGCAATATTTCCTTCCCACTCTACTACAAGGTGAGTGTAGAAAGCTTTTACAAAGCTACTATTAAGCCTTATAATAGGGTGAATTCAGGTACATGCCTCACTAGACTTACAAAAAAAAACTCACTTAAGAGATCTAAGAACACCAAAATGTTAAAAATTGGGTATTGGAAAATGGGTATTGGGTAACAAGGTTGTGGTTGGGAACACTAGGATGAAGCAAACAAGACTAAAACTGAACAGGTATGAAGGGAAGCCTCTGGGAACAGGGAAGGACTTACGAGATAACGAGACAAGTGTGACAGAAAACAGGCGGGAAAACAGACAAAGACAGGAAACAAAAATGTTCAAAATTTCTCCTGCTTTTTGTTTTCAAGGTCATGTTCAGAAAGACGGGCTACATCTATGGGAAGGTCTACATCACTGGCTGGCACTTCATGGACTTCCCCATGCCTCAGACTGGAGACTACGAGCTGATGGTACGCGGCCGTTATGAAGGAGGGGATGGCCCAGTCAGAATGATCAGCATTAAGGGTAAGACTATCTAATCTAAATCTAAGAATATTTTTTGTCCTCTTGGTCCATTTGTCTCATGATGTTTCTGCTTTCTCAGGTAAAGTATCGATAATCACGCCCACTCTAAGCCTGGTGTCTTTGGTACTTCTGGAGCTGTGCATCGCGGGATTGCAAATTTAAAGGCCTGCCACAAGTGACATGTATATAACAAACTCTGGGAAGTCAATTTGTGGATAGAAGAGATCCAGTCTTCACCTCCAAACACTCTTCTCACTGATAGTTAAGATTATACATCTTGTATCTGTTCTGTTGTAACGCAACACAGGAAGTTGTTTTTCATAAAAAAAGAAGCATTGGGTGTTGGCCCTGACACTTTTTATGGACTTGCGTCATCTTCCAAATAAACAACAGCAGTTAACTGGGACAGACACACTGTATTCAGACAGAAATAAAAGCATCTAGAAAAGTCATTTTTAAGTTGTTTTCTGAACACTTCTATCACTACATTATGTCATTTTCCTCTTCATCATTCAACTTTCTTTGATCATTGCTCCCTGTTTGGAGTTGAAATGAGCTGGACAAACATTACCAAGGTAGAACTTAACCCATAGAATGGGACAGTGTTATTTATAACAAGCACTATAAATCTCTCAGATGGTCAAGCTATGAATATTATATAAGCTGTGTGATAATTGCTATTTGGTTTGGAATGAGCAGAAAAAGATGACTAAAATGTGTATAGATTTTATGAATATGTAACTTTTTTTGTGACGCACACGCAGCATATCACATATTTTAAACAACTGAAGGCTATTCTTCACTGTCATGTTTTCACTTTTGTTCAATATTTTTAGATTAATTTTCTAAATCTTCAACGGTGCTGTGGGACAGGTAGAGTCAGAAGATTCTTCATGTTAAGTTAAAATGTCATCCTCACCAGAAGTTTGAGTTCTTAGCTGCAGTGATAAACAGCCATAGCCTATTACTTTGACAACTTCCCTTTGAATGTTAATTTCTGATAGTGTAATATTGAATGACCCATGAGGCCAAGGAGTGGAGAGGAACTGCTGTATATCACATAAATGTATGCTACTTTTCTTTGTCAGGCTGCAAAACCATTAAACAGAGTACAAACAATCCATACTGCCTCATTTGTTGAGTTCTAGTCCGTTTTCAAAGAGCCAGTTACAGGTGTTCCTTTCAACATAGTAGGCACGCTCATTTCTGATCTACAAAAAAAAATATTTGACTCATGTTTGATCTTCCCTATATGTTGGAAAATATTTAATTCACCTGTAGATAGTATTGCTATCAGTGTTGTAGTACTCCAGATTGGTCTTAACACCACTTTCTGAAGGTCTTGTCTCGGACTAGACCACATTTTTGCTCGGTCCTCTCTCGGTCTCACTCAAAGAGGACCTGAAATTATCCCAGCTGACATTGGGTGAGAGGCAGGGTACACCCTGGACAGGCCACCAGACTATCACAGGGCTGACACATAGAGACAGACAACCATTCACACTCACATTCACACCTACGGACAATTTTTGGATCACAAAGTTTCCATACCTATGATCCACTTTCAAACTGTACTGTATTTTTGAGAATGTGTTACTGACGTGGGCAGCCTAGGGCGTTCAATTGTCCCCTTCTGACAGGAGAGTGTGGTTGTTTGAAGGTCTGTAGCATTTTTTTTCTCCAAGCAAATTAACCAAGAGGCCAACAGAACTGTCAGCTGTCACTCCACCTCTCTGTGTTTACAGACCGCCTTTACTAATATAATTACCATTTACAGTAAAGTGCACTATGCTGTTCTGTTGATGTTATACATTGTAAGTGGTCATGGGAATTGTGTTATGGGTCCTTAAAGTTGTGGAAATATTTTGAAATTTTGTCCATAAAAACGTGCGAGAACCCTGAACAAAAGGTTTGCATGTTGCACATTTTATCGTATGTCATGCAGTATGGTGAAAAAAAAATCTGAGCAAACTGAATGAGCAAGTCATATTTAGAGTCCAGGAAGTATTACCTTAAATACATAAATATTGCTTTTACTTGGGCTTCAGTTTTTCTTTTCTTAGTGTTTAAGCTCTCAAAAGCTGCAAACTGAAATGTGATGTTTGATTTCATCCAGCAGATGGCAGTATATCTATGTGCCATTTGCCAATGTCTCCAGCATCAGTTGGTCCAATCACATATTCAATAGTATTTAAGGTTTCTATCTGAGTTGTGACATTTTATCACCCATAGTTTACCTACTATAAATAAAGGTTTGCATTACTGCAAAATGAGCCCATTAAATATTAAAGTTTTGTTGGCATGTACGTGTATTCTTTGATTCACTACAATATCATTCACACCTACTATCTGTATATGCCATTGTATTGGTTTCTCTTAAGGTTCCTCTGCTATCATTCAGTCCTTGTACAATGTGGACATGATATCCATCATTTTCTCTGATGGTGTTTTAGAAAAAAAAGAGGAAAGAGCTTTTTTATGTCTGTGTGCTTTTGTTTGTGCTTTAAAGCGAGCTTGCTTGCATACTGTACAGTAGTCTCTGTGTGGGAGGCTTTTATCTCTCCTGTTTCCACCTCCATTACCAGCAATTCCCCCATTTTACCTCCTTCCCTTCAAACAAATTACCTAGACTCAGAAAATCCCATGTGAGGCTGAAATCAATGCTGCCATCATTTACAAACAATCACAGCAGATGCACTAAGGTGAGTCCTCTATGGCAGGGAGTCTTCCTCCAGAGGAGGATATTGAAGAGTCTGTTGTTGTGATACATGGTTCCTCCTGCTTTTATTTACATGCTCTGTGGCTCTTCTGTGGACAATGAACAGCAGCATGCTATGTACCTTCAGTCTCTGTGGCTTGGACGGCAACGCTTATGGCATGAAATCTCCTAGTTTTTTTCAAATGTTGCATCTCAGAAGGTACATAACGCTGAGTTTGTTTTGCTGTGTTAGAACTTTGTCAGATTTATGTTGAAAGTGAACTTCTGACTAGGAATTTGCTGTGTCAAATGTCTGTGCCTCTCCTGTGTGAGACATCAAACCTCAGGTTAACTGCAGTAGTGGTTGGCTAAGCTCGATGTTACACGGTCAATAACATGGAGGACTGCGCGCATGCAAAACATGGAATGCTGCTGCTAATATGAAGTTTATCAGGGTGGATTTATTCCTGGTGGGGCTGATGGATATTGCGCTAAGATATGTGCAGGAAACACCGCACTCCCTCGGGTCATTACCGTAAATAAGAAAGGTGGATTGGTCAACTCGCCTGATCAAGGATGCATGTGCAATCCAAACTCTTACACTGGGTGTACTATCAAAATAAAATGCATCAGCACAGGGAGTGGTGACACTAGGCTCACACACTGTGAGGATGCTGTTTCTTTGGTGACTGGCGTTAGTGTCTACAGGACGGAGCAGGACAGGGTACAACACGTATACTTGCCCACACCCTTAGGGACTGTTCCTTATTTATGAAGAATGAGGTGGTGGTGCAAAAAGGGGGAGGCGTGTCAAATAATTCTTTGAGCACTGGGAAGGGGCTTATGTTTGGTTATTTTGGTTTGGGGGAGGGACATATACTTTTAAATGGTTGTATTTTGTATTTATTTTACCTCAAATTTGTAAAGAAAACATACCTTCCAAACCTGTCTGCCCTTCTAAACCCACCAATGGGTTTGGAAGGCACGTGTTCTTTAAAAATTGCCAAAATTACACCATTAACTATAGCCGTAAACTGTAATAACAGAAATTAACACTGGATTTTCACATTTCTGACGGTCTTTGGACACATCATATGCGACAAACACTTCTGTCAGAAAAAAAAATCATGACCAAATCTGAGCTCAAAATAGTGACATTTCATGAAAATCACTTTATTCTACATCTCATTTAAAATTTGGCTTAAAATAAACCGTTTGTGCTGACTAACCAGCATGCATGACAAGACTTAAACTTTTTCAACTCCAGGATTTCGTCTTCAGCTTTTGACTTAACTTTCAAATATCAATGGCTAAGTTTAAAACATTGAAAAAAAGTTTATGGTGGAGGGAGGGTCATGGATTTTCCCCATTTTACTCAGGGAGGCTTGAGGACAAATATTTGTAGCTTTAGGGAGGGTCAAAATTAAACCCAAAGTCAGACCCCTGCCACCCCCATCCTATGATAAATATAGAACAGTTCCTTACACCCATATACATTACATCATAACCTATATGGGTAATTGAGAGCAGAGAATTCAGCAGCCAATTGAGCAAGTCAGTTGTTTTTTCTTTTAAAGATTGCTTAAAATCAAACGATAAATCAATAAATACATGAATTAATTAATCATGAACAGTGATGAACTCAAGAACTGGGTCATTGTATAATTAGGGATACATTTCACATCTTTAAAAAGAACAAAAGTAATGTGCTTTTCCAGTAAAACAGTGGTTTAAGTTAAAATATTTATTTAGTGTAATATACCCACTGATTGCACAGCTTAAGCATAAACAACTTTCTTGATATTGTAAAGGAAAGAATAATTTTACTACTGTATTTACCCACTCGGGTCACAGCAAATGTGCTCCTCATGAAAAAAACAACAACTTTATTTGTCATTATATGAACAGGCATACAACGGAATTGCAAACTCCCCGTGGTGCACAATATGCATAAATGAATAAATAATTTATAAATGAGTAATTAAGTAAAGCAGGCCACTACAATAACAAAATAAACACAAAATTATTAATAGAATGCAGAAAGGGGGGCAATGAAGTAGGATGATTTGGCTCTGATTCAATCACACATGATTGTGTTGTGATTGATGAACAGCACAGCAGCACTCAGGTAGAAGGTGTTTCTTAGTCTAGTTGTGCAGATTTATTATTCTGTAGCGCCTCCTAGAGGGCATAGGCGCACACAGAAGATGTCCAGGGTGAAAAACACCTTTCAGAATGTTTAATGTTTTATTCATATGGCAAATGTAACAGATGTTTGCCAGGGCAGGAAGCTGTGTGTTGATTTTTTTTCAACAGTCTTGATTATGTTGACTATGAGTTGGCCTCATACTGGAAAACTCAATTGACAGGGAACGTAGTTGACAATATCCCTATTTTAACCCATAATTCTAATCAACCCACTCTCACTCCGATGTTGTCGAAATCCGGCGTTTGGCAGTGACTTGTGGCGTCAGACAGTGACGAAAAAAGCCGTCCTTTAACGTCAGCATGATACGTGGCCAGCTTGGTGGCGTTGGGGGAAACGTGGCTGGACAAGAACGAAATTTAAGGTGGCAAAAGTCCAAGTAGGGCCAGTGGGAGAGGTGGTGGATGGGTCCAACAAACACTGACTTTCATCTCGGAGAGTGGTGTTTGTGTCACGTAAGATAAAAAGCCAAACCCTGTTCTTTTTTTCCAAAACCTAACCAAATGCATTACTTGTTGGAGGAAAAAACATCAGTTTGTGTTGTTTTACTTACATAGTGCTTTTATTTTGAAAAGACACTATGTAAACTGTAAATTTCCTGTGAAAACAGAAGTGTATTTTGAAAAATGACAATGTATATTGGACATAACTTGACACAATGTCCCAGAACGTCAACAACAAACACACCCTGTGTACCTTGCACATTGTATCTGGACGTGGAAAGTCCATGACCAAATGTCCACATGTGACGAGGTCTGAGTGAGAATGGTTGAAGCAGGAAGGCTGACATGATGTCATTTTTTTTTTACTAGGTTAAGCTTACATTTTAACTTAATTGAACTATAATCATAAAAGAACTGTAAACCATAAGAATGTACCCAGCACAGTTGACGGCCAGTGAATATACTCCTTGGCAATGTGCTGTTACAGATAAAATATTTTTAAAAAATGACAGTTCACACACCAGAGTGTGTAAAAATGACCAATACGGAGAGAAATTACATCCTGTGATGCTAGTTAGATGGTGTTGGGACAAGTTTAAATATGAAATTCAATTTAAAATTGTGTATTTTTCTCAAGTATTTTAGTTTTTTTGAATAAATAACACAGATAATGTTGACTTTAGTTGTTTTCAGTCATTATTTTGAGGCACTCAACTAAAAAAGGGCATTAAAAAACTGTCAATTTAGGAACATCATGACAATTTAAAGCTAAATGAAACATAGTGTGCACAAGGTGTTTGTCTGATTTTATACTATGCCTCCTCCTAATTGTTAAAATGTGGTATTTTTTTAAGAAATTGTTGAAAAATATATTATCATCAATGGACATGAAAAAAACCCACAATAACAGAGTACAGTTTTGACATACTTCTACTTTACATTAATATTTATGCTACTTTTTAAATACTTTTGCAACACTGCTTTTGTTTGACAGCTTTAGCTTCTAGCTACTCAAAAGATTTTTAAAAACTAAAGTTATGATGTGGTTATAAAATATGTATGTATTTTTACAGACTACATTGTCAAGGTGTTCAAAGCAGTTAAAATAAGATCCAACCAAGCGTGATATAATATTAAAATACTGCTTAAAGCATCAGTGGGCCTAATAATAATCCAATAAAATATATAACGTGGCCATTCTACATAATAAGCACTTGTCCCTGCACATAAACTCACCGTGTTTCTGACACAAGGTGTAGTAATCCCAGCAGGCGTCAGCTACAGTGGATAAACTCCCACAATGCAGTGGAATGCAGCTGATTATTTACGTATTAGATATTCCCTTTGCTGCTTTCCATTTGATCAGAAGACGCTCTCTGGCTGTCAGGTTGGACCTGTGATGGTGGGAGCACATAAATAGATTTAATAATAGAGCTTGGTGCTCAAAGCAGCTTCAGCCTGTGTGATTTCCTACCTCTCACATGCACTCAGCGCATTTTTATCAAATCCTCTCAGCCCTTTTAGTCCCATTTCCATGCTCTGAAATATCCCCCATCCTTAACTGTATACCAGTGGCTGTGTTTTTGCACACTAAAATTTAAATACAGACCGTGTTTTCTATAATTTAGCAGCAGTGTTGCAGCCCTAAAGCGAATGCTATGAATACTATAAGCACCAAAGGTAAGCTCAAAATCAAGCCAGCAAAGAGCCAAACCGGGACATATGCAAAGCAGCCTGTATTAGCCTTCGCACTGGCCCATAAATCACATACATTTGGCAGGGGCCCCTGGCTTGCTAGCTAGTTAGCCCCAGACTAGAGAAGCCACTTCTGCTGGTCCCACAGAGCGGAGTGGCCTATTGAGCAACATCAGATGGCTCCCGGGGTTTGGAGGGAGCCACACTAAATCTCCCAGACCAATTTGGCGTGGCAGAGCTGGCCTGTGTTAGCAGCACAGCTAACCTGGTTAGCAGCCTGTAAGAGCACGGTTGGAGGCCCCCCTCCCGCTGTTCGATTGGCTGGAATGGGTTGCGGTGTCAGATCAGGAAGTAATTGCCTCTTCTATGGATAGTTTATGACCCTGTTTACCCTGTGAAGAATAGCTCCTTCACATATCCCTCTTTCTGGCGGTGGTACTCTGTCAGGCTGATGGTTGATGTAGGTGCCCTCGTGCTATTAGTGAACAAAAAGAATGGGCACCTTGAGGCTGAAGGAAACAATTTTAGCTGTATTGTGTGGCATTGAGGGGGAATTGATTGCTTACTGAGCATTGTATACTCTCACAGAAAAGGTTTTTCCTGTCCATTGGCTAAATTGGGAGACTTCATTGTGAGAATATTCCCCAGATACCCAGTATCCGACAGTGCTGTCTAAATTCCTAAATAACAACAGACAGGTTGTGCTATTGTGTGACTTGGTTTTGTGTTGCTCATCAGCCTCCTGCCAGATTTGTGCTCTCTCTGCACCCGGACCCCCCAGTCTGCTTTGGCAAATCCTCTCTCTTCCTCTCTGTCTTGTGCTGGCAGACCTGATGCTTGGTATCGCTGATGCCAGAAAAACAGTTTCCAATCCTCTTTGAGTCCAATTAAAGATTAACAGCAGTACCTCCGCTGAGCCAGGAACCTTTAATTGCTTTAAATACCTTTTCAGCTTTTGTTTAGGGGACGTACATTCAGTGCGATTGCTGAAATTAGGAAATGGGCCGTCCACACGAGACACGCTGCAATGTTAACAGCTGTCATTGTTTGACATCACTTGTAAACAGAAAGGACAAGGACACTCCAACTGGGCGCGCACATTTATTCCAAGATTTGGATCAAATACTTCACTGACATGAAACAAAGACACGAAGATAATTATTTCCCTCTGCTTGTTAATACAGGGACATATTTTCATCAATAATTTGTAGCCAAACTAACAACGTGGCTCTGCAATTGCACAGTTGGTCGTCACTCCTTGATGTCCAAACTGAAATGTCTCAGCAACTACTGCTTGCATCGCCATAACCTTCATGGTCCCTAGAAGATGAATTCTAAAGACGGTGGTGATCTTCTGATTTCTCCATTAGCACCAGCTGCTGGTTGACAGTTTGGAATTGCTGGTTACAAACTTATCAGAAAAGATGTACCAAGATGTTTTGGTTTTACTTTTGGGGAGCTAACATTATGTCCATCTTTATATACAATCTAGAGGCCACCAAGAATATAATTTAGGAAGCTAGCCAGCGGGTCACATAACACATAAAATGCTAAGGCATCATGACAGAGGAAAAAGATGACGCTGTCAGGAATATCAACATTTTCTTCAGACAAACTATATAATAAAATTATAAAGAACAACTATCTACAACTAAAATTGCGATATATTAACTTACCATCCAATGAAAAATTTCATGACTTCCAACAGGGCACATGGCAAGCATGTTATCCCTATGGGTTTTCTCCGGGTACTCCAGCTTCCTCCCACAGTCCAAAGACATGCAGGTTAATTGGTGACTCTAAATTGCCCATAGGTGTGAATGTGAGTGTGAATGGTTGTCTGTCTCTATGTCAGCCCTGTGATAGTCTGGCGATCTGTCCAGGGTGTACCCTGCCTCTCACCCAATGTCAGCTGGGATAGGCTCCAGCCCCCCCAAGAACCTCAAGAGGATAAGCAGTTAGAAAATGGATGGATGGATGGACTTCCAACATAGAGCTAATGCACCACACTGCAGACTTGAGCGAAGTGTCTAACTTCTGCCGGCCAGCGGCTAACTTCCGGCTTAGCCCTTGGCTAATTTGAATGCTAACTGAAATGCTATTGGACCAAATGGATCAAATTGCATTGAGTTTCCAAAAAATCCCAGAAGTTGAGATGAAAAGGTACTAAAAGTGTTCCTTTTGGATAGATTTGTAAACTCCTTTGGAGTTTTGGGAATCACCCGGGTCTTGACGTTTCGCCATCACATCAGAAGAAGGCTATTCTAGAACTTTGGAGCAGCTACCACAAAGGCACAATCTCCCTTACCCCCCAGCTTTGATTGCGGGACAGTTAAAAGGCAATGTTCTGAGGATCTTAGAGGTTGGGAGTTGGAGTAGGGGCAGAGAAGTTCAGCAATATACTGGGGTGTCAGCCCATGTAAAAAACAAAAAAAAAGAACCTTAAAATCAATGCTGTATTTGAGAGGTGGCCAGTGCAGGGATGCTAGCACTGGTGTAATGCTGTCTATAGAGAAACGAGTCACTTTGTGGGGGTTATGATGTTCAGAACAATGGATCCACTGATGTACAGACGTCTCTCACACAATGTTATGACTATGATGAGACATTGGGCACAATGGCATCATGCAGCAGACCCGGAAGTTGTAATTCCACTGTCTGGCCACTACAAAAATGGGCTTTAAAGCCCAGCACTCTTCTTGGGGGGCCTGGATTCTTCTTAAGAACATGATAAAGATGACCCCATTTAAAAGCAGCAACAGTAGCTAAACAGCATTGCTGATGTGAGCATGCTGTCATGTTAATTTTAGCATTTAGCTTAAAGCACCTCTGCGCCTAAGTACAGTGTCACAGAGCCGCCAGCATGGCTGCAGACTTCAGGAAGCCCACAAAGCTTTTATGACATACCATCACTGTCAGCTGTCACACAGGAGGCCATGTAATGAAGGATGGATGTCAGCCTTGTGAAAGAGAAATGTGAAACCTGTGCTGTCAGGAAGGAAAAGCTGGAGGGGTGGCAGCAGAGAGAGGCAGGAAACAAGCTGGCAGAAAAAAAGAAGACGGATAGTGAGAGAGGGGAAGAAGATAGACTTTGAAAGACACAGCAGAATGATGCGGCATCACTCAGTGCCTGTAAGGCAAAATCGCCTCTATCCCTCCTCACACCCTCAGACTGATGGCAGGATTTATCATGCATTCCCTATTCACAGGGAAGATTTCTCCAACAGGGAGGAGGTGACATTAAAGTAGAAGTTAAAGTTTAGAAACAGTCCTATAGCATGAACGAGAATGAGATACACCCAACAAAAATATCCTGTTCAAATTCCCCTTGTTTTGCTGAAAGACTTTGTGAGGAGAATGTCAACTTCAAAAGTCATTTTTGAAACTAAAACATTGTCTTCATCTGTATCCGAAGTGGGAACAGATGCACAGCATGATGGGCTCTCTGTGGTGTCTGTGTCTGCGTATTGTGTCTATGCATCTGTGTGTGAGTCTGTGTTGCATCGTCCTTGGTCTCAGTTTTAAAAGGCAGTTCTTCTGGGGAGTTTGCCTTTTTTCTCTGACGGCAAGCTACAAGAAATCCTTTTCACACACACAGACTCTCACATCATGGGAGGCTAGCAGATTGCGTCAGGTGTCGCAGGCTCGGGTTCAGCCAAGGAGACGGGCTCTATTGTCAGCACAGCCGTTATGTAAACAGTCATTAGCGGTGTTGTGTTCTTAAATAAGGTGACAGATCTAGTGTGTCTCCTTGTGTTGCACACATCTGTACGCAGCAGACACTGTCCATCTTAACAAGAAATTTTATCCTCTGTCAGTCATAAAATTTTATTACCACTGAAAAAACAACAGAGCAGTAAATATGTCACGCCCAATAAATGATGGCTTCCCTGTGTGGGCCAAATGGTAACAAATGTGTCACATTGTATAAGCTTTAACAATGGTTCCCCCTTCTTTATCTGAGTATGTGACACTGATGGCAAACAGTTGTCATGCCCTGCTTGGCAGATAAATGTAATGGGTGAATATTTGGTGCTTTGTTGTATTGTTAAATGTCCCCTATGGTCCTGCAAAATCCAACCAATTAAATGTAGTCAAGTCTTGATAAGGCCATGGGTGCACTTTTGAAAATATAGAAAAGGATCATTTGGCTGAATTATATCAGAATGCAGGCAGTGGGATCAGAAAAAAAAGGGCATATATGGGTCATTTATCACCCAAAATCATCACAAATTACAACTAAATGCATGTTAGGGAGAGTGAGACTGGGGGACAGTTGGGACTAGGGCTGCCCCCAACTATGAATTGTCCTAGTTGACCAGTAGTCGTCATTTAGGGCCATTAGTCGACTAGTCGCCTGCATGTTTATGATATCAATGTAATTATTAAATTATATGTTTTGGGCGGGGCAACACAATGGTTTGAGTTGAAGGTGTGAGAAAGAATAGTCTCAGTAACATTGTTAACACTGTGCTACATTACAGAGAAATACAAACCGTACTAATGAACCTTCATTAATATAGGCCTATATTTTATCTACAAGTGCACGTCACACACTGAGCGAGCCGCCTGTTAATGACGCTGTGGGCTAATGGGCATGTAGCTACTTCCATGTTTCAGATGATACGCCATGTTTGTAGTCGACCAATGAAGATGAGTTTACATATCACCTTGGGTTGGTCCTTCACCTTCTCAAAATGATCCCACACTTTGGATTTCCTGCCTGACATGTCATTAACTAGCCTGTGGAATAACCGCAGGTACCAGCCCTGGAAATTAACGTGACTCCTGTCTGACTGCGTAGCGTGGCCTCTTCCTGTGTCTGTCCTTTCAAATTAAACTCCCACATGGTCCAGTCATATAGGTTTGGATTTATTTTGACAAGGCGCAGCCTTGGGACGCCTTCTTAGCAGTGCCTGTCCCTGCAGATAACAAGATAGATGTGACTGAACAAAAATGCATCAATACATCTCTATAAAATAGGCTACACAGCAGAAATATTTGTAAATAAGGACAGGCTATAACTCGATTAATTGGGTATTACTTACATTAGTGGACCTTAGAGACGTCTTGTCTGTATTGCAATGAACTTTGGGTATTTAAACCAGTTAAGTCTGCTGAAGTCACCCCAAGCCAACTCTCTGGAAGTCTGCAGAAAGTCAACTTGCGGACTGGTTGAATTGTGTATTTGGACAGCCCTCGGCACTCCCAGACTTCCTGGGAACGTGCCTAGGAAACTGGAATGTCATTAGTTTTCCATGTATTTGTATAAAAACCAAAGCTGAGGACAAACTAAAATTATGTTAGACATTATCTCCACAGACTGTTGCATATTCCCTGTGAAACTGGCTTTGACGTTACAATGATTGGAGTGCCTCTTTAAGTTAGCCCAGTTCACACTCCACATGATCCCACATACACATAAAACCTAAGTGAAGCCACATGCTGAACACCTGTGATGTACCCAAGGAACAAACATTTCTGCAGCTGCCCCCCAAAAACATACGGGTAAATACAAGAGGTGAAAACGCCTTGTGTTCTTAGGAGTTAATGTGTTATCACCTTAATTGAGACAGATGCATTTTTAATGACCCGTCCTTGCTCAAAGCAAGAGAGGCATCAAATTATGCTAAGTAAGTGAAAAATGCTAATGGATATGGCTGTGGGTCGCTGCTGAAAGACGAACTTAGCAGTTTTTTAATGTCCTTTCCCCTTGGCAAAATCTTTAACTTGCATTTGTTTTGGTCCTGGAAAGCTGAAAGAGTTCATCTGCAATTTAGAAGACGATGATGTAGTTTAGCATTACATCCAAATATCTAAATCTTAGAAATACTATAAACCTTCATGCTGTTTGACACAAAAGCATTTAGTAAATGCTTCACAAAACATAATAATATTCACAATCACCAAACAAAACATCTGTCCTCCTCCACAGTTCAGTCGTGTTTATCTCCAAGCTTCATCCCTGCCTGCACTCCTGAGGTGGCATTTTAACTGTGTTAACACCTGGAGAGAATCACGCACATATCAAAGCAGAGACATTTCAGTGCTGCAGAGACCACTTGTCAAATACACAACATAGAGATGCAAACACAAGCACACAAATTTATTTATGCAGATGCAGACGGACACATACATAGACACACAAATACACTGATTTTCCTTTGCTGCCATCTGTTTGATGTAAAAGCCTCAGGGGAGTTACAGTAGGATGCAGACTGTGCCACAGTTGGGTGCTAAATGAACAACATAGCAGATGCTTGGGCTGCCTTTCAGTAAGCTCCTATACCAACCTTCGAGGAGACTGTCGGTTTCACTCCACAGGAGGATGCTTACTGTGCTCCTGTCATGCAGTAATGTCACTTACTTAATGACACTCCCGCAGACTGGTTGTAGAAACATCTGTGTTCTGTTTATGCTTGTCTTTGTGAGGGATGGGCTGCACACACTTAAGGAAGTTATGTCAGGACCTACAGAGGAGAACCCAGCAGGGGTGTCTGCACTGACAAAACGTTGTTTCAACTCAAACACTGTTTGTTGTCATTACTTTACACATCTGGAACAATCTCTCTGATTGCATTTTGGGTGTTTGACAAAGACATTTTAATCACTTGAATAAACAATATAATAAATACAAAGTTTCCATTTCCACTCGCAAAAAAATGTGATTTTCATTTATTATCTTGGAACATTATCTCATAAAATTAGAGGATATTTGGATGTTTTTTTTTCAACATTGTTGAAATACAGTAGCAAACTTTAGATCAAAGACCACCAACAGCACAAAACAGACCACTAACATCCATTAACATCTGTTTTTTTAAGCAATGAGAAAAGTTTTAATCGGCACTCAAGTCAAATGACTCTGCAGTAGTCACAGGTATTTATTGCCTCCAGCTGCAATTGGCATCAATGGGAACACAACACCTGGGTGAATGCATTAATTTGAGCTCCTGTACAAAAACATGTGCTTTCCACCCAAGCAGCGCTCAAACGTCGATCCAAATTAATTGGCACCAAGTTTAAAACAAACTGAAATGGCCCTGTTTCCACCAGACACTTGTTATCTTTGGAACCAAAAGTAACCCTTCAGACATGGTACCTAGACCTTTCCACTGCAAACCGTACAGAGGGAAGTCTGCACCTCGTATATCGTCCACAGAACGAGGCTGCACACCGACATTTTCAGAACAATTAAAAACAGGCTGCAGTGAGAGTCTCTCTCATGGCATATTTAAAAATAGTGGGTTTGTGCAGGGGCACTGTCGCCTCACTCTCGCCTCTCGTTAGTCCTTCCCTGTTCCCAGAGTCTTCCCTTCACACCTGCTCTGTATTAGTCATGTTTGCTCCACCCTAGTGTTCCCCTCCACACCGTTGTTGTTACCCAATCCCTCCCTCCTTTTACCCATGTCCACCTACTTCAGCTGTGTCTCATTCTTGGGATTAGATTTCTGTGTATATATACCTGTGTGTTTCCCTTTGTTCCTTGTCAGTTTGTCCTGCATTCATTCTTGTGCTCATCCCGTTTTTCTTGGTGTTGTTCCCTGCTCCGTTTTCTGCCTGATGTCTTGTGTTCTGTTTGAATACCGAGTTCATCTTATTATCCAGGTTGATTTTCATTCATATATACCTGTGGGTTTCCCTTTGTTCCCTGTGAGTTTGTCTGTGATCATCCTGCATTCATCCATGCATTTATCCTGTGTATATTCCCGCACTGATTCCTGTGCTCACCCTTGTGTTCTTGGTGTCACTCCCTGCTCCGTTTCCTGTCTGGTGTTCATTTTGGATTTGAGTTCATTATGAATAGGTTTATCAATGTGAACAACCCTTTCCACATTACACATAATCATTACACCCACTTCTGATATAAAAAAATATCAACTGAATGGCTTTAAATTTCCTAGCTATTTAAAAATGCCTCTACAGCTTGAATGGAGGGAGAAAAAGGTTTGACGTGCACGCACCCAGTATGACATCACCACCTCATTGTAAAGAATAGGAACCATGTCCTATCAATTCCCAGCAGAAATGATTCCACAGCCTTGCATTAGTCATTGACGGATGACACAGTGAAGCCCTTCTTTCCATTGTTCCTGAACATTACCCAAATTAGCTGAGTCTCTAAGCTCACTCCCTGCTGATGTCAACAGAGCTCCTCTGTGAGAGCAGATTAGTTGCTAATATCTGTTTGAAGGAGTAAGCCTTTAAATAGGCCTCTTCTTTGAAGAGTAATATAGAGTTCTACTTTTGGATCGCTCTGTTTGGATAAAAGATTGTAAGAAGCTCAAAGTCGTCAAAGGGAGGGGGTTTCTGTACTTTTTAAGATCTGGAATTTAGCTGTCACCCTGATCTAGACTGAGGAAGTGTGTGAGCAAGAGATTGTTTTACTCAAGGACACTCACAATGACACATTTTTCAGTTATTATTTCCCAGGTGCCCCAGAAAAATGGGAAATGACGAGCTTGAGTTCAAGTACCAGTGTGTAGGATTTAGGAGGGTATACAGCTAGAAATGGAACATTATATAATAACTGTTTTCTTTGGTTTATGATCGTCTGGAATAAGAATCCTCTTGTTTTTATTATCTTAGAATGAGCTGTTTATATCTACATAGGGAGAAGGTCCTCGTATTTGTAGCTCACCGTGTTGCACTGCCATGTTTCTACAGTAGCCCTGAAAAGACAAATTAAACACTGGCTTCACATTTTTGCATCAGCTATCTTAGTTAGCCACGCCCCTGCAATGAGAGGGTCAGAAAAAGACTGCTTTCTTTAGTGTTTTTACTCATTTCAATCACCTTGTCCATTTGTTTTGGAGACAAAGAGTCCTCTGTGGATAATTTGGTTCCCAGTAAAAACCTCCTGTAGTTGTCTCTGACATGCCAAACAGCGTTGAAGAAACATTGATTTGCAACATGAAGCTGCTTTATTCAGTGTTTTCTCCATTTTAATCACCTGGTCTGTTTGTTTTGAAGAGGAAGAAACCTCTGGGATCATCACTCAGTTCTCAGTTATCACTTCCTCAGAGGTTTTGGTAAAAACCTCCTGAACAATGGACACTTAAGGAATTCTAATATGGAGAAGTTTAAGCAGGTTGCAATCTGCATTCCTCACCGCTAGATGCTTCTAAATGTCACGATCCTGGGTTTTTGTTTAGTTGTTTTGTTTTTGTGTTCCTTGTTTCATGATATTCATTAATTTTTTTAAATCTGTTTTCTGTTTTATTTTGTAGATTCTCTCCTCATGTCATGTCTGGTTTTACTTCCTGTCTTTGTGTGTTTTCCCGCCAGTTTTCTGTCACACCTGTCTCGTTAGTCCTTCCCTGTTCCCAGAGTCTTCCCTTCACACCTGTTCTGTTTTAGTCTTGTTTGCTCCACCCTAGTGTTCCCCTCCACACCCTTGTTGTAAGCCAATCCCCATTTCCCTCCTTTTACTCATATCAAGGTGGATTTTCATTTCATTGCAATTGGATCCTTCCTGAACGGATTCATGGCACTAATTCCCCCTTAATTTTACACACTGTTCCTTCAGTGCAGGCATAAGTTCATATGTATGTCTGTGTTTTGCAGACTGGTGAATATCGAAATAAAGCATCCATTTTGGACATTCGTTCTGTGTTTGTTTGAATTCTGTGCTGTCAGTTTCTTTTATGATGAGACATAGCTCCACTGAAATGTCTTGTTTGGAACAAATCTCTTCAAATACACCAGGGCCCTCAGGGGTCATCTCACAGAGTCACATACTGTATGATTTTCCTCAAACTTCTGAGTTCGCTCCACAATTGGGTTCAAATGGCACCAAGTTGTTGTCTCACCTTTCCTGTCATTCTCACTTGTATGCTGTCCAACACGAGCAGAATAAATCCCAAAAAGCAGATATGTACAATCCCCCTGTCTCAACAAACCATTAACCCTCGCACAGCGAGGCCTCACCCATCAGTTTCAGACTCCCTTTTGTCAGGTTTAATTTCTGAACCCATTTCTCACACTCCTTAAAATGTACAGGGTGTGCTCTGGATCCTCAGATGAGAGCACCACACTGTGCTTTTGAAGTGCTGGACTGATGACCACTGAAGGAAAAGAAAAAAAGAAAAATAATAAAATAAGCACTCAAAACACACTCAGTGCTTCACAATGACTTCACACCGTAACAAGACAAGCTAAACAAATAAAGGTTAACAAGTGGGGCTTGTCAGCCTCTTGTGACCACTACACGGTTTCCTTTCCATGCAAAAGGTTAGGGAAGTGACAGTTGTGGACAGAGGGCGTGACCCCAGTGTGTGCGGGAACGTCAGGATAAGGTTAAAGGTCAGAGGGCAGGGGCTTTGGGGTAATAAGGTCAGACAGTGATACATTACGGTAGCCTTAATGCAAACCACTCTTCAAGAAGAGAGCGAAGAGGAGCAAGGGGGAGTAATGTTATCATAAGAGATACGGGTCAGTGACATCAAAACATGACCTTCCAGGGTTATTTTTTTTAGACCTGCTTATCAGTCAGGTGATGTACCCTTATTATACCGATTTACCAACCAATCACTCCCAACTCATTAAATACTGATGCTTGGTTAGTGGGGATATGAGACGGCATTTTTTGAGTTTCATTCGGGACACCACTGTCCATCTACCCTGTGAAACCAAAAGTCAGCTATTTATTTTGAATAACAATGTAGTGTGCTAGTATGTGTAGCATACCATGCTAATGACATATGCCAAGTGTAATCATGATGTGTCTCTCTAAACCTAATAAAGTACTTTGCCCAAAGGTGCTTTCAGACCTAGAGTTCTCTTGCTTTGGTCTGAACCAGGAACTAGTTTTGTTACAAAGTTGTATAATTGCCTAGAGTTGGTTCGTGTTCTCACGGCAGCATTTACAAGCGGACCAGATCAAATGCCTTGCGTGAGAAAGCTGCTCTTGATTGATCAGAATTTCCATGTGGGAAAAATCCAGGAAGTAAACAAAACATTGAAGAAGAGTACACTTGCAAGATAAATGTGACACTTTCTAATGTCACAATGGAGGGACAACTATGCAGGTTGATTTTAGCGCTGCTCATCGTGGACTATATTGCTGTCATTGTTCATTTGAGTCAAAGCATACAGTCTGAAAACGAGGCGCGGCTCCAACTAGAAAACAATGTTTTGATGCATTGGATGTGCTGAATGTGCATATTAAGGCAGTACAGGAGGAGGCGCACATTAATAATCCTCCAGGACTGTAACATGCTCATGTTTAACCCAAACAATGTGTCATGTGACTGCAGTTGGTTCAGATTGAGGTCGGAACACGTTCTCACCACAAACGAACTGCACCAGAGTTCATTTGTAACCAGACCGAGACCACAACTTCAAGAGGGTCGATTAGGAGCACTTAGGAGGCAAATGAACTTGAGTTTGATTGAATCAAACCAAACAGGGCAGGTGTAAAAGCACCCTAAGACTGAGGAAGAACATTCAACGAGTGGACACTGTACATTTCCTGTTTAAAAGCATGAACTGACACGGCAACCCTGAGCATCCAAAACTGACATTGTGGGAGGAACACTGAGCTTCAGAGTCTGACTAAGTGTCAGCATTCGATAAGTTGAGAGTGAAAATGTGTTGGCATCACCATGTCATGGTTTATTTTGCAGTAATTACCTGTGTGCTGTACATTACTCCACTCCTTACATTGACTACTTACTCAAGAAATCAGTAATTTTACACAAAATATTGATTTCAAAATTATTTAGTTGCTTTTGCTAAGTCTTTATTCAGAACTGCATCCACAGTAGTGGTCAGTTGTTGATAGCAGCGGTCTGCTTTTCAGAATGACAGACTGTATAATGCCATAGTTGACCGAGTATATGACAAAACCGTGTAATAAGATGATACAAATAATAAAACAAATACAGAAAATTTGTTCATTTAGTATTGACAGGTAGTATTACAGCACTGTTATGGTGTTAGCCCATTTTATATATTTCTATACCTTTTAATTGAATATGTGTTAGCTTCCACAATTAGCTTCAAGTTTGCCTCCATGAAGTGGTCTCTAGTCTTTCTGGGGTTTTTTAATATCTCAAGTTTTAAAATTCATCTGAACAGAATCTAGCATTGTTTAGCAGATGCAATCTGTTAAGGCCTAATTTGCATACTTAACATGAGAAAAAAAGGCTTTAGGCAGATGTTTGGCTTTTGTCGTGCAGTCATGAAATCACATGTTTTAAATTATTTATTTAATGTTAAATCCTCCAGTCACAGTTTCCCCCAGATCTAAATACTCTTGTGGTGTGGAAAGGACAGAAATACCAGTAAAGAGTGGAGATTATTTAGTGACCTTTAACCTTTAGAATGACCCCAGTCACCTCTGAAGCTGAGGAACAACTGATAATAATGAGTAATTATGGTTGTTAGCAGTTGTTAGAGACAGGACAGAGGAAGACCTGCCCACTGATCCATCTTTCATCAATAGATTTGAAAGGTTAAAAGCTTTAGTGAACGCATGGTAAAATACACAAAGCCCTTATTTATGCCCCAATTTCAGCATCGCAAACACAATCTGACACACATCACAGATTGCTTTATCTTGCTGCTTATGCCCAACACATTGTCACACATAATTTGTAGGTTTTTGTTTGCACATAATGGGGTTATCTGCCAAATTCTGCGTGCAGAGCTTGTCGCTGAAGATCTGACATGGCACATAGCTGTTGGATCACATTTTGGCTGCTGATAGGTACAAAGCTGTTGCAGCGCGTCAGGAGCTTTTTGAAACAGTTCTTAATTAGAGATAGCATCTGGACTAACCAGCCTGGAAAAAATAAAACATCAGGAAGAGATGACATTTTTAAAAAAGTTCTACCTATGAGGCAGAATCTAGACAGATTAGGGTTTTAGGTGCACTGGTGTGGAACAAGAACTTTCTGTCAAGTCAGTGTCAATATGACAAATCACAAAGTTGCCTCAAGGGGCTTTACAATCTGTACAGCATACGACACCCTGTGTCCTTAAACCAATACAATAATTTTATGCGTAGACTGTGAGTTTCTTTCTCACCATGCCATCCACCCTTTGCACACATGCTCACACACTATCTTTAGATGTCATTGTTTGGGTAGGTCAACTGAGTCAAAAGCTAATTCACAATGAACCAATAGCACAGCAACACACCTTCTCTGTCAGCTTATGTTTCCACATTATGACTTAAAAGCTCACAAACACAGCAAAGTCCGAAGAACGACTCCCTAACTCTGGAAATGGGGCCATCTAAGGAGCATTTGAACACAGCATAATATGATATGGACTTTGAGTATCAGAGTACATAAGTACAAGAGTGAAGGGATTAAAATGAAAAATTGAGGAGAGAGTAGACAGCAGTTGTTGATCACAGTGTTGAAGCAGCCAGCAGACAGTCAATTCTTGATCAGGAACACCGTCAAACCTTTCATTTTATAATGACTGTTATTTTTGAAACCCTTGCCTTGACTAAAGATAGAAAGTATTGTTCAGAGGAATATTTGCATGTGCAGTGAAGAATAAAACTGTGACCTGAAGACCCTGAGATGGATGAAAGTGCCGGGCCCTGATGTGGGCAGCCAGACTGACAAGCTTGCATATGAGAACCAGTTCCTCAGACAACAAGACTTGCAATTATCTTCACCGCAGGCCAATCAGACACACTGCGCTGAAGCAAGAAAACCGCAATCAATCTCCAATGCTTGTAATGAGAAACATATTTTTCTGTGCCAGTGAAAAGATAATCAGCAGCTGAACGGAAGGGTCATCAGGTCCTCTCTGCAAGGATGTAGCGAAACAAATAACACAAATCTTTATCAGCCTCCACAGCTCCACAGCTGAATCCTCAAACAAGGTTACCTTCAAACCTGCAGACCCTTAACACAGCTGCTGGCTGTAGTATCGATCAATATGTGTGTGTGTGTATACCAGCAGTTTTCTTATGTGCCCTATGTAATGAGTGCATTGATTTGAATATTTATACATAGTTTACTGTAATACTTTTCACTACAGTATGTGCCTCTATAATGTCCTACTGTGACTGAGGAAAAGAATGAAGGTTACTAAGTGCTTTCAAAATGTGTTGAAGGGAATAATACATTTTCATATAATGACTATATTCATAAATGGACTGAATTTCAAACAAAATCCCAACATTTTGGTGCAAAAAGGCGCAGCTTTTAACATTAACCTGAGGAAAAAATATTGAAAAATTATTCAGCAGAATACATTAAAGCCACGTGTTGTGTTAAAAATCAGTGATTTGGTTCACTCATTATTCATTTCAGTGCCCTTTGAAGTACGTCTGTGCACTGTATTAACTACATAATTTAATACTTAAGGTCATTATACAGAGGGAACATATATATATATGTATATGTATGTATATATGACATGATTTTATCTCTCAATAGGGCCAGTGGGATGCAGTTTTATTCTTCAAGATAAGCTTTCATATAATCTTATAGACAATACTTTGCAACAAGATACTGCAGTTTAAAACAATAGTGATACACATAACACATACATAAAGTAGAATAGCGATTTGCTATTGATTCACCTCACACATTAACACTTAACTCAGACAAACAAGTGGCTGTGTCTTACACATGCAGCCACAAAAGTAACGATACAAATGAACATTAAATGTAGCATCACATGGCTACCAGTTATTAATAAGTTAACAACATAGTCAAGCCTTTTCAAAGCTTGGTGTTGGATGTTAGTTGCTGCTTTTAATCAGCTTGTGCTAACACTCTGGAGACAGTAGTCCTTAAGCACCGTGACCAACCTGTGTCGGGCAGTCAGAGATCAGACCCTTGGCGCAATCCTGTTGTCTTCCTCTGGAACAGTGAAAGATGTTCACACGGTGACATGTTAAGTGCTCGAGACAGCATGCTGAAGTTGTTCTTTGTGTTTACTGGCGGCTTGCAAACTAGGGCTGCAACGATTAGTCGACTATTGATGACTAATCGACTATTAAAATAATCTGTGACTATTTTAGTAGTCGACTAATCTGTTTGAGTCATTTTTCATAGAAAAGTACTATAAAAGTACCCCAGAATACTCTTGTTGCAGCTTGTTACGTTCAAATATTGGCGGCTTTACACACTCTCCCATGACTGTGAAACAAGACATTAGATGACATCATTTTGGGGTTTGGTAGAGACAGACCGACATTTTTCACCATTTTAACACATTTTTTGATAAAATGACTAGTCGACTAATGGAAGAAATAATCGACAGATTAGTCGACAATGAAAATAATCATTAGCTGCAGCCCTATTGCAAACCAAATTTAAAAGGTACATGTACTTCCACCCACTGTATTGGATGTGTAGATGGTGCCCTTATTAAGGCTATGAAAGCAGTCTGGTTTCATATTATCGACGCTATTTATATATACTGATATATATATATATATATATATATATATAGATAGATATATACTGTGTATCCCTACTTAGCACAAAGACTTGAAACCACCAAATTAAGCACCACTGAGCTCACTAATTAACAAGCTTTATCCTGTTTGTTTAATCCATTAAAAAAAAAAAAAAGAGGTACTGATGTTAGCTTTGGGCAAAAACAGGCTAGCTGTTTCCTTGTGTTGTACCAAACTGGGCCTGCTGTTGTAGGTGGTTCAACTCTTGCACGCATACTTTAATAACACTTGTAATTGTGATAGCTTTAGCCCAGAGGATCCAAAACTTTTTCAGCTCAAGACCCAAAAGAGAAATCTTGTGATTCCCAAGGCTCAAACTCTTAAAAATACATCTTAAATTACCGTGACATCTACATTTATATACTTGCTTTTAAGACAAAAGATGAATTTAAAATGTATATGACATGTAAATGTGCAAAATGTTCCATCTGAATGTCTGGTAGATGACATAGGATGATATTATTAAAAATCACCCCACTCAGGGGCGACCCGGTGGATTAGTGGGTAGAGCAGGCATCCCATTTACACAGTCAATGTTCTTGTTGCAGCTGCCGCAGGCTCGATTCCAGCCTGTATCCCCCTGCTGCCCTCTCCCCTGCTTCACTTAGATTGTCCGATAAAATAGGCCAAAAAAAAAAAAACCCTTAAAAAAAATGAAATAAATATAAAATTCACCCTGCTCACTTGTCACCACCACAGTACTGTAAACAGCCTTACACACAGCATTTGAGCTGAGCAGACCAATGTAGCAAAAACACTGGTATTCATAGCTATGTATACCATCTTCCAAATCAGTCTGTGGTGGTTGAGTGTATGCATTGGTTGCTGTCCATGGTGCTGATCAAAGGCTGGTTTGCAGGATGGGGGTTGCATGGTGAGTGTCTCCATTGTGACATGGCAGTTGTCTGCTTTACAATTGTCTGGTTGTGTGTGTGTCCGTGCATGCATGTGCGCACGGGTAAGTGCTTTTGTTTAGAGCAAGGTGAGGGTCCAAAAAAAACAATCACACACTTTCTAGTGTTTGTTCCCAGAATGCTTTCTCGTTGCCAACCTTGCCTACTTCTGACTCTCGCCTGCTCCCCGGTAAACCACTCAGCCTTCGGTCTCCAACCAAGCTCCGCTTATACATTCCTGGTTCCTGTTCACCTGTTCCCCGTGGCTGAGTGGAGGGACTACAGTCACACTTATGTTGTGCTGCTGGCAAGGGAGCTAACTTTCTCTTTTTATGTTATTTTACACCCTAAAATGATCACTAAGATCAGCAGTGATGGGCTGTACCCCCCAGTTATTAGAACAGCGAGGAAAATGAGCGAATGTTACATCTGACAGAGCAATATTTGCTCTTTTGCCCTGTCTCCACTCTTTGTGCTAAGCTAAGCTAACCAGCTGCTGGCTATATTTATGACAATGAAAGGAAAGAACTATTGATCCTTGTTCTCATCTGAAACACACTCAAGTTCTCTATTGTAACATCAGTTCCTCTGCAATGTTTGTGTAGTTTTTTTCTCCTCAGACACTAAAAATTGTACCAGACGCTCTGAATCCTGCTGTGTTTTCAATTGACGCAAATGTCTCATGATTGCATACAAATTGCTTTTGTATTATTTAATATTTGTAATAATTACATTAATTTGTAAGATTATATCGTTCCTGTGGAGTGTCACTGCATGTTAGAGTGTGCGCATATGCAGTGTCTGCGTGGGTGTGTGCTGATGTTCAGAAGTTAATGGAGCTCGTTTTATTTTGTCATTGTTTGCGTGATGGAGGTGAAACCAATTTCAGATAATTGGAATCAGTAATTGAAATTTATGTTGCCACTTAAATTACCCTCTACAACTTTTATTTTGCCAATAAGGGGAATTAATGGATGCTCTAAGTTTGAAAGTGAAGAACATGAAGCAGAAAAACATGTTAAATAATACAACAAATCCATTCATTATGCTCTTCTGTTTTTTATTGGTGGGGAAAATCCAATATCTCATTTCTCGTACCCTGCTGTGTGGCCTTTGAAGCTTCTATGTGTTTTTTAATAACTGAGAAACTGTCTAATTCTTTCATAGCTTTGAAGAGTTTTCAATATTGCTACTTAACAGGTTATCAGGGTTTCCTCATGCAATCTCTGATATTGTTTATCTAGAATAAGTCACAAAATACTCATCAAAGAAAACAATCTTTTTATAATATAATATTCCCGTGTAAAATTACTTTTTGTGGTGTATGTTAGATACACATTTGCTTAGGTGGTTAAAGCTGCAAGAATAAACAAGAACAGATAACAACAAATACAAAGGATGGACGAGATATCTTGAGGTGACGTCAGTGCTCATCTGACCTCTTGTGACTCCCAGTTTATGACCTGGGAGAGAACATAAATCTATATTAGTCACTGTGAAGGGGATAATTGGAGCAGCCCCATTATATATTGGGCTACTGAAGGCTTTTTGAGATGCTACATTTTATCTTTGACAGTTGCAGCATGTGCAGGACAAATTGCTTTTGCACTGAGATGGGTTAGCAGTGGCAGAGCTTAAATAACCTGAAAACCTATTTTCTCAATTAGCTTCACATTATGAGCAATGGGGTCCTACATGACCAGAAAAAAATCTGGATAATTTCACCAACTGTATAAAGTAATGGCAGTAGTCACCATGGCATTTCCCGCCGGTTTGTGGGCTCCTGTTTTGAAGCCCCGAATTTGGCATATTGGTCAGTGCCATCTTGGATTTTTGAAGCCACAAGTGACCATGGCTTCCAGGGAAGTCTGGGAGTGCTGAGGGCTGTCCAAATCCACAATTCAACCAGTCCACAAGGGGCCTAAAGGGGACTTTCTGCAGACTTCCAGAGCGTCTGCTTGGGGTGCAGACTTCGCCGATTTAACTGACCACAATTAATTGGAATACAGACTTGATGTGATAGTTGGTTGCCAACTGGTGGGTCATGGTCCAAAAGTGGGCTTAGGGTCCACTCTGAATGGGCTGCAAGTGACTTGCAAATGTATCAAGGTTGTAAAATAATGCTTTATTTTCAAGTAAAGTGAATTTCCAGCACAGAGCTTTTATTTTGAAGTGTCGTTTCCTGCTGTAGAGTGAGTCTATAATGGACAGCAAAGTATGACACTGAATGCATTAAACTGCTTGGACCTTGAACTAATGAGTAAGGAGAAATTTAGCTCCTGGGGCTGGACCAGTTGGGAACCACTGGGCTAGAATATTGTCCGAAAAACAACAAAAGAAGATCTTCTAATATGACTACCTGATTTATTTAGTCAAAGCTCAGTCTTTATACACAAACATCTCTGTATCTGAATGTCTGCAGTCTGTATGAACAGAAATGTATTTTGTTCACTCACATCACAACAGCATACATATCTTTATCTTGTTACCTGCAGGGACAGATGGGCAGACAGAATATGACAGCAGTTACAATGACTTTAATTACCACACAAATGTTTCCATGGCAACCAGTACAACAGTCTTGCAGGCTGTCTATCAGTGGCTTGCGGTCTCTGCCATCACAGAACTCACCACAGTTTGTACGAATGAGGTCCGCGATGGCTCAGTGCGCAAGTACAGAGAGTAGACATTTTGATTTAGCCCATATTTGGAAGAGAGGGTGGAGATGTGGAGGAGTGAGGGGTGGATCTAACTGAGAACCCCAGGGACACCGCCACGGTAGCCACCTGACAATCATGAGGTAGCCACGCCCTAAAGCATACTCTGCTTTATTGTCTATTTAACTCTAATTAGGACCATAATTTGCAAACTTAACATCATGCTGTTTTGAAAAAGACCTTAAATTAGCAATTGAGACAATAAACTCATTAGTTTGCTGAGGTAATAAATCAAGTGAGAAGTAGGGTCATTTTCACTTCCATAAAATTAGACTTCTTTTGTAACCATTGGGGTCGCCCCCTGTTGGCCATTAAAATAATGCAGGCATCAGACACTTCGTCATTGGCTTCACTTTTCAGCGTCAGCAATAAGCCTTTGGTACAAACACCAAATTGTTTTTAAAGCTCACACACAGGATGGACAGCTAGCTGTGAGGAGATATTCACTGAATTGGATTAGAGTCCTCTGACTGCACCTTTTAAGATCTGAAACCAAGATTTAAGGGCTTTCAACATGGTGCACTATAGTACAAAATAGTCACCTTTCCCACAGTTCTCATATAGTGATGCTAGAGATGAAGAGATAATATGCGCAGCCAGCAGGATGCCCATACATTAAAGTCACTCTAACACCAAATTATCAGGAAGTGTTGTGGGCGTTACGCACTTGTTGACAGTTAAAGTTCTGTGCTGCAACACTGGCCGGGTGTCATCTCATGTAACCTTGTGTTTTTATTGTCCACACAGTCTGGAGCAGGATAATTGTCATGCATTGGAAGCCGGGGAGCATGACGGGCACAGATAGACAGAGAGACACACCATATATATACAATGTTCTTGATACTGACAGAGCTACTGCTATTTGTCTCACCCCGAGCGAAGCAAGCCAACCCTGTCTTTTGATCAATGGATTTTTCATCTGTCCATCTTTCTTTGTTACTGTCTCTGCCCTTTTTCACTTTTCATACACTGCTGTTTTATGTCTCCTCTTTTCATATCTCTCCTTTATTTCTGCAGTTCATACCAATATACTTTTCCTTTTATAGTCTCCAGACACACTATCCGCAGACCCGGCAGCATTTATGCTGGCTATTATGTGAACCATAGTGGTCAGTGAGGTTGTTATCAGGATTTTAAATGGCCGTGCCATTTGCTTTTGCTCTCATCCTTTGTTCAGATATTAGTCGTATATGGTACCATAGTACAAAACACAGGGTATGATAAATGTACAGTGTTACAGGGGGGAAATGAAATGATTATCTTTTATAGATTTGGATCCATTGGGTGTTTCATTACACAAATAAATTGACTTCATTTAGCCTGGAAATCTTTGACTGAGTCTGGGGTTGATTGATAAATATTGCTATTTAAATAAATGTTTATTGTCAGTATTATTGTGACTGTCTTAGAGGCTGTCCTGGACAACCTCAGTAGGCAGTTGACTGACTTGCGAGGGTCGTCAGCTTGATCTAGTTCACCTGGGCCTTCCAGGTAATAAAAGCTGGTTTATGTTCTCACTCTGCCTCTCCCTACACCTTACATCCACTCTGCATTACTGGTTTTTGGTTTGCACCTTCAGCATCTCCATGCACTTGTTTCATTGCCAACATTGCTGATCTCCATCCATCCATCCATTTTCATCCGCTTATCCGGGGCCGGGTCGCGGGGGCAGCAGGCCGAGCAAAGCACCCCAGACATCCCTCTCCCCAGCAACGCTTTCCAGCTCCTCCTGGGGGACCCCAAGGCGTTCCCAGGCCAGATGAGATATGTAATCCCTCCAGCGTGTTCTGGGTCTGCCCCGGGGCCTCCTACCAGTGGGACGTGCCTGGAACACCTCCTGTGGGAGGCGCCCAGGAGGCATCCTGATCAGATGCCCGAACCACCTCAACTGACCCCTTTCGATGCGAAGGAGCAGCGGCTCTACTCCGAGCTCCCTCCGGATGTCTGAGCTCCTCACCCTATCTCTAAGGCTGAGCCCAGCCACCCCACGGAGAAAACTCATTTCGGCCGCTTGTGTCCACGATCTCATTCTTTCGGTCACTACCCAGAGCTTGTGACCATAGGTGAGGGTTGGGATGTAGATGGACCAGTAAATCGAAAGCTTCACCTTCTGGCTCAGCTCCTTCTTCACCACGACGGCCCGGCGCAGCACCCGCATCACTGCAGAAGCCGCCCCAAACTGCCGATCCATCTAACGCTCCATTCTACCCTCACTCGTGAACAAAACCCCGAGATACTTGAACTCCCTCGCTTGGGGCAGTAACTCTCCCCCAACCCGGAGGGGGCAATCCACCTGTTTCCGGCAGAGAACCATGGCCTCAGATTTGGAGGTGCTGACTCTCATCCCGGCTGCTTCAAACAGTCAATTGTTCTTTTGAGTAAACCTTAGTTTTAATTATCTAAACCACTTTATGACAAGTTACTTTAAACATACCCATCAAAAGTTAGCTGAACAAATGAAAACACTGCTATAATTTAAACAATGTATAACAAACTGACAGCGATGAGAGTGAGCTTAAACTTGTGGGCCATGAAACCAAAACAATGAGCTGAAAGTGTCACAGTGGGGACCTTTTACCTGCCATACATGCCACTCTCTCAGTTAACCCAGTAAATTTCCACTCACCCCGCCTCTCCGCCACACCTACCTACCAGCCTATCACCTGTCCACACATCTCATTCTTTGTCATTCAATGCAAGACTTTCTAACATGTGTTCCCAGACTGCTTTCTAGTTGCAGACCTTGCCTGCCTCTGACTCAAATGCTTCGCCTGCTCCCCGGTAAACCACTCAGCCTTCTGTCCCCAACCAAGAGCTCCGCTTTTACATTCCTGGTTTCTGTTTACTTGTTCGCCATGGCTTAGTGGAGGGACTACAGTCAGCTTGTCACGATACCACTGCACACTCTCCCGCTCTGTGCTTCAGCTCCTGGACTAAACCTGTGCCCCAGGAAGCCTCAGGCCTAAGAGTTAATCTTGTTTGCTGTTTCACTTACCTATTTGTTGCATGTATTCATTAAAGCATATTACAAACTGTCCTTCTGTTTGTGGTGCTGCTATTGGGTTCTTACCATTCCAGTGACAGAAATATTCTAAAATGTAAAGTTAAAGGAAACTGCAGAATTGATCATTTTCAGTGGGTTAATGAAAGCAACACCTTTTACATACCCTGTCACTTGATCCATTGTTGATATGAAATAGTGATCGAAGCAGCTGCAATTTAGTTATTTTACTTTATTACTCTTTTACTGACGATACACACACACACACACAACTATCTCTATCAGGTTTATCTTGCAGATTCATAGGTGTCATATACACAGCAGAGGCAGGGGACATGTTCCCACCACTTTTTTTAAATAGCAGATTTTATCCTCATCACTTTTAAAAAGCATAATTTGTTGAAAACATTATAAAAAATAGCATTCACCCAGGTCGTAAATATAGACAGTGCAGGCAGTGCGGTTGCACGGGGGGCTGTGAGGTGGGGGGCTCATAGAGAGAGTGGGCCCTCCATCAATGTGTTGGGTGGCGAATGGGAGAATGGGCCCCTCTGATTAATTGCCACCTTGAAAGAAGAACTCTCATTGAATGAAGTACAGTGCCATTTGCTATATATGCCCCTGAAAAAAGGCAAACCCATCTGTCATGTTTTTTTTAAACAGTCAGTAGCATCTATAACAAAATTATATGCTTACTCTATAAATCAAATATTCTATAACTATAAGTCAACTATCCATTTTCGTAACTGCTTATCCTCTTGAGGGTTGCGGGGCGGCTGGAGCCTATCCCAGCTGACATTGGGCAAGAGGCGGGATACACCCTGGACAGGTCGCCAGACTATCACAGAGCTGACATGTAGAGACAGACAACCATTCATGCTCACAGACAATTTAGAGTCACCAACCTATACCCTATGTATTTCCTTGGACTGTGGGAGGAAGCCGGAGTACCCGGAGAAAACCCACGCTGACATGGGATTGAACCAGGAACCCTCTTGCTGTGAGGCAACAGTGCTAACCACTACACCACCGCGTTGCCCGTTACATCGACTTCAAATTGTTAAATAAATAATTTCTCAATTCCTTATTTTCTGTCCTATTTTGTATAATATGCAGATATGTAGTGATGATTGCTGAGTAAAATGTGTGTTGATGTTATCCAATGTCAAATCTCTGATCATGTGACAAGACGATATGCGCATAATAGTGCGCACGAGGGCCCATGTAACCACCTTACACCACTGGCTTGCACCAAGAAATGTTGGCTGAAAATGATAAATAAATATAGAGGAAATAAATGTGCATTGTCCAAAAAAAAAAGCTAAATAAATAAATAGAATCCTCCCTGGCTAACTGATTCTAAAATGACCATGTTTTCCATCCTCTCGCTGTGAACGTGACAAATGCACAACCAAGTGATAATGTAGTACAGGCTGTGTGTCTTCACCATGTTTATCCATTCTGATCCCGCCACTACATTGCCTCAAATTGCATATGTTGAAGGCTGTTTAAACATTTGTTTATCGCCTGACCCCTTATGTTCCCACCTGTCAACACAAAGTGATGCCCTTGTGCGTATTATCTTCTTACTTAGACTTCCCCTGTTATTTACTAAGACGTGGCTGTTATGAAGAGCTGTGATGTGAATATTCCATCTCAGGCACAGCGACAGCATTATATCACTGCATGTTAAAACCACCGGGATCTGGTTACAGCTTTCTGCTCAGGTCACATTGACAGTGAAACAGCATTTAATTGAGAGCAATGACACTGCAGACATTCTATTATTTTTCTCTCATCACATGAAATGACCTCTCATACATGCATCCCATACTATAACTTTTTATTCACTGCTTTTCAATTATGTTTTATTTGTGGCCATTCTCTTTCTCTTTGTATGTGTTATAGTGCTGTAACAGTTTACTGAAAATGGTGAGGAAAAGAAATGGATAAATTGATGGATGAATACTGAAAATGCTGAGAAAATTAGAGGTAGTGATGAAAAAGTAATGGCTGGGGAGGCACAGAGGCCTGACCATAGAACTGGCTCTGTTAAATGCACCTAATATTGCACCATTACGACTTATTACATCTGGCTATGACTATGTTTGGCATGATTGGATGCTGGGACCTTTAATAGAGCTCTTCGTATTTTTAGCCCACACGCTCTAAAAGCTTTGAGTGGTCTTGGTTGCCACTGCAGCACTTGAAGACACTCATGGGTGCTGCGAGCCAAAACCGGGCTGTAATTATCATAAAACCCAAACACGGCCTCTCAGATCAAGTAACCACACAAATAACATCCATACTCAGCAATGTGGTTGGAACAACTTTATAATTTCCTTATCTGGGTTCTGCAAACTTTTAAATAAATGTCCTTTATTACCTGCGTCACATTGCTCACATAGATATTGCTGTGTTTTCTCTGTTATCTGTGTTAAAGCACATATAAAAAGCATTAGAATCAACAAATCAATCAAAAAGCAATATCTTCCTGCAGGAATATGTGGTAATATCTGTAGTGCAAGTTTCAAATATTCCTTTACACACACACTCACGTACTACAGCTGCACTGTGAAAATGCAATGCAGTGTCAAATATGTCTGGATGTGTTAGCAGCACACTTCCAGAGTTCACTTGTACTTGACTGAACGGTAAAGGAAACATGAAAAAAAAACTTGCTGCATTGCACCACTGCTGCTCTGACACAGTAGAGTTGTATATGGGAAAAAAAACCTCAGTAATAAATCCATGAGTGATGGCTGATGAGAGCTTTGAGTCTGCAGAGAGCTGTGGAATCAGACCTATGACCAGGAGCTATTTACAATTCTGTAAGTTTTACCCAAGATACTGTGTGAGGACAACCTCAGGGCTGAGCTCCAACTTTCTGAAGTAACACAACTCTTTTTCTTCTAAAGCATTTCACCTTGTGACTGTTTTCACAGAACTTAGTGAGAAAAGAAAAGAAATGATCAAAGGTTGAGTGGTGCTTTTTGAACCCTGACACGTTACTGACCTCGTGGCATCGTGGTTCTACTAAACAAGCTTCCCTCTCATGAGATTAAGCCTCTTAACCATTTTGATCTTTGTGACCGAAGAGGACCCCCACTGGGACTCTGGGTGACCCTAACATGCCCTTATGCTCCGCTCTGATGAATTGACCACTGAAGGTCAACAAAAAGAAAATGCTTCTTCTTGGCAAGAGAGGTACAGAATTAAAGGAATACTTCTTCCTCACAGTGATCATTTGTGTATGAGTTACTCAGCCCCTGATATGTTGAATAGATGAGGAACACTTTGTTTTTCTTGCATGCCTCCTCAGTGAATGAAGAATCCAAAAACTGTGAACAGTAGTCAGGTTTCCATCCGAATGTCTCGAAATTTTTGAGCGAATTTAGTGAAAATGCGCAAAAAGAAAATGCGACTTTATGCCCGTTTCCATTTGTTATTATTTTACGGTTATTGAGAGGAGAGTGCGCCATGAGATGACGTCATCAGAGAGTGTCTCTCTGCCACAAAACAAACAACACACTCGGCTGACGGTCAACAACTGATCATGGACAGATTCCTGATCGACCTGTCGGCGTTTGGAAGAACTCTGGTCACTTCATCGTCCGCCGCCATTTTTTTGTGACCACAACGTATATGTGTGATGTGATATCCGGTCCAGACGTGTGACGTGATATCCGGTCCAGTCATCGTTTATCCGCAAAACCTGTTCCCATAGCAAAAAGTCGTACTTTCCTTTTATCGATACGCAGACAAATCCACCCCCTCCAAGCGTAAAAACTTTTTTTGCGAATTTTCGGCCTTTTTTCGAATTTCTAGCATTTCCATTAATGTTTATTTTCGCCATTTTTGAAACTTCGAATAAGAATAGGCGGATGGAAACCCTATTATTGATGAATTGGAGTAAAAGGGAAACAGTAGACTTCTTTTGATCAATATGTGAGTGAATTATTCCTGTTACTAGTGTCTCTGAGAGCATTTACCAAATACATGATCTAAAGCACCATTATAGCCCCGTTTACACCAAACACTTTCGGTATGGTACCTTTGGAACCAAAAGTAACCCTTCAGACATGATACCTAGACCCTAGTGTTTCCACTGCAAACAATAAATCAGGTGCAGTGAGAGTCTCTCTCCATGGGATATTTAGAAATAGTGGGTTTGTGCATTTATTCCTTCTCAGGCAAGCGCAGAGGTTTAGTGTTGTTGTAGCCCACAGGAACAACGCTTTGCAACGCTTTTTTTTCCTCCAAGTGAAGATTAGAATATATGCAGTTCACATAATCTGGTTGAGATTAATATATATTTTTAAACACTTGATGATGCACTCTTTTCTAAAAGTGTATGTCATTCAAGAGAGTGGATAGTATTGTCACCTCACAGGAGAGGGTTCCTGGTTTGAATCTGGGGTGGGGGGTTCGAACCCTGGAGTGGGGGAGCCCTTTTGTGTAGAGCCCCCAGCCCAGTGTCAGCTGGGATAGGCTCTGCAACCCCTAACAGGATAACAGTTATGGAAAGTGAAATGCATGGAAAAATATTTAATTTTTTGCCACATTCTAATGGTAGTTAAAATTTCAAACAAAAAGTGACTGCCCTAAAACAGATTCAGGTTGCGAAGACATCAACAGCAATGCCTTATCTGTTGTGTTTGTGACCCTCTACCATCCAACACAACCTCCTGCTAAAGTGACAAAACAAGTTCCGGTACTCCTCAAACATTGTTTGTCAGATGTGTTTCATTGTTTATTTGTGCAGATTACTTTCACTCCTGCAACCCTGACTTTCAGTCAAGTTGAACTACATAGAGAGACCTTATTTGTTTGTCTGCCATCAATATATGACACACTGTCCAAACACACTTGACATGGCCTCTTTGTCATGTTTGTGGTTAGAGGATAGCTCCCAGGTCAAATCAAACCAAAATGATTTGGCTTTTCTGTGGACGCAGCAGAAGAAGAAGAAGAATTGTGTTGATGCATCTGTGCACCCACATACACATACACACACAGGTACACTCATCATTATAGCATGGCTCCACCATACCAGGCTATTTCAGTGACAGATCTTCGCTTAGTGCTCCTCTGTCATCGACTCTGTCATATTGCATGGTTGCCATGACAACCGTGGTATGATGTCAAGTCAAGCGAGGGAGGTAAGAAATAAGGCCCTATTGCCAGGCACCCTGCTATTTTTAAATGATATTAATTTGATTAAAACATATGGCACATGCTGTGCACGCAGGTGCGTTAATTCATGAATATGTGACAGCTCCTGTCATCTCTGACAGGCTGATATATTTTTAACAAGCAGGTAAAATGGTCTAAATGCTTTTGACAGCATTATGACTTTCACCATTGGTATGTACCAATAAAACCTACACTCTGACCTTCTGTGCTTTTGCTCTGTCCAGGGTGGCTGTAAAAAGAATGGCTTGATATTGGATCATAAACAACTGACAAGGCTGCTGCTGGATTAGAAAAACAAGAGATTTTATAAGGTGAAAAGAGAGTTGTAAACATAGTGTGTCAATGTTCTTGTAGCTCTACGCATGTGGGAACTACAGTGTCAAGGCCTGGATACATAAGCTATGATTTTTTTGATTTGTCTGCAGGGATAAAGTAAATCAGCTGATTTTGGTTAACTTGGACCTGCAAATCTCCGCTGCTGACCAATAGCAAGCTGCCTTGACATTTCTGCTGACCTATAGGCATCGGAGGGTCAGAGCCCAAAATGGTAGAGACTATCGAACAACGATAGCTACAATAGCTATTAGCTGTGTTTAGGTAAGACTCTTCCCCATAGACTTATATTGTGAAAGACATCTGTACATCGGTGAGTACATTCTTCTGAGCATCACAACGAGGAGCGGATTATGAGACAATGGGCCCCTGGGCACAGATATGCAAAGGGCCCCTCCACCTCTGCTACATGGGAGCAAGACACACAGACTTTATAGTTCTTTAGCCTCTCTTTGTAGTACTTTTGAATCTGTTCCTGGTCGGTACATGTTATAAGACATTGACATTTTGCAGGTGAGGACTCGGGGGCCCCCTTTACACTCTGGGTCCCCGGGCCTATGCCCAGTAGGCTTATTCAGTGATCCTTCCATAGTCACAACCCACCTGATATGACATGTTTCATTAATTTGATCCATTCAGTCGGAATACATCTCAAAATTCTAGAAGAGCTGCTTGATTAAATAATTTTTATCCCCATACAAGTTAGCGGAGGGCTAAAAAAGTTAGCCACTTGGTCACCGAAAGTCTCTGGTGTGCTTGCTTTTCGGTGCCAAAACCCGGAGGATCTGGGTAACTTCATGGGAACACAAGGGTGGCGCAAATGAGACTAATACAGAACAGGTGTGAAGGGAAGACTCAGGGAACAGGGAAGGACCACTGAGATAGGTATGACAGAGTACAGGCGGGAAAACACAAAGACAGGAGAGACTACAAAATGAAACAGGAACCAGATTAACATGCATGAATACATGAAACAGGAACACAGACAGAAAACCTCAAAACATAGTCCATAGGATAACAGAATATAAACAAAAACCCAGGATCATGACGCATAGGAATGCATGGGGCCCTTCCTCCAATGCTACATCCACTTCTCTTTACATATTCATGATTTCAACTGATCGTTTTAACCCAAACCATGTGCTGTCCTTATTCCTAACCCTAACTGAGGGCCTTTTGTGCCTAAACCTAACCAGACCTTAACCACAGCAATGTCCCACCATAAAACAGTGAGACTATTTTGAAGTGGCTCACAAGAGTGTTGCAAATCTAGGGTAACCATCAAGCCGTGTCCCCTTTAAGAAGCTAGTTTAAGTTAGAGCCTGGGTTCAGGTTTGAGAATTAGGACCACTAAATTTTGTGTGTGTGTGTGTGTGTGTGTGTGTGTGTGTGTGTGTGTGTGTGTGTGTGTGTGTGTGTGTGTGTGTGTGTGTGTGTGTTGCCATACTTGTGAAAAAGGGGTCCTCCTCAATCCTCATTAGCATTGTAAAGACTGAGGCCATCTGATCCGTGCATCCCTTTGACCTCTGGGGTCATAACAGAGCTGGTGTCAGAGCTTTGTGTGTGCACCAAACGGTCTGTGTTCAGGCTGCTTTGAACCATGTAGCATCAGTCTATAATCTATGAGATGACCTATATGTCAATGTTAAACAGATGGTTTCTGTTTAGCATTTTGGTTGTTACTTACTGAGCACAGACCTCGCTAATTTGGTGTTTTTGCTTTAATTTGAATTTTACTCACTGTTTTCGTACATGATATGAAATTTAATGGGTTCATCCTAAAATAAAACACATCACTTCTGGCAAAATGATCTAAGCGATGCAAGTAAAATTCTTGTGTTTCTATGAATGTTTTGGGGCTTTTAAGTTCTGTTTTCTTGTCACATAAATACTGTGTATTGCAGAATGAAATGAAACCATTCAATTGGACTACGATGGGTCATCTTGTCCTCGTAAAGCCATTTTTTTCTCTGTTGTATAGCTGTCGTGGGGACAGTAAATTTTTTATTGGTCACTTTTGGCGAAGATTGGGACCAGCAGGGTGCTAAAGGCACGCCCAGTCAATCAGGCAATCAATCACATTTATTTGTGTGTGGATCATTTTGGAGACATTCTGTCTCAAAATATCTGGCAATATTGTGAGCATTAAAAGGAAAGCAACAGCAATGAGGAACATTTGTCGACCCAGACGCCCTGTGGCTCTCCAGCAGATGCAACACATAAAATAAAAAGCACTGTGGGATGGATTGGGAGGCAGATCAGTGTGACGCTTACATTTGTTTATCTGGTGATTTTATTGTAGTCATGATGCAACAACAGCAACCTGAGCTATTTGTTTGGCTTTATCTACCATCTGAAGGTACAATTAATGTTACCTTGAGGAGCAAATGCATTGGATGCATTATTTAAAAAGTAAATTTTTTAACAATGTGTATCTCATTTCTCTACTCACATCCACCATAGAAATAAAACATTTAACATTTATAGAGACATTTGTTTTGCCTCTTCCTGGCTGCAATTAATTGGTCTTGTAAGGTTGTGAGATGAACTCGTGCTGCGACCCTGAACTTATCTAGACATTACCCGGAGGAGCTGCATGTGAGAATGCAAATGTCCAAATCAGTTGGAGCGGGCATCAAATGGACTTTAGCCTGCCAGTTCCTGACTAGGCTACAAAGTCTGCGTAATGTCCGATTATTAGCTGGTCATTGTCCTTAACAAGAAAGTGGGCATGTTGATGATGTTTTTATCATGTAATTGGCCCAGAACTGGAAAAATACAAACATCTAGGGGTGAAGAAGAAGTTTGACTTTATACAAAGTCCCCAACAAAAATATCGAACAGGAGAGATGACGAGATCTGGGAACCTCTGTGGGTAAAGCTGTTCTGTGCAGCGATCATCAGACAAATTCAAGGAACAACAAGAGATGGTTGTTTTTGACCAAATTACAAACCGGCTGTCGGACTGTGGCGCCATTTGAGCCAAGGTGGCGTACTGTTTGCATCATGTTCTGTCTCCTACGTGCTCTACCAATGTGCCACCCTTTGCCTAAACCTAATGGAGTATTTCCCGGAGGTGAAAACTATGGATAGGCATTTCAATTTCTATATTCAAGTTCTCACTTTAAATTATTACTGAGTACTCATAAAAATAAGTGTTTCATTTTGGCAACCATTGTTTCAGACTCTATGTCCTGACAAATTTCCCTCCTTTGAGATTACTTGCCCCACCCTAATGTGTTTCACCTGTGTCTCCCTTGGGCATTTAAATCTCTGTCTTTCCCTTCTTTGTTGCCAGATTGTCTTTACCCTGAGTGAGAATTCCAGTGTTTTTCCATGAGTGTGTTATTGACCCTTTTTGCCTGTCGATTTCGATACTTTTGCCTGTGTTCCTGATCATCATCGTATACCGATCTGAGCCTGATTAAAGACTGAGTCTTCCTTGTGAGTCCCCCAGTTTGTGCTTGACGAGCAGGATTTGAAAATGAGCAACAAAAAGCCTAAAGGGGTTATGGTTAGCCTTCCTTGATGTGCTACACAGACCGTAGAGATTAGCTATGATACGCAAGTTCAACATTACATAGCCTGCACTGCGTATTGATTTTGTTTATTTTGTCGAAATGCTTCGAAACATAACTTTTATTCCTGGTTGCTATTTTCCTGTAACATTAGGTTGAGTGATGTCTGTGAAGCATGGCGAACGTTATCTGCGCCTACGTAGATCTATATATTTTTTGCTATGGATCTGTGTGATATTCACAGGTGGCAGTTATATCGATGTGTTCTGTCCAAAATATGTCAATAGGTCAATTTACATTTTTACACGTGTTTTCTTTTACAAAACAAAAAATGAGGTTTTTTTTTTAACTTTATGAGGGATGAATTGTAGATGTGAGCACAGCATAATCATATTTTTAAGTTGTGAGTCCCGAGTGTGCTTGAACTTATGGTAATAATATGTTTTTAAAGATATAATAATGGCATTGTAACAGAAAGAGAAGCATAACACGTAGCCATCATAATATTTTAACCTTCAAAATGCGCATATATGTAGCATTTTGAATAAGTCTACAGTGTAAATCAGCCATTATTTCACAATTGTAGGAGGAAGACTCTAATAGTCTTCTAATAATCTGGGTCAAATTGCATGTAGCAACATGGCTGCAGTGTCTTCTAAAACAATGCACATCATTGGGGATAAGCTCCACAGTGATTAAATAACTCAATGAATGATTTGTTTAAATGGACATTTACGTCTCTGTAATAGAAATCCCCCACTGACCTGCTGTATAGATTTACCCAGTATAGATCTGTGTTCCTTGGGATTTCCCAAATTACTGTATGTTCTACAATCTGCACTTTATTGAGCATATTGACTGTAAGGCCAACTGCTGCCAGTTAGCCAGCCACACCCTTGGCCACAGAGGGATCGGGGCCCCTGTTGTTAAGGACGCAATGTAGCGCACACAAGGCATTCACATGTAAACTCAACGTGGGCTCCTCCTGCCTGTAAAGGAATTGACGTCAATGAAATATTTTTGTGTGAATGAAAGACGGCCAACATTTAGCATTACTCAAGCAGCCAAAAAAAGGCTAATTACAAGAAAAAAGGAAGAAAACTTTTAAGTTAATTCTTCAGTGTACAATGACATCTCAACATATGTTTTTTTTGGTCCAGATGGAGCCATTGTTTCCGGAGCTTTTCTGCTCTGACCACACCTCAGGTTGGCACACCGACATAAGAAGCACTGCAATATTCAGACATAAGGAGGATCAGGGAGACAATGGACACTTCCTTATCTTCCTGGCAGGCAGTAGCTTGTCCTCAGTTGGGATTAGGCAGGAAAGCGGGCACCAGCAGCTGGAACCAGGAAGTGAGACGGCACACGACATAGCGGGCCCCACTTCGAGCTCAGTGGCGTATGACTAATCTTGTGTCCTCTGACCGAACACGCTCTGTCTCTTACACCGCTTTATCACCGTGTGTGGGGGGCCAGATTAAGGCCACATTAATTCACAACAGGGAAGTCCTTTTAAACCCAGCCAGTACGCTGATAAAAATCGAAAGGGCTGTGCTCCGCCGTGGGAGGATGTGCATGCAAAAGACGGGGGGGAAAGAAGGTGGAAGAGTCGGAGGCAAAAAGAGAGTAGGTGTGTGGAAGGTGCTGGATTTCTTTTCTGAAAATATTTCACAGTCAAAGATTAAACTAATTACGGTACGAGTTCAAAAAGAATTTTTGCATGGTACGTTACTTAAGTTCTTGGTTGACAAAATGGGAGCACTTTCACAGATTTGACACCTTGTATTATTACACAATTATTGCTGGATATCAACTTGCTACATTTGATTTTCCGTTTGCCTCCACTCTAAATCGATTTCCGTGGGCAAGGTGGATATAACTTTCCCTAAACAATCACCAGAGACTAACAAATCCGCCTGAATCTAACATCATTTCATGTCCACATTGATGTGGAGCCATGCCAACATACATACATTGCCAGGGTTTTAGGAGTGAAGCGGAGACAAGTAAAAGCAAACCACGATGCCAGGTGTTATTGAAAAGATAAGTCAAATTGGAACAGCCTCGATTGCAGCATCTATCTTGTCTATAGCACTCACCATTGGCTCCAGTGCACCACTTAAATGCTCATTTTTTATCTTAAGCAAGAGCCTGCTGTTTTGTGACGAATTTGTCAACTTGAACTCGGTGGAATGGGTGAATTTGCAGGTCTGGACCCGAGCACAAACAAATTAGTCTTTAAGAGATGTTTGGAAATTGGAAGTCGACATTTCGTTTCCTCAAGTATTATACTTGTGGTAAACCACAGTGAAGAGAGAGGTTAGATAGTTTACTCCCTCAGTTGAATTTGTTGAATAAAAGGTGCTTAAAGGGGCTTTTGAAAACCAAACTGAGCAAGTGATACAGATCAAAAGTGCTCAGAACGGGCAAGAGTAACACAAAGAACAGAGAGAGATAACACAAAGAAGAGAGAAAGAAAAGGGATGCATTCGTGCATTCACATCAGAGGGACTCAATGGCGATCACACTGTCGATTAATCTCACTGAGATCACTTTTGTAAATTAATGAGGTGCCCTTATTACTGCTGCTAACACATAATTATACATCATAACAAGCTCTTTAGTGGCTTCTCTATTATTGAATTCTTATTTTTAACCATAGAGGCTTTATGAAAAGCAATGTCAGTCAGTCAAACAGTGGGTCCATCACCTGAATCCACACTGAAATATCTGAACAATTATCGAATGTATTGTCATGAACTTTTGCACAAATATCCACAGTGCACAAAAGATGAATCCTAATGAATCTGGTTATCGACTGTGGCACTGCCATGAGGGTGAAATCTGTGGTTTTCAGTTAAATGCCTCAGCAAATATTGGAAGGATTGTCATGACATTTGGTTCATATCCCCCTCAGGATGAATTGTAATAACTTTGGTGATCCCCTGAATTTTCATCTAATTCCAACATCTGCTCCCCATTTCAGTATGCCCAACATTTTGGTTTATGACCAAATACCTGCAAAATTACCAAACATCAGCCACAGCTGTACTTTGTATTAAGTGGTAATTAGCAATATTGGATTGTTGGCTCCCTTAATTTAGATGGAGAACATGGTAAACATTATTCTGGCTCAGGGTATCCTCATACAACAGTTTGTATGGTATCTTTTGAAAAGACACACACACACACACACACACACACACACACACACACACACACACACACACACACACACACACACAGTACGATATCAAACAAATTTGTGCCTCACGCATGACCTTACGTACTTAACATAAAGTCACGTAGGTAAGGTTTAGACAAATAAAGTTACTTTGGTTAGATTGGCAATAGTAACATGGTGACAACATACCTTAAAATGTCTTTAAGTTCACTTGATTTTTACACAATTCCGAATACCAGTCTCCTGAGACAAAGTCCCATATCTTTTGACCAATCTACCATACGAACCTGCCTCCTCATGCCCAGGCTACACTGCCTGCATAACCTCTTGGTTGTCTTTTTTCACCGCCCTTGTTAACAGGTTGGAGCAGCCACACTGCCCACGTGAGCAGTGCCGCTCAGACACGACTCCAAGGAGTCGTACCTATTTTTCTCTGCGTCATGCTGATACTTTCTAGCATAATAAGAGAGTAAAAATGTTTTTTGATGATCATATTGACAGAATGACATATTGACCTTTCACTGCAGTTTCAATGTCTTTCACAGGCATGAAAAATATAAACAGTTCTTTTTAACTCAACGTTTCCTGTTTCCATTTCAAAATTAAAGACCTCTGACAACATTTCTATGGACAGAATCCCTTCCTTGTTAACACAATGCCTTTTATTGTGAAATATTTGCATTACCATGTTGTTGACAGTGGCTTGCCAGGCTACATAAATGAGTGGAGTACCAGTTTTAAATTGTGGAAATACAGTAGTTATAGCAGCAGGTAGCTTTGCAGGAGTGCTGCAGCAGCAACGCCGTCTGTGTGAACATGTCACAGATGTGAGCCGCATCAGTTCAGCAAGGTAGCTATCATTCACTGCTCATGCAGGCAGTGTGGCCCTGGCATTACAGGCATTACTTCCTTGTTTACTAACGTCAGTGCCATGGTAAAGTGATTGCAGCCTCCCCAGATCCATGGGTTACACACTAATTGATGGCTCATGATTACATAAAATGTTTTGTAACCCTGTGTGTGAGTATATTCTGTTGAACTAAATGCTTTAATGTCATTGTCAGATTTGCTATATCCGACAATGATTTTTCATAAAAGAAAGAAATGTCGAAGCTATAGTGACGAGACATTTAGTGACTGCCAGGTTTTCTTTCAAGAATTAAGTGTAGATATACTACAGAACTCAGGGTTGAATGACTGAATACAATATTTACACATTTTTTGGTAACTCTGAGCATACCAATAACACAACATCTGCATGCTTGGCCAAGCATGGCTCCGGCTCTTATCCCAAAAGCCAAGGTATGATGTGCTTCTAGGTCTGCCTTTGAAGTTCTTGCTTAAGTCTGTGTGTGTGTGTGTGTGTGTGTGTGTGTGTGTGTGTGTGTGTGTGTGTGTGTGTGTGTGTGTGTGTGTGTGTGTGTGTGTGTGTGTGTGTGTGTGTGTGTGTGTGTGTGTGTGTGTAGGAGACTGGCCTTATGCTCCCCTGTAATCCTGTTAAGCACCTGGACAATGGAAGAACAGCTGGCTTGGCCTTCCTGCGGTCTCCATCAAGTGGAGTATGGAGGATGATGCACACTGCATTCAGATGGAAAACCAAAACTAGAAAAAGAGACAGATCGACACAGAGGACACAGACCAATAGATGCCTAGATTTGTCCATCTACCTGTCTCTTTTATCTATCTTCCTCCCTCCCCCAGGTTTTTGGTGGTGCTCTCTCAGCCCCGGTGCTTCATCCATTCTTATGGTTCAATACTGGCACAGATGTTGTGGAAAGATTAAGAGGCCCACTTGTGCCATTAGTCCAGCAGCAGGACCTGGGAGCAGCAGGGGAAGACTTCTCTAATCAGTTTTATTGGAGCTATGCTATTGGGTTAACACAACAGGGTCAGGCCCAGAGCCCAGCAACACTCTTGTGTAAATGTGTGTGTGAGCAGACAGGGGGTATCTGTGTATATTTACACCCTCAGGCTAAGGCACAGATAGTAATGTCTTTCTCTGTCTCTTTAATTCACACATACACACACATTGGTTGTGGGTGGATCCTGAGACTCAGCTGTGTGGCAGATGAGCTCCAGCTGGTTTAGATGTTGTGTTCAAATAACTGCATGGGATCACAGCTCTCTGATGTATCTTTGTTGTGATTGGTGATAATTGTAGTATGAATGAATGAGAGGCAATGTGAGTTAAGGTGTATTCAGACCAGCCACAAAGAAAATTTTCTGCTTTGTCAATGCAAAGACATGAGTAGAGGCAAATTTGTGATGTGATATGAATAGATGCAAATATGCAAGTTGAAATTTTTCAACTGAAGCAAAAAATTTGTGTGATGCTATGTCACAATAGCCAATCAGTGCCATCAGATGCCATGGGGCCCAAAAGGACGATTTCCCCGATTTTTGTGAGCCCCAGAAACCCTGTGAAATGACTCGTTTCTCTATTGGGTTGATCCAAATGGTTGATAACATTTCTTAAGTCTAGAAGATCGATTGAGTCACTTTTATCCCCATTTAAGTTAGCAGAGCGCTAAACCGAAAGTTAGCTCCTCCACAGCTCCAACCTCTTGTCCAAATATGGTCACTTCTAGCTCTAAAAAAACAAGATGGCGATGGGCGAAATGCCGGACTTGAGGCTTCAAAACGGCAGTCCACAAACCAACGGGCTAGTCACGGTGGCTATGTCCACTACTTATACAGTCTAGGCATGGATCCCACATTACAAAAGATGCAGGTAATATCAAACCGTGGATATTGAGCTTTTAAGGCTTTGGATATCATTGAGCAACTTTCATAGGAATGAACAGGGCCCAGCCTCCAGCACTGTATCCAGTTCTCTTTGTACATCCATGGTGTTGAGATTCTCCTGACGTCACAGAGAATTTGAAATGGAGAACAAACTTATCTGGGAACAGGAGATGGCTTGGAGAAAAGTGAGTGATGTCATAGGAATACATGATGAGATCTGAAAATGTTCCAGCTATCAGTTGTACTTTATTACAAACCAAGATAGCCTAATGTTAGCATTAGCTGCATTCCCCAACCATTACTCAAGAAAAAAAAAAATTGCACATTTGCTTTATTTGTTCTGAACGTGCCTTAAGAGCTAACTGCTAATGTCAGCATGCTTACATGCTCAAAATTACAATGTTAACATGCTGATGTTTAGCAGGTTAAGTGTTTAAACATTATCACCATTTCAGTTTAGCTTGTTAGCCTGCTAACATTTGCTATTAGCACTGGACACAAAGTACAGTTGAGGCTGATTGGACTCACATTGCAGCACTTTGTCGTAAACTTAAGTATTAAAGATACTTTTTAACCCGATGATGCTAGACGCAAAGTGAATGGCTCACCAAAATTCATTCTGTGTACGACATGAATGTCTGAACCAAATTTCTAGTCAATCCACCTAGTAGCTGTGGAAGCATATCACAATTGACAATGTCAACTTTGTGATTCAGGAAAAGTCATAGAGTTTGAATCTGGACAAAATTTTGTGGCAAACAATAAAGTAGATGCTGAGATATTTCACGTGAAAACATTGACCTAATGGTGGCACTAGAGGAAAGGTCATGGGATCAAGAGAGTCATGGGAGAGCCACCATTCACCATGAATGTCTGGACGAAATTTATAGCAATCCATTCAATTGTTGCTTAAATATTTTAGTCTGAATCAAAGTGTTGGACTGAACAACACACTGACATTGCCATCCCTAGAGCCATGCTGAGAAAAAAAAAGGGTACAAACAAGTTCAGACCAGTTAAACTTAGAAAATCGTGTTTTCCAGTCATTTTGTCAGAGTAACTGCCACTTCTTTCAAGAGTTAAATGTCTTTCAGAGGAACAAAGGTCCTCCATGCTCCGCGGCCTGATTTTGAGTGCATTCAAGCTGCTTAATAGTCAAAGAAAAGCTGCAGAGAGAAATCTGAACCTGAGTCCCAGCGCCTGAGGACAACTCCACCCTCACGGGCTACTTGACCCTGCACAGCCATCGTGGTGTGAGGTCAGCTGGTCAGACGCCAGTTTGGCTGCTGGCTTATTGAGTAAAGAGACTGTCAGGGTCTCATATTCCCCCCGGTCATGCTCCACTGTGGTGGTTAAGTTGCTGTATATATTGAATAGTGAGCAAGGAAAGGGGAAACACTGCCTGCGGGTGTGTGGTCACAGAGGTTCACGAAATGTTGCCCCATTTGTTTTTCTAAATGGTCTTGTTCAATGAAGCAACGGCAAAGAAAAGTGTAAGCGACTGATTCGACTGTGATTTGACTTGTTTTAATGGCTGCTACGGTTCGTCTGACGCGAGGCTGTGAATGGTTTCATTATCGCTCACGTTGTCTGTTTGCATATATGTGTGAATTTGTGTGTCTACCTGGCTTTGCCCGGCTGCTCAAAGGGGACATAACTAAGATTGGACATTAAAACACGCTGTTTCTACAACAACTCACTAATGAATGATTTTTGCCCAACTGGCAGTCTGCAAATTCGGAACAAAAGGTCCTCTGTGTTTTGTTGAATGGATCCCAGTTTTGTCTTTTCCTTACTTTCATAGGCTTGACCGCCTTTTGTTTCTCTTCTCACTCTGCTCATAATTTGATAATTAAATGACTGGAGTCACTCAGGCTCTTCATTTTTTTACAGAGTCAGTCATTTTGCTTCAACAATCGGGATCAGGAGACAATGAGTGGGAGAGAGACAGTCATTATGAGGATTGGATCTGAACGCTGGCCTCCTGCAAAGTAATTAGACAATAATGAATAGTTACAATGTAATTACTAGAACAAAAAACAGAAAAGGACGCCGCTTTTCAATTACCATCACGTACCATCATTTCCCCTCGGCCTTTAGCTGTGTGCTGTAAGTAGCACTCTAATCGTGTTTTTACCTAGATGAATGGTTCAGAGTGTTAAATAATGTATGGGTTATGGCTATTGAGAGCCGTGTGTGGGTCGCCCTCAGGCTCTTCTCACGCCATTGGCTCTGAGACACCCAGCTGTCTGCGCCAGCAGAAATGCTGCAGTTTTATATTGATCTTTCCATACATGGCGTGACATCTAAAAGTCACATTAAAAGCAAACTTTATCACCACAGGTGGTTGAGAATGGATTGAATCTTTTTTCATATAAGCAAGTGAAACCAGCAAATTGAACTCAACAATGCTGTTAATCATTAGTCGATAGGTGTGTAACATGGCACAAGTATTGGTTTTATTTTTCTTATTTTCATATGTTATATTTTGATGTCACTACTTTGTCTTGCATGGTTTTATATATTGTGTTTTAGATGATTATTATTCGACTGTCAGGATAGTTGCCCAGCAGCAGCACCACTGCAGCAATGACACAAAAGATGCGGACGAAGGCAGAGCGGCAGTAGACAGTGGAACTAGATCTGAGGGGAACAGCATAACAACGCACAGACGAAAGGTGATTGACTCCAGGAGCAGCTCCTACAGTGACTAAAGAATATGGCTTTTGGACCTACTCCGGAGAAGGTCAGTGTCTGGGGCGGCTTGGCATAGCACAGCGCGTCTTAATTGATAATGGAAAATTGGCACAGCATGGCTTGACTTGACACAACCAAAAGTGACAGCAGCAAAGGCCCATAAAGCCCTGTTTACGCCAAGCAGTACAGTTCAGTTCAGTTCAGTACGTTTTTTTTCTGTTTCCACTGTAAAAAGTTGTGGATGGTACCAATGGAACCGTTCCGCACTGTCCCCATTTTTGGCCCCCCCTCTGTTGGGGTACCTAGCACACATCTGGTACTAAAAGGTGGAGCTGTGAACACTGCAGTTGTGGCTGGTTTTGAGGCTCATGTAGAGTTTTATTTGTAAGCTGTAACTATAAAATGAAAGGATGTTTCGCTGCCTCTTGCAACAGCCGTAATCGGAGAAAAAAAATACGTAATTTACTGGGCCGACTGCCAGTGACTTTCAAAGTGGAACTTTAACGTGTTATGTTACTTAAGCATTTATATATATTAATTTCCACCATATTATGTGAGCTGCATATATCCCATTCCTTACTTGGAGACAAAAAAAGTGTGGCAACATTAAACCCCTGAGCTTGCCTTAGCAGGACTAAATGCACAAAACTGCTATTTCTAAATATCCCATGGAGAGAGACTCTCACTGCAGCCTGTTTGATTTTGTTCTGGAAATGTTGGCGTGCAGCCTCGTTCTGTGGACGATAAACGAGGTGCAGACTTCCATCTGTGTCACTGCTGATGAGGTATTACTGCAAATTTATTATGTTGATCCGTTCAAACACCTATTACACATCTCTCCGTCCTAGAAGAGGGATCCCTCCTCAGCTGCTCTTCCTGAGGTTTCTACCATCTTTTTTCCCTGTTTAAGGTTCTTTTCGGAGAGTTTTTCCCTTTTCCACTGTGACGGTCCAAAGGTAAGAGGGATGTCGTATGCTGTAAAGCCCTCTGAGGCAAATTGTGATTTGTGATATTGGGCTTTATAAATAAAATTGAAATACATGAGTGCTTGATGGAGCAGTGAGTGACAACAACCCCGCCCACATTTAAGAGTACTGTTTGCAGTGGAAACACGAGGGTCTAGGTACCATGTCTGAAATTAAGGGTTACTTTTGGTTCCAAAGGTACCAACCTGAAAGTGTTTGATGGAAACGGAGCTTATGTGGCTGACAGCAAGAGAAGTCACCACCCAGAACAGTATTCTGGCATATCATGGAAGCTGGGCAGAGTTAGGAGCACTGCCTGCATGTAGTATTGTCTGTTTAAATGTTGTCAGTTTCAGGACATTTTAAAGACCTAGAATTATTTTTAAGCCTTTTTTACTATGTTTTTGTCTAAATATTTGTAATAAATTATCCTGGTAGTTGTCTGGCTCCTTGTTTACCCAGTGTCACTCTCCTTAGAAATTCCATCCGATGTTTTACCCCTGCTAACTGAAGACTGACATCAAAATCATTAGCATGTTTCCTACATTGGTTATTAAAAATATGCTTCAAGCTCTGTTTCCGACTTCTTTGAAACAGAATCGGGAGCTGTACTGAACATTAACAATTGAGACCACAAGAATCATATATGACATTGCATAAAGGACACTCTCAGATCATCATAAACCCAGGACTTATGAGTCCTGGAGGTTTGGCTGCACTAACGTTGCGCCGTGTCCGGGATGTGTCTACACCGATGTGCTTCAAGGCAACTTTGTGAGAGGAGGAGAGAGAAAAAGTTTGAACTGGTAACTTATTTAACAGCAGTTTGTTGGTATTCTGCACGCCAGGCCTGCGAGCACAGACCGAATGCGTGATCATCGTTCCTGATTAGATCCGCTCTCTACCCATGACGCACTGCACCGTCTGTCGTCAAGGATACTGTGGCCTTTGAACATCTCGGTGAAGGGATTCACGCAGCTGTAATTACCTGCTATACCTAGAACTCTGACTGCTTTAACAGTTTTCTTTCTCAAAGTTTATACTCAGATTTGCTGTAGATTCAACACTGAAATGGTTCAGAGCTTACCTAACAAGTTTCTATTTTCAGAGAGGAACGTGCGGAGTGGCCAATTTTCTTTCAATCACAGCCATATAGGACATTATGCTAATGTGGCGTTTCAGGCTTCCTTTGAAGTGCAACACTTTCCCCCTGCAGCAAGCTATTTTTGGTTAACCTTTGACTGACTGGCAGATCCCACTGACGGACTTTACCATAAAAATATGAAATGACCAGTACAGCTGTTTGAACCCACCTCGGCCCTCCTCACCCTGAAGTTAACTACCTGTCAAAGAATTTATTGAACAGGTATGACACCACTCTGCCGCTGCATTGCCACTCCGGTTGTAAGACATCAAAGACGATGGAGCGCATTTTGTTTGTGCAATATTCCTTGTATAATTTCTGAACTGCAGGGTTCAAATCCCATCCCGTCTCCTAAAGTTATACGAGTCTCTTCAATTTTATATGAGAACATGAGCCAGACATCTGTCCAGTGTCGCATGTACACAGAGGCAATAGAACAGGATAATGAAACGGAGGAGACAAATTGTGCAGATGATGGAAAGTGGGTGATATGAACCATAAAAAGGACGGTGGTAGGCCATAAATGACCACCATGATGATGTCACCTTCAGTAGAAACGTCTCAGATTCACTTTCAGTGAAAAATTGAGGAATAATAAAATTTTTTGGTGTGTATATGTGTGTGTTTTGTGTGTTCTGGACAAACGTTCAGCGCTCTGTGTCCGTCAGCAAATCTGAGCTTACGGATAATCACAGTAGCAGTTTAACCACGCTCTGGTAATATTGCTAATCCCAGACTCAGACTGCAAACATCAGCACCGCCAAAGAGGTGTAGAGACTGAGAGAGGAGAAGAAAAAGAACAAAAGGGAAACCGAAGAACCCTAAAGTTCATTAGGGTGGTGATGTCACCCCTGAGAAGTCACCTTCAGAGGTCGGCGGGGAAGGCGGTGACCTCATCAGAGAGGGACAGGAGTGGTCGGAGAGAAAGGGTTAAGTGTTATCTGGGGGGCTGTATCTGGATCTGCTCTGCCGCCCTTGACTGAACCACTATGGTCCTTGTACCTGCATGACTGGTGATAAGGAGGATGACGCATCTGTGCTCTCTGCTCATGGTCTTAGCGTTGACGGCTATTCGTCATGCAGGCCTGGTGTATCTGCCTCTTGAATTGAAGTGCTATAACAGATTTTAAACCATTAGTCAGTGCAGTTAATGAGTTTCTTAATGCTTCGGTGTACTGACCTCGTGTAAAGAAAGAGTGACTCAGACTTATTCTTGGAACATAAAAACAGTTTAGAAAACATGCAGTACAATACATTGCTAAGCATTAGGAGAGTGGGCTCCATACTTCCCATTGTGACTGAAGGTTGCCCCTCCAAACTGCACATTAAACTTCCCTCAAACATAAACAAGATGTTGTTTTGCAGTGTTCCTACTGGCTGTTTCATGTTTATCTCTATTTGACAGAAGACAGAACACAAACAAGATATTTTTAGGTATGTCCAGGGGAACAAATTAAAGACTCCTATATGATAATTTATACCGTACGACTTTATTAATATTCAACACCGTTTCCTAGAAATGGTGATTCTCATTTGTTTTGCTGATTACATTTTCAACTTTCCGAGTGAAACACAAACTTGACGAGTCCTTCCAAATAACAATGTAATTGAAGAGATGTCTTAAATCTCTAACTCTACATAACCAGCGCTATCTAGGCTTGTTGTAAAATGGGGGAAACTATCAATGCTTGTGAGCTATACATGGTCATGTAAACTGACAATGAGTTAGCAAAACTTAGACTATATTTTCATAAATAAGTCCAAAAATGGTTTTATCTTCTTTTTTTTTTAAAAATGGAACATTTAAGACAGTTTAGAACAGTTTAGACCTAACATTAGACTTGCTAAATGCTAATGAAATAAACAAACTGTGTCTCATCCTCAGTCACATTTTCAATATTAGACCAAGATATAAGCTAACATTAACCAAGTGCTTTAAATGCCTAAACATAAAATACAGAAAAATGTTCATTGGAAACCTTTCCTTATGATGATTAAAAATGCAGCATTAGCAATACGTTTTTATTCAAAGGTCATTAAATATAGAGTCTTTGTCATGCCCCCTCAGTGTCTGATATTGACGCAAGGAGTGCCTCTTAGCATCTGTATGACATGCACAGCGGTCTCTTGGGTGGAAAACTTTTTAACACGTGGTTAACAACATGCTTCTTGGTTAGGTCAAGAGTAAAACGTATGGTTTAGGTTGAAATATGTTTGTTATGGGGTTTCAGTTACATGTGACAGGACTTGACATAAATATGTGACATAGTAAGTAGGGATGAGCATGAGAGGAAACTTTCATATTCGAGTTTTTGCAATCAATTGAGTTCTTACAAAAAAAATCCAACGTAAGAATAGTAATGTAAATTGGCCAACAACCGAAAACAACTGCAATTTGAAATTAACTTACTGAACAGTCAGGCTTCACGTAGTCTATCAAACCCTAAATTCAAACGTAACAAAAAATCAGCAAACTTTCTGTTGCTGCCTTTACATAGGTTAGACACAGACTGGACGACCATTTCTAGAGTCCAGAGTTGCTCTTCTGCCAGTCAGTTCAATACTTGCCCTTCAGTACAAACTAACACAGCAGCAGCGGCTAATATCCAACACCGTGCTGTTAAAAGGTCCCAAATGATTCACACTAATACCAGAACAGTTCGCCTCTCTAGTTAAAACCTCTCTATAACTGTTAGATAACGTTTGCTGTGTGATGGTGGCCCTGTCACTGTGTGTGTGTGTTTGAGTGTGTGTGGGTGGACTCTCACCATCTGTCTCTCTGGTGGGGACACTCCTGCAGCAGTAGTCTCATGATACACAGAGATACTACAATGAAACAAGATTTTGTCTCTTTTAAATGGTAAAAAAATATCAGTCATGTTCACATGTGTGAAGGTTAGGCGAGGAATCGAGAACTCGAGCACTAATGTCCATCAAGAGACCCCAGTACATGATGTACATAAGTTATGCAATGTTTAAATAAGCCGGCGTTGACAAGATTTCCTACATATTAATTTATTTGTGGCAGGCCGTCATGATTGAAACATCTGCCGCCACGTTTAGATTTTCTATTTTTGGAGCTTGACAGTTCATTAGGTGCCCTGTTGGTATATATAGGCTGACTGTTTGATTGTTGTATGTTCCACAGACAGAGCAGCAGAATGCCAGGTGCAGTGAAAGTGAAAGTTAACCTTGAGTGCGCTGGGTCTAAAGTTTGCTTTCACTCACAACTGCTCCCCTCACCCATCCATCAATCTGATGTGATCAGCTCCGATCGGATTGGCTGATCATTTATTCACCCTGCGGCTTAAAACTTAACAAACTGTTGCTGAAGGGAAAAAAATAAGGGTTCTGCCTGCACTGCATTCATAAACATGCAAAAACCTCTGAATTTAGAGAAAGCCAGACTGATACAAGGACACACAGGCAAGAAAGGAAAAAGGAAAGCTGGCTCCCCCCGGCCCTCAGCTGATGCCACATATACAGACTGTAATTCTGTGGGAAATGCTGGTTGACTTTTGGTTTCACATGGGACACAAACAGCACTCTCCTGGGTCAAAGTCCTGTGTTTGTTTGTTTGTTTTACCTGCGTCCTTACACATATTGTGTCGCTCTTCATAGCAGTTCCTCTGAGCATCTAATATTGCTGTGAATCAACCTGCCATCTGTTCCATTACCCATACTTTCTGTACTTACTGTACCTACTTTGGGTACATAGGGCATTCACATTACGATTGCGGCGAAAAAGAAGTGTACCTAAAAGACCCGGATGTGTACTCATAATGGCCAAAATTGAGAGTGTGGAACATTGCACACTTTTCGTACTCAACGGCCGCCATCTTAGCTACGTAGCGGAAGAGGCGGGACCACTTACAGGTCAGTGGGCGGAACCACTGACCTGGCATCTGTTCCAGTTTGTTGGCGGGTGACGTCACTGACGAGTCACAGCCGTAGTCGTGATCGTAACATCCGGTAAGTGCGCCATAGAGTAATGAATCCGAACAGCACTTACTTGCTGAAATATGTGCACTCTGTAAGTGTGGACAGTGTACTGTGTGTAAGTGTACTCATGGCAATATAGATTTCGGAATATAGCCCTGGTCTCACTCTGAAGTCATCGAAATCTAACGCTTGGGCAGGGACTTGCAGTGTCAGACACTGACAAAGAAAGCTGTCCTTCAAGGTAGGCATGATGCGTGACTGGTTGCCGTTATAGTTTAATAGCGCTGGGCAGCGGGACAAAAAAAAAGTTAAGCCAACGAAAGCTGGAACAATCACTGACTTTCACCCGGGATAGCAGTGTTCACATCCTCTAAGATTATAAAGCCAAACCCTGTTCTTTTTTCCTAAACCTAACCACGTGTTTATGTTGCCTAAACCCAACCACGTGCGTTAGCTGTTGGAGGCACAAAAAAAAAACTTTAATCCACAGTCTACGTGGTGTGTTAATTTTGAAAGAGACTGTATGTAAATGGTAAATTACCCCTAAAATAGAAGTGTATTTTGAAAGAGAACAAAGCACGTAACAGGCAGAACTTGACACAGCGTCCCAGAACGTCAAAAACCAACGCACCCCGGTTCCTTGCACGTTATATCTGGACATGGGAAGTCCATGACCAAACACTGATGCGTGACAAAGTCAGAGTGAGAATGTGTTGTGTGGATGGGTTTCCATTGGAGTTAGTTTACAGCCCAGTGTGTCTCATACGGACCCTAAAGGGTGCCTTGTGATTGGTATTTGACAACCTGGGAGTGAGACCAGGCCGGCACTACGTTTCTGTCAAAACACATTTGCTGTGGCAAATTAGCATAATTTGCAGTGTGACAGGGTTGTAATACCATCACTGCTCTCCATTTATCTTCCTCTGCATCACAGCGTCTTCCCTCCTCTCTCCCCCTTCTGTCCTCTCACCCCTGTGGAGTTGGGCCAGTTGGGCTGGAAGCTAATTTGAAGCCAATCAATACTGGTCTGTGTTTCTTCCTGTGTGTGTCAGCCCAGTCCGGTGCCCTTGTCTAACTGCAGGCAGAGAGAGGGAGAGACGGAGCATCTGTTTGGTGACTATCACTGTCTGACTGTAAATCCATGGCGGCCACTAAACACCATCCCTCCAACCACTGCTGAGTGCAAAAGGCTATCTGATTGAATCCAAATGAGATTGATTTCTATGACAAATCCAGTTGTCAAATGTGTTCGCAGACAAATAGCCCTCTCAGTAACTTGATTAACTGTCGAGGAGGCATTTTAACTCCAGTCTGAGTTTTTTGTATTGAATTTTCTGCACTGAAATGTCTGGATATTGCGTGTTGGTGAATGTGTGCACACAGATAACACACAGATGCACTCTTGAGCATACAAATACAGATCTCCACACACACACACGCAGCATGTCCTTCACTTCCCCTGTAACCAACAACACTGATGTTCAGATACTGAACCTGCCCAAGATAAGACCAGTCCCCTCCCTCTTCTCCCAGCCCCCTTTTCCTTAAACAGCCAATGACAACGCTGTCTATTCATGAGCCGGAGTAGGAGCAGGCATGTGTAGGCAGCCTGCCATGGGAGGAGGTGTGTCTCCATGAGCCAAAAGTGTGTGCGAGTACGGAGTGTGTGCTCACACTGACAGAGAAGGTGGTGGAGAAGAGAGAGTGTATGTAGGCATGCAAAGAATCAAGGGAAGAGGTGACAGGCAAGAGGGAAAGAGAAGCCAGGTGCTTTTACTCATCTTACCACTGATACACTCCCCTCACACACACACACACACTCACACACACTGAAGGAACTACATCCACAACCTAAGCAGTGAGCTGATACACGTGGGTGTGTGTGTGTGTGTGTGAGAGAGCTCGGAGCGACAGAGGGGATCTCTGAGGATACACGGATGAGAAAGAGGAGTGGGGGAGCCAAGGAAGAGGAGCCCGAGTGTGTTTCGCCCCAGGGGGAAGCTCACACACACCGCAGACAGCACACACACTCCAGCGGGCACTCTGCACTGTTTCCCTGACAACTAGAATGGGCTGCAATTTGTGCACCTTGCAGAAACGGGAGGAACACTACAAACTGCTGTATGAGATTGCACAGGTAAGAGGGCTGATGGCGGGAATCATCACTGTGATAAACTTAATGACAGCGGAGACGATGATGATGATGATGATATTGACAGCAGGAATGATTTGGAGAGAACTGGAGGAAGGTAAAAGTGAGACAGAATAACAAGAAGGAGCTGAGAAAAGTCATTTTTGAGCAAGACAGGTTGAGTGGGAAACCAGGAGAAGAAATCAAGAGAGGGACATGACAGAAATGTACAAAAATGAGTTACTTCCAAGCAGCCAGGCGGAGAGCCAGTGTGTGTATGTGTGTGTGTATTCCTCTCCCCATCAAAGTGAGTGGAGCTAGTTATTTCTCCTCAGCAGCAGGAGATGTGAGAACAAGTTCAGCTCTTTTTCCCGCGCTGGCTCCAGGGGAATTCATCACATCTCCTCTTGCCTGTGACTGTCTGGAAGCAATACAGTTCAAAGAACAAGCAGCAAATGTGTTCTGCTGTTTTCCTCCTCTGTTGTCTGTCAAAACTGGACTCATTTTTTTTTTTGGCTTCCTCTAGACTTGATGTGACGGTTTTAACGTCGCTGCTGTCATGTAAAAACACTATTCAGCTTCTGTATATTCACATTATGTGTTGACTTCATGACCTGCGGCATAATAACACGTAAGAAATCAGAAATTGTCTGACTGACGCTGACTTTTTCACCTCCACAAACAATCATTTTGTCATAATAAGCAGTAAAAAACTGTGAATATGTAACTTGTCATCTTGTACTGGGCTTGGCTGGAATGTGTTGATTAGATAGGAGGGTGTCAGCGAGTGTGAATCTACTGGAAAAACACACATCTCCAATGTGCCTTTATTTATAAATGAAGAAAATGATGCATTTCTTCTCTCTGATTGATTTTTGAAAACAGGTTTCATCTGTCAATATGAACTTTTACATTCAAAAACAGAGGTAGATAAAGACGTGAGTGAGGGTGTGTGTTTTTTACAGCAGCGATATGTGTGTGGAGCTGATTGTAGGGAAACACGTGCGCTGGCTTTTCTCTGTTGTTGAAGTACAGTACGGGCGAATACGAGGCCGGCGGCAGCGAGGATTCATTCATCATTTAGTATCTTACACGGTTACAGACAGCAGGGAAACTGGATACGGCATAATGAGCAGTTCTGTTGTCCCGTAGTTTTGTAACTTAAAATATACCATCATCATCATATCATATGCTGCCATCTAAAGTGTGGACTCATGTCAGAAGTGTGCATTTGTGGAATATAAACTCTTACTTAGTCTAATAATAATGACTGCAAGGCTGTTGCCACATGATCTCGTTACGGGCTCTGAAAGATGTAATACATACATTATCGCTCCCCCAACCCTTCGTCGCTGCCGCACGCTGCTTTCATGACTGTTTACAGCGCTGTGGTCTTAAGCTCATTATGGCCTCTGACGAAATGCCCCCATGCTTTAATGAGATGGTGGATGTCTGTGTTGTCTGCCTGGGCGGAGTGCAAGAAAATTAGCCCTGTCAGTTAAAGGAAACCCTAGGAGGTCACTGCTCCTCTGATAGCGTAGAGGTGAATTGAATAAACTGGGCAGAACAAAGGGATAAGTATTGTATGTTAACCCACAGTTAACGTTTAATTGGCTATTTAAAAACATTAAAAGGGTTAGGCTGACTAAATTAAAATGGTAAATAATAAATGTTGACATTTAGGAAATACATTTTGCTTTTTTGCCATAAGTTAAATAAGAAGGTTGATACCACTGTTATGTTTGTACTATAAAAATGTAGAGCCAGTAGGCAGATAGCTTAGCTTAGCTCTTTAACATGTGTTTTAATGCAGGAGCGCACTTAGCGTATGTAACCATTGTTCTTATGGTAGCAATTCACATACATTAGTCCAGTGGTTCCCAACTGGTGGGTCGCAGTCCAGAGGTGGGTCCCAGGTCTATTCTGAATGGACCACAAGTGACTTGGAAACGTATCTAGTTTGTAAAAAATGTACTTTATTTTGAAGGACAGTGAATTTCCAGTGCAGAGCTTTTATTTTGAAGTGTCCTGCTGTAGAGTAAATGACTAACGGACAGCTACTTGACAGAGACAGCAAACTAGCTCAACGACACGGCCAAATGCAAGTATGACACGAAATGTATTAAACTGTGTGGACCTTGAACTAATGACTAAGGAGAAATCTGGACCCCATGGCTGGATCAGTTGGGAACCACTGCATTAGTCAACTGTAGCTATCAAATGAACTGATGTTTTGTTGCCTTTCATTTTTAACAGTTAACAGTTGGCAGCAAGACAGAATATTTTTTTTTATTTGCGATGCTGCTCAAAGGCTGACTTTTAGGTGGAATACTTTCTTACATGTTAGTCACGAGATGGCATTGTGAATCTGAAACAGCCATCTGGAGCAATTTGGGGTTCAGTATCTTGCCCAACGGGGTCTTGTCGGGGTGTAAACCGTCAATCTTTCAATTAGTGGACGGACCCGCTCTACCGTCTACTGTCTGTGCTAGAACACTCAGCACAGCCACAACCCATTGATGATTGGATCAAGCATTTTAAAAACGTGTATGAATTACAACAATGTTGTGCAAACTGCGACTATTCTACTTGGAAAAAAGAGGCGGAGCATTGTTCCACATACACCCCTGCTTTAACATTCAAAGAACACTTTATTTACCTCATACTGTCTGTGCTAGAACACTCGTATTTAACCTCTGTCTGAAAAGGCTTAGTTTTTGTGCCTGTCTCTACCAAAAGTTCCAGTGTGCTTTAATTAGTCACCATTTTCTCGTCTTTTGTATCTCGGCGTCTCTGCACTGTCGTTGCAGCTGGGAAATGACAGTAAAAGAGAATAGCGGTACTTTCTACAGTTAAAAAGATCACCAATTAAAGCTTTGAAACACAACCAAACATGTTCCAGCATGAAAATGATCTGATATCAGGGAGGAATTGCAAATCCAAAGAAGAAATTGAAAATCTGCAACCAATATTACATGTTTCTTTAACATTAGCATTTAGCTACATGTAGCAGTATACTTGCAGCCGGGGAATGACTGTGTATAATAGCATTTTATCTGTTAAAAATCTCCAATAAAAAGCTTCTAAACACAAATGGGCATGGTTCAGCGAGAAAATAATCCAAAATCGGGAAGAAATTAGCAACATCTCAATCCATGTTTACATGTTTCCCTGATGTTAGCATGTAGCTACATGTAGCAGTTTAGGTTATGTAATATAAACACTTACAGTAGACTTCCTGAAGCAGATAATAAAAAGAATAAAAGAGCTGATATTAGCTTGTCTTAAAAGTAGAAAAAACAATAACAGTGTTTAGAATAGTCCTGAAGTCTTTGCAAACACTTTTACCCATGTTTACCTCAATATTTTAAACTTGTTGACCCCGCGTTGAATATGAACATTTGACATTGTAACAAAAAGGAAATGGACAAATGGACCCCTTTAAGCTTTTCCTCATGTCTCCAGTCCTCCATGCTAACTAACTATCACTGTCTGTAATCTAGAATTACATGTAGAGCGTATGCTGCTTATTAACATACATACTGTATGTATTTAGTGGTTACATTACACTGTGGCACCAAAAACATCGAACAGCTACAGCTCAGGCAATTTTCATTTGGCAGAACATAACAGCATATGTATGATTGTATCATAAAGCATGGTGTTTGAACGGGGAACATGAAAATGAACCTTATGGTTTCCTCCTATTTCCGCTTCAGACGGTAGGTGTCCTGGCACCGTGGCAGATGTCCAAGAATACTGTGTGTGTGTGTGTGTGTGAGCAGGCACAGTGGCTTACTGTTAAATGCTCTGCAGTGTGCATGTGACAGTCGGCGGACACCTACAGTTCTCATTACCAGTGCGAAAGAAAGCGAGGGAAAGAAAGAAAGAGAGCTCACCAGGCAGTAAGTGTGTCAGTGTGACTTTGTCCCGAAACTTGAGGCTGAGGGGATTCTGCAAATCCAGAGAGACTCTTTAACAATCCCACTGTCTCTTCTGTCTTTTATCATTCCAGACTCATTTCTTCTCTCTCTTTTTCATACTTTCTCCTTCTCCATAACCTTCATCAGTCTCTCTCCCCCTCTGTCTTTATCCCTCTCAGCAATCTGTTTCTCCCCTCTCATTTTTCTTTGGCACGCACACAACACTACAGATTCTAAAAGTGTTTTTGTTCTGTTGTACTTCCAACAGCGCTACACAATGGGACACCACCTGCTCATTATACTAGACGAAAACCAAAGGATGCTGATACTGTACTGTAGCTAAAGCAGGGATATAGAACAGGTGCACAGTGGCTCTGCACTGGAGTTTCTGGACGAAATGCAATTCTCTCATTTATCTTACATGATGTTCTTTGTTTGTGTTTCTCACTCTCCTGTGCCTTGGTCCCAACCAATGTAACTTCTTGTTAGAGCAGGGAGACGTTTGAGAGTAACAGTTTAATATTGTTGGAGTCCATTCTCTCATGTGTGCATAGCCCATCAGGGCAAATTTTTCACATAGAGTTTAACTTTGGTGAACTGTGACCCACAAATTGTGCTGCTGATTAATAGCAAGTTGTGACAGTGATGACCATGATAGGGACATTGAGGGGTTGAAGATAGTTATGAGACAAAAGATGATGGTGCAAATATCTTCTTGAACTTTTTGGCCCACAATAAAGGCGTCTAAAATTCCATACTAGTTTGAAAATCGATCAAAATGAGCTTTCGATTTTGACCTTTGAAATCAAAATCAGGCAATTGTCCCATTTTTTCCTCTTCACCCCTGCAGACTTGTGCACGTCTAAAGAGGACATAGCGTAGCTTATAGCTAAGCTGTAGCTCAGGAATGTATACAGAGAACTGGTTACAACATGGGAGGAAGGACCCCATTCATTCCTATGAAAGCTGCTTGGTGGCGCATGAACTTCCACTGAGCAGCCAGCCTTCCACTAACTTGAATAGGGATGTGGCTCTCAAGGATTGTGATGCTCAAAAAACATTTAACACCAATTTACAGATGTCTCTGTCACAATGTAAGTCTATGGGAAAAAGCCTTTTTGGGCCTCATGGCATCACGTGATGGACCAGGAAGTTGTAATTCCACAATTTGGCCACTGTGTCCAATTGGCTTTAAACCTTGGCGCTGTTCCTGGGGGCTTGTTGCTGCAGCTGTGCTTTCAGAGTCACCCTGGCCACTGCCAGACTTGGAGATGACGGAGAAACATCAGAACTATAAAGTCCCCCTGCTTCCCTGAAGTCACTAGTGTGGCATTTAGCCTTTCCTGTGATTTATGTAAATGACAAAAGCATCATTAACAGGAAAACTACAGTTTGTAGGCTACGCTAAATGCAGGGACCATAAGCCACCGACAAATCTGTTGATCTTAATGAATCAAGTCTTGATAGTCCAACAATGGCATAAGCGTCTACGCTGAAGAAAAAATGTTTAATTAAAAATTGAATTGAATTGAATCGTGACCTTAAAAGAATCTTGACACCCTTAGTAAGCAAACAGTTAGCAAGCTTTTTTGTCTCTGTGAGCATGTTTCCGTCTTAAGTGAATGAAATAATATACCATATGCCAGGGCGGAGTAAACAGCACAGAAAGAAGCTTGGGTAGCTATGACAGACTAGTGCTATCGTGGTCCCAGCTGGCTAGTTAGCGGCTAGTTCGTGAGCCACAGTAGTTCATCAACTAGCCCTGTCAGCATTCTCTTCATCATCAAGTTCATTTTGCCGTTCTGTATTCTGGTGTAACCAGGCCTTTATTGTGAGTTTTCATTTTAAAAATGTCTTTTGTGGATGAAACAATGACACTTCAACAAAATGGACTGCAGCTATTTTGGACTCATGGTAATGACTCCTGCCCCAAAATGGATATGTAATGTTTGGAACAGACCTGTTCAGCACCTTCCATTTTGCAAAAGTAACAGAGCATTTCAGAGGCCAATTCCAGTTTTCAGCCCGCAGGCCTACCTCGGTGTCTCCCACACCACATTGGCTATCTCTGTTCATACAGCTGCACTATTCTGACAGGACTGCTGGCTGCCCGACCCCTGCTGCCCAGCGGCAACTGAAAGATTTATGACTCTCGTCAGACCATTTACATTCAACGTTTCATTTGTGATTTTGTGTGTGTGTGTGTGTGTGTGTGTGTGTGTGTGTGTGTGTGTGTGTGTGTGTGTGTGTGTGTGTGTGTGTGTGTGTGTGTGTGTGTGTGTGTGTTTCTCTGCACACTCACACTGCGGGGCTCCATTCTGGCTGGACCAATTGCTATTCCATGTATTTTGCTTGTGGCTGTGATAAATTGTCCCACAGCCTCTGGCCTTCAGAGCCTCGCTGGACACATGTATTTGTCCTTTTAGTTGTATCAAAGTCAGCACTATGGTATCACACAACAATACAAAAGCCACTAATTAATCTGAGTGTAATCCCCTCTGCATTTCTGACAAATAATAAAGTACTTTGTTTTCTGATTGATTAAGATCCCTTACTTATAATTACATTAGCATTCATTCATTCATTTTCCGTAACTACTTATCCTGTTGGGGGTTGTTGGGAGCTGGGGCCTATCCCAGCTGACACTGGGCAAAGGGCGGGGTACACCCTGGACAGGTTGCCATATGTCTATATGACACATAGAGACAACCATTTACACTCACATTCACACCTACGGACAATTTAGAGTCACCAGTAAACCTGCATGTCTTTGGAATGTGGGAGGAAGCTGGAGTACCCACAGGAAACCCATGCTGACATGGGGAGGACATGCAAAGTCCACAAACCCAGAGTTCTAAAAAATGGCCTTTAGCGCATCTATTGACGGCATGAATGCATCAGTAACACAACACTGGCCTCTGGTTTGACACATGTGTCAGCAGTGCTTTATAAACAATAACAAAGGCATTAACATGGCAATAACAACCATTTACTGCCTCTGTTATATGGCAGCTGATCTCGTCCTCCGCTCGGATGGTAATGAGCTCCTGGACATTTTAGACCGCTGTTCTTCTACTTTGAGTTAGCTGCCAAGTGCTATCAGCTACTTTTTAAATCTCCTGCGCTGGGTCACATGGATACATGTTGTCAAAACGTCACACCCTCACCTATGACCACCCATGATTCAGTCCTGTTGGCTATGCCTTTAATAGAGACCTCTTTTCAGCACTGTCACTCCCTCCGATTCCGGCTTAAAGGCGACACAACTTCCACATTCTGCAGTCATACCTTTTATACAGACTGGCAAGGCGGCATATTGAAATAAAATTCTCGCCTTTAAGAGGCAGCGTAAAAGGGGCTTATGAGTCAGAGACATCCCTCGCTCCTCCACAGCTTCTCCTTGCTCTCCAAATAAGGTCCCTTCTGGCTCCAAACCATCAACATGGTGACAACCAAGATGCCAAACATGAGGCTTCAAAACAGGAGTCCAAAACCAATGTGTGACATCATGGTGGCTATGGCCTTTAGTTTATATAGTCTATGGAAACAGTGCATGCTCATACTGGACTTGATAAGGAAGATAAAAGCTAAAACATGCCTGCATTTTGTGTCTTGTGGAACACATGTTTTAATCATGTGTTCTTTTTTTTGATCAGAGGACATTGTGAACTCTACCTGTACTCCCACCAGTGTCGATTTTTCATGTACTTCCATATCACATACATCACAGTCACAAGGATATTGCCGTCAAGTTTGATTTGCTACCTTTTTTCCCCCCTTTGTTTACATGTTGGTTTGTACACTTGTGACCCAGGCCAATCTTTGGTGTGAGCCTGTCCTCCGGAGACAGATGCTGTGCCACATGTCCAGCCTGTCAGACAGCATGAAGGGGGCTAGACAGTCACCCCTTCATCCCGCCTCCCGCCACCACTTATGGTGTCCAGAGAGTGCCACACAGAGCAGGGGAAGCTGTGGTCAGACCCACACAGCCGTCACCTCCATATGGCCACTTCGGACCTGATCCGTGGCTTCATCCAGATAAGGATGTGAAATATGCCGGTGCTATCGGTTACATCGGCCTGAGAGGCTGTTGAGAGACGTGCAGAGCAGAAAATGAAGTGGAAATGGAAAAATCACTAAACTGCAGTTATCATGCAACGACAGCGAAATATTCCTGTGATCCAAGAGTGGGCATGCATGGCAGAGAAATCTGGGATTCAAGGAATGGTGATGAATATAATCTTCTGCTCCCAGATCACACCTCTGAATATTTTTTGGGGCATAAAAATGTGCTACAAACGACCAGTAGAGGATGAAGGGAGGTGGTATCACCTGGTTCATCAGCTGTCTGTTCATCAGAGAGACACAACACTGGTCCTGAACTGTCTGTCTCTGCTTCTCTGAAGGGATTTTGAGCTTTTCAGAAAGTACTGATTGAGGTGACCTTTCATATTTTCCTGCATTTTTCGGCACAACAACTTGTCTCTCTGTCTGTGCGGGTCAGTGAGTTTGACCTTTTCACCTGTGAGTGTAATTCCACTTGACAAGCCTCTTGCTGTGTATGGGGGAGAGTTTTGAATGGCAGTTTCGTATTGCATCCTAGAAAACAGAATTGTCTTTTCTGAAATCAAACTACTGTCACAGCAATGCAGCATTTTCACTTTCTAAATCAAATTTCTCAGAATCTTTCTTCTGCACTTTGATCCAGAATATGAAAGCTACAGTAAAGTATGAGACATGACTGGTAAAAAAATGGGGAAAAAAGTTTAACGATCGCACTTTCAAAGCTTAGAGGTACTAAATAATAAACTTAGGGTAATGGTTTTTCAGCCCTAAAAATGTTAATGCAGCTTTATGCAAATGAACTCTGCTGTTGAACACAGATCATCTGGTGTCTTCCATCATGGTTATAGTTGCTCGTTGGAGCACAGCGTGGCGGTAATACAGCATGATTTAGAGGTGCATATGGCGTCGTCACCGGCACCATGGGTAGCACGTCTTCTGGTCGTCGGCCAAAACTGGAAACAGGAAATGGGTGATTATTCAGCGTCAGGTTAATGCCAGGTTAATACGGGAAACAGCACCCTGGTGTTGTTGTGTGTTTGCTCGCTAATAAAAACGTTGAAACGACTGGAATAGATTGGCGGTTTTACTGTAAATTAATTTGTGTGGGTTTCGTTGTAAGGATGATGACAGACAGCTGCTGATCATCAACGTGCATGTCTGGCTGGTGTCTCTTTGTTTATCTGTCTGACTGACTGTCATGGGCGGAGTTTGAGACAATGGGCCCCTGGGCACAGATACGCAAAAGGCCCCACCACCTCTCCTACACAGGGGCAAGACAGACTTTGTGGTGGTTTTACTTCTTTTTTGGTTGTTTTTTTGCATCTCTTTGTAGTCTTGATGCATCTTTTTGTGGTTGTGTGTCTCTTTGAGGTCATTTTGTGTCTCTTTGTAGTTTCTTTGCATCTCTTTCAACCCTTTTCCACCAACATGGAGCTGGTTCTGTTGCGGTTCCCCCAGCTAAAGCTGAAAACACACCGCTGACACACGTCAAGTGTTACCCCTAGCACACACCGTTAGCTTGTTAACATATGACCACACAGTTATTACTACTTTTACTGAAGGGTCTGTACTTCCTCCACGCCTCTCCTTATCCATTCTTTGTCACACAGGAGACAGCCACAGCTTCAGAGTTCTGTTTGCGTTTATGTTGAGAAAGAGAGTCATGCTGCCATACAAGCAGAGAAGAAGAGCCGCTTTGAGAGCTGGTGTGTACAAGCAGAGAGCGAGTGGGGGAAATGTGTATTTAATGCCGGGGGCAGTGAGGCTAGAAATAGGACTGTGGTGTGAAGTGCTGTGGGGCAGCACGTCCAGCCGCCGATGATGTGGTGTTGTACATTGACTTATTTGTTGATCGAGGCGTTCGCCAACAATGTTTTTTGGCCTTAATTCTGAACCGTTCAGAGCATTGTAACCAAAAATAAATTGGTTCAGAACTTGAAAAGTTGTTTCTCAGCTGGAACCAAAAACAAAAGCTCACAGGTAATCAGTGCGATCTGTCATCTTGCCACTACTGTTAACATTCAGTGTGCATTGTGCAACGCCTTCTGTTGATGACACATCCTTGATTACAATGGTTCTGGTTAAAACTGGTGCAAACATGGGCTGGTTCGGTAAGTAGCGCCAAGGTTCCAAGAGTCCTGGATGGAGCCAGTTCAAGAACCAGAGCTGATTCCGTGAAAAGGGGTTTAAGTGTTTTGTGTTTCTTTGCATCTCTTTGGAGCCATTTTTGTCTCTTTGAAGTCATGTTGTGGTTTCTTTTTGTTTTCTTTTTGTCTCTTTGCAGTCATTATTGTCTCTTCCATGTCGTTTTGTGTTTCTTTGTTGTTTTTTGTGTCTATTTGAAGTTGTTTTGTGTCTCTTTGTAGTCATTTTGTGTCCTCTTGTAGTTTCTTCGCATCACTTTACTTTTTTTTTGTCTCTCTTTTAAGTCGTTTTAAGATTTTTTGTTGTTTTTTTGTGTCTCTTTGTGGTCATTTTGTGTCTCTTTGAAGCTATTTTGTGTCTCCTTGTAGTTCCTTTGCATCACTTTTTGTGTCTCTTTCATGTAGGGATGTGTTAATTTGTGTGACATTTTGCAGATGACCTAACACTTTGGACTCTTGGGCCTTTGCCCGGTAAGCCCGTCCAGTAATCCATTCATGCTTACTGTAAGCAAATGTACATACACACCACTTTCTTTTGTGTGTGGGCAGGCGGGGAATCACAAAGTCAGGGGAAGACGGGCCTGGCATGCAGGGGGGGACAGCAACAGTCGCCGTTTCGCTTCACCAGCCAACGATCTCCCCCTGCGTTGGCTCTGATAAGCCTAGGATGAAAGCCCTTTCTGTGGGCAGAGTGACACTCCTCACCCCCTTCCTCTTGTCTCCCCTCCACACAAGGCACACATGATGCATGTACACACAACTCCATGGCATTGTTAAGATGTAGATATGCCTATTTGCACATACTGTGTACGTTCATGTACAACACAGAAGGAAAATCACACAAGGTCCATCCATTCATCAGCTTTATGGTGTGTTTTTTTTTTATGACTGTGTAAAAATGTCATTCAAGCTCTAAGCGCCCAACAAGAGGACTTATCAGTTGTTATCAGCCTCTCGCTGATTACCATACTCACCGATCGGCCAAGTGGCCTGGCCAAGATGATAGGAGGTAGGGAGAGGGAGAGGGAGAGGGAGAGGGAGGCAGGAGAAGGGTGGGAGTGAGGGGAAAATGGAAAAGTAGAGGAGGGGGAAAAGGTGTCAGAAAGAAAGAAAATAAAGAGAAGATTGTGCTGTAGTAAAGCATGAGGGGAGAGAACCAGAGCGAGAAAAGATGAGCCATCAATAAGTCCTTTAAATCCCCCCATTCTCCTTCTTAACCTCACCCTTTCCAAAACACAAAGTCCCACCTCCCCTCCTCCTCCCATCACTTATCAGTCGCCAACCACAGTTTCAAGTCTGTTCCATTCCACTGCCCCTGTCTGTCTTCCTGCTTGTTTGTAACTGTCTGCCTATCCGACTCATTAATACACTTTGGCGTGACCCCGCTCTCTAAGGTGCCACGAATTTTCCCTGCGTGCTGGAAAAGCCCTGCGAAGAAAAACAGAGCGATGGCGGACACACGGAAAGAGACTGTCAGTCATGTGTGGGAGGGAGACAGACACTAATTCTGTCTCGTCTCAGTGTGTGTGCCGTCAGACGGTGATTGTTATATGGTTTGACGCCAACCTTGTGCCAGAATAACCCAATAATGCACCTTATGGCCACTCGCTGCAGGCTATGTTTTGTCAGGTTAGACAGATGTTACGAGGAACCATCTGGAGCTGTTATGGTTATGTTGCAGGCATTTGCTGCAACACGCCGCTACAAAAATGCACATGCACAAAAAAATTCCCAAGGATATTTAGCCGTTGCAGGGGGGAAAATGCTAAAACACAACTTCTGAGACATAAAAACCTCTAACATCCTTCATATTAGCATAAAATTTCCCTCAGTCAGATCTTTGGATGAGTTCTTTGGCAGCGGAGGTGCAATTCTCATCTGAGACCAAATGTCAGTTCAACTATAAAAAGAAATTCTCCTCTCTTTTCCCTGTGCTTTCTTCTTGTTGCCAAGAATTTCTCCATCTCGCATAATCATTTGGGGAAGACGGGGGTATTTGTTACAGCTATTATCAAAGAACACCGGCTCTGAATCGTGAACATTTACAGCTTATGTCGCTGATGATGTTTTCCTCTGACAGCCACCGTGACATCTGCTCTACAGCATGTTGTCAAAGCTAAATCACTCTGCATACAGTATGTGTCTTGATCAGGCTCTTAGCTAAGTGCTTAAAAATGCAAATGCACTGTTGCACTGCCACTGCCAAGTGTGTTCTGAACCCACGGGGTGGATCCTGGGTCCAGGTGGTCTAAAGGGAGATTAGGTTACAGCAGGGTGCTGGTGTTGAATTCCCACTTAACCAACTTGGGTTTAGGAGTCATTAGGCCCACTCAGAGCCAGGCATCGAGTCCAGTTACAGATAGAATAACACTAAACCATCTGCAGAGTTGGGGGGGGGGTGGATGATTACATTTAGTGCGGGGTGTAACCATAAGCCTTGTGTTGATATGGGAAATGCCCTCAGGATAGAGAGTGGCCGAAGCACAGTGGATGGGTCTTTGTTGGTAGTTTGAGGAAATGTCTTAGGTTGTCTCGTCTGTTTTGATTTGGCCCAAAAACTCAGACCTGTCCCTACATGAACCTGCATAGCTTCTGTCCAACCCAAGCCCAAACTATGGCAACAAATCTGGGCCCCAGCCTAATTTAAGACCCAAATTTCCACTGATAAAACAGGGTTTCAACAATAAAACATCAACGTCTGTGCATGGCGACCATATGTAAATTACGTGTGTTGTAGTAGTGTTGTACGTAGAATTCCTCGCTCTTTTTACTACATCAGTTGCTCTCAGCTTCAAGAAATGGGATGGGTTTACATTGGAGTTAGTTGAAAGCCTGGCGCATCTCATAAAGGCACTACAGGGCGTCTTTGGCGTCAATTTCACACGCTGAGGGGTGTAACAAAGCATCAGTATTTGAAGATCTGGGGATGAGAACAGGGTGGCAATGTACTGCTGTGGACAGGTGCAACAGGAAAATGTATATTAGCCATATAAAAAAATCAGTATTAGTTTAAGTAAGCTAAATTTATCTTGGTGTTTTATACAATTAGTTTGAATTCATAAAAGTCATACAGTAACACAAACTAGCTAGCTGATTGACGCAGTGGTAGAGCAGCAACTCCATGTTCAGCGAGGTAACAAAGGGATTCTTCAGCTTTGAAGACAGCATGGTTAATGTGCATGTATGACAACAAGGTAAAGTTAAATTTTATGTACATTATTAATATTAAACTCATACTGGATGTTTTTTTTGAGGTGGCTAAATGCCTTTTGTTGCTGCCCCCATTCACAGCTATACATTGCTTAGTTTCCGTGGCGGTACTCCTGTCTGCTTCTCCAAACTGGGGCATGCCAAATGCCCTACTGTAGCTAATACACTGATTACGGATAAGTACATCATATAACCCCACCTCAGAAGATCTCTATAACCGCTGTGCCCTGACACACCAAGCCGATGGTTGGTTGTCGGTTAATGTCGGGCCGATGGCGAGTGTTTGTAGCTCTAGTTTTTGCAGTGTGTCCTGCATTGTTGGCACTAGTCGGCCCTTGTTGGCTGTTTTTTGGCCAATTTAGCATGTTGAATCAGAGTTGGACCAGGCAGAGCCTTTCTGTGAGGGAAATCACTCTGATTGGAAGTTCACCTCAGCGCATGATAAGAGATATAGGTATTAGGAAAGATTACCTAATTTTTTAGACATTGAGCTTTTTAGCAGAAATTGTTTGAAATGGTTTGTTATTGTTCGTTAGCGCACAGCTAACGGCCTTTGTTCTTTGAACGTCAGTTGTGTTGTGTGCTAACTGTCTAGCTAGCATCTTACAGTATATCTGTCCTGTCAGTCTTCTTGTTTCCTTCGTTGAATGACAAATACAGACTACTGACACCTGCTGGTATGAAGAGTTATTTCCTGTCCATAGCAGTGTTGGCTGTAGTCTTTAGTGTGTTCAAATGCAATTTTGGGGCGACATGAGGTGAAGCAACAGTTGGCCTTTGTCACCACTAGAGCTTTGATGTCTGTTTTGTGTCCGGGCCTTAAGAAGCCAAGAATTTTGAAAATAACCGTCCATTATCGCTGTTCTTGTCTGGGTATAAGGTTGAAAATTTCCTTTTAGAAAAAGATCAGATGTGAGCCCTAGGAAGTTAAAAATCAGTCTGATCTTCCTGAATGTTCTTAGTCAGTCATCAATTCAACATGCTTTACAGTCTTGTTACATAAAGACTCATACAAATGAGTCCTGTGACCTAATTTAAGAAACTGTGGTTTGATTTAAAGAGTCAGTCTGTGATACAGTATGAAAATTACCCATGCGCCGTTACTAATCATCATCTGACTAATACGTTGGTGGCGGATGTGATTAGCCATTCACTCAGTCACACTGTAGACTTACACTCACCAACCTGAAACTGTGAATACAGTCCAAGTCTTGATTGAGGCAGGTCGAATGGGGGGTAAATTGCACCCTAGTGCGTCTCCCAGTTAACTAACCAACCATGCCTTTGGATGAAGGTATTTTTCATCACAGGAAGAGCTCTTCTCGCCCGCTCACAGTCAGTGGAGTGTGAGGTCGTTTTTCTTCTCCACCAAAGGGGCGTACTGGGGAAGCTTCATGTTATGAATAATGCTAATGGCCTAGGTGCTTCCAGTGAGCATAAACATGCATCACTTTAAAATGAAAAAGGCAAAGGTTTGGTGGGAGGAGGGGAAAATGGAAAGTTCACACTTTCCAGGCTTCTTAAAAAAAAAATACTTAATTTTATGCAAAAAGCAGCACATAAATCTTTAATTTTCCTGCTCCCCAGTAAAATGTTTTCACTTTCCAGGCTTTAGCATGTTTTGCTAATTATGCCCCTGCATCCAGAGCTGGCTCATTTTGCCTTGAACCAATCTGCGCTCATATGAATAACAAAGATTCATAGCAAGACTGTATTCAGTAAGGACTCCCTGTTTTCTGAATTGAACAGTTTTAAATTCAAGATGAACATTTTCCCTCTGATTAATGGTGTAGATTAACCCATTACTAAATCATTCTGAGCCCAGTGTCCAGTCATTTCTCCTCTGGATTACTGTCCTAATTCAAAGATTATAAAAAAAAGATTATTAACTCTGTGCTGTTTTTCTGTTACATAGTTATGAGTCTACAAAATGCTTCAAGCAAGAGAGGCTATGCTAATTTCCAATGTATTCAGTCAGCATTCAGTCAGTCTCAGCTCTATCTCTGTCCGTCTCGTCATTGGTGTTTGCATGTGGTGTCACTTTCATGAACCCGTTAAACCCCTGCTAGTGTGTCTGTATGGTTTACCAACAGCACTGCTGCTGCTTAGACCCAGAACAATGGAAACAAGGGCAGCAGAAACTGAATAGGATTTTTAAGAGCCCTTGCCACATCTAACAGTTGGCAACAAGTGCTGTGCTAAAATAAACAAAAATAAACAAACACTTATTTCTCCCCCCAAAACAACTTTCATGTTTGCTAAATTTGTTAAAATGATCCATCCATCCATCCATCCATCCATCCATCCATCCATCCATCCATCCATCCATCCATCCATCCATCCCCAATACTTTCTCTATCCAGTCTTTGGCTAGCCCAGTTGCCAGAAGAAAATGTCGGCATTATACGTTTCTGCAAACCACAAATATTTTACATTTGCACATTTTACACATATCAATGTTTCTAAAGTGACGTAATATGAGCTGAATTTGTCATCAGGAGATGAAGGGGATAGTGGATGGCAGGCTAAGCTGCAGACCATTGTTTGAGGCCAACAAACTACAAAAGGCGGTAATGTTTTAGCGAGTCTTTGCTGTATTTCCAGTGGATTTGTACGCTCAAAGTGTGGGTGTTTTGTAGGAACCTGTCTGTGTTCTTCCTTTGGCTTTTGGCTCCACATGTGGGTGTTTTGTAGTGACTCTTCATCAGGGATAGTGCCATGAAAAGTAGTTGCTTTTTTTACCCAAAACGGGTATTAGAAGCCAAATCATGATCTTTTCTTTGTGTTTAAACCCAACCACATGTTAATCACAGCATTGTTGAAATGTAAAATTTCAACAATATCACTTGCAAATGTAGGATGTTCATAGTTTGCGAACATTTAATGCCGACTGTTTTTCTTGCAATTTCTTGCATTGGTTCCCACTGAAAGAAATTGTTAAAAATGGGTCACAAATATACAGTCTAATTGTTTTAAAAAATGCCCTGATGATTTCCTAATACAGCTGGGCACTGTAGTTTTTAGCCAATGTTACTCAAACAGGAGAATATAAGACATTTGTTAGGGACTATTTTCAGCGGCGGATTAATACACATTTGATGCACTAGTGAGTATTTGTAGCAGTAGAATGGTGTTTTTGGCATTGACTAAAAAAAACACTGCAGTGCCCAGGTTCTTGGTGATGAAAGAATGAGTCATCTAGTGGCTCACTGGTGTGTGTTTAACACTTCTTTTTGAACAACAATGGAGGTCTATGGAACAGAGAATTAAGCTTAAGTTTTCAAGGCCTTTACACTTGTTAGTAAGATCAACCCATCAGTTTTTGAATGGAATTTGCAGACAATAAGCGCATCACCAGTCTTGCTCTTGAAGCCAAATACTGTACAAGAATAGGAGGCATGCTTGGCTGGAGAATGTATGATGTGTATATATGTTCAGCTTCCCCATATAGAGGAGTAACACATAACCTCTTTGTGAACTCAGCCGTCTGGATGAATTATGTGGGTCTAATCGGTGACCCCCGAGAGCCTAATTCAAACTCATTGCTAGTGTGTGTCAAGGGGCTGGAGGAAGGGCCACTGTATTGTTCATCCCGGCTCGCTGGCTGTTGTTTTAATGGCAGATGAGAGATTAATGGTGATCTAATGACTGTGGGGAGGACACGGCGCAACAATAGAGTCCTGGCACAGCGCCGGCCAAGTACATTAGTCAATCATGACAACTATCTGCATGGATGCACATAAACACACACATACAAGCATACATGCGTAAAACATACACAAAAACAGCATCCCAAGACACACACACATGCACACATTCATGTGTACGGATGCACACAGAGTGAAAATGAAAGTGTCTATTGATTTGTCAGTAAAGAAGTTTTGCAGTCATCTGCCATCAGCGCACCCCGTCTCATCACACCCAAAACAAACCGAGCTAATTCTCAAACCCGCCAACCCCCCAGTGTGACAAAAGAAGGCTAATTTATGCATCGCCGACATGGCGTGCGAGGAATAAGAGTGTGGCAGCGGGGTTGTATGCTCACTCGTGGATCAGGGTAATTGTGATTTGGTTGCTAGGATGTTGAGGGTAATGAATGTCTTGTTGATGCAGTTTGTCATAACCCGTGCCATCCGCGGCTGCTTGAGGACACAGAGCCTATTAGTTAAACACAGACATGTTGGCCCTGCCATGATGTATGAGCCCACCAGGCAGGAGGCATTTGTCATTTTATGAGAGAAAATGAAGAAAACTGCCAGGCTACAGTAAGTGTTGAATAAGACTGTGGATTAAACTAGGCGGTGTGAAGCAAACCTCTTGACTTCTGCCATTGGGCTTTTATTCTGAGCGTTTTAATTGGACTTCATGTGCTTTCGATTACCTCAGTGATAATACAATAGGAGGCTTTTTTTTCCCCCTTAAAAGTATCACTAGCACTTACGCTGTTGTGGCTGCCTTATGCATAAAATAAAACACTCATATTGTAATTCCAAAAGCCAAATACAAGACAAATCATTCCAAGGTTTTACCAGTGGGTATTATCTGTATTCATGAAGCCTAATTGAAAGGAAGCCCGCCTTGCATGTGGAAGTGGTACAAAGAGCAGGAAATGAGATGGTTCTTAATGCGTTCACTGACAGATGATAACCTTTGATTTCCCCCCACTTACATCAGAAATGGCTGCTTGGAATGACAGTCACAAGTCAGCAGTCTCTGATGTCTGCGTGCCTGTTTCTACCGCTGCTGTTGTCACGCCGGGGTGGGGAGAGATAGACATGTGAAGAGCTGGAGAGGAGAAAACCCTTGAGACACACAGAGAAACACAGGTAGAAATCGAAAGTGATGTACTGTCTGTTTTAAACATGCTTTGGCGATATACAATGTTTTTACACAGTGAATCTGAAAGAAATGGGCTGACTTACAGCGACGATGACAGACAAAAGGGGAAATAAACACCTTGACAGCAAGACAAAGAAAACCTTTTCACAGACAGGAGAATGAAAGGAATAAAAAAACTAATAAGATTCTACAAAAAATACAAGAGTCATTCTTTAAGACAATAGAGACATACACATGCTGCCGTAAGACATCATCAGTAAACATACATTTTTGAGGAGGTCACATAGTCCAATTAGTGCTCCATCTAAGGGTGACAACAACCAATAATTTTTTAAAATGTACACCCGGTGTATCATAAACCTCCCCTTACCTTCCAGTATTCATACGTTCATTCATTCAGTCTACTCATGTGGTTTTCATGTTTACTAACCCTCATGTCACGCTGTTTTCTATCCAGTGCCGGACGTAGCACATTCAGTGCCCTAGGCAAGCTTCACTTGGTGAAGTCCATTTCCTGGTCGCAAATCAACTTTGATTGACTATGTCAGAAAACGGATCAACATTGGGGGGCATGAGAGGGGAGATGGAGTCTCGGGTTATCTAAGGTGCATTCTCAAGTTGTATTAATCTAGTAAATCTTTATAACAATTTACTGAAAGAACAAAGCAGACATGCCTTAGTGCACGATCCAAATCTTTGTCAAACTTGCCATTTTCAGCGTGTACCTTGTTCACTCTGAGGTGGTTGTTTTACGGTAAAATGCAGATAGTTGAGGGCCGGGGGTGCTGGACTAAGTTGTCGTTCAATGGCAGGTTTCTAGCCACAGTCTACATCCAGTGAGTCACACTACATTAGATGTAAGCTTTGATCCTCACCTTTATTATATGGGGGACAATGGGCGTGGGGAGGTTGTAGAGAAAAGACATACGTTTTAAAGGGGTCATTGGTGCAAAATGGAGTTCTGGACATGGTGATTGTCTGAAGTGATTCTGGGAATAGCAGGAAACAATCTTTGGTTTTCGCTCTCCATTGCAAGCCAACAGCGTTTGATCAGCTGCAGAGCAGCAAAGTCCGTTTTGTTGAAGGACACTTCAGCAGTGCCAGTGCTCCATGATTAGGGGCTTGAATGCAGGATAACCAGTTGAAGGACGGTACACCAGCCTGCTACTTTTAGCAGATATTACTGAATAGGGATATGTGGGAAGCACTGGTCTCTGTTGTTGCTGCAAGACTGTTAAAAAAAACAACATTAGAAGCTCGCCACTCTTTTGCTACAAGTTCATACATTTTTAACTTTTAACGCTCGCTCTGAAGCAAAGATCTGAAAGCTAAAACAAGCCAGCGCTGTGAAGAGTGAGTCCAAGAGAAAACATGGTCTAATCTGCCGCACACAGATACTGTGTGATGTAGAAGGGATTGACCTGAGCGGGCTACTTAACATCCGTCCCGACAGCAGCTATTTAATCCACGTTTCATGTTGTCATGCGGTCCTCCTCCATGCAGAACTAATTGCTTGTTTTTGCCTGTTGTGCAGGAGCCCATGTCTGAAAAACTGTGAAGGACACTCATTACAACTTGTAGAGACGCTCACAGGCGAAGACATAGATGCAATCACGGGTGCAGACGAGCACATAAACACAGGCAGGAAAAGCTGAACGCTATTCGGTGAATAAGGATCCTAATAAGAGCGCTGAGCGAATTCTCCTTGAACTCGTTGCCATAGTTTATCACACACACACACACACACATATGCGCACCACTACTGCTACCAACACAAACACACACCACTCGCACCCCCCTTCCACACTCTCTCCTCATCTGATTTGCATTTTGGTTAACACTCTAATTGCCTCTCATTAAATACCTTGTCACTTTGATTAATTGGTGCGATACAGAAATGTAAAACAGCAGAGCGTTACAATGCATAGTGAACAGTTTGTGATTGGGAGAGACGAACAAGCCAAGCTGAAAATGCAAAACAGAGGTGAAATCTCACCAACTCCCCGCGCACTTTTAAAGTTGAGTCAGGAATTTCTATTCTTGAAGTGAATCTTTTAAAACCTGAAGACAGTAGCACATTTAGGAGGAGAGTTACCTCGGGTTAAAATGATGCATTCTGACTCACATATAGGTGTCTGCAAGGAAGCTCTGATGAACTCTCCTTGCTCCTCACAATTCGTCTCTCCTGGATAAATATGGGTTCACATGAGTCACATCGCAGCATAACAGCAGTCATTTACCTCAGAAAGTCATTACACTCAGCTTGAAATTGGCTGTAATTGTAGTGAATTATAGATTTTAGCCACTCTCAGCCACATCTTACACAAAGCTATGGGATTCTCTATCTCCTTTGAAATGGCAGGTGCTGTAATTGTACAGTACATGAGAGGTAACAGAGTTTTTTTTTTTAAACTTTAAACTTCTGAGCACAGTTTAAAAGTCATAAGGAACTTAACTTCACTGAAGTAGCATGCAGTCTTACAAAACTAAAAGTTCTCTGACTCATGCTTTGATATTTTGCAGATTGGGAGATGGTATTCCTGACTTCCGATCTAAGTGTCCCAGTGCATTTGCTTGGGAAAACAGGGACCTTCTTTTCTACAGTTGCATTTCAAGTAGTAATAAAACAGTGAAAACACAAACCAAATGACCAGAGTGTCAGATGGACCCTGTTCATAATATATACAGCCAGTAATTTAAATAACCAGAGCACATTAATCAGTCAGTGAGTGGGCTTGTGTGTGTGACATGCGCACAGCCCAGTACCATGCAGCTCGATCAGCATATGCCAGAGAACACCAGAATTGGCAGGTCTGCCATTGGTGCTCCATTCTCTTCACAGATGAGGGCAGGTTCACAGTGAGCACATGTGACAGGCGTGAAAGAGTCTGGAGATGCCGTGGTGAACGTTATGCTGCCTGTAACATCATCCAACATGACTGGTTTGGCGGTGGGTCAGTGGTGGTCTGGGGAGGCATATCCTTGGAGGGTCGCACAGACCTCCATGTCATACCCAACAGTGCCCTAGGTAGTAGGATGAAATATTTAGAGTGACTGTCAGACCTTACACTGGTGCAGTGGGCCCTGGGTTCCACCTGGTGCAGGACAATGCCCGGCCTCATGTGGTCAGAGTGTGTAGGCAGCTTCTGGATGACAAAGGCATTGTTGCCATTGACTGGTCCTCTCGTTCCCCTGAACTAAATCCAATTGAGCACCTATGGGACATTATGGATCAGTGCATCCGACACCACCAAGTATGGCCACAGACTGTCGAGGAGCTCACTGATGCCCTGATCTAGGTCTGGGAGGAGATCCCCCAGGACAATGCCCAGCCTCATGTGGTCAGAGTGTGTAGGCAGTTCCTAGATGACAAAGCCATTGATGCCTTTGACTGGCTCTCTCGTTACCCTGACCTAAATCCACTTGAGCACCTGTGGGACATTATGTATCAGTGCATCCGACACAGCCAAGTACGGATACAGGTCTGGGAGGAGATCCCCCAGGACACCATCTGCCAACTCGTCAGGAGCATGCCCAGACGTTGTCAGGACCGCATACAGGCACGCAGGGGGCCTTACGCACTACTGAGTCAAGCAAAATTCACGCAATTCGGATTAGCCTGTGATTTCAATTTTTTACTTTGATTTTTGGTGTGATATTGAATCCAGCCCTCAGTGGGTTGATGATTTTGGTTTCCACTGGCCGCTGTTCATCATTTTGTTCTCAACAAATTATACAATGAACATCAGTAAAGATTTTCAAACAGAATAATTCATTCAACAAGATCTAATAAGTGATTAAAGTGTTTTTTTTGAGTAGTGTATTTTTGCACATAAAGGCAGTGGAAATGAGCTTTAAAACCATTTTGTCTTGCTGTGAACCCTTGAAAAAGTAACATCCATAGCCTCCACCATTTCTGAAAACGTCAGCAAACACATCACAACTCATGAACTCAAGAGGTTGCGAATACAACATAGATTGTTTTCATGAACAGTAAACATACCCGTTTGAGGGCAGCATAATTGCAAAGGGAGCTACTTACAGGGCAACATGCTAACCAAACTAGCTGCCTAATTTGCCTCTAAATCCTTAATTGAGCATTTGCAAATAGCCTAGAGCTATTATATAATGTTGAACTCTGGCTGATAGTACTGTACAATGTTTTGCAAAGACGCAGTATGAAAACAAAGAACGGGAGAAAAGGTTTATTTCCACCCTGTCTGTTCTGTTTTGCTAGCTCACCCTGAGTGCTTGTCACGTATGCATCAGTATTATCGTGGTATTCTCATCCCACACAAGACAAGGGTCAATGTGATTCACTTGACCGAGCATGGCCCACCAGTTGCACAGCCTGCCACTCAAATTTATGAAACCATCATCTTCTTTTGCCTCCGCTGCACTAGGTGATATTGCATGTCAGAGACTTTTATTATTGAAATGAGACATTTATGACAGTGAGCCCTCGCCACACGAGAGCGGCCTCCTGAATCATCTCAATGCAGCTAAAGGAGGAAGAGAAATGAGATTTGACAGATTATTGGAGGACGCCACCTGCGCTTCCTCACTCATCACAATATGCCAATTTCAATGTAAAACCAATCTTACTTGTATTGAGCTGAAAATCATGATCTGGGGGATTTATGGAAGAAAGCTTGCTGCTGGTGTTGAGCGTCTCCTCGGAGGCAGACGAGGTCGGCGTTGAATAGGCAGGGGGTCTCTCCAGGCAGCTTATTGTTTCCTGGTCCATTGTAAGCCTATTCAGTCTGAGATACTGCCATTATTCAGTCAAACATAGCTAATGCAAACAACTGCATTGTAGAGCTGTTTTAAGTCTGCGGGGAGCTGATGTAATGTTTAAACTGCGTGTGTGTGTCTGCTTCCATTTGCTCACAATGACACCATATCTGTCAGATTTAGCTGTGAGGTTGAGTGCTTTCAGTCACGCTCTTATCTGTGGGCAGCAAACACACCCATTCACACGGACACACACACACAAACAGTTATCTCTGGACTTTCCTTATCACTCTTGTTTGTATTCAAAAGTGGAAACAACATTAGCCATCTTAGTGGTCGACTCATTCAGCCCTGTGACACATTTAAAGGTTGACATGACGAGCCCCCTCTTGAGCATATTCAAAGCCTCAGGCCCCGCACTGATTGGCTTTCTCTGTGCTACTTTCAACCCTGTCTCAACACATGTACCAGCCATTTCCACACCAGGGTGTGCTAGTAACCCCTCATACTCAATGATGTGTGTAATTGGTGCATCACAGGCGGCAAAATGTGACATTAATAGCTGGTAGCGGAGACTCGCTCTTTGCTGTCTGCTTGACCTTAAAAGTCTATGCAGAGTTGTGTCATGGAGAGAAATGTCAAAGAATGTTCAAATATGGCACTGGGATTTTCAGGGCACAAGAGAGGAGAGAGGAGACAGTGGTGTGAATTAAGGTTGCTGCTACATTTTTCTGACCTAAAGGCCAAAACACATCTACAGTATTTGCTCAAAACTGAGATGATACTAAAATCTAACCTTTCGACATTTGTTATACTATATATATATATATATATATATATATATATATATATATAAAAATTATGCTGAACAACCGAGGAATAGCATGTAGTAAAATACAGAGAAGCTTAAACTTGGGGCTCTAAAGACCAAACGAAACCAAACCAAAGTGTTAGTACAGACAATAAATCCAAAACAGGACCGAGATTAAAACAAAAACAAACAAACAGCTAACTAGTCCTGCTAAAAGCTAGCTAGTTTAACAGAATACCTTATCCCCAAAATGATGATTTGTATATCAGTTACTCAACCTGGGTTACACTGAATTTGTGAAGAAACCTTTGTTTTTCTCACATATCTCCACAGTGAACGAAGAATCCAAAAAAAACTGAGGAAATTCTTCATAAACTTAAGTAAAGAAGGCTCAACATCTGTTTACTCTCACACAACTCCTGCAGTATAATCCAAGTCTCATTTATCCAGCCGTATGCTCAGTACACATGCATTTCTGCTATAACCTCATTTAAAACATTTAACCCCACATAAACAATCTCACACATGGATGAGTAGCACGTCTGGGCAAGTGCATATGTATGAACTGTTGGTGCATTCCATTAAAATCCTACTTCACAGCTTATTCATTCGCCATGAAGCAACAAGCGTGGGTGCCTGACAGCAGAACTCATGGCCTTTGAGGCACGCAAGAAAAACTAAGTTCATTCATTTTCCATAGGTGCCTATTCCATGGGGGGTGACGGGGGGCTGGAGCCTATCCCAGCTGACATTGGGCGAGAGGCAGGGTACACCTTGAACAGGTCGTCAGACTATCACAGAGCTGACACATATAGAGACAAACCATTCGTGCTCACATTCACACCTATGGACAATTTAGAGTCACCAATTATCCTGCATGTCTTTGGACTGTGGGAGGAAGCTGGAGTACCCGGAGAGAACAGTGGGAAAAGACGCAAACTCTACACAGATTCAGTGTAACATAGGGTGAGCTATTGCTAACTTAAGGGATACTTTACCGCAGTAACTGTCGACTAAGAGGCTTTCAAATCAAGGACCCAGGCCTGGATCTAAGTACACTTAACTCCATACTCCAGCTCATTTGATTAGTGTGAACACTGTGTACCATGCCTGGGCATGGAATCCTGATCAGTACCCGAGTCCAGTTGAAAAGGTGGTCTTGGGTATGGTTGATGTTTGCTCCTGTACAGTGCGCATCAGGTGTGCACAGCGAGGGGGCAATCATACTTCAGCAGCTTAATAAAATCATATCTTATATGTAAAAACCCCGAGCTTCTGAGATAGGTTCATTTATTTTCTTCTTCTTGAACCCACGACACTGTCCATATCATATCTGCAGGATTTCTTTTTATATAAAACTTTTCTTTTATGTTCTTAAAATTCAGGTATTTAGCCAACTAGCCAAACTGTTAACCTTTTAACCCTTTGTTCACACCTTTACTGTTTCTATAGTCACTGTGCTCTGCTTGTGTAAGCCTGTATAAATAGATGGAAAAGACAAAAAACATGTGATAAGTGTCTCAGGTAGCAATAACAAACACTGCAAAGTGGGCAGATAACAAGCAAATGACATTTTCAGTGGAGCCTGTAGATCAATGCTGATACACACACACATACAAGGTATATATCGTCTGTCCTCCCAAAGTGTAACACACCACTTTGAACCTTAACCTTTAAAGGAAGAGTGCTTGGACAGACAAGAAGCCTTGGTTTAGGGCTACTGGGAACCATTTTTATTGGCAATGGTAACCTTTAACTTGAGAGGTATATGAAGGCTGCGCTATATTGTTGGTTCATTACAACCGTCCCTATGGACTACCGTGAACTCGGACTATTTTTAGTGTCCTCCCGCAGCTTTTATGGGTTATATCAGATGATGTAATGAGCTGATATTGTCTCTCTGTCAGCTTGGTCACGGGAGCGCAGTTGAGTAATGAGAAAGGGAACTTGTAATCAAAATGGAATTACAGTTTGATATTGATGGAATCCACACACCTACACGTTTCGGTGGCATACTTGCACGTATCGGTAGCTTCCATGCATGCTTGCCCACTCACGCAGATACAGATAGAGAGGAAGATCCCACACTATGACTAAATTACACTGCAATCCCTGCGGGGACACAGTCTTTGCAAGAGCAAACAATAAGAGGAAATTGTGAAGAAAAAGACAATAGAACAGAAAATGAGGATATTTGAATGAAACATACGGAAAATGTTTATGTCACAGAAGGTTTATTGAATGACTAATACAGCTATAAGAAATATAGAGTCGTTGCATTCTTATTTAAAGCGTACTGTGTGTGGACATAAAGAAACACAAAATGTGAATGATCCTGATTCTCAGCCATTTCGCCCAATCCACATCTCAATCGTCTCCGAGCTCTAAAACCCATCTCTAACTTGTCTGCTCCTCTTTATCTCCTCATTTGTGGCTTAATTACCCCTAATGCTTTGTAAATTCGCTGTATATGATGTACAAAATGTGTGCTGCACACAAACACGTACACACACACACACACACACACATAAAAACCTGCACGTTCTGAGCCATTATCCCCGGTCTTTGTCACATCTGCTGGCTATTAATCAGCCCCCAGTTAGCTCATCAACAGGCAGATTGAATAGAGGAACAACAGCAGGTAAACACACTGGCAGGTGTAGCCGCACAATCACTTCCTGCTTTCCAGAGCATTCGCTCTGATTGGAGATTAATGTGTCCATCTGGACCTCATTACAACTCAAAAATGTTGCGGAACTTTCTGTGTACTCTCTGAGATGGACATAGGTTCAGATGGGATGATAATACGCAGTTAATGTGTGTGGAGGAGAACTTTTATGTGGCAAAAACATGAGAGAGGTCACAGGTTTGATGCAGCCACAAGTTAATTGATGTCATAGCTGCAGATGGCAGTCGAATGTGTGACTGATGGGCACTTAAAGCCACTTAACACTTGGTGTATTTGTTTCCATAACCCAATGCAAGTTGTAGCAGCGACATTACAACAAGAAAACCATAAGGACATCAACATAATGTCCAATTTGCTGCTACTTTGTCTTGCACGCACAACAGTTTGCATGATATTCCATGAATTAGCACCCCATGAATGATGTTATGTACTTAACATAAAGTTACAGAGTTTCTTAGGTTTAGCCAAGTAAGGTTGCTGTGGTTAGGTTAAGGAAAAGAAATATGGTGACGACGTACTTTAAAATGTCTCAAAGTTCACTCACAGTTATGAATATCTGTGTCGTGGGAGAAAAAACGTTCCTGTTTCCACAACACTTTCGGTGTGGTACCTTTGGAACCAAAAGTAACCCTTCAGACATGGTACCTAGACCCTAGCATTTCCATTGCAAGCAGTACTCTTAAGTATGGTTGGGGTTGTTGTCATTTACCACTCCATCCAGCACTCACTGTATTTTCTCATCAGCAGTGACACAGAGGGAAGTCTGCGCCTCATTTATTGTCCACAGAACGGGGTTACATGCCGATATTTTCAGAACAAAGGTTGGAGTGAGAGTCTCTCTACATGGAATATTTCAAAATACCACGTTTGTGCATTTAGTCCCTCCAAGGCAAGCTCAGGGGTTTAGTGTTGCCGGAGCCCACAGGAACAACGCTTTGTGATGCTTTTTTTTCCGAGTGAGGATTAGAATATACGCAGTTCACAAACGTTTGAAGATCCACTCATGGTCAAAGTTGTCACATCTTTTCATTTTATAGTTACAGTTTACTAATAAAACTCTCCACAGTATGAACAGTGGTTACATGAGCCTCAAAACCAGCCACAGCTCAGCCCTGAGCAGAGTGACCGTCCTCTACTGACCAATCAACAGACTGCAGTGTTCACAGCTCCACCTTTTAGTACCAGATCTGTGTGCTAGGCACCCCAACAGAGGGGGGACCAAAAATGGGGACAGTACAGAACAGTTCCATTGGTACCATCCACAACTTTTCACAGTGGAAATGGAGAAAATGGGTATCGAACTGAACTGTATCGTATCTGCTGGGTGGAAACGGGGCTTTTGACACTCTCCGAAACCTGAAATCAATGTAAACAATCAATTTCAGGATGTGACTAGCTGAAAATGAACTTGAGCACAGCCTTGGCACACGGAGGTTAAACTAATTGGGTTACACTTAAAAGCATAGGGGTTTTTGTGTGTGTTTGTGTGTGTGTTTTCACACTGACAGCTGTCAGTATGACATCTCTTCTCCACTGGTTCCCTTGTGGCTCAGCCTTTTCTGATCTTGCAAATTAAGCAGGCACTGCTTGCTAAAACTGACGTTCCCCATGGAGCACGGTCTACCCCCACTGCTGCTCCCCACTTTGCTGCTCATTTGCTTAAATCAGTATTTTTACTATTCTACATCTAATGGGCTTAATGGTAGGAATACAATGTAAATAATGCATTTGAGTAAGATTGATTTGAAGAAGAATATTGGTGTGAAACAGAATGAGATAAAATGAGCTCATTAAAGAGTTTTTCTTCTTCAGCAAATGCTGCACTCTAGTACATTATACAGTCTCTGTAAATTTGGCAGCAGCCAAAAGGTTAGAGAAGCGCATTTGTGAGTAGCTGGTCAGCAGTTAAAATGTCTGAACCCGCTGGGAAAGTATGCCATGGAGGGAAAAACAAGGGAGAATATGCAATATGCTCCCTCCATCAAGAATTACTGCTAAAGTGCCCTTTATAAAAGCACTTAACTCGGAGCTGCTTTACTGGAAGCTATTCAGTGCCTATCTGTGGAGACGTGTAAAAGTACTGTGAGGCTCCCAGGTGTGAATGTGAAACAGGTTGTTGCTGAAAAGAGCATGCATGTCTGTCAGACTGTCCTTGGATAAATGAGAGTTTGAAAAAAAAAAAAAAAGACTTCTACTTACTTTTCTCTGCTTGTTAGAGACAGGGGAATTCAGACAGTGGAACAGAATACGGTTTGCATCTTTTACCATAAAACGCAACATAAAGGGAGGACAGGGTGTCCTAATGATCTGGTCTCCTCACTTCCCAGGTAAACGGGCGCAACTTCTCCAAGGTCGACCATGAGGAGGCAGTGGTGGAGGCCATCAGGCGAGACCCAATCGTTGTCCAGGTTCTGCGTAGAACCCCCACCAGAGCCACGGCCGCTGTTGCACATAACCACAGTGGCACGCCACAGGACGTGTGTGTGGTGGATGTTTGCACGCAAACGGACATCACCTTCGAGCACATCATGGCACTGGCGAAGCTTCGGCCTGCTACTCCGCCCGTCCCTGACATCTGTCCCTTCCTTTTGTCTGACAGGTGAGGACAAATACGTAGTGCACGGAAGTAATCTCTGTGTCATTATAGAAGCTTTTATTGCTCATATTTCACGGTAGAAAGTGTTACTGTACTCCATTACAGTCAGTCCCCGGCTGCGATGACGGCACAAAGTGTGGAGATATGGGAGAAACAGAAACGCTGACCAATAAGAGCAGACTGGGCTTTTACGAGACGGGGACTTAGAGACGTTCTAATCCCAATTTGTCAAATACTGCTGCTTTGTTAATGGACCTACATGCCAAAAATGATGCGCTAGATACCGTCCTGTGTCTGTCTTAAACATCCTGGGATAATATCTTTTCAAAATATACCTCTGTTTTTACTAGAAGTCTTTTTCAAAATAAAGTTACAACATAGGTAAAACACTTGACTAAAAACAACAACAAAAGTCTGCGCTTAGGTTTAGACAAAAACTTCATGATTTGGCTTAAAAATCACACGAGAAACAAACAGCAACCTCTCAGGTGAAAATCTGGAGTTTGTTTGACCCATCTACCACCCCTCCCACCCACCCCATGCAGACTTTATCGCAGATTATATTATGGGGGTTGCCAGCAGTGCTACAAACTGCTACCTCCTGGGGCATGTCATACCAAAGGGTGCCTCTGTGCGTCCATGTCTGATGCTGATGTCCACTGACAAAGCGACGATTTTTGATAAGTATGGTTGTTGCCTGTTGCCTCCAAAACTGACGCACCCAGTGTGTACTATATCAAAGGTGCCTCTATGCGTCAGTGTCGGACGCCAACATCACTCAATACGCTCATGCACTGTGAAGACAAGTCAGCTCAACTAGGCCATTTAACTGGACTACTGTCATTGTCCCAGTATAGAATTTTTTTGACCCAAGTATGTCCATTTCCGCTACAGTAGTTGCCGATACAACCCCTTTCAGCTTGTTAGTATTGGACCTTTTTCTGGTTGACCTATTACGTCGCAGATCAGGCAAATCGACAAAAAAACGTAGCTACAGTTAGCTGGCAGCAAACTGGTAACATGGTGAACAACTTCACAGCTCTATATATTTTGTTTGTGCTGTACGCTTTACTTTTTCATCTCTTCTTCTGTTACACATTCAATGTTTTTTTGACCTCTGGGTCAAAGCCCGGGGCAGAAACTGTGCAGCAAGCGCAGACCGCCTAGGCCAGTTTGGGTCTGATTGGCTGTAAACATGCAGGAGTTATGTGACTCCCAGTCGCATTATCCTGGTGTGTTAGTCAGACTGAGAAATTAGATTGGGTAGAAGTTCGGTCGGATTACCATGTTTACATATATTAAAAGTCTAGTTGTATTCAAACTAACACAAGAAATTAATTTCCTATAATGTCATGTTAATGTACTGACTGACAAAGTGGCAGTATTTGACAAACTGGGAGTGAGAATAGGCTGGACAGGCACAAAGCAGAGTGTTAAAGACAGGGTGAATACAGGTGTTCTAGCACACAGTATAAGGAAAAAGCATATTAACATGTTCTAGTAGGAAGTTTAAATACAAAGTTTGAAATGAGCAAAATAAGTCTTCTTTAAGTGGAACCAGGATATATTCTTTTTGTCAGTCCCAAATGAACCTGAAGCTTCCCTGAGCTTAGTTGTTTTCTTCCATTTCACGGTAGTAATTAAGCAGTCGTATCATAGTGTGGAAACCCCCAGCATTGCTAAGTACTTTGTCCCTGTGATATCATTATGCGCAGCCAAACCCGCATGCAATAATTGCTTCTGTGTGCTACATCCATTTTCTTTAATGGGAGCTTTTGCTGGGCGATTAAAAGCCAATGGGCTGATAGAGCGGGCACTCTGGCACCATGTCCATTCTGTGGCTATTTATAGGGTTTAGCTGGGCAGTAGATGAAATCAATTTGTCCTATAAAACTACAAATCTGTCAGTCTGGGTCAGTGATTATGGAGAGGCAGTTATCATGGTGACAGTTTACAGAGGTCATAGCTTTTATGGGGGGGGATTGGCTGATGTTTACACTGGTTGTTCAGAGTTTTGTTGCAAAATGAGATAATTTATAGAAGTTTTCTGCTGTGTTGTTTTATGTCATGCACTTTTGTTTAATTTCCTCAAAAAAAGTCAAATAAAACACAAAGAAAAACATACAGGGCATACATTAATGATCTTTAAAATAACTTTCTTTGTCTTTTTTCTCTCTAGTTGTCATTCCATCCACACCATGGAGCACGAGTTTTATGAATGTCCAGAGTACCTGTCCAACACCCCAGCAGAGGTGGAGAGAACTGAAGAGTATGAGTATGAGGTATGGGTTTACATCTTTCTGCTGTATGTGTACTATAAAGTAGGGCTGGGCAATATGCCCTATAAATAATATTGCAATATTTTTAGGCTGTATCGCGATACACAATAAATATCGTGATATTTTGAAATCTCCACTAAACTACTATAGACTACTAAAATACTAAAAAATGTCATTTGTTACAATGGAAGAAGTCAAAGTGGAACCTCTGGTGCATGTAGCAACATTTCGGACCGGAAACGTAGATGTTTTTGCAGTGAACTTGAAGCCTCTGGGCAACAGTTAGCTGTTAGCAGTTAGCAGAAACTTAAACTATTACAGTGGCACCATAAAATATGAGGATTTATTTCCTGTGAGCAGGAAACAAACTAACAGCTCTGCAGATACAAAACACACACCTTGCCTATTCACACACGATTGACTAAGACAGAGTGGTCTGGATGGACAACTTGTCGATATTTGCAGTGAAGTCATTTTATACATCCCACATGGAACAACCAGTGATATATTGAGTGTATATCGATATTTCGCCCACCCCTACTTTTAAATACTCGTACTATACTGAGATAGCACGTTTTTGCCTTTCAGTCAATTTGTCCACAACTTCAGTCCAGAACAAGATAACAGTTTTGAATAAATTCTTGTGCTCTAAAGACGATAAATCTCCCCTTTTTACTTTTCATCTCTCTACTGTTGGCTATCCAACGAAGGCACAAAATATCAAAACACAATTGTCATGACAATTAACCAACCACATTTATGCTCCTCAGAGGATGAACCCCTTTCCATTTTGGACCATTCATTATCCTTCCTCTGATGCTTTTATGTTACCATATTTTAATGGTTGCAGGAGATGATGTCTTCAGCAGGCTGGTAGCTTGATAGTGACATGCAGAGTATTTGGTTTTCCAATGATGAATCAAATGGTTCTAATGCTGCATCATACCAAGCCTCTGGATGCAAACAGCACAATACTGCTGCAATAAAAATGCTTGTTGGGCTATTTGTGGCTTCATATTTCCAAGCTGCTTTGTCAGTAACACAGTCTCAGGAGATAGCCCTGCCATATGACGCTCACGTCCCACAACAATACAAGAAAAATAGTCTACCACAATAATGCAGGAAAATTGGCTGCCCCTTGTGAAAGCTGCATCTAGCCTTTAGATTGTTCTGCGTAGCATAGCAAAGACCCTGGGTTTTAGACGGAAGGCCATTCTTCATATAATCGTAGCAAAAGAAAATCCCTCTCTGAAAGGCCTCCCTGTTGAATTACCATTGTGTTTCATTCACAGCCTGTTAGTTTCCCTTTCATCATGCTCTGTCCTTCAGAAATATATGTGTCCTCTTTTCAGACAGCCACTTTAAGCTGAACTGAAATTGTTAATGTAATGTGGTGAAAAGCGAGCACTCACTGTGAGCGAGAGTGTGACGACATTGCTCTGATGAATCAATTAGATTATGTTTAATTACGGTGGATTATCTGCCATCTATTATATTTAATGACTCTTATCTACTGTATTTATAGACCTCAGTCTGGTTTATGGTAGACAGGATTTTATATCAACACACCGTAAACTCAGCTCTAACTAGGAAGCTTTTACATTGCTAGTGTGGAACGGCACCATTTGACCTCCTTACAAGACAACAAGTAGAAGCTGCATTGCATGGCCTCACATGTACAGACATGCTAGTGGTTCTTTGTTGGTGTCCTTAGGCACAACACTTCTTTCGGTCAATGTTAGCATGCTAATGTGTTCATGATGGCAATGCTGATGTTCAGTAGGTAACGTAAAGGAGCTGTATGTGACATTCAGAGCATATCTATGATTTAGAGTCTGGGGCAGGATTGTTTGCACATGGTTCTCAACATGGAGACAGCCGAGCTGGCGGCTAGCAGGTTACTCCATAAACAGTGCTAATAACAGCAACAATGCAGACACTGTTAATCTGGGGGAAAGTGAATGTCCGTTTCCTGAGATAGCAAAAGGAGTGACCTGCCATACTCTTCTTTACTCTGCCTCTAACTGGCTTATCCCGACATTCTTACCCTAACCCTAACCCTAACCAATCTCACTCATCTTGCCTAAATCTATCCAACCATTAAAGGCAACAAGTTCTAGCCAGTCATAGGGAGAGTAGGGTGGGTCATTCCTTCATCATCCTAGGACTGACAAATTTGCTTTCAGCGAGAACCCAACCAAACCAATGAAGACAATGAGCACTAGCCATTTATAAGTCCTTTTACACTGTCTGTTCAAGGCAGGAATATCGCACCATTATGCCGCCTTGTTGTTCTGTATATAGGGTAAGATACAGACCTTTACAGGAGGAAGTAACAGCACCAAAATGGTGTCTGTACAAAGAGGACAGCCTGCAGGACAGGATGGGTGTCACATTTTGACAATGTGTTACATGTACGATCCACCATGGGAGATTTAAAAAGCAGCTAGTAGCAGTTAGCAGATAACTAGAAAAATAAGAAAAAGAACAGTCCAAAAACGTTCACAAATTTGGAAAGCAATAAGATTCGGGAGCTCCTTACCCTCAGAGCAGCAGACGAGATCAGCCTCCATAAAACAGGAATGGCAAAAGATTGTTGTTGTCACCTTAATGCCATTGTTATTGTTTCTAAAGCGCTGCCGATGCGTATGTTGTATGTCACACGAGCGGCCGACGCTGTTGTGTTAAACATCACCCTGTCACACCTCTTTTGGTTCGGCAATGCTGGCATGCTGTTTAAAATCAAAACACTGACGTGATGCCACCATCGTTTAGTTCTGTGGAAAAATGCAGGGGAGGCATAAAGAAGGGATTTAGTAGCAACCCTATAGCGTCATCTCTGTGTAAAAAGAGCTATTGGGAGAGTAGGGTGGGTCATTCCTTCGCTGTCCTAGGAAATGCAAATTCGCTGGGGGGAAAGTAGGTGGTTGGCATTGCGAATCTGCGATAGCGCTGTACTGTCACTGTGCGCCAAGATGGCATTATTAGTAGTAACTCCTGTATTAGCGCAGTGAAAAGCGCAAGTAATTGGCAATTAGAGACTCTAACATGCACACCCAACTGGACCAGCTACCAAAACAAAGAACAAAGAAGCTGGGATTAGAGCACACACAGGGAGTGTGACTTAATTATCTGCTCAGGATGCTACTCCATTACATCTTCACATAGCAAATAGTATTTTGCTGCTATAATAATGTCAGTGCTAATTGGAATACATTCTGTACCCACAAGTGTCTCCATTGTATCAGAAGCATCATGCCACTCAGACAGTGGACCCTAAGGTCACGTTAGGTGACAGTGATGGGTGACGTTTGCTACTGTCTGTGGTACTCCCTGCTTTAATAGACACTTCCTGGTTCAGTGAACTGCTCTGTGGGTCATTAGGAATCCTCCGCTGCCAGCTGTGGCCTTACCTTACAGTGTCATCTGGAAGAAGGAATCTCTGTGTGTCAGGGGTGCGATGAGGGTGGAGGGTTTGTGTGGTGATAGCAGAAGTATCAGAACAAGGTCGGCTTTAAACCATGAACACACACACAGACAGACGCACACACATATCCAGTCTACCCCCACCAGCCAGACGTACGCACACCAAATCAGCCGTCCTCACTTACCTCTGTCCATCCATGTGTATCTAACTGAAACATGAATGGCTTTCCTCTCGGATGAAACAGAATAGGGCTGCCATTCCCAGGAACATTACTTCTGACAGGTTTAGCTTCACTCCCAACTGATTGTCCATATGGGTACTCCTGCTGTCATAATACTACCACTGCTCCTGCCAAATCTACCAAACTACAATATTTCCAAGTAGCAGACGGTAGATGTAGAAACTGAGTGACAGAGCTAAGAGTTACATAAATTGATGCTTTGATTGTCAGGGTACAAAAAAAGAGTTGACAGTCAAACAGCAAGCCATTTCAATTCCAATCCCCAGATACAAAAATACCGTACATAAATATCTAAGTTAATATCAACTGTTGCAACCATTTTTGGAGATTTACTTCCTAGACAAAATACTGTTGAATAATGGCAGATTTTAATGAACGCTGTGTTTGGTCACCAGGTTACACAGTGCTCTTAATCAAGTGGCAGCAGCCTGCCAAAAAGCAGCCAGTTAGCTGTTTGCCAAATTAGTCAAAATAAACACGTCTTAATTATGGCTCTTCAGCAGGTGCCAAACATCAAAGGCTGGGTTTTTTAAAATCCTCAAAACAACATATTTTGGTATGCAAGGGGTACTACAAGATTTTTTTTTTTTTTTTTTAGATTTTTCAGTGCAAATAGAAAAAGGGGGATAAAATAAAGAAGGCATGGTATCAGTTGATTTAAATCACAAATGAAGAAACACCAGTGCAGCACAGGCAAAGATATCCAGGCTTTCACTCTCTGGTGGATCAAGCACCAAAACTGCCGGGTCCTACGATTACCATGAAGGGACCACTATCCTTATCACTGCCTAATGAATGCCTACATCTTTGAAAATCCCCACCCCCAGTTCGTAACATGTTTAGATTTAAAAATCAATAGTCTTTAACCCAATCCAAGATAACCCTGCTGACATTATTGGGGTTATTTTGTCATGCTCTACGGAGCTGCCACCCTGTAGACACTATATGGTTTGTGTAAAGGTCGTCACTGGCCATGCTCCCCTAATGTACTACCAAATTACTTTGCATAGACCCCAGGAAAAAATGCTTGAAATAGGTGATAGACTCCATTTCTAATGCCAGTAGATGTCTTTCTGTATATTTTTGTTTTCCTGGAGTGTCATGTTCGATGCATAGACTGTATAAAATAATGAATGCAGCGTCCGTGATGTCACCCATTGGTTTTGGCAATCACTCTCTTGTGGTGTTTGGAGCCTGAAGTGACCATATTATCACTGTGCAATACTTCTTCTACAGTCTCTCTTTCAAACTCGGTGCAGACTAATTTGAAACAATGTTTGCCGCTGCTTGGGTGGAGACGGCTGTTTTGGGGATTGTTGCAGCCTGAAAATGCTAGATGGCAGCTTTTCTAAAAAAAAAAGTGTTATGTTGATTGCTATGTTTTAAGGCCATTTTTGCAACAAAATTGCAGGGGCAAGTGAAAATTGCAAAAATAGTTGAGATGCTGTCTCAGATTTGGAACCTTTTATTATGAGTTCAGTGTTTCCCACAAAAATCGAATCTATTTGTGATGGTAGGAGGGGCGGAGTGGGTGCTGACAGCTGATAACTGTTGATCAGCTGTTGCTGCTGTTGGACGCAGCGCTGAAGGACCATGTCCATGAATCAGGTTAGCATGAGCTAACACAGCACCAGCAGCTAACATCCAACACTGAGCCTTTAAACAGTCCCAAAAATCTCACACAAACATCAAAATGGCTCGACTTTGACAGGGCTAAACGTTACCAAACAGTTCTTAATAGGCTTGATAGATGGATAAAACACACACTTACATATTCACCAACACACGCGCTCATCACATCATTCTCCCGATCACATCCACACAGATTCATATCTATATTTTTAAGATATGATAAATAGTTAGTCAAAACAAACCAATAAAAACACTCAAACACAACAGTTATTGCACAAAGTCCATTATGGTACCTTGGCTGGATGGGGTGGTTGGCAATTCAGTGTTGGTGGTTGTGCGGGGGGGGTTTAGTCTCTGGAGTCTGTCCATGGCTCTGGGGAAAAAGCTGTTCCTTAGCCTGTTTGTGTATGTCATGGGGGTTCACAGTCTGCCCAAGGGAAGGTTGGTGAAGAGGGGGTGTCCGGAGTGTGAGGGGTCCTGCCTTATGTTTGTATGGCCAGAGTGGATGTCTCAAAGGTTATAACACTATGTATATGACTTTGTCCCATGCACAGAGCTCACACTCCTGCAGCAGTAGTCTCATGATAAACAGAGAAAGAGAGAAGGGTAGAGCGAATCAATATGCTGCGCACAAGTCTACAATGAAATGAGATTTTACCTGTTTGAAATTGTCGAATTTGCGGTAAAATTGTGGTAATTTGACAAAGTTGCGAGGTCAGAATTCACAGGGATTGGCTGAATGTGTGTTAATGGCTTGCATAACATCGTGGAGGAGCTGCTTTCTCACTAAAGACAAAAGCCAGATGTTAGCAGGTGTCAGTGGGTTTTTCCCAGTTGGAAAGGGGCCTTTTTTTGCAGATGAAAATAGTGAGAGAGGCTAAAACAGCACAGTATCAATGGGAAACCTACTCATTTGCGAGCTTTTCCCGGCCGACTGAATTATCATCGCCACACTTTAAAGACTGTCGTTATAAAATAGTGGCAGCTGAAAGGATGTCATCATCTGCAATGTGGAAACAATGAGCCAGTGAACATTAGGCGCGGCAGTAATTTCTTTTGAATGAAACATGAAGTAACAGTTAAGTGCATATTAGACTGAAATGTTACAAACAGATGTTTAATGCGGCTCTAAGAGACGCCTCCTGTTGCCTTTATTTGTCATATACATTAGTGGTAAATGTGATCTCTCCCTTTTAAAATTGGGGGAACCACATACTGTAAATTACAAAGATAAATTCCAACAATCGTCACAATGCATCGTACGCCACGTGAAATTAGTTTCTACGTCACCGCTGTGCCATAATTTAGACGCAGCAGTGGCACAGATTAGGATCCAATCATCACTAATAAAACCTCTCTTCATTTTCAACACCCACAGCTCCATGTATCTTCACTAGTGGGCTTCACACCACAATTACTGACTCCAGTGATCCAGCATACCGCCCAACAGGCACTGACATTAAGGTGTGAGTGCTGCTCAATGTATGCAGCTGTTGTTTCACTGTCAGGGTGTGTGCAAATCAGCCGGTGTACTAAACCGGTGAGGAGTGTGGGTCGTCGAGACTAGCGCATGGTTACAATATTATAAACTCCTAACACACCCCAACCTTTGAAGGTCAGGGCTGTCTGCACAGGGGGTTAAATGCCACAGAAATTAATTACTTCCCCTGTCAATCTCTGCTATCGCGGTTTCCCACGACAGACAAAAAGGGGGCCGGGGTTTAATTCATGCCCCCAACCCTCACCCCCCCCCCCCCTTTTTACCCCACACCCCTCCTCTCACAACTTCACAGCGCCGAAATGAATTTGGCAGCATGGGGTTAATAAAGATTACCCCTTGAGTTTATCTTTATGTGATTACCTTTATACACAGCAGAGATCAAAAGGAGCCAGGAGCGAGGCGGTGCTAAATTTAGAGACATTTCCTGTGGGACGGGACCAGCCGGTGAAATACCATCACTATAGCCATCAAAGCGCCGGCCCTTTATGCCGCCACATGCTGGGTTCAGTTTGATACCTACAGGCTTTCATTTCATTGATGTACAGGACACATGCTGGGGCTATGTTTATGTGTGTGCTGTAATGTCCTCTATTGTGCTGGGTTGAGTTTTAGTGTGGTGATTACTGCGGCTTCTTAATCTGGGTGAAGTTAGAGCAGCCTGCGAGTCTGTCCAGCCCATAAACTGTATAAATTTATGGACGTAGCTACTATAATGTCACCCATTGGTTTGTGGACTCCCCTTCTGAAGCCTCGGGTTTGGCATTTTGGTCCCCTTTTTGTTCTCTGGAGCCAGAATCGGCCATATGTGGATCTGAGTCATAGGCTGTGTTTATTAGTCATTGGGGGACCCTTGGGGAATCCCTGTCGCCATTCTAAGTGTCGTTACATTTGTCTGAAAAATCCATGTGAACTTTGTGAGACGGACCCTAGGGCTGAGGAAGCAAGTGAACAATGATGGCCATTCCAGAGCTGTATATCACCCACAATGCAATGCAGTTATGTGTTTAATGAAAGAAAAATACATTGCTCAAAAAATGACGGGAACAATTAATCGTCACAGTATAACACCGAGTCAGTTAAACTTGGGATATCAATCTGTCCATTTAGGAAGCACAAGTGATTGTGAATCAGTTTCAGCTGCTTTGGTGCAAATGAAAGTGACAACAGGTGCAATGGAGATGCAAAAGCAAGACAACCCCCAAAAAGGGACAACAGTTGCTCTCTCCTTATCCTTCCTGACTGATTCTTCTCTAGTTTTGTGTTCTGCTAGTGTCCTTGTCACTACTGGTAGCATGAGGCAGTACCTGCGGCCATATCAGGTTGCACAGGTAGTCCAGCTCCTCCAGGATGGCACATCCATACCTATGGCTGCAAGATGGTTTGCCGAGCCTCCTAGCACAGTCTCGAGAGCATGGCAGAGATACCAGAAGGCCAGCCCTTACACAAGGAGAGGTGGACAGGGCTGTAAAAGGGCATCAACCCAGCAGCAGGACCAGTATCTGCTCCTTTGCGAGAGGAGGAACAGGAGGAGCACTGCCAGAGCACTACAGAATGACCTCCAGCAGGCTACTGGTGTGCATGTTTCTGACCACACTGTCAGAAACAGACTCCTTGAGGGTAGCATGAGGGCCAAACATCCTCTAATGGGACTTGTGCTCACATTCTTGAATAACTCATTCAGCAAGATCTAATGAGTGATTTAAGTGTTCCCTCTATTTTTTGAGCAGTGTACATCTAGGGTTAGGTGACAGTAATGTATATAAAACTCTGGTTACACCACAGAAGAAGAAAATTAGTACATTGGAAAATAAATAGAATAAATTAAAATGAAATTAAATAAATTCACTGTTCAACAAACTTTTCAGTTTCAATTTTTCCTAACATAGAATAATTCATCTACTAGCCAATAGTTTCTTAATATTTCATTTATAGCTGGATATTTTACTGAAAAATGTCATTGAACTAATTGCAGGTTATATTAACTTTGATGAGTGTACTGTTCAGCTGGTGTGATTTCTTTATCCCCAACATTACTATCTGTAAACATATGCACACAAATATACATGTCTAAATCAGAAACTGATGCAGCTAATTACCGAGTGCCTGCCTTGCAATTATCCGCAGAATCTGCCTTCACCTGACAGAGAGGAGTCTGCATCATATCTGATGATTAGTAAAAAGCAGTACAGAGCTAATCCCGCAACTGGCGGACGATACATGATAGTTGGGCTGAAGGTGAACAAGGGTTTCCAGCTTAATGTTAGGTGTGTAGTTGTTATGGTTAATGTTAGGAGCTTGGGGATGCAACAGTCTTTATAAACTACATACAGATGGGTGTATATCAGATAGAGAGAGGTAGGGATTTGTGGTTGCCTGGATATTGTTCACACAGATCCTCTTTGCCTAAAGCGATCTCACTACTTATGACTACAGAACAACAAAACACTCCCAAAGTGATTAGTGACGCTGATGCAGAGCATTAAAATCAAATTGGACGTCATCTCCCATCGGTGGTGTCGTTTCAGCTGCTCTGTAAAACAGATGAGTAAACTCCGTGTTTGAAATGACACGGTTTTGGAATCCATCAGATCCACTGGGGACAATGTGGGCTCACAGCAGGTGCGCCATGGGAAAACATTTCTGGTTTAAAACATCATTGGTTTGTTTGTGTGTATGTGTGTAACAGGAAGTGGAGCTGTGCAGGCAGAACAGCCAGGAGAAGCTTGGCTTGACGCTGTGCTACAGGACCGACGATGAGGAGGACACCGGCATCTATGTCAGCCAGGTAGGGACAGATGTTGCCGTTATTTGGTCCTCCTACACCGACACTCCACATTTAACTGTTTTCTTTTCAGGATTTGATGGTGATTGCTTTTTCCCAGTCACACAATTACACACCTCCCCGATGAGGTCTGATAGAGACAGGGCTGCATGTTCGTTAAATCAAACTCGGGGCGCCGTGATCAGTTTCCTTTGGAGCAGGAAGTTATTAAAGGATGGCATGAAATCCCATTTGAATTCCCATCTTTACATCCTGAAGCAGCGAGCAAATCTAAAGTGAATGAGGGAGGAAGGAAAGTGTTTGCCAGTCAAATATCAGCTCTGAATGAGCCACGCATGGCCAGAGAGGAAGTCGGGTTTGAAATGCGATTCCCGTCCTGCCATTCTCATTCCTCCTCCTTTGACGTGTTTTAATTGAAGGTTTTAATTAGCTCGGAGCGACAACCTTCTCTCCCCCTCTGCCACACACACACACACACTGTATGTTAAATGACACATTTACTGTACCCCGTCTGAATACCAAACACACCAAACAAAGAGAGGACATATTCTACTATTCTTTTTAAAATTCAAATAATTTGCAGCTCAGAAAAAAAAAAAAAAAAAAAAACTTCCTCTTGCACTGCTGTTGATAAGAGACTGAAAACAAATTATTGCCCTTTCTGAGACAAACCTAAATGAATGATGTTATTACGAGGGCTTTAAACAGCACAAACTGAATTAGAAAAATCTGACTGCAGGTGCACTTTCAATCCCATTAGGAACAAAAAAAGACAAGGGTGTGAAAAGTATGAGCTTCTACGAGGATTAAAACGCTGCCATAAGGATATAAATGGCAGAATTAGCGCCTTTCAGTCTTTATAGAAAGAATCTGTGAACCCTGCCAGCTTTTTCTCTGGTGTTCACCTGTTCTTCTTGAACCAGAATCTGAATGTTAATACAAAACCCGTTGAACCTCAACAGATTGTGAAAGCAGACTCCCGCCGACAGAACGCGTCTATTTTTATATGTTTGATAAAAAGGGAAAAAAAATGCTAATTCCCCTCATTAAAATGCATGTATGGGTAGCATCGGTGCGACTTTGGGAAGTGCGTGATTCTTTTCTCCATTTCCACTAGTTCTTTTTTCACATGTAGCTAACTCTCTTGATCTTCAATGCAAGAACAACAAAGTTTGTGAAATGACTATTGAGGGCTTGTGGTGTTGTTGCATATCCACTGGGATGCATTCTGAAAAATATGGGATGTTTATTCACTCGGCTAAAATAGAATCATGTCTGTGTAAGTTTTGTTTTTTTCATTTGTGACTCACATGCTCTTTTGTATAATGTCAAGGACTTACATGTTACCTCAGTCAGTGTATGTCACTAAACTCAAGATGAAACAGAAGTACATGTCAGCGCCAAGAACCCGTGAAAACCAACCTGTATCATATAGAAAATACAAGGTTGTCAGTGAGGAAAGAAGTGTGTTCTCTTTATGAAAAACAGACTTTTCATCTGACAGCATAAATGAGAGAGCAGTGGTGACTGAGTGGTACATCAGCTGTGTTTTTCACAGTAAATAGAGACACACAATGACCGGCTGTCAGCATTGATTTTCATGTTCTTTTGCGCAGGTGGAGCCAAACAGCATAGCAGCGAGAGACGGGCGCATCAAGGAAGGAGATCGTATTTTACAGGTGCTTATTTTCATCACACTGACCAAAGTACATTCACACCAGCTTATAATTTTAACTCACAAGTACAAGTTTTCGCAGGCCAGCTATTAGGAAATATGGGCCCCAAAATGGGCCCCTCATGCACACAAATTGCCGTGTTGGGGCAAAATTTTATATTTCATGTGAATATCATCCAATTCATCATATTTTGATGTGTAATTTGTATCTACTCCATGTTAAGACTACAAGAATGCCCTCCAATGAATGATTAGAGGGTTTTTTTTTCTCTGGGTACTCCGGCTTCCTCCCACAGTCCAAAGACATGCAGGTTAATTGGGGACTCTTAATTGGCCGTAGGTGTGAATGTGAGTGTGAATGGTTGTCTGTCGCTATGTGTCAGCCCTGTGATAGTCTGGTGACCTGTCCAGGGTGTACCCCGCCTCTTGCCCAATGAGTACCTGGAGAAAACCCACGCTGACATGGGGAGAACATGCAAAATCCGCACAGAAGGGCTCCCCCACTCTGGGTTTGAATCAGGAACCCTCTTGCTGTGAGGCGACAATGCTAACCACCGCACCACTGTGCCACCATTTTTTTCCATGGCCAAAATTTAGCCTAACTTTGGAATGTTATTTGTTGGTACCAATGGATGCTGTAGGTCCTCTAGTTTGATATGATACCCGTGTCTTCACGTAGCCTTAAAACTGAGCCCAATACAGCACGTTTTATTCGCTAACTTTAGTCTGCCTCACTTCTCACCATCAGTTCTGCCTTCTTCACATTTTTTGGCCAGACATTTATTCATTGTCTACCTTCTCTCTCGTCTTGTTCTCTCTGCACCCTGGCTTTTCCTTTAGCGGTCCCTAATTTTTGGTGAGATATTCTGACTTAGCTAATGAGGCATCAGTCTGCCACACGTTCACATTTACGGCGCTTGTGAGTCCTGCACATCATGCACCTGACCCCACCTGCTCGGGGGTTGGGAGCTCCAGATGGGACGATAAAATACATTTATTCATCATGTAAATACATATACACACGTGGACAAAATTGTTGGTACCCTTCGGTTAATGAGAGAAAAACTCACAATGGTCACAGAAATAACTTGAATCTGACAAAAGTAATAATAAATGAAAATTCTATGAAATTTAACCAATGAAAGTCAGACATTGCTTTTCAACCATGCTTCAACAGAATTATTTAAAAAAAATAAACTCATGAAACAGGCCTAGACACAAATGATGGTACCCTTAACTTAATATTTTGTTGCACAACCTTTTGAGGCAATCACTGCAATCAAACGATTCCTGTAACTGTCAATGAGACTTCTGCACCTCTCAGCAGGTATTTTGGCCCACTCCTCATGAGCAAACTGCTCCAGTTGTCTCAGGTTTGAAGGGCTACAGTCCCATGGATCTTAAATTTCTGAATAACATGTGCAACTGTAGTCACAGGAACATCAAGTTGCTTGGAGATGGTCTTATAGCCTTTACCTTTAACATGCTTGTCTATAATTTTCTTTCTAATCTCCTGAGACAACTCTTTCCTTTGCTTCCTCTGGTCCATGTTGAGTGTGGTACACACCATGTCACCAAACAGCACAGTGACTACCTGTAGCCCTATATACAGGCCCACTGACTGATTACAAGATTGTAGACACCTGTGATGCTAATTAGTGGACACACCTTGGATTACCATGTCCCTTTGGTCACATTATTTTCAGTCTTTTCTAGGGGTACCATCATTTTTGTAAATAATTCTGTTGAAGCATGGTTGAAAAGCAATGTCTGACTTTCATTGGTTAAATTTCATAGAATTTTTATTTAGTATTACTTTTGTCAGATTGAAGTTATTTCTGTGACCATTGTGAGTTTTTCTTTCATTAACCGAAGGGTACCAACAATTTTGTCTACGTGTGTAACTTGTATTGTCAGAGATTTAAGTCAGTAAGTATTAATCTAATTTAAGGGTCAACCATGGACCTTTTCATGTGCCCCCTTGGCCTTAGGCCGGGGCCATCTGTACCCTTTGAACCCCCGACAGCGGGCCTGGGTTTTATTTTCAGTATTCTTCACACAGGGCAGGATATTATCATTTGGAGTCGCCCCAAAATTTTGGAGTACTGTTAGACTGAAAAATGTCCTATTGGACCAAAAGCCCATTTCTCAGATATTCTGTTATCCCAAAAACAAACGCACATTGCAAAGTCCATTTTCCTCTAAAATACAAACTCCCTGCAGTTAGGCAACCCAATCGCAAGAAAAAATGTTTGCGTTGTAGGTTTCTGTAAACTATGAATACGTTACATTCGTCAGCAATGCTTTGGTGAATGTGTGGCTAGGTTTAGGCACAAAAAACGCTTGGTTATGGTTAGGGAAAGATAATGTTTAGCTTAAACACCCATGTTTGATGGCACAAAAGTTGCCACAAAAGCAGGGACAAGTCGGTAAAAACACCCCGGACTGGTTGTTCAAACACCACTGAGTGAAATACATGAAGGGTTGATAAAAACACCTGTGACTGGGGGCTCAAATGCTGCAAGGAAACACCTCGAAGGTTCTGTATAAACACCTGGGGACTGGTGGCTCAAACGCTATCGGGAAACGCCTGAAAGGTTGGGTAAAAACACCCAGGATTGGTGGCTCAAACGCTGCTGGGAAACACCTCGAAGGTTTGGTAAAAATACCCAGCGCTGGTGGCTTAAACGCTGCTGGGAAAAGCCTTGAACGTTCAGTAAAAACAGCCGGAATTGTGTGGCTCAAAGGCCAAGTAAACTGGGACTAACTGCGGGGAGTATGTATTTTTGGTGAAATGGGCTTTTGCTTTTTGGATAACGGGCTGTCTCAGAAAGGGGCTTTCAGTCCAGTGAGACATTTTTGGACCCTGGAATTTTGGGCTGTCAGAACAACGGCATGGTACCATCTATATCTTTGATATCAGGCAAAAACACACAAAAAACGGACTAACAAACAAAAGGAATCCCCTTTTTCCTGTGTCTTTTTTCTGCCTGAGTAGATCCTCTGGGCTGATTCCAAGGCAGGCTTTTTAGCAGGTAGTAGAGCAGCTGGTGTCTCCAGTCAGGGCAAGCATATGTATATTTAATCACCTCGTTTTACCAGGGAAATTAAAGTCCTTAGTCGCAGTTACAGCAGGCACTACATCATCTCCAGCACTCCTCTCTGTCTCAGTCTTACTCTTGTCTCATTATGCGAAAACACCTAATAGTTCTCTCTAAACACATGCGGCTAAAAATGTTGCAGCCATATACTGTAGGAGCAGTTTTTCTACTCTGGATTGTCAGTCTGCTGCAGATACAAAATAGTTTCAGTGCTGATTGTTTTCCCACTGGAATACAGGTTAACAAATAGTAAAGCTTTGCACTCTTGACTCCACGCTTCCCAATTAGTGGCACCAGGTGTGTGTAGCCAAGGTGAAAAGCCCCTCGTTAAGACTTAACGAGAACATGTCTGTTTCTTGTCACGTCCTGAGCACAGAGCCTTATGCGAATACAGCTCTCATCCTTTTGTAGTTTTGTCTTATCTTCTTTATGCTGCCATGATCTTTATCACTAATTATGCATTTTTGTGTGTGATTGTATGAGCCATCACATTTGGTAAATTTAGCCAACATCATTTTGTGTTGTATGTGTGTATGTAGACACACATTTGAGGCCCGACCTCACCCAGCTAGTTGATGAGTTCATTGAAAACACCTTTGCCTCTGAGTGCCCTCCTTCTGATTGGCTGTTGCCCCTCACCTGAAAGACTATTTGAGCCTGTAGTGCCACACAGTCTGTAAGCTGTGCTGTTAGATTACAGATCTGTTTGCACCTGAAGAGTCTCTGAGTTGTGAGTGCAGAGGCATTTTTCCTACATGATAGTGGCCATTGTAAAACAGAACTGTATGGTTTTGTTTGAAAGGGAGGAAAATTTGCAGTAATAAAAATCATTTTGAAAGTGAGCGTGTACATTGCAAGACGAGCACATTGCCTTGAAGCATGCACTGAACTTCACCAAACATGCAGCATGCCCTAAACTTCATTTTCTTTTGAGAGCGACCTGGCCAAGAAGGCAGCATAAACATTATTACAACAAAAAACACAAGCAGACAACAATTGAGCAAGCACAACATACAGTTTAAATGTGATACAAATAACAGTTATGTGCAAACAATTTCAGTGGAAATTTGAGGGGCAATCACACTTACCAAGAGTGCTATTTTCTGGATCCTTTAAAACTGACTTGAGTTCCATCATATCAGCTCCCATAATATTAGGTCCTTCTGTAAATTATTCCAGGAGGAAGAGGCAGCGTATTTAAAAGCTTTTTCTTAGATAAAGCTGTTTTTTGATAAAGCTGTTTCTTTCGAACCTTGGGGACCAACATTTGTAAAATATTGTGAGAGTGCAGGCCATATGGATATTAGATTTTACACATGTATGTACACAGATAAGACAGGAACCAGCCCAAGCCGAGATTCATATATAAAAACCAACCAACACGAAAGTCTGTGGATGCACAGAGAAGGCCATTTAGCAACAGAGCACAGTGGTGAACAAGGTTTCCACATCCTGAAATAAAATGTAAAGCACAATGGAATGCAGTATACAACATTTTTAGGCACCGGTCAGGTGCATTCATAAAGCCCAGTTCAGACCAAATATGTGATAAGAAGAGCTGAAACTGGCACCTACTTGCAATGTGTTGTTCTATAACGTTCTAAAAGCTTGCCAGTTCACACCTGTTCAACTAGATGAGATGGTGTATCATCTCTATGCAACAACTGTACTTCTGTTCTGATTTCCTGATTTTCAGGCTGATTTTGTGGCTAAAATAAAATTTGTAGCTTCTTAAAATATGAATGAGCATAGTGATGAGATACTGGCTACAGCTGCATTTGTAGTAGAGATGAAGCAGCGAAAAACAGGCACAGAATGAACATCAGATGGACCACAATAATATAAGTAAGCAGCACCGATTAATCAGTCAATGAAAATGTGTGTGTGTGAGGCGGGGCCATAAGCACATACTGTACAGCAAGCAGGAGCAGCGACCCACTGTCCAACACTGGCACACCGTTAAGACGGAAACAGGGCTCAGTGGGGACGGAGGACCCTCTGCAGCAAGCGAAAAGGGCTGTCTGCAACCATTTTGACTTGACCAGCAGACTTCACTACAAGCTGTTTGGCTTTTGAAACAGGTCACAAGACCAGCCACTGGCAATTTGACCAACTGAGTTGCAGGTGACACCATCAGCCGGCTTGAGTTGAGCTCAGACCAGCCAGTTCATACCGCTGCAACTTTTCTCTGCAACATTCTAAAACAGTTTCGACTCATTGACACAGACACTTGCCTGAAGGGAGAAACAAGGGTTATTCCTAAAAATTTTCACTGTGTACTTTGAGTGACGACTCCTGATCAATATAATGTCAATATACATTGTGAACATTTCAATTTCAACCCCTCGAGCAGTTTTGCACTTCGTAAAAAGCATGAATTTGTATTTGTCTGCATCAAATACAAGCTGATGTTGAGTTTAATGGGACTGAACAACAACAAAGGCACACTTAACCTACGCACTTACTATGGATTCATCAGTTTTGACACATAAATGCAATATTAAGATTACAATTACAATTTAAAATCATGCATGCATCAACAACATGTGTTGTCCCTAACAAGATGAGTAGAATATATCTTCAAATAGAAAGGTTGAAAAACTTGCTGTGTGTAGTGTCAAGCTAACACAGTACAATCTAAGACAGTAAGTGACGAAATCGTTGAGCGTGATCATACAGTAAAGCAAAATTTAACAGCTTTATACAAGTACCTGATAATTATCATCCAGAGTAAACAATATGGGTAATTGAAGCACCACTTGGCAACATATTGCTAAAATACAGTTTGATGTACACTTACTATGTTATTTTCATAAGCATCTCAGGTTGCTTCCAATCCGAACATTAACGTACCAACATTACCTCTCCTCCGTATTTATTGAACATAGCACTCTGTGATCACCTCTATTCTCTCACTGTGGTGTTTCTGTGTCCCAGTATTGTGAATGATTGTGGGGAGCAGGGCCTGCTGTACCGCTGGCCCTATTATCTTCTTCTGACAGCCCCATTACTCTAGTGAGGAAAAGATGAACGCCACCTGTCAGAGAACAGTTAATTGTGTGTCTGGATGTGCAGAGTCTCGTGAGGTCCGCGCTCGCAATTGACTCCCCTTACCGAGCGCGTAGCCTACCCATGCCTTTCGTAAGGGATTGCGTGGAGTTGGAGGAAGTGATGGGAGAAAGGAGGAAAGACAGATGGAGAGATCTGAGAAGGAAAGGAGTGAGAAGAGACTAATGGAAGGGGAAAATGAGCAGAAAGAAGGAGACAAAAAGGTGTCAGTATGTGATTACTCAAGGTGTGTCTTGCAAGAATAGGAACAATGGTTAGTTGTGTTACACTCATCTTTTCATTCATGTCAGTTAAATGGATGATGATGGTAAAATTACAGGTCCTTTCTTGGGCTTACAGGGTTGGGACTTTCTACAAGTTTGCTCTTCTTAACATGACCATTTATACTTATCTTTGATGGACAGATAAATGGCTGTGAAGTGCAAGACAGAGAGAAAGCTGTTGCCTTGTTGTCGAGTGAAGAAGCGAGGAGCATCATACTGCTGGTGACAAGACCAGAAATCCAGGTAAACACTCGTACACCTTCACAGACTCCCCTGCCCTATCTTGACAGCCTATGTCATGTCAAATAGCTGCCTGCTAAGTGCCTTTTGCTTCCCTTCAAACTGTCAGCGTGATTGTAGTTGGAGTTTCTACACACACAGACACACACACGCACCGAGACAGAATTCTGACAAGATGTTGTGATTTCAGCTGGAGGAGGAGGTTTGGCTGGATGATGAGCAACAGGAGCTTGTTGAGGAGCTGAAGATGGAAATTCTGGAGGAGAGGAGGAAGCAGAAGGAACGGAATTTTGACAGGAGGGATGAGGTGAGAGTATAAGCTGAGAGAAATGCAACACAACAGGAGACAAAAATATCCAATAAAAGGGAGAAAAGTGTAACGAAAAGCGGGAGGAAATGTTACAGGATAGGAAGGAAGGACTCAGTGGGTGTAGACTGTGGCTTTGAGCCGTCTGTTTGGACAATGTCTGAGCTAACAACCTAAACTGAAATTGGCAAGTTTTGACAAAGATCTGGTTGTGCACTAAAGCACGCCTTCATCTGCCCTGTTGGTAAACTGTTGTAAAGATCTACACCAAATCAGACAACTTGTAAACACATGTCAGAAAAGCCTAGACTCGACCTTACAGGACTCTCATGCTACCCTGGCAGCAGCATGCACCTCCATTTCACATGAGCCTCTGTGATATCATTGCAGTAATGTTCTGCAAGAGTTTTTCCCCCTATAGCAGAATGATAATGTGTGCTTTCAGACCTTTCTCTAGTGCTGACACAGCACTGTGGAGAAAGGTCTGGCTACATGAGAAGAGGAAAGACTAAATGAAAGGTGACAGAAGAAAAAAGACAGCAAGAGAACAGGGTTTGATGTTTGTCACCTTACAGTATTACCAAACCCTGTTTTAGACAAGAACATTGATATTGGACGATTCTACAAATCTCTTGATATTTTTAAAATCCTTTGCAACTCTAGTATGGTTAGCAAAAGATCATGGCTATGACAAATAAACTACGCTTAAGGTTTGGCAAAGCACCTGGTTATGGTGATAGAAACATCATGGTTTCAGTAAATTAAGGGGCAAATTAACTCCAAGCAGGGTCTGAAATTAGCACCTGCCAAATGCGGGTCAATTGTTGGCTGTGGCATGTAAAATCGTCAGGTTGTCCGCCTGTTTGTCGCCACTTAGTCCATAAATAAACACTGCAGCTCCTCAAGACCAAGTACAGCTACCGTGTATTGTTTCCCAACATGTTCATCTGTGTGCATGCATGTGTACAGTGCCCTCCTACCCTTGTAAAATAGGGCTCCCCTGAAAGCCACAGTGTAATTCAAACACTGAACTTTACTGGTGGTGGAAGAATCTTTAACTAAAGTAAAAGTAGTAATACCAAAGTGCAAAAACACTCTTACAACTTACAAGTAGCAATCCTGCATTCAAAATCTTACTCAAGAAATAGTCCAAGTACTACCATCGAAATATAAAAATATGATTTTAAAAAAAGAGTAGCAGGTGGTAATAGAGAATTTCAGACCCTGTCTGCAGGTCAATGAGAGGATGCAAACTCTGGTCTCTAGCATGAAAACTGGATGTGCTAAACCCCAACTTTCAGCCTCAGAGCACACTACTTCTGCATTGGCATATGCACATAATTCCTGAGGGATACTCATCTGATCTGAACTGGGACAAACACACAAACAAAGCCCCTGCAAGTAAATGTTGCCCTGATTGACTAACAGTTTCTATGTTTTCTTCATACATTAGTATCTAGCTGAAGAAGAGATGACGACAGACACCGCTACCTGTTCCTCAAACAATCAAGACAAAGACAGTGGGTTTGGACGCAGCACAGACAGTCCGGAGCACCAACCCCTGCTGGCTAGACTCCACAGGAGGACCCCAGCCCATTGCCTGAGGGAGCGATGGAGGGCAGAGCATCCACACACAAGACGAGGGGCTGTGGTGCCACAGGACAACCAGGGTCCGAGGACATTGTCAAAAGGCCAAGGCCATGAAGGGGTAGTCAGTATTCGCAATGGTGGAGGTGGAATCCTAGGATTAGAAAATCGCTTCCAGCAACTCCTGGAGCTCAAGTGTCAAATCCGGAACGGAGGCGAGTGTGGGGTGTACTCCATCCGACACAGTATAGAGTGTAGTGTCACTGAGCAAGGCGTGGATGCAGATGCTGTAGATAGTGTTGGAGGAGGGACTGGAGTGGAGCAGGAGTTGAGGATGCTAAATGAGGAACTGCGAAGCATTGAGCTCGAGTGCCAGAGCATCATGCAGGCGCATCAGCTCCGCCAGACCCACCAGATGGAACCTTCACAACCCGCATCCAGCTCACCAGGACGGAGCCCCAAAGATGGACACAAGCTTCACGGCAGGTTGGCCGACATCCACGAATACCCTGAGCGGTCGGACAGCGATAGGATCCGGGAGAAGGACAGCTCCAGTGCCTACAACACTGCGGAGAGTGCACGCTCGACACCGCTAGGTATGGAGAGATCTCCTGATCATTCTCTGCAGAGACAAATCAGCATCACCAACCAGAAAAACCTCAGACTGGCTTCCTCCACACCCTCCAGCCCCATCCCTATCCCCAAGCCCCAGGGTACACCCAGTCGTAGCAGACCAGCAGACCCAGGCCCTGTTATCTCCAGCAGCCCAGATCAGAGCAACCCTTCCCGGTCTGAGTCAGACCCTGCCCTGCCTGCAGATGATGAAAGGTGTGAGAAGAAAGGGAGAACCAGAGATTCCAGGAGGGGGGTTACCTATGGTTCCTATCAAACAACTCCTTATCAAGGCCAGGGAGCATCCAGGCAACTGCAGGTAGGTTTCATCAAAAGTAGACATGTCAACCTAATGCTGATATGCTTTTGAGTGAGGCCTTCTGATGACTAACAGTGTTCTCTGTGTTGCAGAGCTATATGCAGCTGCTACAACAGCACTCATCCCTGGAGTATTCCCAGAGCCAGCTGAGCCTGCTCAGTGTCTGTCGAGATCCCGCGCACCGAAGCGGACGCCCTGGGGAACCCCGCCTGGAGTGGAAGGTCAAAGTTCGGGCTGACGGCACACGCTACGTGGCCCGGAGGCCTGCTCGTGACCGAATCCTAAGGGAGCGGGCGCTAAGGATCAGAGAGGAGAGGAGCGGAGGCATGACTACAGACGATGACGCTATGAGCGAGATGAAGATGGGCCGCTACTGGAGCAAAGAGGAGAGGAAGCAGCATTTGGCACGGGCTAGAGAACAAAGGAAGAGGAGGGAGTTCATGCAAAAGAGCCGCCTTGAATGTCTAAAGGAGGGGCCAGCCAGTGGAGCGGAGGGCAGGAAGGAGGTCAATATTTTGGAGCTCAGTCACAAAAAGATGATGAAGAAACGGAACAAAAAGATCCTGGATAACTGGATGACCATCCAGGAGTTGATGAGTCATGGGGCAAGAGTCCCAGAGGGCTCCAAAGTACATAACGCCTTCCTGTCTGTCACAACTGTCTAGCGATCACAAACAGAACTGCGTATTTTGAAGTACTGAACACTTTAATATCAGGTAGCCTGCGTTTCAGGAACTACTGCTTTATTTAAAAAAGTGTCAGTTTGTGAAGTTAAATGAAAAACGTCACTGCGGAGGACTTCTGTAGCATTCCTAACGCAACTTTGTAACTACCACTTTTAAGAATGTTTGAATACTTCTTGAACTCTATCATTACAAGACCTCAGCCATTCAAACTTTTCACTGTTTTTACACTGGCTTTTTGGTAATGCACTGGCTTCTGATAGCAGATGATTTTGGTAGCATGTTGGTTCAAACTGATTCACACGAAAAAGTGAAGAAACCAACACTTTGACTTCATGTACACTATGTAACGTGTCTTCATACTCTCCATTCTTGTTTCAGTGCATATGAAGCGGCTTCACTTGCCTCGTTCAAGGTGGCATTTTTTTATAATGGGGAAAATACAGTATTTTTCACACTTTGTAAACTCAGTAACTTTTTGTAAGGGATTTTTTTACAATGAATGTCAATGTACTGTAAACATTTTATTGTAATTTATTATTTATGTTTGTATCACCAAACCATCAAGGTCAGAGTTGACACTATTTGATTGTATTGTAGCCCGAAATGTACGCCAGACCAGCACAAGAGAGACATGAGAAACTTTGTGAAGTCCCTGAACTCATCTCTTAAAAAACACTCCTTTCATTGTGTTGAACGTCACTTGAGTCAGAGTCGTCGTAAAAATTTAAAGCACTGAAAATGTCGTCACGCTATCTCAAAAGCTCAGATTATTCATGAGCTGGGAGGGCTTTTTGAAACAGTTTTACCTCACCTTACAGTCAAAACTCTGTTCCGTCAAGTGGTTTAATACCTTAATTTAATCGTTAACTCAATGCTAAACCCTTACTATGAACCATAAATGTGTGAATTATGTTTAAAATGTTATATAGATTCATATTTATATTGTTTACTGTTATTTCTATTTATTGTAAATTAATTTTTATGGTCTGTCTGATAAATGTTTCACATTAAGTGGCTACTCTTGAAAGGGAAGTCAAGAAAATGTATCATAGTGCAGCCCTTCAACTAAAACCTGCTGCTTGTCACTGTAAAGTCCATTGAAGAGGCCTTGAGTTCAGTATTTGTTGATGGTGATATTTGTAATAAAACTAATGAACATTTTGTCTTTTGTCACGTCAATATGTAAATCTCCACATTGAAGACTTTTGGCCTCTAGCAGCTTGGCTCCAAATATAGCAATGGTAATTTGTTCCACTCCTTTAGTCCTGGACTAAAATATATGGACAACTAGTTGATGGATTGCAATGAAATTTGATGCAAACATGTCAGAATAAATTGTAATACCAGCATCATCAAGTCAAATTATTAATATGTCCCAAATTCGTCCAAGCTTTGACTAAATATGTGCAAAACTTTATCCCTTTCAACCTGGTTTCGCTCCAAATCCGGTGCTTGGGCGGTGACTTGCAGCATCAGATACTGACGGAAAAAGCCGTCCTTTAACATCGGCATGATGCACCGTTATAGTTTAATGGCACTCGGCGGGATCAGGGAAAATGCAGTTGGACAAGAGATAAAGTTAAGGCAGCGAAAGTCCAACTTAGGTGTCCGCTAGGGGTGGTGGTTGGGTCCAACAAACACTGACTTTGACCCAGGAAAGCAGCGTTCACCTTGCATATGTTTTCAAAGCCAAACTCTGTTTTTTTCCCCCAAACCTAGCCATGTGCTTTTGTTACCTAAACCTAACCACATCTGTTTGTTGTTGGAGGAAAAAAACGTCAATTTGTGTTGTTGTACTGCCATAGTGCATTTATTTTGAAAGAGACTGTATATAAACAGTAAATTTCTTGTGGAAACGGAAGTGTATTTTGAAAGAGGACAATGCATGTAACAGGCAGGACACGGTGTCCAAGAACATCAACAACCAACACACCCAGGGTAACTTTCATGCTATATCTGTATGTTAAAGGTCCATGACCAAACATCGATATGTGACGAGGTTGGAGTGCGAATGTGTTGACCCATTACCCTCAGCTGTACTTTAGTTCTAATTAGCAAATATAGTAAACTAAGATGGTGAACATGGTAAACATTACAGCTGCTACACATAAGCTTGTTAGCATCATCACTGTGAGCTTGGTAGCATGCTGATAAGAGCATTTAGCCCTAAGCACCACTGTGCCTAAGTACAGCCTAACAGATTGGACTGGGTATCGGTACTCGATACCATAAAGTATCAACTGAAATAATGCCGTGCCAAATAGTATCGAAAGTCTTCCAACAATATACCTGCATTCAAACCTTTTTGCACTGGGGCCTGATCCTGGACTGTCCTGATGCCCCGCCAGATCAGCAAAACTTTCTGTTGCTGCCATCTGTGGAGTTGCTCTTCTCCCAGCCAATGGTTAGATCATTGTTGGTCCCGATAGCACAAGCTAACACTGCAGCAGTGGCTAACATCTGACACAACTTATTTTAACGTTGTCAGTAAACTCACACCGACACGGAAACAGCTTGACTCTGCCATCAAACCCATTAATAACCATTAATATCACTATCATTAGCCATGTGATGTAAACATTTAGCCTGCTCACTGTGTGTATGAGCAGCACAGTGGTGCAGTGAGTAGCATTGTTACCTCACAGCAAGAAGGTTCCTGGTTTGAACCCGGGGTAGGGGGTTTGACGCACCCTAAGTGGGTAATTTGAATCTTGAGATGGGGAAGCCCTGCTGTGCGGAGCTGGCATGTTGTCCACGTGTCAGCGTGGGTTGTCTGCGGGTACTCCAGCTTCCTCCCATAGTCCAAACACGTGCAGATTAGGTTAATTGGTGACTCTAAATTGGCCGTCAGTGTGAATGTCAGCATGAATAGTTGACTGTCTCTGTCTCAGCAATAGTCTGGTGACCTGTCCAGGGTTGCCCGACTCTCGCCAAATGTCAGCTGGGATAGGCTCCAGCCCCCTGTGACCCCTAACAGGATAAGCGGTTACAGAAAACGAATGAATGAATGAATGAAACTGTGTGTGTGTGTCCGACGCAGAGTTCACTCTCTCGCAGCAGCAGATGCAACACATACAGTCTATGGTGTGATTAAGTTGAGCGCCGTGTATTAAGAGTTGGCAGTTCAGCGTGTCGAGATGCTACAAAAACATTTGAAAGTATGGCTATACTGCACGCCACTGCATTAACATAATGGGAATTGAATGATACACTCTATTAGTATAGGTATACGTTTTAAGGGTACTGGTATTGGTGCTGTAATTGTGATATTTGAAAGGCCCCCCGACTGCCAGAGCCTGAAGAATCACGTTTAAATGTGTATGAATTAAATAGCTGACCTCCATACATTGTGTCTATTCAGTGCCGAGTTCCATCCCCTGTGGAAATACAAAATCTTGCCGGACCAAATACAAATCAGCCATATCATGTTCCTGCTATCCCTCCATCTGCTTAGTGTCAAACACAGGGCTCCAAAGTTTTCAGTGATTCACTTTAAATGTGGCTCAGTCAGCATGCATTATTCATGCTGGGGCCAGCAGTTTACATGTTTATATTTGAGAGGCACAGGAGCAACACTTGCATCCCCCTGCACTATAATAAAATGTGCTCTTTGTGAAGAAAATGTATTGTCTCCTGCAGAGAGCAACACATTTGATCCTGTGTGCTGGTGTCAGGCAAGGAATACACGAGGAGGCAGCTAGGTTATTTATCTAAGATGCATAATGCAGGAACATCTACGCAAGTGCTGCCGCTGATCAATACTATGCAATCAGCTGCGTTCTAAAGTCTATTCGTGAGTGATTATAAAGAAAATGATTGCTAATTAAACACATGGGAGAATTATATGGGACCTGCAATGATTGCCGCACCTGGAAAACTACCACACCTGCCTCCAGGCTGCGCCAAACCAAGCGTCCTGATCTCCATATTCACACTCAGGAAGTCATAAAGCATTTTGATGTTTTGTGGCTTGATAGCACACAGTAGTAATTTACCCTGTCGCTTCAGTTTACAGTATTCATGTATTCACACTGGGATGACTGACTGACAGTGTGTGTGGGGGGCGGGATACGGGTGCAGAGAGGCTGTGTGCGTGTGGGGGGTGCGTGTCCATTTAGCGATAGGAGGCATCAAAGCTAAACTATACTCCCATTTCAAAGCATTAAGGAGACGGCGGTGGAGTCTCCTCATCCCCTGTCAATCTGCTGTGTCTGTCCACAGCCCACTGAACTGAAGAATTAATGAGCGACATCAGACTGGCATCCCCATCGCCGCAGCTTTTATGCATAATATTAAATCAGGTAAGCAATGCACCCACGTTTCTCACAGCTAACCATCTCCCTGTAAAATATCCAACTGGATATATCTGTGTGACAGAAGTGGCACAGGAACTGAGGAAAAAAATGGTTGCAGTCAACGTAGTATTATAAATGATTAATCCCAATGTGCATAGCAGAGATAATTGAATGTTGATCTGTTACAGTAGTATGGTGTGGTGGCCTACGCTGAAATAGGCATGCATTTCCGTTAATCTATGAAGCAGAGTGGTGTGAAATATACTTTAATGCTATGGCACTGAGGCTTAGGATGCAGACATGATAAAAAATAAAGTGAATACCACCTTAACTCTAGTAAAGATGATACAGGCTTGTTCAGAGGAGCACAGCCTTTGCTTGAATGTTTCTTAACTATGATGTTAGCGCAGAAAACCAAGTCTGATTTCTCAGAAGTATTTTAGATTCTAAAGCATGGCATTATAAATAAAATGGTTTATTGATACCTGCTGGATGGATGCAGTCGATGCCGGTCAGGTCTGTGCAAGTTAACATCATGAGCAGTTTCTGAGCACAAGTTGGAATATCATATTTAGTACATGACTTCTAGAGGGATAGTTTGAGGTGTCATTTTGGGAAAGTTGCTGTCTTGCCAAGAGTTAAATAGCATGATTAATAACTCTCAGAAAAGTCCATTAAATATGAAGCTACAGCCAGTTAGCTTAGCATAAAGAATCACTGTATCACTAATCACTATCACTATGTCGTTATGCGAGGTGCCACGCCATTGTTCTGACAGCTCATCATTCCAAATCCTTAAGTCCCATTTTCACCAAGTGGTATAGTTCAGTTCAGCACACAGATCTGGTACTAAAAGGTGAGCCAAACTCAACTGTAATCAAAAAGGAGTGACATAGGTTATAGTGCTAATTCCACACTATATTTAGATTATTTTGCTGCTAAACCTTGCCATCAGACTACCCTTCCTGACGGTGAACTAAAGCCGTTGTCTGTGCTCTCTTCAAAGCCACCAGACACCATCAACAGATACAGTAATTGTACCTCACAGCACATGGAAGTTGCTTGTCTACCTCTGATTTGATTGCTTAATTTGTTTGTTATTGTTGCAGAACTGAAAACACATGGTGTCCATAATAGCACCTGGGGTTATACAGCAGGTTTATGTAGCAACAACATCATGCAGAAACTGTCACATCACATAGAGAAAGGCTTTTCAGGCTCAGACATATATGCTTTGACCAAAAATGTCAATATTTGGATTTGAATACATCATGAACACAACTGAAAATCTACAGAATGACATAAAAACCTCAGATAAATAAATAAAAAAGGAGCTGCCCTTTAATGGACAGCCATGAGATGGTGGTATCAATCTTCTCACTTAACTCTCGGCAAAACAGTGAATAAGCATTTGTCAAATGTCAAACAGTTTCTTTAATGGATGTGAAATTCAAAGATTTTTTTAAGGACAGTTTGAAGAAAAACGTACCACTACCTTTACAAAAGATCAAAACAAGCAACCTTGGTGAAAAACAAAGAAAGAAATGTACAAAAACTGGATCCAGTCCAGGAAACATCCATCAGTTTTCCTTATTAGACACAAAAGCACGCAGTGCAAAGGTGTTGCAACTCCATGTGGAAGACATCAGGGGGATTTTGTTCATTCAGTAATTAGTGTTTGTGGAAGAGTTAGGTCGGTGTTTGTTGGAAACTTTACGGCTATTTATTCTCTCAAATCTTGTGCTATCCTCACAGCAGGATGTTGCCATAAACATAAAAACACGAATATGTGAAATCCGTATACCCTGACTCCTCTTCAACCAGTCCTCTCATCTAGATCTGTCTCATTCAAATTCCAACAGCTGAGCGGCCTCGTGCTGCACAGATGAAAAAGCGTGGTATCCTGGCTCTCTTTAATCTAACGATGCCTTTGAAGCAGCTGCGAAAGAGCGGGACTAGAACAAAGTCAGGTGTTCTTTACTGAGACGCCAGTTTTGACGACTTGACGGCAAGTGGGTGACACTTTGGGTGTGTGCTTGGGTGTTGACTGTGTGTGTCCCTGAGTGTGATTACACAAAGTGCCAATATAAACATTAAAAAAAGATCCTCACCATTATAAGAAAAAAAAGAAAAAGCAGGATTACTTTTGCTTGTTTGTTGAATTATTTTAACATGGCTCGACATACGAGACAATAACAATCCATCAAAAAAAACACATATTGGACTTTAAAAAATGTACCTTAACTGCTCTAACATAGTGTCCTAACAGCAAGTGAGCACTTCTGTTATGTCTATAAACAAACCACATACCCATCAGCTGTGCGTTCAAGATCAGACTGAAGATGTAACCTCTTAAAGCACTGTAGTTCAGTAACGCCATGCCGTTGTTCTGATGGTTAATTATTCCAGAACCTTAGCCTGAAAATGTCCCCTTGGAACGAAAACCCATTTGTCCGATAGCCCACTATCCTGAAAACAAACCTGCTTTGCTCCCAAGGCCTGTTTCTCCTTAAATAATCCCTCTCCCCGCAGTTAGAGAGATTCACGGCCCTGCCTTCTAATGTTTTACATCCTCTTTAGCACCATTGATTGGAAGCATTTGTGAATGTATATGACTCTCGGAACTGACACATGGTAACTTACCAACTACACGGTTCAGCTGCTCCAAACATCAGACCTCCAATATGGCAACCACCCATGTGCATCCATAAAGAAATGTGACTAGCATATTCTTCTAAGGAGATTAGGGCCTCTTACATCGTAATACATAATACCAACCAGTGAAGGATTAGATTAAATATCCGACTTTGAGGTTCCACGTAGCTTCTGCAGTGTTTTCCTTGATGCCCTGACCCTGCATGACCCGCCCTACTCTGCCTTTAATTATTCTTACCCTCATCCTAACCAATCTCCCTCCTCCTGTTTAACCTAAACAACAAAGGCAAGGAGTTTCAGACAGTCAGAGTAAGGTGCATCATGCCTTTACCATAGCAAGAAGGTGAGGCTTCAATGGGCTGACAAATGGACTTTTGGTTCACTGGAACATTTTTCAGATTATAGGGTTTTGGTATCATGAGCCATTGGAACAATGGCAGTTTCCATGTAGTAAACAATCAATCGACGTACTTAACTGATGACTTTTTGTAGACAAGAAAGAGAAGCTGGATCTTCTCTCTCTTTTTGTAACAATAACAACCTTATGTATATTTTTAGGCAACTTCAAGATAAGGATGTTGGTGGGTATTAAATGTATACATCCTTTTTCAGCTAACCAGGTTGAATGTAGCCCACAGGGCGATTAAGCATGTCAGTGTGGAAATCTGCCAATTTGAATCCTTACACCATGTGGGATAATCTGAGTGCCGAATGAGTGATTGTTCCTCCTACCTCAGCAGCTACCACTCAGGAGCACTTGTGCATGGTAATTAACCCCCTACTGCTCCAATGAAGTTGGTAACTGGTAAACAGTGTACGGCTGTGCTTATGTGCCTTGCAACAATGCAGGAAAAAAACATGCATTCTCAGCGAAAATAAGGGGTATTAAAGAATCATTGATGTAAACTGTGTTGTGCGCATCGTTGAATGAGCGACCTGCAGATGTAGATTTGATCAATCAGTGTTGTTTGTCATGCCAACAACAGCCAAGCCTGTCATATATTTTAATATGCAGCACAATCAAGAGTTGTGTCTTATTACGGAATAAATGACTGATTAGGGTGGGGTAATGACTGATAATTTTCCATTCATTAAACCTCTATTCACAGCCTCAATTATGCGCTAATGGCTCATTCAGACATCTAATTAACTAAATGGATATTTTTCACTGTCTTTTCCTCATGAAGGACAACTAACCGTACTCCTGTGGAACTTCAGTCAGTTTCAAATGCAGAAATTAAACACTGTCTTTTTGTCTTTGTTGGTACAACTGAGGTACTCTTCTCCCTGCATGGATTTATTGTCATGTTACTTTTAAAGCTTTGCACACAAAGCCTGTATTTTCTGAATATCTGGGTCTTTGCATGATACAAATCAACCTTTCGGAAAACGCTTTTGAATAATATAAATTGTCAAAACATGAAGGAGGCCATTCAGAAAAGACAACATCTATGAGCAGGTGTTCTCAGCCAGCATGGCAGGAAATAGGGCACTGATTGAAACATTGGGGGAAACATCTGGGATCAACGCTGTGACCCAGTCCCTATTGAACTGTCTCTTTTGCCACTAAACCACCCAATTTCCACCAATTATTAGTACACAGAGAGACCACTGTGAGGTTTCAGCATAGAAAATCAACAAATTTTCATACAACGAAAATGAACATGCAACGGTTCGTAAGACATCTAACAAATTGGCAGCTCGCGAATGGTGTCGTCATGTTACACACTTAACATAAAGGTCAGCAGGTCAGGCTTAGGCAAGTAAAGTTACATAGGTTAGGTTTTGGAAAAGAAAAATGGTGTCAACGTACCCTAGAATAACTCAAAGTCCACTTGGTTTCACATGGGATACGAACACCGATCTCCTTGAGGAAAGTCATTGAGCATAGTGTTAGTTCGACCAGGACATGATGTCAAGCTCAGCTCACATCCCAGCTACATCAGCTGATCTCAAACAGCTCAATCAACTGATGGAGCAGCTGATTGATGGAAGGCAGTCAGCTGATAGATCACATGATTCCTTTCTATGCAACCAGTTGGTGAATCTCATTCAGGGCGCCCTATTTAAACTGCTCTGACCTGCCTACTGTTGCTGCTTCCTCTGCAAGCTGCTTTGCAACCCACCTCCACCCCAGCTCCTCCTTTTCATGTTGTGTCTGACTTATTAATGTCATTTCTGTATGTCAGTGATGCAGCTCAGGGGGTCTTTGCTGCTGCTCTCCCTGCCTTAGGCTTTCTGTGTAGGCACATGGAAGGGCAGGGAGGTTTGCTCTCTCTGCCTCCGGCTTTTCTTGTTTGCACGTGGAAGGGCAGAGAGGTGTGCTTTCCAGGAAGCTTTCCATGTAGGCCTGAGGAAAGGCTGAGAGGCCCCAGAACAGAGCCATACCACCAAATATGATACTGCAAATGGAAATAAAGTGTTCTTGACTGTACTGGTTTTTGACCTATGCATCACCCAATCTGACTCCATCTGTGGACTTTTGCTCTTTATACAGTTTCCTCCTTTACTCCCATCAGCACATTGGTCATGTGACTGCCGCCTTCCTCACATTTTGTAGGTATATGTATGAACAGTGCATGAGAACAGCCTGATAAGATGCTATTGCTTTATTTTGCTGCCGCCACAGACCATGGAATGTAAAGATCTGCTACTATGGAATGAAAACTAATGCAGAGCTGTAGCTGCAACAATAAAGGACTCGTCATCTGAATATTTTATATTGTTAATTAAGCACAAGTCCTCACGCAGATTTAATACTTGAGATGATTGGAACAGAATACATACAGAGGTGGGGTGGCAGCTGAACAAAGAGGCTGTAAAAGTTCCTCTGTGGGATGGTGGAGGGAGAAGAAAAGTGTTAAATGAATGAGAGGAGCCAATGGCTTTCTAGGATTTTTTGAGTGAGGCACAGTGGGTGTGTGCTTTGGAGAATATGTCTTGTTCCCATTTGGTTATTTTAATTTCACCTGAAAGATTGTCCAGGTGAGGAAAGTATTACAATCTTTAATAATCAACTATAACACCTGAAAATTTGTGTTAATATTCTTAGAGTTTTGCTCCAAATGTTCCAAGACATGAGAAGAAATATGACACATAACATACACCTCCTACAAAATTTGATTTTTTTGCTTTTGATATTTTTTGGAGCTGCCTTATATATTACAAGACAGATATGTAATGCGAGCGTAACGCTTTGAAGTAGTTCTTTTCAAGTGGCTTTCTTTCAGTCTCAGCTGTGACAATAGCGGTTGGTTGCAGCTGGTTTCATAATCCAGCCGATCTGACACCTGGATTATCCTGAGAGACAAACATATTCTGTGTCAGTCTCTCCTGTGGGGTGAAGGCTTTGATTAGCCACTGTTGTGCTCAACTATTGATCCGGTTGACTGCTCCTTATCTTTCTCAGTTATTACTGGTTTACTGCAGGCGTCCTGGTGGGCTCAGGGTTGTGCTGGGAATACCATCTCAGCCCTGCTCGGAGGATTCAAAGCCCTGCTGAGCAAAGGACGGGGAAAAAAACATATTTTTTTCCCACAAACTATATATTATTTCCAAAATGTCTTATTAAAATGCTACATAGGCTGTGTTTTGCAATAAATCAAGAATAACAAGTATCTAAAATATATCAATAACCCGGTCAGCTTTGTCAACCAAAGACCAGGTATCCATCCATGAAGCTTTAAATGATCATACCAGCACACAGTTTGTTTTTATCAAAAGCTATATGATGTATTTTCCACAGTCTTTTCTACTGCCTCTGCATTGCCACTAAAAGAACTCACGTAATAGCACAGGAAAAGTTTTATTAAACACAAGTGAGATGTGTCATGTAAGGAAAAAGTGCATTACGCCTGCTGTTTAAGATAATGCATTACATCAGTCGAGACAGCAGTACATCTTCACAAGCTGTTTTTAATGGATTTGTCCAAACAACAGGCGCCTGTGACCTCCATGAGGTAGGGAACAAACAATGGCTTTGGACTGTGGCAAACACAGCAGTAGGTCTGAGAATTCTTATGGCTATAAGTGTTAGGGGAAAAATAAAATGCATCATTTTGCAGGTACTATGCTTTTTAGTCATGCTTGCTGCGTGGCTTTTGGGATGGAAATGTCAGTGGTATGGATCAACAAAATCGTATCTGCCTTAACTTTGATCCACCGAATCGAAACTTGTACGCTAACATGGAAGACAGACATAACTAGGGTCTTCCAATGATAGAGCTGCATCATTGGCCAGAGTCCGTTCCAACCTGAGGTCAATGGAAATTGTACTTGGGACCTCAAACCTGAAAATGTTATGGTTGTAGACCGCCATCATCAGCCCCTAAAAGTGAAAATGATTGAAGATGAACTATGGACAACAGACCTGTGCATCGAACCCCTGATGGTTCTGAGTCATCCCTTCTTTACTTGCAGCCTCTTTCAGAGCTCCCATCCTGACACCTGCATAGTGACAAAGGACACTGAGGAGGCTGTGCCAGACTTTAGCTGGCAGCCTGCCTCATATCAGACAGCAGGACCGGGGAGCACTCTTAGATGACTCAGAGTCGCAACTACAACTGCATCCCTTGTTGAAGAAATTGGAGTGAGAGAAAATGACACACTGCTCCCAAACCTGGAGCTTATGTGTACGGCCAGTGTCCTGAAAGAATGCACTGTTGTATCACAGTTACATATCTTTAGGGTCACTGTTTTTGCTTTCTATTTCCTGAATAATGTTTGATATTTAAAAATGGAAATCCTTTTCTGTGTGTTGATTGATGTAATTGTACATTTTTCAACTCTTGTGCTTTGTTTTAACTGGACATACTTAATCTTGAGTGCTGCCATTGTAATTTACACACTAACCATCCTGAAAAAATTCAATAAACAGACTTAAAAATATATTATTTTCGTGCAACTTTGTTGTAAATAACTTAAACACACCCACATGTGTCATGTGACGTCACAGTCTAAAGTCCAGCGCAGATCAAAGATTCATGACGAGACGAGTTGAAACAGGCAACCACTTGCAGTGCGCCGTTCTGCAACATTCTAAAAACCTGCCGCTTCACACCAATGCAACTAGACGAGATGGTGCATCATCTCTATGCAACAACTCTCTTTACCTTTGTTCTGATTTCCAGCTTTTCAGGCTTATTTTGTGGCTGAATATAATTTGTGGCTTCTTAAAATATGAATGAGGATAGTGACAGTGAGATACCAGCAACTTTTCTTTGCGACGTTCTAAAACGGTTTCGTCTTGTTGCAAATCATCGGTCTGAACTGGGCTTAAGAGACAGGTGATGCTAAGGACTTTAAACCTATCTCGTCTTGAAGAAAAAAGTAAAATCACGAAAGTCAGTGAGTGAAGAAAAAAAACGGGCACAGCAGCTGTTAGCTGTTAATTCTTTCTTTTAGCAGTGTTTTAGAGTGGTTGAATACTGATGAATATAATATTGGTATTCATGATAAGGTCCAGTTTCATCACCATCATCTTACATCATTTGCAACACTACCATCATGTAGTCTGTTTTATAAATATTATATGATGTTAATATGCCTGTGAAAGGTGTCTAAAGTAATACCTTTTGAAACATGATCGGTTCATTACTTAATTATTTATTAAGAAAAGATCCCTATTCACTGATGCCAATGGCACCAGCTAATCCTCCTAGGGTCCTACATTCAGTGCATTGTATTTATCTCACACACCCTGTACACTGGTGCGTGTGATGTACATCAGATTAATCACAAAAGACACCATTATCACCTCTGTGCTACACTATCTTCCTCAACTATGCACCTTCAATTATGTTACATTAACTGGTCGCAGATGTTCACTGAAGCATCCATACAGACACACATACAATAACACTCTCATTAAGCAATTAGTCTCACGATCAGTCCATTAAAAAGCCTAAAGGTCCATCACCAGCAAGCAGGAACAGGTTGTAACCAACACTCAAGTTATGCATTTGTAAATAAACTCTGAATAAGGATTTACTGTTGGAGTGACGTATGTAGAAGGAGCAGCTATTCCAATGATTGATGGCACTATTAATGACTGTCCTTTTTAAAGTTTTAGATTTGGCCACCAATAGCAAATGTATTCCACTAATTATACCTGCTAAACATCAGAATATTTGTTTAGCTTATTTGTTCCATTGTTCTTTGTATTCACATTCACAAATACATTATCAGTGTAGTTGGTTGAATCTTGTTGAAATTAGGGGAAAACAGTGACGATGTCAGCTGACAGCTGTATTTTAGAGAATGCACAAATTGGTTCTGGGGGCATGTAGTAGACAAATAAATCAATAAAAGCATGCGTAAATAAACAAATATACCTCTTAAGTATAATTTTCACTTCTTAAAAGGAGAGATTGGGTGTGCACTCATTTCGATCCTTTCAGAAAAGTCTATTGACCATATGGATCATTGGATACTGAAGTGTTTTCACCAACTTACTCCATCCTCCATGAATAGCTCCCTGAATGGCCTACTTGGAAATGGCAGCCCTAACCGAGTGTCATTAGGCCTGATGAAAGCAAATTGATTTCGGTGGCAAGAGGATTTCCAGAGGAACAAGTGCCTCCGTGAGATTGTGTTAAACACAGACAGGATGTGTTTTCCTTTTTTTGGAGCAAAGGTGGACAGATGGTGCTCCCTTCCCCAACTGCCCCTGTGAAGCTGTGAAAAAAAGAGGACAGGAAATGAGACAAAAATCACGTCCCGCTCGGAGTAATTGATCTGGCTTTATGAGAAACTGCACTGTGAAGTGGTAGGCGAGTCATTGGAGCTTGCGGGCCAATCATGCTGAGAAAAATTAGGTGAAAGGCTGCTTAAAGCTGCACCATAGAAGTCTGGTAAATTAACGGAAAAGCAATAAAAGCTGGTCAATGTGTGTTGCCTTTTAATTTTTACCAAAATGAGGCAATTGTATATGTGTGTATGTCCTCATAGGGGAATACATATACAAACATACACTGAACAAAAATATAAACGCAACACTTTTGTTTTTGCTCCCATTTTTCATGAGCTGAACTCAAAGATCTAAAACATTTTTTTATATACACAAAAGACCATTTCGTTCACCAAGACCATATTGTTCACAAATCTGTCGAAATCTGTGTTAGTGAGCACTTCTCCTTTGCTGAGATAATCCATCCCACCTCACAGGTGTGGCATATCAAGATGCTGATTGGACAGCATGAATATTGCACAGGTGGGCCTTAGGCTGGCCACAATAAATACTGCAGCCTTTTTAAGCAGTTTCAGTGGCTTGAACCGGCTTCATTTTGACGCCTGCATTCTTGAAGTCAGTGCCATGTTTACAGAACACTATTGCAATCCGATCATTTTATTTGGCGGTTTCAAAAAGACAAGTCTTCGTGTGGATATTGCCTTAATTTCATGGTGCTGGCATGCTGTCTAAAATCACACAGAAACAGCATGATGCCACTGCTCTTTGATTCTGTGTAAAAATGCAAAGGTGGCATAAAGAAGGGACTTAGCAGCGCAATCTCCGTTTAAAAAGGGCTAAAGATAATGCTAACACACTGATGCTTATCACCTTCACCATCTTTGTTCAGCCTATTAGCATGCTAATATTTACTAATTAGTGCTAAACACAAAGTACAGCTGAGGCTGATGGGAATGCCCCACGTTTTACATTTGTCTCGGACTGCATGATATAATAGATGTAGCTACCCTGACATCGACCACTGGTTTGTGGACTGCCATTTTGAAGCCTCATGTTTGGCATTCAGCCGTTACCATCTTGGAGCTGTGGAGAAGTGAGAGAGATGGATGTCATCTGCATAGACTGTAGCAATGCCTTGCAGAAAGCCTGTCACTTAAAGCAGCCCTGCCCTTAAATACGCATAACTTAAAGCCTTAATAAAAAGGTAAATGGGTGAGTTGTATAAAAATCAAACTCCTCTACAGTTTCCATGAATGTTGAAATTAGCTACAGAGACCAAAACCATTTTTGTACCAGGCTATAAACATGTTTATTTCTGCTGTAAAGTTGGGCATTTTAACATGGGGCTCTATGAGGATTGACTGTAATTTGGAGCCAGCCTCAAGTGGCCATTAAAGAAACTGCAGCTTTTGACACTTATGCAATGGCTTCATTTTTCAGTCCCAGAGGTTGCCGCTTGTTATTTGGTCATAAACAAATCCAATTTTGACCTGATGACGGTACTAAAGGGAAATCAGGGCATCACCAAAGTTATTATAATTCATCTTGAGGGGGGCATGAACGTCTGCACCAAAATTCATAGCAGTCAATCTGGTAGTTGTTGAGACACTTCACTCTGAGCCATGTAATGTAAGTGTAAACACTATGGTAAAGCCAAAGTCTGTAGGGTTCATCCTCTGGGCACCATGAATGTAATGTCATTGCAAGTCCATTCAATAGTTGTCAAGACATTTCAATTTAAGCAACAACTTCTTAAAGACAAACTAAAAAGAGAGAATCCAGGTGCCCCACAGTTTCTAGTTTGATGAGGACTAGCATTTCTTTCATTTTTCATCATTTCTTTCAATCATTCCTCCATTCAGTCTCTCAGTTTTGAAGTTTCTGAAACTGTCCATCTTTCCTCTGACAAACTTGCTTCAGGCAATGTGAAGCCTACATAAAAGGGCACTGTACATCCTCTGAATAAGATGTTATATACTGACAAGGTTTGTTGGAGACTCTTGTCTGTATCTTTTGAGTGCATCTGACTGATTTAGCCTTAAAGGTTCAAAACAGAATCCAACTTTTCAAATCACAAAGTACACCTTTAGACTTTTGCAGCACAGGAGAGATGGTGTTTTTGAAGGTTGGAATCAATAAAAAGGTTCATCTGAGTGAGGAAAGTAAGTCGGTGTAGAGAAAATAAAAAAAGAAAACACAAGTAACATCAAGGAATATCAATAAAAACAGCTCCAGACCAAAGCAGCTTATTTGACAGCATGACAGAGAAGCGTTTGCTTTGCGATCGATTACGCTAATTAACTGTTTCACACAGCAGAGCTCTGTAAATATCAGCTGAACAACCAGTCAATAAAGACAAACCATCTTACATTCTACGTGTTGCATTTGTCTTAACAAACTTACATATGCTCCGCACGCTGATCGATTGCATTGGTATGATGAGAGAATATGTCACGTAAGTCATCACCGTCGGTCGGCATCGACGGATTTCAGTAATTGCTGGAGCAGGCCCTCTCATGAGCTGATGGAGTAATAGTCTCATAAGTATCTACCGTTTGACAAAGTGAGGCTGTGTGGGAAAAGGGACTGAGGTGGTGTCTACATACACATGAGCTGCAGTAAACCTAGGTTGTAAATGTACGTGTTTACAGACAATAGGCCACCCTATTAGTTCTCAGGTATATCAGGCAGTCTTAAGACTTAAACTGACACCTGTGTCATGACACATGTAAACTGAGGTAATATATGCTCACATTACTGAAAACACACATGGAGTTGAAGACGGATGATGCGCTGCTAAACTGTGAATTATGAAAGGATAGCCGTTTTTACAAGTCGGACTAAGGTTATAACTCCTGCAGCTATATTGTCTGGTTGATAGATGGTGTTTTGGTGGACTGAACACATCACTTTGCAACTTATAAACTTCAATGTGAGCGACGTTCACTCTCAAGACAGTAAACAACGCCTTTTAAAATGGCACCCAAGGATTTATTGCCGACATGACGCACACAGTACTGGCAAACAACACAGCTTCTGGTACTGCTGAAGCCAGTTCACATGTTTAATTTCCTCTATTTCCAATGCAGTGTTGGTCTGTAGTCTCATCTCTGGTGCCTTTTTTTTTTTTTTTAGGACAATGCAGTTCACAAACCAAACAAACAAACTAAGCAATTAGTTTGATTCACAGCCGCCGCCAAACCTATCTGAAGATGACTCATCGTCTCTCAGTGTGACTCAGAACTGTTGTTAACAAAACAGTAAGTTACAGAGTCCAACAAAAAAACATTTATATGCAAATTGAGCCAGCCGGGGCTGAAAAACAAGTCTGAAGGTCAGCCACATCTGCAAAACAAGTTGAAGCGTCCAACCAGGCTTGGGAAATACAAAAGCGAATGATGATCACAAGGTTTTATTTTATTTAAAAAAGAAGACGAACTCGAACTAGTTCTCTTTTAGGGAGTTCATTTCAATCTTTGTGAAGTGAACTTTGAGCTGTTGTGAAGAATGTTGACAGATAAATAGGTTAGTAGCAGCTTATGGTAGACGAACTAAAAACCTATACTTATGTAATACTTGATTCTGAGCTTGGATGTTACGTTGTGAAGTAGTGAGTAGAGTCTTTTAAAGTGTGGTTCATATAATGCGTGTAAAGTTTGGACTTAAGGATTCATATTATCTGTTGATCCAGTTTCAATCAGGAGAGTCATTCTGAGACAAGGAATATTTATTTACATCTAGACCCCATCATGATGTCTCTAGGGTCTAGATGCTGGTGGTGGTGATGAGATGAAGAGGGAGCTGAGGATCTGGATGTGAAGAGGACTGAAGGTAGATAAGGTGACTGAAAGTGAATGGGGTGAAGGAGGGTGCAATGTTTCCACCTCAAAGGACAGCTGACAGGAGCAGAGAGGAGAACAGATTTAAAGTTTGGCAGCAGCAACATGAATGTCTGAAGGAGACTGTGGCAAAGTTTGATAGGCTAACTAAGAGAAGAAATACCCATAGTCAGCTGATTGGTAGAAGTGGTGGGAGTAGGATAGAGAAAAAACATTTTAACAAACCACTTAAACAATTTTATAGTCCTTCAAGTCATTGTTTCAGTTTTATAGCCTGCAACTCTTTTGTTTTCGTTGACTCTCACCACTCTAATTAACCTTATTTCAGTTAAAAAGCTCGACAACTGACTGACTGTAAGCTACCAGCTAAACACGAAACAGCAGACAAAGTTAGCAGCTAGCTGGTGAACATTTATGAGCATTTAGTAGCTAAACAGCTGCATATTTTTAACAAGAGTTGGTGAAGACCAAAACAAAGCTAAAAGAAGAAGATGAAGTTTTGCAAACTTAGTTATGTTTTGCAAAGTAGCCAGAAAAATGACTCCAAATAAATGCTAAAGTTGCTCTGTGTCTTCTGGATGTGTAAATAGGAAACTTTTGTGAAATTTTGTGAAAATTTTGTGTTTACGAAAAAAAAAAAAAATCAATAGAGTGGTCCAGGAATGAGCCTGAAACCCAGAAATAAGTTAGCATTTTTGCGCTTCCAGTTCACTCTTTTCACAGTCAGTGGGTTTTTCGTTTGATGCCTGAAATAAAGTCTGTGGTTAACATAAGCTTGAGAGACAAAAAAATTTTATACAAAATAAAATACTGCAGGAAACACCCCACGTTAATTTTGAAGCTTTTGGGAGGTGCTAACAAATGGCTACATGAGACTACAGAACGTCATCACGCCTCGTTGTGGTGGTGACGTTGAAGTCATGCGACTGTGTTATGGTTAGTTTAGCCTAATGTTAGCTTTTCACTCCTAGTAATTGATAATTTGTGAAGATATAAAAAGGCCCAGACCGTGGATATCTTTGGAGGCGATTTCCGTTTATTCCTCCAACAAGAGGTAAAACAAATCCTCCATCAAATACAACCATATAAACTTGAGCCCCTACGCAAATCAAGCGACACAACATTACGTTAGCATAAAATGAACTTATAATCATAGTTTAACTGCGCAAACACACGGAAATCACCACAAGAGCTATGTCGCTTACCTCTCCCATGGAGCACAACAGCAAAATGGGAGAGGAACAGCGGGAGACACCCCTCTATAGGTGGGGTACCCCTAAAGGTGAACGTAGGGGTACAGAAACTTAATATTACAAATGTACATTTAACTTTGTTACACATATTACTGCTGTATAATTGACCCTGGTACATAAATACAAAGATTACTTGCTGAACAAAATATGTAAGTGTCAGTAATTTGCGTTTGTCACAGAGCTTATTTTTTGCAATAATCCAAAATCAAATGGAAAAATCCCATTGGTTTTTTTTGTAGGGGAAACCAGGCCGATCATCATCATTAATTCAGGTTCAAAGTCTGAAAGTCTGCTTAAAATTAGGCACAAACTGCCACCTCCCTGTATCACAGCAGTTGGTAAAATGATCAATAAAATTTTGTCATAACCAATAGAGATGATGGCCAGAGCTACGATAATGAAAGTCATATTGTAAAAACGTTATTTTCATTGACATTTGCCAAGAGCACAGTACCATTAACACCACAGTACAATCACAGTGAAGAGGGAATAAATGTCCACAGTGAAGCTCCTTTTACATCAGTGCACATTCAAGGTGTCCTCCTCCCATCTCTCCTCCTCTACTTACTGTATATTCATGTTTCTCTTTTCCCCCAGCTGGTTGCCTCTATAACATGGAAGCCTCCCTGCAGGGCTCTTTATAATCATGTAATCCATTCATTCACTAGATGGAACCTCCTTAAATCCCCCTTATATGTACCCACATGTTCTCCTCAGGGTGTGGAGGCCAACTAATAAGCAATAAGCTACAGTGGAGCTAAAGCTGTGAATCCTCCAATCCTTCATCGCTGATAGGGGAAAGACCTGAGGAAAGCTGTGGGGGAGAGAGATAGACCTGGCTATTAACACTGGACCACCTCTACTGTGTGTACGTACAAACACCCATATATGCATACACACACACACACACATACTAAGGGCCCCCATAGTCAGCTTCTATCTCTCGGGCCCTGCTTCTCTCTCCCTATGTCTGAATCGCAGGGCCATATGTCCAAATTGTGTCAACACACAATCTAAATGCAAATAGTTAATCGTCTCCTCTATAGCCCGCGGCCTCACAGGAATCAACGCACACCCCCAGCAGACATTCGTGCCGTTATTAGGTTAGTGGGGAAGCGATTACAGGTAAGATCAAATAATTAAACCTGCATTTTTAAAACCTTCTACTGCTTTGCCTCAGAATGGCCAAGGGACACTTACTGCATGTTTGTGTACACCTTGGCGCCAACAAAAAGGGTTGTGCGAGTGGCATCATTTTAAAGGGATCTATTATGTTTTCCCATATTTTGTGTCATATATATGGCGTTAAAATAAAGGATGTGCATAATGAATGTGGCCAAAGTTTCAAGTAATGAGGTACATGTATGCAGAGGTAATCCCATGTGAACAGAAACCTCAGGCTTCAGATCACTCTGGATACTCTGTTTTCAAGGTCTTGTCTAGTCTAGCTACACTATGATGTCATAGCATGCTGTATTTCTTTATATGGTCATCTGCTTCAGGCACGCTACTGCAAGTGTTTACATTATGTAGCCTAAACTTCTAAATGAAGCTACACGCTAATTGCGAGGAAACATTTAAGCTTGGTTGTCAATGTTGAAAACTTCCCTGGTTTCAGGTCATATTCCTGCTGGAACATGTCCTGTTGTACTTGGAGGCTTTTAGTGGTGATTTTTCACAGCACAAAGTCATAACAGTCAGGTTACAGTCATTCCTTGTGTGGCTGTTTGTTTGTAATTCTCTTTGCACAAGTTCTTTTCCTCAGTGAAGCAGGGTGCCATCTTGTTGGGAGGCTAGGCACCTATGATGAGGTCCCTGCACTGAATGCATGCGAGTAAAAGCACCAGGACACAAGTGTAGATGGCATCATTTTTGTCGTGAGTATTGCTGTGTTGTACTTGAGGTGAATAGGTGGTGGCACCCCTGGCCACCCTTCAGTGTAGTCTGCCTCTCCATGAGTAGCCTCTTCTCACTGCCCCTAGTTTCATTTAGTTTAGTTTTATGTTTGACTGGATATTTCATCTATTTTGTGGTTTTTGACTTCACGTCTCCGTTCTTGTTTCAGTAACAAGCCTGTGTGCCCTATTCCTAATTTTCAGCTCAATTTAAGGTTCTTGAGAAAGTATTTCTTGGGGTGGAATTACCCCCAGTGGCGCCCTCTTCCTACTTTTCCCACTATTGCCTCCTCGCCACACTTGGATGCAAGTACACTGCTATTGCACATGTAGCTGCTCATTAACATCAGAGAAACATGTCATCTTGGTTGCTGATGTTGTTAATTTCTCCCCAATTTCAGATCAAATTCCTGCTGGAACATGTCCAGTGGTGTTTAGAAGCTTTTATTGGTAATATTTCATGGTAAAAACTGTTGCCATTCCTAGGCTTCAACGACAGTGCAGAGAAGCTGAGATGTGGGAGACCTGGAAACAATGACCAATCAGAGCAGACTGGGCTTTAATGGTAGGGGACTTAAAGAGACAGGTGCACTGTCCTCGTCACATGACAATGTCTGGTCATGGACTTTCCATGTCTAGATATGACATGAAAGGTATTATGGGTGCATTGGTTGTTGAAGTTCTGGGATGCCATGTAAAGTTCAGCCTGTTACATGCATTGTCTTCTTTCAAAATACACTTCCGTTTTCACAGGAAATTTAACATTTACATACAGTCTCTTTCAAAATAAAAGCACTACGTCGGTAAACTACCACGAATTTGTGTTTTTTTGCCTTCAACACGTGGTTAGGTTTAGGAATAAAGAACAGGGCTTGGCCTAATAATCTTACAGGACACAAACACAGCTCTCCACCACCCCTCCTGCCCGCCCCACTAGGACTTTTACCACCTTAAATTTGCCACTGAGTGCCATTAAACTTCAACAGTGACCAGCATTGTATCATGCTGACATTAAAGGACCGCTTTTTCATCACTGTCTGACGCCGCAAGTCACTGCCCAAGTGCCAGATTTCGATGACTTTGGAGTGAGACTGGGTTGAATAGATATCCTGCTGTGGTTAAGTGTAAAAAAAAAACATCATGGTTTGGCTCAACACTCACGCGGTTAGCTAACATCAGCCTCCTGAGTGAGGGTCTAAGGTTTGTTGGACCAATCCACCACCCCACCTGCCCACCCTGTTGGGACTCTGAAGCTGTTTATATTACGTTGCATTATGAACTGACGAACCTTTTGCGGTGGTATGACACTGAAATCACTGACAAAGTGGCAGTATTTGAAAACTTGAGAGTGAGAATGGCCTGCACAGACAGTATGAGGAATATAGAGGGCCTGAAAATGAGCATAATAGGTCCTCTTTAAAGCGCACTACATACTGCCATGATAATTTTGTAATTTTTCAACAACTGTATAATTTTAATAGAAAGACAAATGGGGTGCAGAAACGTATGTTCAAAAAGGTATGACTCTTGTTTTTGTACATAATCTGCAGTCCATGTTTGTGTTTCTTCTTCCTTTCCATATAAGGAGAAAATCTTAATTACATTTTAATGCCCCAGAAGGTATTTAACCTTTTCTGACACCAATACATTAGTTACTCTCCTTATTCAATGCAAGCACCAGGGAATTTATCCTCAGAGTCAGGCCACCAGTCACTGGTAGGTACTTTAAATCTGCACTTGCTCCCTTATTGTGGGAAGAGGAGTTCCACACACTGGAGCCTGGTTATCAGGAGGGCAGGATGCTACAGTGGAAGCTGCTTTAATAGGTTTAATATCAAGTTACATCTGATAATTGAGGTAAAAGTTCCTTTATTTGTAACCCAAAACAGCCTCTACTTGATGCTCATTAAAAGTATTTTTTCATTAAACCGCACTGCAACACGATGAGTCCAACACTTAGAAGTTTTGTATGTCCTCAGGATTTTGGTAGATTTGTCTTGACAGCGATGAACCATGAATAATTCTGTGCGTATCCTCCCATTGAAATCCCTTCAGAGAGGGTGTGTGAATATCATATTCATCTACTTCTGCAGTGTTTCACTTAGCCTATGAAGTTTCTTGTTAACACGTAACACATCATGCTAACCTATATCTTCCAGATAATTTTTGGCGAGTCGAGGGGTGGTGAAGTGTTCTTTTGGAGGAGGGGCGGTGAGGTTTAGCGTGCAATTATGCAAGAAAAAAACTACTGGAGAAGTCTCTTGTGAGCGTTGAACTCAAAGGCTACAGTTCGACTTGTGGCTTGCAGCATTTTCTTTTTTGAATAATTCCTCACTTCCTGAATTTATTATTGCCTTCATGGGCTTACTGGGAAAAAAATCCACACACCAACTGTAGGGTAATGCTATTGTGTGGAGAAAAAAAAACAATGTATTGATTTCAGTGCTTTAGGCATTTGATGATGGGGAAGCATTTTGGAAGCTGTATCAGTCTGAATCAAAAAGGCAGGGAGGCCACCCCCTCCTGTGATAGTGTTTCCTTGCATTTAGGCATGAATCCCTACAGACTGTGAAAAGTGCTGGCTTAGTTAAGGCGCTACCAGAGGGCGAGAGGGAAGTACTGTAGTGAAGAGAAAAAGAGTTTAATGTACTTTGAAGCATGAGAAAAACAAACCAGATTGCTGCTGCAAAATTGCTAAGACGCCACGCCATTAAGCTCCCCCGCTGCTTTCCTTAAACAACTCCAACGCATCACAAAGACGACTAATTCACCTCCAGGCGCAGAGAGCGGCTCCCAGTCAAGGCCCCGCCCTTTTTCGTGTACGCTACACATTCACGTGCCGAGCATCTGTCAAAATACATATCCTCCCCGAAGCATTCCCAGACACCTCCATTCAAGGACAAATCAATTAGCGGTGAAAGACAGGCAGATGGTTTTGAAGGACGTCGGTGCCTGTGCCTCAGGTGAGAGGCATCGGATGGCAGCGAGCAACTGTCAAGTAGGATACTCGTCTGAGTGATTCCCCCGATGTCATCCGCACGCGCACACATCTCCCTGAGAGCCTCTGCCAATATCAGACGCGTGCCGCCACAAAGAGGCTGATCGCGGCTCGGTGTAGGACGCAAACATCAACGCTGAGAGAGGGAGAGAAGAGTGAATATTTCATAGACATATTATCAAACTGAATCCTTGATTAGCGTTCCTTCAAAACTACCTCAGGTGATGCTAAAGAAGCTGGCTTTGTGAGTGTTTGTGCACCTAGAAAGCAAAAATGTGAGATCAGAATGTGAGTAATTAAAACAAAATTAAAAACCACAGAGGGAAAAAGCATGTTGTTAATCCTGGATTTCAGCAGCAGAGTAAGCAAGCTAATCTTTTTGCTGATTGTATACTTACAAAGGGACAATACATCAAAGTGGCTAATTAGGTGATTTTCCCACATCTTTTATTTTACCTTCCCAACGATGAGATAACAAGCTAACTGAATTAGCCTAGCTGCTTATCTGCAGGTAACCAGGACGACCGTTTGGGCTGCTAATAATTGAGGTATGGAGGGAGCAGGTACAAAGGCAGCCATTTTGAGAACCTGTGGCGAGGAATGATAGAGGACCTGGAAGCCGAGAGAAAGGCCTATCAGTTAAAGGACCCATTGTCTCCCTTTCAGCCATAATTAAGGCGCACAAAGGCGAGAGGATACAGTACACAGTGGCTCGCACGAAGAGACAAAGAGTCATAGACAAAGCAGCAAAGATGGGAAATCATTAATTATAAGACAAAAAGACAACAACAGCAGCAGCTGAGGAGAAACACTTCAATGGTGAAGGTGAAAAAACAGCTGACTTTGTATAAACTCAGTCCAAAGAATGGAGATCTACTGATTTTCACACAATGCTGAACAATCACGTTAAAACATTTTGCTCATGTAAAATAAAAATACCTTGTTAAAAACTTCCCAACCCCCTTTAATCTCATAATATATAACATTAAATCCCCTATAATCAAGAGTGATGTCGCCATATATGTTACCTTTACGGCAATATATCTTAATATATCCAGAAGATGGATGTATGTAATAATATAAGTTTAGAATATATTAAAAATATCTTTATGGTATTGTATTTGGCTTCCATATTTATCTATCTATCTATGGAAGGTAAGGAAAAAAAACATGTATACAAATATTCTGTATGCTTTTATATGGTCTCTTATTCATTTTTAATATACATGTCTATCTTTTATATTCACATATATAATATCATCATAAATTGATGGGCTTTGGGATGAATATATACTCATTTGCCACTTTATTAAGTACACCTGTTCAACTGCTCGTTAATGCAAATAGCTAATCAGCCAATCACGTGGCAGCAACTCAATCCAACGAAAATTATGACGAAATATCTTCGTCAACCAAGATATTTATCACGTGAGGAAAACGAGACGAGACGCAACGAAAATGCTGGTCATGTGACGATAACGATAATTAAATATGTAATGCCATATTGTTGACGAATAAAAACGAGACTAAATGTGGTTTACAAAATAAAAACTATGCTAAAATGTCTCTTCATTTTCGTTGACCAAAACGAGACGTGACGAAATGTTATAATGTCGTTTCGTCTCGTTTAGTAGTTTTATTATTATTATTTTGCCGTGTATTTTTGTTTCCTGTGTCTTGTCTGGGGCTGGGCGACGTCACTTCCTCAATCCCGACTAGCGGTAGTATTTGGATTCAGAAGATGCAGCTGCGGTGGGTTAGCGTCTCGTTTCCCTCACGTGATAAAGGTTCGTTGACGAAGATATTTCGTCATAATTTTCGTTGACGAAAGCAACACTAGTGTACATACATATTTGTATGAGCTTGACATATATGCCAATATATGACATTGTTTCAATTTTTTAAAGGTTTCATATATAGTTTTTTTTAATGTTTTTTCTTCATATGTGCATATATTTCATATATGGAAATTCAGTATATGAACATTACTATATTTCTGTATGGGAAATCAAGACTTCTCAAAGTCCTGACCGAAAGTTCGTGTTATGAATACAATATGTTGTGGAGGGTAACATTCTCTTTTTTTGAATCAATTTTCTATTAATTGATAAATTGTCAGTGAACTTGAATATACAGTGTAGCTGGAGATCATTTACAGAGATTCTGCCCCCGGGTGAATGTGGTTTTAATGTGGCTTGGTAGATATGTACATCTCGTCTAGAGTTGGATCGCCATCTTTGAAGTCTTTCAACTTCAGACCCCTCACCCTTGCGACCCCGGGAGTGATCAGTTCGCAGCCTGTGTCCAGTAACATTAGACCACGGCTTGTCGTGACGCTTTTTCTGCAGCTTCTGAAGCATTTACATGCCCCAGTAATGTCCAGGAGGCTATAGGCCCTGCATAAGGACTTCCCTGCAAAGCCTCTCACCCCCACTTCAATGGGCATACACCAGTTCAGCCTGTTTCCCCTTTCAACGCTCACTGGCCTCCTCCATTTGCTCCTCCCTGTTTCTCTATCATTGACATTGTTGTGCTGGAGTTGTATTGTTGCTGACAGGTTCACAAATTAACATTACACAGGAGAATTTGTTATGAGCTCTTAAATCACAGATTGTCTTGTTTTCTCTAGAACACCTTTCCTACAGCTAGGCTTTTTATTTTAATTATCTTGGCTCTCTTTAACTCAAATATATGTTGCTTTAAAGATGTAAGTGAGTTGATTAAATGTTATTTTGTTGTCGCAAATTGACCTTGAAGAAATGTCAGACGCGGACCTTTGAGTAGCCTAATAAATTTAAGAACCCTTTCCCTAAATTAACATCTTATGGCTCATATATTTCCTCTGGGTGTTTTCAAAATATTTCCACCCATACAGCAGTGTATTAACTCTGGCTGACAGGCAGACACGGTCCAATCATGGAAATGGACTCCGCATAACTGCCAAAAAAGATCCTAATGCCTGCTAATTGAGATTCATGGCTTCAAATACCAATCAGATAAAGTGATTAAGTCTTAGCTTGTCCAGATCTTTAAATCACAGCTTCCCCTCCCGGCGCATCATCCTCTGATAGCCCATGTCTCATCATTTCATTATTAATCTTTCTTTGTTTTGGAGCCCTGTCGCTCCCTTGAGAGCTCAGACTTGGCACAATTAGAAGATGCAATTATTCCTCTGTAGCGCCGTAAATCTAAACAATCTATATCTGTCTTCAATGAGCTTGTATGGTGCCGAACAGTGTTTTTTCGAGCTTGAGTAAGACTACAATGCCAGTATTCATCCTGAGAGGAAATTGCTTGGTTTGGAGTGTGATGCTTCACTATTGTCACACAGCGCAGAGTGAAATGGCCATTCACAGCTGGTGAAAGTGAATAAACACTTCAGAAAATGGAAAAACAAAGTAAGAAGTCCTTGGTAAAAAAATGCTTGGCGCTATTTGTTAAGACATCCCTGCATGCCGTCTGTAATTCACTCTTAATCCAACCCGTCCTCATTCATTGTATGCCCTGCCAGTCGTGCTTTGTCAACATTTGCATACAGGCACATCAGTACAAGGCTAGATATAATGGGATGAGACAAAACCATAAAAACACTGGTATGTTGTTGAGCAGTGGTATGTGTGTTTTTAATGAGGATGAAGGCTTTCTAAAGCACAGACTGCTGAACATGGAATTGTAATGCTTAAACCATGAATATTTGAGGCTCAAATGTTAGTGCTCAAAGTGCTAAAGTACAGCAGAGGTTGACAGGAATGTCATTAGCTTGTAAGTTTTTGGTCCTTAACCAGAATACTGTTTAGTACAAATTTTAATTTGTTGAATGGCTGACTGACTGACAGACCAATGTTGCCATCCCTAAAGCGCTAGCATGGCTAAAGACACATACTTTTCATTATGCGAAACAATGAGGCAAATCCAGAAAGAAGCCAGTGTTCCTTAGTGATCATATTTCTAGTCAACATTCTTGGTATTTCATCTCTATTGATTCACAGAGGTGAAGAAAGGGAGGACAGACCGTACAGGGATAAGATTCGGCAAAGGTTTTTTGTCCCCACATGGCACACACATCCCACAACACATTCTCACTCCGACCTCGTCACATATCAATTTTTAGTCATGGACTTTCTGCGTAGAGATACGACAACGTACCCTAGGTGTGTTGGTTATTGAAGTTCTGGGATGCCATGTCAAGCTCTGCCTGTTACGGCTCCTCTTATATTTCTCCAGTTGACACCTGCAAAGTCCCAAGTTACTTTTACCTGGCCAGCCACCTCTACCTCACATCACTTCCTGATGTGCTTGGCTTTACTTGCCATGTGAGGAAAACACCAGCACTGCGGCCCCATGAAAGTAATTGCCATACCTGGGTAATCCGACTTTAAATACTTTGTGGGGCGCACACGCTTAAAAAAAAAAAGAAGCCATCTTCACATGTGTATTGTCGCTGCCATCTCCAATGCCCTTCCATTTGCAGACAGGGGGTTTGAATTCTCTTTCGAGGTATGGGTGGATCAGAACTCGTGTTGCACCACAGATTTTTCTACTTGTTGACGACAGGTATGCATGACCCTAGCACTGAGCAGTTGAGGTAGCTGATTGAGTGTCCAAGTTGCAGATTGCCTGGTTGGAGCTGCACAACAAACACATGGTTACGTTTAGCCAACACGCAACTGGTTGGGTTTAGGCAACAAACGCACATGGGTTGGTTTAGGAAAAAAGAACTGGGCTTTACAATCATATGGAGGGCGAACACTGGCCTCCTGGGTGAGAGTTGGTGGTTGTTGGACCACCACCACCACCAGTCCCACCCACCTTACTCAGACCTCTTCCACTTCAACTTTCGATACTTTCGATGTTGTCCTGCTGCATTTCCCTCAAATGCCGCGACATTAAAGGACAGCTTTTTTCGTCTGTGTCTGACCCCAGGAGTCACTGACAAAGCGCTGGATTTCGTCAACTTCGGAGTGGGACCAGGTTGCACCCCAGAACACTGATCCAACCCATTAGCTAGAAGACAATGTTTCCATTGTACTTTTCTACAAACTTCTATTACACTACATTTGTATGTTTTATACATACGTCAACGTTTCTTCGTGACTTATTATAAAGTCCTTATTACGTGTATATGAGCTGACTTTGTCGACTGGAGGAGGGAGGTAGTGGATGGTGTAGAACTATCGCGGACCACTGTTTGAGACCAACAAAATACAAAACCAGTTGTTTAAAGGAAGACGTTAGCTTCATTTCCAGCCATGGTTGTGGCAGCAAAACTGAGAAAACACGGATTTGTAACATGGAAACTGCTTTATTCAGTGTTTTTACCAACTTTATTCACCTGGTCTGTTTGTTTTGCAATCTGCAGTCCTCAAAGCAAGATGCCACCCAATCCCTCTAAACCTTACGCACTCTTCCTTTAAGTCCAAACATGACCTTTTTTTCTGAACTTAACTAAGTGTTTTTTGTGCCTTACCATAACCACGCTTAAACCACAGTATTGTTAACCCTGAGAAATGTAAAGTTTTAACATATCTGCTACAGAATAACGTACAAATGTTACATATCCGTAGTGTGCAGAAACGTAAAACGCCATCATTTATTCTGTCGAATAGGTTCACTGATCCAACAGGAAACCACATTCCTTTTATAAAGTCTGCCCCAGTAACAAAGGAAATGCATAGAAGATGACTGTATCACTTACACCTTCTCTTTTATAGATGTTAACTAATAGAGTGTCTCAATTTAGTTTCTCTCATTTGCCAGTCTAATGGCTATTAGATATTGAAAACACATCGGCAAACCGAAGGCAGTCTGCATCATTACCAGGAAGCGGAAATGACCTTGCCCTGCAGTGACAGCTTAATCACTGTTGACCAATATTGAGAGCCTGAATCACCAGCGATCAAAATTTAAAGCTTTAATCAGCCTCGGCCAATATAACTGACAGTAAGCCTGTAGCCGGCCTGACAACTGAAATAGTGTTCACTTCCACAAAGACTGTGTCTTTTTATGATGGCACTGAATCAAAATGGAATTAAGCACTTTGCAAACACAACATTACTGTGATGAGCTCCGGATAAATTATGATCAGAAATTGTCATCATACTGCATACATGGATCATTTTAGTAGCCATCTGTTTTTATTGCTCCCCGGTGAACAAAGAAATGGAGTTTTTTTTTTTTGAGTTAACAGTACACTGACAGTAAGCAAGTCTTCCACCAGCTGTCGAGTGTGAGTTCATATACGTGGCTCAGGGAAATGATATAATAATCTCCCAGTCAAAATCTGTGCTTTTTCATTTTCAATTCACTATATCCATAAATACATCTCAAGCCAGCTGCGCTATTGAAGACATAAGATCGTCTTTTTGGCTCCAAAATGTTAATTAAACCATAAATTGAATCTGGCTAGGAAAAAAGCAACAGCCCATATCTATGATCGGTATAGGAGAAATGGAGTTCACTGAAAAAGGGAGGGGTCCATTCATCTTGACTTTGAAGAACATTAGGCCGGTGACTGAGCACGGTCCATCCCTCACACACACACACACACACACTTGCGGCGAACATTCCAGCGGACGTTAAATTAATTTCACATTTCGAGTCATTAACCTCTTAATGAATGAGCCCTTAGAAAGTGGAATCATTCCATCGGACGGTATTCAGGGCGTCGATTTCACTTCTATTTCACCATCAGAGCAGCAGCACGTAAAGATCGGGAAGTCATCGCGCTGTGCCACGACCTTGACTGCGGTCTGACTGTTATGTTATGTTTGAAATGCCCGAGACCTCTCCACCATTCCTCTTCAATTGAGACGCTCCGTGTTCAAGACCCACATGTGTCAGTGTCTTTTTATTTTGCTTTGTTACCCCTGTCTGTCTCCCAGTGTGTCTCCACATCCATGCTCTCAGGAAAATAAAAAATGAGTGCGAGCTGTTTCTTTCCCCAAAGTGGCGGTGATCTGAGCGACAGGCTGGGATCTGCTGCTTACATAAACTGTCAGCACTGAGGAGTCTGTGTATCCCCAGATCAAAGTGAGGCCTGTCTGAGCAGCTGAAGTGCCCTTAATATGTTCGCCCCAGCAGGAGGATCCACAGGCTGGTTCTGTCTGCCTCACTGCTGCTGGTTCGTGACTTGAGAAAAGAGATGTTTTTTCGTTACGAGGGACACATTAAAGACATTAAAAAAGGACTTGTATTTCCATCACTGCTTTGTTTGGGAAGTAGGTAAATCGTGGTCTCGTGTTCATTTTAAAAAGCAAAAGTATTCCAATTTTAAGATCAATCAGCGTGGCTCTTCCTAATAATGATTATTTAGTGTTATTTATTTACAAGACAAATAGTTCACTTAGGCTTATTGCCCAACCTCACCCTAGTAATTTAGTCCCTTGGTAGGAATACAGAAAAAGATAAGAATGTGACTATGGTCGGTTTGAAATCTGGTTAGCGCAATGCTACTAGCATGGCTAAAAACCAAATAATAAAAATAAAATCACATAGTAAACAGTGTCCTGCACCATCTTCCATGCTTTTGTAATTATGTGTAAAGGGACAATCCATCCTCAAATCAAAAATACATATATTTCCTCTTACCTGTAGTGCTGTTTATCAAGCTAGCTTGTTTTGATGTGAGTTGCCGAATGTTGGAGATATCAGCCATAGAGATGTCTGCCTACTCTTGAATATAATGGAACTAGATGGCACTCGGCTTGTGGTGCTCAACGTGTTAAAAAATACTTTTGAAAAACTCAGCAGCAATGTCTCTTTACAGAAATCATGACCTGCTAACTCAAAATAATCCACAGACCTTGTTTCATGTAGGAACGTTTTTCTTTCTAGCTAACTTTACCCACCAATTGAATCACCGCACTAAAGACAGCGTGCATGTACTCATGGACGAGAGGCTCGTGGCAGCACAAGATTTAAACAAGAAATTATTTATAAATTGAATTACAATTAAACATCGGCTGAGCTGTAACGTTAGCTAGCTCAGTGGTGCTAGGTGACCTAGCAGTAGATGCACTCTTCCTTCTGAGCGGTGATGTTCGGGAGTTACTACATGAAACTGCTCACAACAAGATCTGGATTAGGACGGCAATACAGGCTAGTGGCTAAATCATTAAAAGAGCCAACATGTTTGGACCACTGCTGGTCTTCGTCAGGGCTTTCGAAACATATAACACAGGTAAGGTCCCATCTATGTAGACGCAGAAACCAATCCGGGGCCATCACTTAACCATATAACCTGTGATGCCATTATACGGATCATGTGATGGCATCGGATTGGTTCCTGCCACTACTTAGGTGGGGCCATACCTGTGTGGTAGTATATTTTTTCGGAATGCCTGGATTGACTTTCTGTCAATCCTTTTGTTTTCCATTCTCCACGGGCACCTGACACAAGATTTTGATTTACATTTGTGTATACAGAGCAACTCGTCATCTCCTCTGGATTATCTTGAGCAACCAGGGATCTCATTATTGACACTGCGTAGCCACAAAAAGAGGTGTACGCCACTTCCCATGCCAAAGTTGTGATCTATAAAAACAGACTTTATGGGAAACTTTGACCCATGCTCACAAACATTTTGGAGACAGGGAATTGGCAACACAGAGGGTAAGGTGGAAGCCTGATTGAAGAAATACAAACCCCATCTGCGGTGAAGTTGGGACGTTGTTTAAAATGTAAATAAAAACAGAATGCAATGATTTACAAACCATCTGTGACCTCTGTTTAATTGAATGCACTACAAAGACAAGATATTTGATGGTCAAACTGAAAACTGTTATTGTGTTAAATTAATATTTAATCATTATTAATGTCATTTTTGCAACACGCTCCAATGAAGTTGGGACAGGGACAAAAAAATGCTCAAAAAGTTGATAAATGCTCAAATAACTCCTGTTTGGAGAATCCCAGGGGTGATCAGGGTAATTAGGAACAGGTGAGTGTCATTAGTAGGTTTAAAAGGAGCATCTCCAAAAGGCTTAGTTGTTCACAAGCCAAAATGGGGCGAGGCACACCACTTTGTGAAGAACTCCGTGAGAAAATTGTCCAAATGTTCAGGAATAATGTTTCTCAGCGTGCAATTGCAAGGAATTTAGGTATTTCGCCCTCTTCAGTGCACAATATTATCAAAAGATTCAGGGAATATGGAGAAATCTCAACAAAGAAGCGGCAAGGCAGCAAACCAAAGTTGGATGCCCGGGACCTTAGAATGCTGAGGAGGCACTGCATTGCCAACCGACATCAGTCTATTCAAAATATTACCATGTGGGCTCAGGATCATTTCAAAAAAACACTGTCAGCTACCACAATTCGTCGCTACATCATCAAGTGCAACCTAAACCTGTACTATGCAAAGAGAAAACCATTCATCAACAACATCCAGAAGCACAGACGCCTCCTATGGTCCCGGGCTCATTTGAAATGGAGAGTGTCAAAGTGGAATAGTGTGTTGTGGTCTGATGAGTCCACATTTCAAGTTGTAATTGGACAGCAAGGGCGTCGTGTCCTCCGGACAAAAGAGGAGAAGGATCATCCAGACTGCTATCAACGCAAAGCTCAAAAGCCAGCATCTGTGATGGTATGGGGGTGTATTAGTGCTAATGGCATGGGCAACTTGCACATCTGCAAAGGCACCATCAATGCTGAAAGGTACATCGAGGTTTTGGAGCAACACATGCTGCCCTCCAGGCAACGACTTTTTCGGGGACGCCCCTGCATCTTTCAGCAGGACAATGCCAGGCCCCATTCTGCAAAAGTTACGAAAGCGTGGCTTCACAGTAAAGGAGTGCGGGTACTGGATTGGCCTGCCTGCAGTCCAGATCTGTCACCAATTGAAAATGTATGGCGGATTATGAAGCGAAGAATACGTCAAAGGAGACCTTACACTGTAGAGCAACTTAAACTGTACATCAAGGAAGAATGGGAAAGAATTCCACCTGCAAAGCTTAAAGAATTAGTCTCCTCAGTGCCCAGATGCTTATTGAGTGTTGTAAAAAGGAGAGGTGATGTAACACAGTGGTAAACATAGCTCTGTCCCAACTTCATTGGAGCCTGTTGCAGACATTAAAATAAAAATGATTAAATATTAATTTAACACAATAAAAGTTTTCAGTTTGACCATCAAATATCTTGTCTTTGTAGTGCATTCAATTAAACAGAGGTCACAGATGGTTTGTAAATCATTGCATTCTGTTTTTATTTACATTTTAAACAACGTCCCAACTTCACCGCAGATGGGGTTTGTAGTTGAATAATTTTTGGCACCATTTGACACCATTTTTGGCTTATGTCCATATGTACATTTTTAGTATGGATCCTACACACTGTTTTAAAAAATGAGAAACCTGGTCATGAGTTTTTGAAATGTATTTTTTTGGTGCTTTGAGCACCACAAGCTGAGTGCCATCCAGTTCCATTATATTCAAGAGAAAGCAGACATCTCTATGGCCGATATCTCCAACACACTGCAACTAACACCAAAACAATCACTAATGATAAACAGCACTATGGGTAAGAGGAAAAATATGCATTTTTGATTATGTGATGAACTGTCCCTTTAAGTTCCTTTATTGTATTTTACCATCAGAAACGTAGCTACCAGCGAGTAGACCAAGGACATGTTCGGTGTCTGGTAATTTTGAGATTTTGCTGACTTGATGGGGAGTTTACATTTTATGATTTGAGTTACATTACACATTGTAAGTATTTTTTAAGTGAATAAAAAGGCGCTTGGAGCATTGTATTTGGAAATTATATTTTACTTATGTACATTTTACGAGTTAAACGAATGTATAAGTTAATAAAAAAATTAGAAGATTATACAAATGAGGGGGTGCACTGGGAGAATTTGGACCCATGACCTCAGTATTTCTAAAATCCTGGCTACAGCCCTGTTTATTATGTATGTGTATTTCATTTTTATGTGGTATACTTACATTTATTCTGCATTGTAAATCAAGCGACTTGGGTCATTAAGTGTAGGATCAATAAAGGTCTATTTTATCTTACAACAGAGAGGAGGTAAAGCGTCAGTTGTCTCTCAGGGATTCACTGACAGGAGACATGACTGTTTGCTGCTGTCTTTGTCTGTCTAAACACTTCACTGCCTTGCACAGTGTTTCAGTATTGACCTTTTTACTTCACTTCTCCTTCTTCCTCCCTTCCTCCCTCCCCAAGTCTCCCCAGACAGTATGAATCCATCTTCGAGGTAGATAATCACGAGTTTTCCCAATTACATCCTTTTCTCCGTGTTCCTTCGTTAGGAGACCTCGTTAGTCCCGTGTGATGCTATCAGTGATTGATCACAACCATCAGCCTCATATCCTGTCTCACATCCTCCGCCCGGAACATCAAGAGCGCCGAGCCTGATAAACATCGCTGATAAACTCTGAATGCATTTGATTACGGTCGACTTGGAGCCCTGCCAAGATGCCTCACCATTAGTCGCTCTGCGTTTTACTCATTGACATAATTTAGGAGCCACAAAGCAGTCAGCGGTAGAGCTTATGTGACGGCAAATCATCTTCATGCGTCACTGCTTTTACCTGGGGAAATAATACAGCTGTAAACAGATTGAGAGACAATGAAGCATTTAGAGTCCTCTACTTAGTCACAGCCCCACTACATTCAGGTATTAGTGTTTTTGTACATGTGTAAGCCCTAATGGCGCACTTTAACCTGTCCATCACGTTACTGAACGGGGAAGCAAAGGGCTTTAATTAACAGAGTGGATCCTTATCGTCATGGGAACAGGCGTGACAGGGTGTTACTGACGTCTTTTGCCACCTTGAGAGGTTTAAGAATTATACGGTGTGAAACACTGCACGCACAGACACACACCATCAATATGTAGCAGGCATTTTGCCCTGTCTTAACAGAGCTTTAGAGCCTTACGTGTGTGTCCAAGCAGATCAATAGGTGCTCACTATAAAATGGACCCAGGCGTAAATTAACACACCAGGGAGCTGACAGAACAAGACACCAGCACAGGGCTCACCAGGGTGCCATTTGGATAAATACAACAAGTAGCTGGGGGTGCAATTTGCTGCATTATTTTCATATTTATGCCACAGAGTGAGCTTTTTTTTTTTAAATGTGTAAACACGACATAATCGTTATTTAATAGATTTGATCTCACAAGTGAGCACAGCTGCTGCAGCCTGTGAGAGAGCCAAAAACTTCTCCTCTCTTGGCACAACTTTACTTTGCATGCATCTATTATACATGAAAACATGGTTAATACAGGTTGTCAAAACATTTAGTACACACTACATTTTCCTCACACTCCATGCCATTGGCTAAATGTAAATATGGCTATCTAATGTGTTCATCATCCACATTTTACTTCCACTTGTTATAAACTGCTTTAGATTAAAAGAAAGTTTAAAATATATTCCTTGCTTGTTCACAGAAGCTGAAACTACAAAGTGTGTCAAGTCAGTTTTATCGACACAGCCCAGTATCACAAATCACAATTTGCCTCAGGGGGCTTTACAATCCATATAGCTTACACCACCCTCTGTCCTTGGACCCTGGCTTCAGATAAGAAAAAACTCCTTTAACGAGGACAAATGGAAGAAACCTCAAAAACAGCGACTGCCCAACAGACGTGCGATAAATGTTGTGTTGCAGAACGGACTGGTGTAATAAAAGTCATGCGTTTCACACCCATCACCAGAGTAAAACCAGTAGGGTCATACATAACAAGCATCTTGAAATTCATCCAGAGGAAAACAGCAGGATAACTTCCGCTTTAACCTCCTGAGACCCTGCTTCATCATATGAGGACATCGCATTCTGTGTCTGCTGCACCTTAAGCTTCATTCTGCTTCACTTAAACCTGTTGTCCTCATTTGTGGACAGTGTTTTTGTCCCTTCTAGTGGCAGTATGACTATAATACACTAATCCATGTAAAAACAAGATGGCAGCCATCTTTGCCAAGTCAGTCTGGACAAGGTCCAAAACCTGATCACATTTTATGGTTAGAACTTGTTTATTTATGATTATTAATCTTTGTAGTTTGATATGGCAACAAAATTGACCAAAAATATCGATATGAGACACTGTTAATGAGGAAGTACTCATTTGAAGACGCTGGGACTTTATTATAGTCTCGTTTAAGGACACTGGGACTTTATTATTGTCTCATTTGAGGACACTAGGACATTATTATAGTCTCATTTGAGGACACTAGGACATTATTATTGTCTCATTTGAGGACACTGGGACTTCATTATAGTCTCATTTGAGGACATTGGGACTTTATTATTGTCTCATTTGAGGACATAAGGACATTATTATCGTCTCATTTGAGGACACTGGGACTTTATTATCTCATTTGAGGACACTGCGACTTAATTATCTTGTTCGAGGACACTGGAACTTTATTATCGTCTCATTTGAGGACATAAGGACATTATTATCATCTCATTTGAGGACAGTGCGACTTAAATATTGTCTGGTTTAAGGACACTGGTACTTTATTATCATCTCATTTGAGGACACTGCAACTTAATTATCTTGTTTGAGGACACTGGGACTTTATTATTGTCTTATTTTAAGACGTTGGGACTTTATTGTCGCCTCATTTGAGGACACTGTGACTTATTAATCTTGTTTGAGGACACTGGAACTTTATTATCGTCTCATCTGAGGACACTGCGAATTTATTAATGTCTCGTTTTAGGACACTGCGACTTTAATATTGTCTTTTTTGAGGACACTGCGACTCTATTATCGTCTCATTTGAGGACACTGGAACTTTATTATTGTCTTGTTTGAGGACACTGCGACTTAATTATCTCATTTGAGGACATTGGGACTTCATTATAGTCTCATTTGAGGACATAAGGACATTATTATCGTCTCATTTGAGGACACTGGGACTTAATTATCTTGTCTGAGGACACTGCAACTTTATTATCTCATTTGAGGACACTGGAACTTTATTATTGTCTCGTTTGAGGACACTGGGACTTAAGTATCTTGGTTGAGGACATCAGGACTTTATTATCGTCTCATAACATGAACAGTTTACACATCATTACACAGTTGTGAATATTAAAAGTAAACCCATCGTATGTGAACATTTTTTTGTTGTTGTTTAAACTACTTCCTGTATGAGGACAACACTTCAGGTCACACTGTCACCAGAGCTCAGAGAAATGAAAAATGGTTACCGAACAGAAGTCGAGGTCTCAGGAGGTGAAATCAGATTAACTGTGTGCTTGTTCTGAATGTTATCTGATAATTGGTAATGAACCAGTGAACAACAAAGGAAATCCAGAATAATGAGCAAATAACATGTTTGTCATTGTCTATGGGAGCAGACTGGGTGACGCGTAAAGAGTGGCATTGGTCTTACTGTGCTCAGAGATGTTGGCTGTCAATGCTGGGCCATCAGTGAGTGTCTGTCGCCCTAGTTTTTGGGGTGTGTCCCGCAGTGTTGGCACTAGTGGGCCCTTGTCACCTGATTTTCAGCGCAGCCATGAATGAAATCACTGTGGCAGATCAGGTCAGTGCACAACAGGAGGAACACAAGTGGGGAAAGCAAACATCTAAAGTCAAGAGGACCAGAGTTCAAAACAAACTTGTTATATTAGTGTAGCAGGGTGACAGTGAGACCAAGGCAATATTTGGTCGGTCATCAGTACTCTGCAGTTTTTAACTTAACCTTCAAGGTGGAGTTAAAGTGCAGCATCCCATTATGTTCTTTTGGGGGACACGAGGAAATATTACAAGGTCCCCTGTTGAGATTTTTTTAAATTACAAGTAGCACAGTCATGCACAGATCTCCCATTGAGTTTGTATTTCCTTTTCCAATCTTTCCGTGTCCTTTGTTGTTGAGCACTGACCCTGTGGTCTGATATATAAGTGAACTATAGGGGCAGATAATTACGGCCTTGCACGAAGCATTCAGAAGTTGCTCCACTTTTTCCCTTTGCCACACTTACTCTCTGCTCACGCTGAGAAAACCCCTCCACTTTGATTCCCTCCATGGTGGGGCTTAAAATGTTAACAAAGCGTTTAACAACGCGGTGAACGTGCTGCTCGTAGGCGCCAGCAGTATCTGAGATGCTCCGGGCAAAATCACGCTGCTCTGCTCCCACTGCACGCTGCTTATATACTCTGAACGCAGCACTGGCATTTAACATGTACAATCCACATTTGCACAACGGAAGCTCGGCTGATAGCGTGTTGGTGAGCATGAGCTTAAATAAAAGTAGACTTCCTAAATCTTCCTCCATTACTGTCATGGAATATAATTAAGAACAATCTCTTCTTGCACGCCGCCAGCTCTGACACACACACAATGGACCCCGTGGTGGTGAAATGAGTGTACACACAAACACACCTGTTTAGGTGCGTATACAGTACGTACACGGGCTGAACAGACACATACAGACAAGGTCGCTGTTTCACACACACAAATATATGCACACAGACAATAGCCTGCAACTCCCCTCCAGCCTGGCAGGTAATTGCTGTCTATGGGGGGACAGGTGCTTCTACAATGGAGCGCCAGTGTCCAGGCAGGCTCTATTCACTGCCACTGTAATTACCTAATTGAAAAGCTCACAGGGGAAAGAGTGTGTGTGTGTGTGTGTGTGTGAGTGGAACAGACTGTGGAGAGTGGGGTAAAAAAAAGAAGGGAGAATGGATAAGATAAGCTGTGGGCTTTTGGAATACAATAAAGCTATACACTTCACACCACGCACACATGACTCCAACATTCACACACACACACACATATATGCTTCTATAGCATCATTTTTTCAGCCATGAAGCAGAATTCACATGACCACACACAAGCACGCGCTGAGGCACTTTCTGAATCAGACCACTCTGGGGGTAAATATTGTCAGGCTGTGATTGAGGGATGGAGTGAAGGAGGGAGCAGTAATGGGAAATCTATTGTTGTGCGATGAGGATGCGGCAGGGAGAAGAGGAGGAGGGTCAGGGTACGCTGGGATATAAAAGCGACATGGTCACTCTCATTTCTGATGTCAGCCCCTCTATCTCAGCGCCCCTCTGCTTCAGCTGTAAGTTTTATATAGGATCTATAGACAGGGGAGAGCAGGTGGTGTGTGTGTGAATGAGTGTGAGGTGTGTGTGTATGCATAACCTGTGTGAATGTGTATTGTGCACGTGTGCATATAAATGTGCGGCTTTGTGTTCCTGTCCCGCTGACACTCTCTGCAAAACATGTAATAAGGATATTTTGTGTAAGAAATAAACCTCTGTGATTACTGCAGCCTTTACCTTATATCGATCAGTGCGAAGAGTCACCCAAACCTGGTCATATGCAGTAGGTCTGACTACAACCTATATGTGTTTATTGTAGGGTGACGGCCTTTTGTCCCCATAGAAATTATTATGGGAGCAAAGGAGGAAGTAAGGTTACATCGTCAAGGATGAATAAAGAGAACTGGATACAGTGTTGGAGGCGGGGCCTGTTTATTCCTATGAAAATGTCGCTCAGTACGTTCAAACCAGAAGCTTCCAAAGAGGCAAAGTCTCTCGCCGACACTCAAGAAGCACAGCTGTCAAAAATATTTGTGGCAGCTTTGGTTGCTCTAGTTGCTCATCACGTGAATCATCCGAACGTTCGATCATGCTTGTCAATTTCAAGTAGCCGCAAAGCGGACTACTGGTTTGAAAGCAGCGTAGTTGCTGCTTGCTGTTGTCTGGTCAAAAAGCTCATAGTTGACCTACAGAAAGTTATATTTGGTCAATGAAAACAGAAAACAGAAATAGAACACCTGAAAAGGTCAGAATTAAACAATGAAAAATTATGTCTAGTGATCATGGTTGTCAATTCGAGAATTCTCTCCTCTGTTACTAACATTACGCACTTTAAAACTCACCAGACCAACAAACTACCTCCGCGACACGGTCCCGAGCCTCATTCTTTTTATTTTGGTCTCTGTAACCAAACAGCGACACATTATAAAGGACTGAGTGGGCGCGGACGCAAGTAATCAACTTCTCGATATCCATTGTCGGAACAAGTGTGCTGTAGGAACCAAAGTTACATGGCTTGTTCTCTGGGACCCGCTTCGTCGAAGCATGTCAGCATTCTGATGGGTTGTCACCGAACCGCGTCAGAGCTCATTGCCATAAAGTTAAACGAGTTTGAACTACCCTCCGGACCTGCTCCAGTCACTTTGGTCGCCCAAGACGCCCGGCTGACGACCAGGTCATCCAAGTTGCCCAAGTCACTGGGCTCTCACTGAAAATTAATGACTTCCGCCATTTTGGAAGCTCTGGTCACTCTTGGTGTGAATGTACAGTAAGAGTTGTGTGTCTTCATGCTAACTGGCTGCTAGCTATAGCCTTGTATTATCAGTCTTCTCTGCTAGCTAGAAAAAGCTAGCCTGGTTCAGCCCAAAGTTAAAACAGAAGTGTAAAAATTACAGTCAAGCTAATGCGGGATTTATACTTCTGCATCAAATCGATAGCGTACCTACAGCATAGGCTCTGCGTCGATGTAGAGGCTATGCTATACCCTACTTATTTACTTTAATTTCACAGATAAGAAACAGTAAATTGTGAAGACGATAAAGCCTCCACAAAAATAACATTTTAAGTTTTGTGTATGATTTTCCCTGGCTTCGTATGAGTAGAGGAAAAGTCTGATAGCTGCTAGGCTAATGTATACAATGAAAATACCATGGGCTTGTGCTAATAACGTTAGCATGTTATATTTGTTTGGAAAACATGTTTAGTATAAGACAGTTGTTCTGTCGGTGAACCTTGTGAGTTGTAATGGAGCTAATTTTCGTAACATTACCTTTGTTAAATGTTGCTGTTGTCCCTGGCTTCATATGAGTAGAAGAAAAGCTCTCTAGCTGCTAGGCTAATTTATACAATGTAAAATGCCATAGACTTATGCTAAAAACATTAGCATGTTGTATTTGTGGGGAAAATGTGTCCAGATAAAGACAAGTGTTTGTCTGTGAATGCTGCGAGTTATAGTGAAGCTGATTTGTGTACTTGTGTTTGAAACTGTCTCTATTAAGCCATGTTTAATGTGTGTTTTAGATGTGTTTAATGTGTGTTTTGAATCAACTCAACTTTGCAGCACTTCACAGAAATTAGTATAAATGCTTACAACGGCATAGGCCATGTGCTCAGACTACAGCATAGGCTCTGCTTAGAGCTGACACACAAGTATAAATCCTGCTTAAGTCACCTGGCTGCTAACGGTAGCGTCATATTACCAAGCTATCAAGCTTTGAGAAAGCCAACAAACACAATGTCAAACTTTTCCTTCAAGACAAGAAGTCAGTAACACTGTAGAGAATCAGGGAGCTGTGTGCTTTTGACACAGTCACTAGCTTTTATATTCACACAGTGATTCTGGCTGCTCAAACCACTTCAAAACCCCTCCTGAACATCCCATTTTGTTGCAAGCAGTAACTCACCACCTCACATGCTTAAAAAGACAATAGCGTCTCGTTATTGTCCTTGGATGCGTTTGTCTTTCGGTAGCAGCCTTATGTTGGCTCTCATGTGTGCTGGCGGTCTAGTACAAAGCAAAGGAGCTCATATCCCCAAGGCTAGCATTTCTAAGTAGGCGCAGACTCACACTGTCGTTCTTGAAATGTTTGGAGGTGAGAACGTCTGCAACACAATCTGTCTTTGAAAACATTCTCTTGCCATTTCTTTAAAAAAAAAAAATGAGCATGTTTGATGAGCACATTGAGTATTTTTGTATTCGCTGTGTGGTTTGTCTTTGGAAGTTTGCGTGCCCTCTGATGGGTGCAGGAAAAAAGGAATCAGGCATGAGAAACTAGGTCAGACACTGAGGTGGATTTCAAACGCAGATTCTTGTAGAAATTATGTGGAAAGATAGGAATTTAGGAATGCGAGAAGAAAGGCAGGACGTGGGGATGGCAGGGTAAAATACAAGGCTGAAAAGGAATGAGGACGGAGCGTGCATTCACAGCGACGAGGACAAAAACGAGGAGCACATTTTGGCAGAAAGCCTGATAATGGTTGAGGATTCCTGAGTGCTTGTCTGCCTTGAAAGCAGCCAGATCTTGCAGAGAGCTGGACAGAGACACACTCTGGCTTGGTGGCATTTGCCGTGTCGAGTCTGACAAACACACGCAGAAAATAAGCTGTGAAGTAAATAAACCAATCTGCTGAAAATACCCATCACTCTCACTCACACTCTCTCCTCGTGTGACGTACTCGGTGAATCACCGAAGCAGATTCGGTGTCAGTGCGAGCAAAGATGTCATATTCCATCTCACTGGGCATCAAATGTACCCTGGAGTCGCACACGTGTAAATAAGAAGCGCGGAACATGACACTCTGTTTGTGGGGAGCGTTCAGGCCTCTGTGCCTCCCTCTCATCTCCTACAGCAGTGATATGTAGACCCTATTACAACATGTAAATGACCCCCTGCTGTGTAATCTACGAATACGATATCACATACATGCTCAAATGTGCGGAGCGCAAGTCGTATAAGTTAGTGTCTATGTGACGCCTCTCTACATAATGCCCCTGCTTGCTGCGGTTGTGTATGTGTTTGAACATGTGTGCATCATGCATCAGTGTACTGTGTGTGATTCAAGCTGTCAGAATTAGACAGATAGCGTCTATGTGGGAAGTCACATAAGAGAGGAGCCTTTACTTTAAATCAAAGCATATGCTCGCTGTGAATGACATGTACAAACACAGCCAAAGCTCACAGAGCCCACACTGAAATAATTACCTCTTTCTAATAAGACATACTTATGAAGGGGTTTTTAGTTTTTGAGCTTGTGTTTTATTGAAGGAATAAATCAGCTCCCTAACTGATCATTCGTATATCAAGCATGCACGCTGTGTTACCTTGAGTTAATGAGGAGAACTTTGTTTTTCTCACATGCGATGAACGTAGAATTAAAAACCCTGAAAAATCTTGACCCCCCTCCACTCCAGCTCCTCCTTTTGGTGTTGTGTCTGACTTATTAATGTCATTTCTGTTTGTCATTGATGCTGCCCTGTTCTGTTCCTGGGGGTCTTTGCTGCTGCTCTCCCTGCACATGGAAGGGCAGGACGGTTTGCTCCCCCTGCCTTAGGCTTTCCGTGTAGGCGCATGGAAGGGCAGAGAGTTGTGTTTTCTCTGCCTTAGGCTTTCCAAGTAGACGTGTGGAAGAGGCTTTCTGTGTAGGCAGAGGAAAGGCAGAGAGGCCCCTGGCTGCTTGCGCTAGCATCAGAGACTGTGCTAGCGAGGACCTCCGCAATCACTGCTAAATGCTTTACGTTGCAAAAATTCCTTACTGCAGAAATTGCAGGGAACAGTGCTCCTATCAACAGTTTCATCTGGGCATTTTTTTTATTCATGGGGCCAAGCAGCATTGTCTTGTCTGCTTCCATCATGTGACAAAACCACTGTGGCCTTCAATGACGTGATTAATCAGAGTTAATTTTTTTTATGTGTTAATTTTTCTGTGATTCATAAATCTAAATTAACTCATTATTTTAAAAGCCCTAGTTTAAACATTTATGTTTATATGCGTGATTTAAAACAGCTAGCTGATGTTAGCTCCAGTGCTAACAGAGCAATGTTTTCTTCATTAATTCAATGCAACACAGGGTGAGTAATTAATATACAAATGAACATTTTGGGGTGAAGTATTCCTTTAACGGTAATGAATCATAGAGCAGCATTAAAGCAATCAGAACCACATTTGGGCTCCAGTGGCCTGCATGTATGTTCGTGCAGGTTTGAGCTCAGCCAATGGCAATGCAGCAAAGGTACCTTGACCAGAAAAATTTAAAAAGGGAAATAAGATTTGTCAGGCTACACTTTCTCTCAATTTCAGATTTTCCATCAGTGGTTGTTTACCGTATTTCATCAATGAATACAGTCCATAATTAGCCCACTGTTTATTCACTGCTACACTGTACGTCCTCCAAATGGAACACAAACCTGGAATATGTTTGTTTCTCTGGAGCTCTCTCTGCTGCTGTTTTCTTTTGATGATACCATTTATAGGTCCAACTCTGTTTTTCAGGAAAGCAATAACCAAAAGATGGAGCTCTGGAGCAGCAAAGTGCCCTAATTGCTATATTGGCTATGACAGCCTTGTTCTTTTCTTTCATCACTAACACACTCCATCAGCCTTTTTCTCTGTCCTCCCACTATGCACTCATCCCTCCTCTTCAACATTTTGTCGTGTGACAATGAGAGAAAATTGGTCAACCTTACCTGGATTTAGAAAAAAACTATGTCTCTTTTTATCCATCACACACACACAGTCCCTCTCTCACACACACACAGATGCATTTAATTACCCTGTGATGTGCCCATTTTCCCCTCATCTTCCACTCTACCCACTCTGGACCCACTCTAAATGCTGGAGGTCACATATTTATTTTAAATAGTTTCTCCCCCTGCCGCGACGGCACAAAAGAAATAAAATCAGAGTTATTTATTACGATATAAAACATGTAGTTTCAGGAAAATGAAACCTTGGAGGATGGACGATATTGAATTCTTCAACGTGGTGCTCAATCCAAGCCATTGTCTCCCTTTGTCCCCGGGGACCCGGCCTGTTACATGTTGCATTTAAGCGCACAGGTCAATAAAGGTAATTGATAAGCTCTCATATGGATATATAGTGATGAATGAAGGATATTTCTAGTGCAATGAATCAAACGAGCTCTGGAGCCATAAATGGGCGGTTGTATCTCCCACCTAATGGGAATAAGCATAAACTCATTCTCCATAGTCAATGCCATACAGTGTCACAGACAGGCGCCGTTATTGGTCCATCACTTACACTTTATGAGCACCACAGAGCTGGAGCAGAGATGGTGTAGCACCTCGGGTGGCCTAGTCATAGATTATTGGCAAGTCTATTGATCCACGCAAGGAGGGGATAGACACGTAGCATCAATCACCTTCAAGCTAGATCTTTATAGAATAAACTAAGATGCCTTGTATTGGTAAAAAGACAAGAATCTAGTGTTTGTATTAGCCTGATCCAAATACAAAAACTAAAATAGCTTATTTATATTATTTTCTTTCTCATATCATCATATTTTTCTCCTTTAAATCAACTGATATTTCAAACATACCCTTATCTTATCTCTACCCTTATATCATCTCTACACACCAGTGGACATATCAAAAAATATGCTACCCTCTGGTGGCTAAACAAGACACACTGCTGTGCAAATTCCACAAAACTCAAATGATCTTTAATGTAAAAAAAACCACACGCAAACACAACATATGACAAATAAACAAGTAAACATGTCACAAAGGATATCCTCACATTATAACCACACCAACATAAGTACTGAAAACATTTTGATTCCAACCCTCAGTGTTTAAAATACATTCAACGGTGCAACAAAAAGAAATGCTTTGGCATCAGGAGAGAAACTTGTAGCTTATTCACATGTTCAACAGCAATTTTTCCGCATTATGTATATTGGCTTTACTGTAAACTAACCTAAACACGATGTCTATTAGCTTATCTGCATGTGTAGATTGATGTGACATGCGTTTAAAGGTGTACATAGTATCAGCAATGTGCTCGAAACATGGAAATATTCGAACAGTCTGTGTAAAGTCACAACTGTACACTGACATTACACAACATAAAAACGAGCTATGACTAAATATTTTGCTTATTTATTTCAGGGCGAGGTGACCTGTGTGACAGATAAAGTAACAGAACAGGACAAAACCATAGAAATAGAATGAAAATTGAACCGTTTGCTGTGGTCATTTGACTAGTTCAAAAGAAAACTGCGATTGTTGTTGATAATTATGGTGACATCACACGTCACTCACTAGTTTGAGAACGCTGTTTTGGCCCATTCTTACACCTGTTGTCCTTTTAAAAGAAAAGTACAACTGAAAACCTTTCACCAAACTAAGACTGGCGTTAGCTTAAGCCCATATCAGACCAAAGATTCGCGACAAGACGAGCTGAAACATGCAACAACGTGCAATGTGTCGTCCTAAAACCTGCCGGTTCACACCAATGCAACTGGAGGAGATGGTGTATCATCACTATGCAACAACTCTCTGTACTTGTGTTCTGATGTCCATTTTTTCAGGTTTATTTTGTGGCTGAATATAATTTGTAGCTTCCTAAAATATGAATGATAGTGACAGTGAGATACTGGATATGGTTGCATTCTGAAACAACGAAAAACAGAAACATAATGCGCATTAGATTGGCTGTATTCATAATAAACACATCACAATAATATGAATAATCGGCGCCAATTAATCAGTCAATGAGAATGTGTGTGTGCGTGTGGCCATAAGCACATACAGTGAGCAGCAGCAGGGTCTCACCGTCCAGCAGACTTCACTACAAGTCCACTGGCTATTGAAAGAGGTGACGTACTTTACGTTCTAAAACCAGCCACTGGCGATTTGACCAGCTGTGTTGCAGGTGACGCCATCAGCTGGCTTGAGTCGAGCTCAGACAACTGCAACTTTCTAAAAAGACCTAAAATGGTTTTGTCTTGCCGCAATTGATAGCAACAAGAGACACAGGCAAATAACAGTTACAGTAATATTTTAAAAGTAACAGATTACTTAAAAAAAAAAAAAAACCTACTACATCACTGCTTGTTTGTTCGTTACTGCAAAAGTTCACCTCAGTGAGTTTGTGACTTGCAAGTCAGTTTGTATGCGAAAATAAGCCCGCTATAAAGGTTGCTATGACAACAGTACACATCAAAATGGCTGCCACTCTGACCATCCTGCTATATTGATTTAAAGGAAACGTCAGTTCTGCTGTCATTCATTCTATTTCTATGGACAAAACAGTACTCTGATAGAGGCTCCATAAGTCACATATTAAATTGTATACATAATCATTTCACAAACTCAGATATTATTATCATAACTCCATGCATGTTCTGTGAAACAACTTCTCTTCCATTTTGCTGAAGTGGTTTCTGAAGGTTGAAAAAGTGGTCCAGTGCATACATCTCTTAAAACGGGCCCTGCTGAAAGCCTCAGTCCAGTCCTGTATGATTCTTTTGTCTCTTTCAATAAGAGTGTTTCACAAGGTTCAATAAATTCTCCAATATGGAAAGTCGAGAGCTCCTCTTCCAAACTTTTACACATCTTTCGCACCATGAGGATTTTCCACCTTTAGACAGTAACCAAAGGCAGTGACAGGAGAAAATTATAACATGGAAGAGAGTGGATGCTCACTGCTTTTAAAACAAGAAAACTCCAGTTCTCAGTAAAATATAAAATGCTGTGAGAGTCTGTAATGGAAACACCTGGGAGAAAAAAATCCATGTGTCCACCAACAGTAAATATTTTTCTCTGCTCAGTTCAGTACTTTGCTACAAGGCTGACTGCCCTTTATAAAGTTTACAGCAGATTTCAAGCCTTTACATCACGCTCTTATCCAGAGCAACTTACAAAAGGAGAGCAGTCTCAGTTTGAGACAATCCAGACTGTCTTATGGAGCAGCTGTTGACGAAAATAATCTAAAAGCTCCACTCATTTATCCACAAATGCATCTTTGAACAACTCAGGTTTGTTGTTACTGAACAGTCTGCCAGGTAAAACATGTTTACAGAGCTGCAGTGGTTCCATTTTTTATACATCAGTCAAAACCCTGTTGTTCACAGCATTAAGCATCTAGTTTCTCGCTCAAGGACAAAAACTTTGTACAGCCGGTCACAATAAAGTCTTTCTGACCAAGCTTGTGAGGCTTAACTCACAGCCTCTCCTTTTGGCCTCCGTCCCATTATTGTGATTTAATTCTGTCACCGTCCGCGTGGGCCCTTCCTGTTGACGTTTGCCAGGCTGCGTGCCAGTCTCTTGGTGAGGAGTGTGTGGGATTTACCACAGTAAGTGTGTGTTGTCTTCAGCAGCTCCTCTTCGAGTGGATCCAATAAAGAAGTCACTGGGTCTGCGCCAAAAGAGTACTGGAAGGACAAAATAATCCATTGGTTAGGTTAGGTGAGATGTGCAGTGTTTTCCATGCATTGATTTATCTGTGGCAGCTCACCGCAGCATCAACACTGACCGCCACATATGGATTTTCTATCGGGCAAGTTAGAATCAAGACTTTTTAACGCCACTGTGAATGAAATTAAAGACCAATTCACGGCCCATTCTCACAAGGAGATTCATTTTAACATGGCCGCCTACCCACTAGCCTTTTTTAAGCAGGAAAGCCCAATCAGTCTTAATTCAGCATTGGCAGAATAAAAACAAAATCAGGGAGTGCAGCGAAATGACGCCTGTCTACTTGCCGTACCTTATTCAGGGCAATGGGGGCGTGAGCAAGTAACAGAACTTGTAGCTCAGCATGTGACGTAAACAGTGGCCTCTTCATTTGTGAGGGCAAGGAGGGTGCGCAATTCCTTATCTCCCCAGTTGCTCATCTTTACAGTTTCTTTCAAGTTGGTGTCAACGTTGTTTCCGTTTCCCTCTTGCTACTAGCTGCTCATTCCTGCTATCAGCTGTTTCCTGTTTTTAAGTCCACCGCCAGTGGGTTGCATGTGTGGCGTCATCAACACTTCCTCCCACACGTCACCAACAGCCCTTCCTGTGGCGGAAGGGCGCCTTGTTCTTTTTAACCCAAAAAGGTTCCGCCAATATGTTTACGCCTACGTGGCGGAAAATTGGGTACCTCGCATCAACTCGCCAATCCGGCTCTGTGTGTCGAAACGCTCGCAGCTTGCCGGCAAAATGGCCCAACATTCGCCGAAAATCTGGCAGTGTAAAAGGGGCTACTGATCCCTGCTACACACTGCTGCTGCTGCTGCTGCTGCTGCTGCTGCTTTGCCTCCTCCAGCCCAGCCTACACCTTCCAAATTCAGAGTCTTAACATGGCCTAAAGGTTAAAAAGGTATTTTATGTCTTGCTTTGGGCCCACTCTTGTACACCCAGCAGGGGGATGCTGCTTGTCTGATGCAGGGAGCACCTCAGAGTGGAGCTATCAGTGCCAAGCGTAACTGTATTTCCATTTGTTGCAATAAATAGTTCTATGTAGAGTGTTCTTGACTAAACCAAAACTGAAGGGATTTAACACCAACTCACATCAGTGACTTAGGTTTAGGCACAATTTGCCCACATATTTATTCTTGTCTCGTGGCGGACACAAGTGTAGAACAGAGCTGGGAAATACCTGGTGTTTCTTGGCAATTTAGTGTTTCTCGCTCTGCATGTGGGATTCCACTGCCTTGATTCCCATCATGCTGAGCTTGACAGACTCCTTGAGTAAAATACACCGAGCCTCGTAAGCACTGCCTTGTGCCAGTTTTGGCCATGCTGTAAAATCTTGGTTAAATAGCCAATTTTGATAAAATAAATTAATTGAAAAATGCACTTCTTTGGCTTTGATGTAGCGGCCTTTCTCCGCCTGTAGTCACCATTCTGAAGCCTCAGTTAATGTAAGCCTAACAGCACTATCTGATTGGATAGACGTCACAAGTGACAGCCTATCAACACTGAAGGCAGCCACAGACGGGGATGAACGGAGACTGGAGCTGCTCCGAAGAGTGAGCAATGCACTGTGTCGAAAATAAGGCAGCAGATATGACTGAAACATCACAATCCTCTGTGATAAAGTTGCAAAAACAAACACCCGCTTCTTTCACTGGTAAAGTTCTGCAGTTAGTAATAGTAGTTACTGGATGTAACTTCAGTTGTTTAAGAAAGACAACTGCGAGGAGAGGAGGAAAGGGAGTGAGCTGGCACCTGGATGCGGTGAGAGATGTGACCAGATTGTCAAAGTTTATAAAAGTGCAGAGCAGTGATGATAAGGATATTCTACAGCATACAGCATGAAAGTCAGGCAACACTCTGAGTGGAGACTTAAGTTTAAAGTGTAGTTCATATAATTCACCATTAAACCAGAGAGCTGCACAGTAACTTTGAGCCTCATGATCAAAAAGCATCTGATATAAAGGAACTTTTAAAACAAGTACTGAATATAAAGGCAGACTCTGCCGTATGAAGCAGACTTGCCAAGTAAGATGACTTGTATTCTCCTGCTTCTTCAGAGATGTGAAACACGGGGGTGGTGATTGTCTAAAGGTTGGAGGAGCAGGCTTGGAAACTTAAAATGAGCAGCTGAAATCCCAAACTAGTATCAGAGCTCCCCCGAGGACAGCTCTCAGCCTGCTACTGTTCCAGTGGAATTGATCAGATTCCCGCAGTAAGTAAGCAAAGTGGTGCTTTGGGCGGCGTTTGGGTTTGGGAGATATCTTTCCCTGGATAAATTAAAAACTAAATCCGCGAGGCACGCTGAACTCAGAGGGGATTCCAAATCTAATCTGATCGGTCAGCTGGGCAAAACATAAAGCGGCCCGCGTTGTTGGGAGTCAGTTTTATGCTATAGGCTTACCGTCCAGTGATAGCCGGGGATTACAGAAGAAATTTCATGTCTTCCCAATAATGAAGGAGCCTTTACAATGCTCCGAGGAAATCAAAGGGGAATTACCATTTTTTATGCCAGCTCATTTGCTTGCGGTTGGGTCCCTGATATTGGGTCACAAAGAGAATGGCGTTTTTATGAGCGCATACTTACACACACACACACACAGACACACACACACACACACACACATGCTGGTCATAAAGTTGCATTTACAGTTGGTGTATTGATTTTGTGCGGCTGATGGGGCACTGTTGGTGTGCAGACTCCCAACTCTAAACGTACCATCGGCTGTAAAATTTAACTGCTGCTTCCTGGGCTCAGCTTTTTGCAGCGGAGGGAGGGAGGCAGGGAGGAAGGAGACGCTTAATGATGGACAGACCGCTGTGGTCTGTGTGAGACACAGACAGGCAGACAGACAGGGAGGTGCTGTCTGTATACAGTCTTTGTGTGAGGACACAGGGCACGGTTACTGATTTACGTACGTTGTCTCCAGTTAATGAGAAAATGCTATTGAAACGACTAAATCTAAAGGTAGGATAAAGGACTCGTTGTGACAATAACAACAGAAAAATAGCTATTTTGATAATTAATCACTCATTTAAGTCATTTATCAAGCAAAAATGCCAATTATTCCCTGATGCCAGTCTTTAAAATGTGAGAATTTGTTGCTTTTCATGACTGTGTTCACGTTTTGTACTCTTATTTTTTCATTATTTAGTAGTTTTTGTGAAACATAAACGCATGTTTCGGCATAAACAAATATAAGTACACAAAAAATATGTAGACCCGTTCAATACTTGTGCATGTAGGTCGAATACTTTGTACACAAGCATACGTTTTGTACTGTAAGTTGGACAAAACAAGCAGTTTGAAGGTGTCACATCATGCTCTGGGAGAGGTTGAGTTCACTATTTTGTGACATCTTTATTATATATTAAAAGATAAACCAGAGGGGTTAAAGATAAAACAAGAACAAACAGTTCATCTTTGAGTCCAAGTGGACATTTGTGCCCAATTTGAAGAAGTTTCCTCAAGGCGTTCCTGAGATATCGGAAGGACAACGCGAAAACACAATGCCTCCAGCCAAGGCTTTCACCAACATGGCACAGAAATCAAAACAATCCTTGGTTGTAGCCTGACATAAATAACATGTTTATCAGTCTGTGTCTTGCTGTGAGCATCACTATATCCTTAATTTGCTGATATTGGCTTTTGAGTGATGTGTGGGACATTTTATTGTTGCTGTATTGTTATTTTATTGTCTGTAACTGTTTTATGGTGAATGTCTAACTTTGTTTATAGGAGCTGCTGCCTGTCTCGGTCAAGACGCTCTTGTAAAGGTGATTTTTGATCACAGTGAGGCTTTTCCTGGTTAAATAAACAAACAGAAAAAACTTCTGCGTACTGTCTAACTTGCAAAAATAATGATTTTAATGCTGCAATGTTGGTCAGTCTGCTCGCCACTCTCCTACACACCTGGTTGGAAATAGATGTGCAAAGTATGCCTTAATTCTGGTTAAATAAATCTAAAATAAAAATACTTGCAGTTGGTGTGCCTTTATGCAAGTCTGCATATGAACTGAAAAAGAGTTGAACCCTATTAAATTAAACGTGTGCGTCACAGTATATAAGCCAGGTTGGGGATGGCAGATGGGAGCACAGGATTGCACACTGGGCCATGTTTGATGTTGGGTTACACTGAGCCTGTCCTCCTTCACACATTGTTTGTGAGAGCAAATAATGACTTCAGTTCTTGCTGTCACTTAGTTCTATTTTTGAACTTTAATATTTCCCTGTAACTACCCTGTTTTTCAAAATTGAGTAAAAGTGAATCTGCATCTCTGCCAGTTTTCTGAACCCCCACACTTTCACTGAGCTGCCAATGTAGCGCTGTCCTGTTTGTTATTCACTCCCTAACACCACACAGATAGCCTGAGGTTTTGCTGCAGATGAACAAGCACAAAATGGATGAAATGGTCTGTCCAGTGAGATGAGACACTCAGAAGATCAATCTATACTCCTGGAAAACCAGACTTAATCACATACATGAAAGTATCAATACCTAGATAGGCTATTGGAAAAATGGGGTGTTAGTGCATGCTACGGGCGTATGTGTGTGTGTGTGGGGGGGGGGGTTATGCTCACTTTTAGCAGCACAGGTACATGTGTGTCTCCTGCTGTAATTGATCCTGTCCTATAAAGCTGCAGTTTTAACTGCAGGCCATGGATAAGGTATGGATCAGCCATCGCTCTGATCTATGTTCAATGCTTTGTTAATAGGAAAGCAATGAGACTCCCAACGTTGATGGCTTCATTAAGTAAATGCCACTGGTGTCGTCAATATCATTACACTGCTGGTAAACAACCCATAAACATCCTCATGGGGGGAATTAGCTTTCACTCCAACCTTCTGGAAATGGCGCAGATTTGTTTTCCGACGCAGACAATCTGATGTCACTAACACTTACGGTCTTTAGGGTCAGCGCCAATCCGAAATCTCATTTCGGGGGGTAAAAGGACAGGGCGGTGGAGGAGAGCAGGTGTGTCAGCGGGGTTGTAAAAGGGCCCCTTTCATCAGATGTTGCTCTGAATTACACCTACGACACTTTGAAAAGACTCATCATGGTCTTTTTTTTTTTAAATGTAATGCACCCCAGAGACCATGAACAGAGTGCACTTACTCGCTTGCCTGGTGACACTTTATTCCCCAAAATGCCTTTTTGTCTAACTTCCTGCACTTAGTATCTGTGTGTATACAAATTGTAATGGAATACAACCTGTGATATGCATTTTGTATTAATGGTGGACTGCAAAATGAAGCTGCCTCGCTAATATCTGCCTACATAATGTCTATGAGCTGTTAGGACAGTGTGGCCCAAAGCCTGCGAAGTCATAAGCCTTGTTTAGAGTCGCGCAACACCGTGGTGCGGGCCTCCAAAGATAGCGATGAGCTACATTTATGTCTTGTTTACATTTGTTTTTATAAGTGAAACAGATTGCAACTAAAATACCGCAAGTTACCAAAATTACATCCATGCCTGTCCAGACTCATATGTCAATGCTTCAAATATGAATGTTTTCGCAAAGAAGCTACTCATTCTAAAACTTGGATGCTTTCCACACAATCACGTTAAGTCATATTGAGAACTCTTGGCCAAAAGCGTGTTTTGTGAGGTCACAGTGACCTTTGGCCACTAAAATCTAATCTGTTCATCGTTGAGTCCAAGTGGACGTTTGTGCCAGATTTGAGGAAATTCCCTCAAGGTGTTCTTAACATATTGTGTTCACAAGAATTAGACAGATGTGAGGCCAAGTGACCTTGACCTTTGACCACCGAAGTCTAATCAGATCATTGTTGAGTCCAAGTGAACGTTTGTGCCAAATTTGAGGAAATTCCCTCAAAACCTTCCTGAGATATTACACTCACAAAAACAGATGGACGGACAGACAAACCTTAAACAAAGTTCCTCTGGCCATGGCTGTCACTAGCGAGAGGTACAAAAAATGCAAATGCGTCTTCAAGAGCTTTTATCGCAAGTTTTGCAGCAGTCTGCGATAAAGACCGCCGAAATGAACAATAAAAAGTTATTAAAAGATTAATGGAGGTGCCCCAAGTGCTTGAAATTAATTTCATCAATAGATAACATAACAGAAGTTAAATCTTGACACTTGGTGCATCAGCTAATTTGCTGCTGCTAATGTTTCTGGTCTGAACAGTGCATAAATCCTATGTCTAGTTTGGACGAACATGAGAAGAGGCCTTTATAGTACACTGAATTCTGAATTCACAAAGCTTAGTATGAACCAAACATCTCACATTCTGCATCACAAACACACCAATGCGTGCCCACCTTCCGTATGGCCTCGTAAACAGCCCTGAAGGCAGGTTGTTTGTGGTCATGGTAAACCCCTCTGTTTCCATGCAGGATGTAGATGCCATCATCTTCAGCTGACGCACAATTACTGCCATAAATACAGTGATCTGGACGATAATTCCACTGGCACGGAAACTCCAGCAAGCTCTCTGGGAATGTTGGTACACAAAAACAAACACTTAAGCCAACAAATCAGTGCTACAAAGAGGCAGTCAGTAACAAGCGATCCTCTATAATGTCTATGGAGGCTTTTAAGCATCATGTATAAATATTATAATAGTGCATATGACAACATACAAGCTATGTATGCGTTGACATGTTCAGCCTTACCGGGGTTGTGGTGGAAAATAATATTGAGAAGGTCCTGATCTCCCCAGGTTATGTTGAGTTTGTATTTCTGAAGCAGAGGCATCAGCAGCTCCTCCCAACGCAGCCCCACAGCTGTCATGTCATTCTGTCAACACAGACACATATACACACACCTGTGTCACAACATTACGTTCTTGGAGCTTCACATTGCAGCAGGATCAAACTGAATCACAGACTTCAGTGTGCAACATCTGCAGCAGAAGGAGGACATCTTGTGGCCAACAGAGGTAGTACACTATCACAGTAAACAGAACAACTAAATAAATCTCCCCTGGAAAATGTGTCTTCAGCGTTCACTCCTACCTTAAAGAACATGTTTCTCATCCTCGTCATGTTCATGAGCATGACCCCTGAGTTGATGCCCGTCCTGCCGTAGAAGGGGTGGCGGGCAAAGCGGTTGTACCAGGCGATGCGGGGCTCCTCGTGCTCTGGGGCCATGGCAGCCAGCTGGGAGGAATTAAACTGGGTCAGGAACGCCCACAGGCGGTCTACAGGCTGCAGGAAGAGGATGTCAGAGTCGACGTACACGATGGAGTCGACGTCCTTTAGGATCAGCTGCGTAGATTGAAAGAGACACAAAGAGACAGATGTCACTGAGAGTATTAATAATGCGGGCGCTCTCCAGTGGTGCATACTGCCGGTACATTCAGCGGGGGATTTTTCCACAGAATATAATCACCTTCTATCTTGTATGAAGGTGAACTTTGATGGTAAAGAAACATTTAATGTCACTACAGTGCTCCTGCGTATCCACAGGTAAAACTGTTACTGTACAGTAGTTTTTTTTTCAATATATTTCAATCTACATTTAAGGTATAAATTCACACAGATGATATTGTTGGGCTGTAAAATTTGGCAATTAAAATTGTTATTTTATAGCCGCCAGTTGCAGTTTTGTTATTGTGTTCACAGCTCCAAATTTTCCAGTCCTTGATTTTTTTAACATTCGGTTATGTTTTGTCTCTAAGGGTGCTTTCACACCTGCCCTGTTTGGTTCGGTTCAATCAAACTCAAGTTTGTTTGCCCCCTAAGTGCGGTTCATTTGGGCAGGTGTGAACACAGCAATGGCACTTGGGTGCGCACCAAAACAACCAGACTGAGACCTTCTTGGTTCAGTTACAAATGAACTCTAGTGCAGTTTGTTTGTGGTGAGAACGTGTTCCGACCTGGATCCGAACCAACTGCAGTCACATGACACATTGTTTGGGTTAAACATGAGCATGTTACAGTCCTGGAGGATTATTAATGTGCGCCTCCTCCTGTACTGCCTTAATATGCACATTCAGCACATCCAATGCATCAAAACATTGTTTTCTAGTTGGAGCCGCGCCTCGTTTTCAAACTGTATGCTTTGACTCAAATGAACAATGACAGCAATATAGTCCACGATGAGCAGCGCTAAAATCAACCTGCGTAGTTGTCCCTCCATTGTGACATTGGAAAGTGTCACATTTATCTTGCAAGTGTACTCTTCTTCAACGTTTTGTTTACTTCCTGGATTTTTCCCACATGGAAATTCTGACCAATCGAGAGCAGCTTTCTCACACAAGGCATTTCATCTGGTCCGCTTGTAAATGCTGCCGTGAGAACACAAACCAACTCTAGGCAATTATGCAACTTTGTACCAAAATCAGTCCCTGATTCAGACCAAAGCAAGACAACTCTAGGTCTGAAAGCACCCTTACAAACAAATTACTGAGAATTAATAATGGTGTCAGATATGTAGTGTTCATACAGACAATAAAAAATAAAATTCAAGGACTTTAAAGAACCTTTTCAAGCACTATTTTTTGAGTTTCAAGGACTTCACTCAAAGCAAATAATGCATCTTCAAATATAAGTTTTTATTTAACAAATAAATTATGTAATCAGTGTCTCTCTTTTAAGTGAGGGGTTACTACACAATAACAAAACATTTAATTGGCTCAGGAACTGTAGTGCTTATACTTCTACAGTGCACCACTTTCTCATACTTCTGGAAAGTTTTGATCCAGAGAAAGTTTAAGAGCAAGTGTCAACGAAACAGAAGCAACTCACTTCAGCTGAGTGTTCTTCTGCCCGCCCCACACCCACTGACTGCCTGTACACAACACCTTGTTACACCGTGTTACAAAAAGTAGTACACATTATGAAGAAAGGGAAAATTGTCTATGAAACAGAACTACCTAAAACTAGCCCACTGAAACAATGCCAGCTGGAATTTAGGTCACTTAGTTGTGGCACAGCTATGAAATTGGAGGACCGCTGATAAGAGAAGGAAGTAAGTCACGTTGAAAAGCTGGTTCATTAAGTTAAGTCATGTTAGGTTTAAACATGCCTACATAAGCCTACTGGTTTGCCGGGGTTTTAGGAGTGGAGCAAAGCAAAAATAAACTACAGTACTCGGGCGTTACATCATCAAGGCAAGGAAGAAAGAAGAGGAGGCGCACCTGGCGTGACAGTGATGTGTCAGAAATTTAATAAAGAAAAAGATGAGGGATGTCTGAGAAATTTAAATATAATAACTTGATGAACAAAACTTTAGTCTGAATATAAGACAGTGTAACGTGGTTCGCTTAAATTTCAAGGACTTTGTAAGCACTTTTTTATAAAGGGGGCTATTTTTAGAGGTATTCCAGTACTTGTATTTATCCCCTCAAAGTTCAAGCACTTCAAGGACCTTGTGTGAACTCTGGATATGTGTTTCCACTGATGTTCTCATGCTGAAGAGTCCTCTCTGTATTAGAAACTCACAGGTAAGAAGAGCCTCTGAGAAGCGCAGGGTTTGAAGAGTTTCTTCCACTCGGCTGCGTTCTCACTGGGGAAGCTGATGGAGTAGACTGTGTAGTTGAACCTGGAGCGAATAAAATCAGGCCACGACTCCAGCTGGAAGACAGATTACACAAGAAATTGCAAGTAAGATATGATCAACATAAACTCAGGGTCAATCACAGTCAGCAGCAAGCACACTTGGAGTTTTCAGACTTTAATATTTCCTACTCACAGCTTCCATGAAGTTGGCGTGTAACTGATCTTCAGCGAAGATGTGCAGGTGGAGGCGCTTGATGCTAAAAAGCACAGCAGACTTGATCATGGTGAGAGTCTCTTCCAGCCTCTCCCCACAGGCCACCACAGCCAGGTGCATGGGAGGTTCAGGTCTGCTCTGAGTGTTGCTGCCACCTGCCTCCATCTGGCCCCGCTGACGCATGATGTACCTGAGGGAGAGGATGGAGAGTCACACAGATGTTATCACACTCAGGACTCTGGAATTCAGTTATTATAATAGGTTAGTAATATTGCATGGTTTTGACAAAGAGCTACATCAGAGTGGTTCAGGTGTCGGCCATTATTTCTTGTTAGGGTTTGCTATGACCCTTGATGCCAACAGGCACATGATTTAGGTGTGACTTCTTAAAAATACTTCTCGCTTATTGTCCATAAGGCAAACACACGTCAGGTTTCTCTTCTTGATAAAACTGTCCCTGAAAGTCATCAGCATCGAGCCACTAAAGGATGATTCACCATCGTTAGGCCGTTTTAGCAAATTTTCTAGAGTATGCCACCCCCACATTTCACTGCACAAATTCAGTATGTGACAAATAATAAACCCCTGAATCTTGAAACAGTGAAGTCACAAAACTGATCATACTGTGGTCTGACATCAAATCAACCTTCCAGATTCTCTACTTTAGAGTTAATCAATTAGTTGTCAACTACTAATCACCAACTAATTTGATAATTAATTAGTTTTAATTCTCTGATTCCAGCTTTTTAAATGTGAATACTTTTTGGTTTCTTTATTCGCTGTATTTTGACCATAAACTGAATATCTCTGGGTAGAAGCCAAAACAGAACATTTGAGGATGTCATCTTGACCTTTAGGAAACAATAACTGACATTTTTCTTCATTTTCTATCATTTATTTGAAGACCAAACAATGAGGTTGCAGAGGTGAACTGTGGTATGAAAATTGGGGATTATCATACCATGTACATTTGCTTATCCACAGCGAGGGCGGAAAAATGCAACCAGATGGAGAATTTCAACTTTAATTTCATTTATTTTTTAAAAGGGAGGCTTTTTACGCATACTTGCATTTTTTTTTAAAAACTTTCAAGTTTTATACAGTGTTGAACCAGAAAAAACGTCTGTTTTTATTACCTTAACGGTCACTGTGACTAATGATATTACTTATGTAATAATTTCTTTCAAGATACCGTGAAACTGTGATATTTTCTGAGACTGTTTTAGTGCTGTGAGAGTAACACACCGCTGCAACCCTACAAACAACTATACCATAAACTGAGAAAATAATCAACAGATCCATCAACAATGAAAATAACTGTTAGGTGCAGCCCCAGTCTACTTTAAAGTTATTTCCGAATGAATAAAATGTACATGTATAAGCTGTGTGACTGACTACCACCACCAAGAATCCACCAATAAGTCTTTCTCCACAATACCAAATGTTCTCTGGTTCCAGCTTCTCAAATGTGCTTTACCTTGTGTTATTTTATGGGAAACTTTGTTTATGTGTCGGACTTTTGCCCAAACAAAAGCAAGTCAAAGAAATCACTTCACTCATTGACAGACAAAACAATTAATGGAGAACCTGTTAACATATTAATTAAGCAGTAGTATATTTTTTTGGACTGTATCTTGACTAGCTCTTGCCTACAGCGATGATGGCAGTGACCTTTGTAAGGGACTGGAGAGCAGAAGAAAGGGATTGTCCCTTCCTGTTGAACTTTATTACCTACTCCTCCCACTCATCCTACTCCTCAAACAGGAACATCTGGCAGACACATAAACAGTCAGGTGTGAAAACCGAGCTGTAGTAAAGCCAAAGTTAAAGCAATCACATCATGTTTAAATATGCTTTTAAGTGGATGAATATTATGCCCTTTTTTAACTGGATTATACATTACTTTAAGCTGTTTTTCTTGTCACTGAAAATTGAACTCTAGCTGAACTGCAGGAGACATAAGTGTTGACTTTATTGAATTCCTGTGTGTTTTTGTTTTGCATCTTGAGGTATTTGCCCCAGTTGGTCTTTTTTGCCTGGAGTTTTATTTTATTAACTTTTAAAAAATAATTCTTAATATTTATTTATTAATAAAAAACCCTCCTAGTCTATTTTACTTTAGTTCTCATATTCATCATGATTGACTTATTTTTGCTCTGTATTTGTATAGACAGCACATCCTCTGCCAGATGTCGTCTGTTTATACTTTTGCGTGTTCTCCAATTGTTTTTTTTTTCCCTAAAATATGTTTAAATATTCTGTTTACATTTGCTTTAATTTATTATTTTGAATTACCAATTTTCAATAATGCAAATTTACCATAATTTAGGGTTAGTCAGGTCTACTCTTTGTATGACAACTAGGACTACAACTTTAGTGACGTATTGATTAATATCGGAAGCATCAGTAAGGCTGCGCGTGAGGTCCAACACCTGTTCAAGTCTCGCGTCACTACCGTTACTGTCCTCATCCATATAAAAGAAATGAAGTGAACCATCTATGCTTTGTCTGCACTGGGCCATTACTCCGTCACCGTCACATTCCTATACATCACCAGAGTGGTACAGAGTAGATAGCCACGTCTATACTTAACGTTTGTCGTATGAAATGAAATAGTTTCCTAGTTGTACCTCTTTAAAGCAGTTAAAACGTTTATAAAATAGTCCTACCTATTGTACCAGTGAGGGCTTTGGGGCCCAGTTTTGTCCGCGGCCCCTCGCCTGCCTCCGGGGACTCTCGCTGGGATGAAACCCCTCTTCGGTCCGTTCCCACCGGCCGACACGTCCGGGTAAAACAGTTTACTGTAAACATACAGGCCCGAAAACACGGCAAACACCGTGCACAGCATTAGTGCACGAATGTAACGCCGCATTTTGGAGTTTAAAAACGCAACTCGGGGCTAAAGTCATGACACAGAAACTAGCGTTTAATAATAACTGTGAAGCTCGACGTAATGGCGTCGCACTTCCGGTGGACGTTTAAAAATTAAAACGTATCCGGCGTGGCAATCACGACCCCTGGCGGTCAGGTCAACGCTCTACAAGTCTTCTTCACCTTTCTTACTTTTCAAGCTTTGGAAAAAATATTTCATTTATTTATTTATTTAATTTATTCTATTATTTATAACTATGATAATTTATAATTATTCATAATTGTGTGTATTGTTGAACATTGTCAAAGGAGAATTTCTGTCACTGTTGGGACAGACAATAGAGTTTATCTATCTGGACGCATTGGGAAGACTATGCGACACAAATTGAATGCAACACTAAATTATGAAATTATGTAACACTGTGTGTAAAATAATATATTGAAACATATCTGCTCCATAGCTGCCATGCTCACATAATTTTTTTGTTAGTTTTTGACTTTATTACAGTACAGTATGCCTATGCCTTCTGCACATTTAATATGTTCGATAACTAACATTTTTGTTTTGATTTTACTAATCTCACTGGCCTTCAAAGGTTTCCAGAAGGACCGTGTTTATGCACTGAGCCAGAGTGGGCATTTCTGCTCAATAATCGTAGGGTGTATTGAATGGGATTGGATTACTTGATCTGTGTGACCATTTCTGACATTGAAGAGCCATTTCTGCAGTTAGGCACAGTAAAATTTGGGAATATTTTTATGTTCACGCTTGACAGCATAGCTATGATATCCCTTGTGTGCTTTTATACTCTTGGTCTTGAAGGCTATAATGTGAAATAAGGACAAACCTTGACTTTAGCCCATCTTCAAGAAATTCAAGAATTCCGACATTTGACAAACGTATTCCTGAAAGATAAGAAGCTTGGGGATATACCATAATACAGATTATGTGCTTGTGTTCTTCTTGTTTGAATGTGACTTTGGTGAATCCAAACAAACCCTTTCAAACACCACAGTCACACAATAGTACAAAATAACTACAGATTGAGGCAGTGGTAGACCAGCAGCTCCTGTGCTCAACAAGGTAAAAGTAGTTTTTCTTGGTATACTTTGGCTTTGCAGAGAGCATAAATAAGTTTCACTGGATGTCACAACATTTCCTGCAGCTTAATGCTGAGGAGAAAGAGATATTGATCACAGGACAAGATAGTGCAAATGTTCAAATACCAAACAGTCTTGGTTCGCTGTCCCACGCAATACCTCCACATTGCAGAATCCTTGGTGTCATGTTTGATCAAACCCTCAGTTTGGACACCTTTAGCTCACCCAAAACTCTGCAGCTAGTCTTGACATGACCACGTCACACTGATCCTGGCTTCCCTACACTGGTTACCTGTTGCTTTCAGAACTGATTGTCAGATTTTACTGATTACTTACAAAGCCATGAGAGGCCTTGCTCCAAATTATATAACAGATCTATTATTGGCCTATGTTCCCTCTTGCACTGTGAGATCCTCAGATGCATCTTTCTTTTTGTTCTGAGGTCTAGCTTAATTCACAATGGTGATACAGCCTTTGCAGCCAGAGCTCCTCGACTTTAGAATGACCTGCCCAAGGAGATTAGGGCTTACAGGTCACCTTCTTTACATGTTGGGCTTTTATTTTGAAGGCCCCAAAACAACTTCCGGGTTCCCTACTCTACCAGTCCCACTTGATGAACTCACTTCATGCAACAGAAGCAGGAGGTCGGGACCCTAAATGGGGGGAAGGGTGGGAGCCATAAGCAAAGCCGATTCCTCCCTCTCCCTCCCCCCCCTCAGGCTGCGTCTGCAGCAACTTTCCATTGATTTCACCTCTGAAAAGACCCATTCACAGCTTTTAGTGACTGGTCCTCTTTATTGATGTGTAGAACAACAGACCTGAGCGTCGACTGCATTTTCATTTAGTGTGGGAAAATGAGATTATTGACTGATGTGGTGGTTGATTAATTAATGTGTAAACCATACCCTAAGCTCAAGCCTATGTAAGGAACAAGTAACCCAATTTTGTCTTTAACATATTTGACTAAACTACATTGCTCAAAAAAATAAGGGAACACTTAAATAGCACATCGGATGTTGATGAACACATTATTCAAGTTGAAAATCTTAACTTGTGCATTGCATTGTTACATGATGTAACAATAGTCAATGGAAACCAACATCATCTACCCACTGAGGGCTGGACTCAAAATCACACCGAAAATCTGACTCAGTGGTGTGTATGGCCCCCGCGTGCCTGTGGGCACTACTGACAACGTCTGGGCATGCTCCTGATGAGTCAACGGATTGTGTCCTGGGGATCTCCTCCCAGACCTGGATCAGAGTATCAGTGAGCTTCTGACAGTCTGTGACAGCATCAGATGCACTGTTGCATAACATCCTGTAGGTGCTCAATTGGATTTAGGTCAGAGGAACGAGAGGACCAATCAATGGCATTAATGTCTTCGTCATCCAGGAGGAACCCAAGGCCCAATGCACCAGTGTAAGGTCTGACAATCGCTCTGAGGATTTCATCCTGGTACCTAACAGCAGTCAGGGTACCATTGGCTATGACATGGAGGTCTGTGTGACCCTCCAAGGATATACCTCGCCAGACCATACTGACCCACCGCCAAACCGGTCATGCTGGATGATGTTACAGGCAGCATAATGTTCACCACAGCATCTCCAGACTCTTTCACGCCTGTCACATGTGCTCAGTTCTAGTGTTCTCTGGCGAATGCCAATCGAGCTGCACGGTGCTGATCTGTGAGCACAGGTACCACTAGAGGACGTCGGGCCCTCGTGCCATCCTCATGGAGTCTGTTTCTGACAGTTTGGTCAGAAACATGCACACCAGTAGGGCTCTGGCAGTGCTCCTCCTGTTCCTCCTCGCACAAAGGTTGATGTCCCTCTGCGGCCCTGCCCAGCTCTCCTTATGTAACAGCCGGTCTCCTGGGAGACAAAGCAAACCATCTTGCGCCCGCTTGTATGGATGTGCCATCCTGGAGGGGCTGGACTACCTGTTCAACCTGATTGGGCTGCAGGTACCGCCTCATGCTGCCAGTAGTGACAAGGACACTAGCAGAACACAAAACTAGAGAAGAATCAGTCAGGAAGGATAAAGAGAGAGAGCAACTGTCTGTGGCCACCACATGTAAAACCATTCCCTTTTTGGGGGTTGTCTTGCTTTTGCCTCTCCATTGCACCTGTTGTCACTTTCATTTGCACCAAAGCAGCTGAAATTAATTCACAATCACCTGTGCTTCCTAAATGGACAGATTGATATCCCAAGTTTAACTGATTTGATGTTATACTGTGACCATTAAGTGTTCCCTTCATTTTTTTGAGCAGTGTATTATATGGATAAAGACCATTTTCAATGTGTGCAAAGTTGCATTATAGGCCTGATCTGAAAACCTGCATGTGCTGTGGTGAGAAAAAGTAGCAGTTATGAAGTTGTTCAGCAGATGGAGCTGGAAACACAACAAAAAAATGCTCCTCTGCTTAGAAAAGGAAAATCAAGAACAACAAAAGTGTTGAGCATACATGCAACTGTATGAAAGTGAGAAATGACAAAACCTAAAATGATTCCTTTTGTTTGAATTTTGTTATTTTCTTATTCAGACATGTAATAAACAAGTTCACACATTTTAAAACAATTGAGCATGGCAAAGCAAAAACAAAAAAATATCAACAAGTGACAACCAACATATTTTTTAAGTGTCTTTCCATATTTTTTTTTTGCCACATCCGAATAACAAACGTCTCTCCAAACAGTTCTCACGAGTCCACACAGCTAGTCCCAGCTAGTGCGGTGAACCTATGAGATCTCTGACACATTAAACGATGCTAACAAACTAAGAGACATAGCCTGTCCCACAATATACCGAGACCATAATATTATCATGCCATGACAGTTCTCAGGATCTGTGCTAAAAATGTTAAAGTAAAAATCTGGACAATAACACTGCTATGATGGATAATACAACCACATCAAAACATTGTAGTACAATATTTTAGAAATATCCATTTTATCTGTGTAGTATTCTACAGGTTTCATAAGTTATTGTGTAGTTAGGTTGATCTATAGTTGTTCTGTCGGGGGTTTAGTATATTCTAAAGCTCCCCCACTTTGCTACGTCAAAATGGAGGAATTTAAACAGTTTCTCAAGTCCATCGCACCGCAGGCCCATCGCTGTGCATGTCCAGAAGTCAAAGCTCCTTTTCCCGCTGTAGAAGCACCAAGCTGTATCCAAACTGGGTCCACAGTGGAGGCAGAACAGCATGAGCACCCTCTAGTTTTCTATTGTGATGCTGAGCAGGTGCAGCACAGATTAAAAGGAGAATACCAGTGCCATATACAGCCACAGTCCCTTAACTACCGCCTACATTCAGTTGACAATTCCTCATCTTGGCATCTTTTTCCATCTCTGAAACAAACTTGTAATAAACCTGGCTTGAAATTAGCTCTTGTTTTAAGTGTGCCAAATAAAAGCAGAAATATAAAAATGTATACGGAGCTGTAACTGTATTTGTGTTTGCATTTGTCTGTGGGAGTCGTGTGATTGACAGTAACCATGGTGAGTGGTGACGCACTGTGTCTACATCATGTACTTGAAAGGTGCCAAAGAAGGTATGATCAAAACGTTTCAAGCTGACAGTGATTAATTACAAAGCCTGGATGATTCTTAAAGCTGCATTAAGTGAGTTTTTTGATCGCAAGAGGGTGAAATCAACTCAAAGAAACAAAACCCTGAGAGACAGATTTTAGTTATTCTGGCTAATAACAGTCTGGAGCACGTTCAAGGATGCCAGATTTTTTCCTAGGGTGGCAAAGGCATGAGCCACGCTACTCTACCCCAACTGGCAAGTACTCATTGTCTTTGTTGGTTGAGCTGGTTAAAATTAGGCAAGAGGAGTGAAGTTGGTGAGGGTTAGTGTGAGAATATCAGAGTAGCAGAATAGGGCCGGTCATGCCTTGGGAAAACAAATAAATCACTTCCAAGACACCATGGTTACCAATGACATCAATGACTTCACAAAGTCTGCAGTGGATTTAATTTGTAAAGCAACAAAAGTAACTTTACCCAAAACTACTGTTATATCATTCCACAACCAGAAACCCTGGATTACAGAATCATCCAGGACACCGTAGACACACACACAGCCAGCCAGTCTGGAAACACTGACAGTTGTAAAGCAGCAGCCTACAGTATAAGAGGAAGCAAAAAGGAAGAAATTACAATGGAAAAGCTGAAGGAGCTGATGGGAGTGCATTTCACTGGAGTTGTACCTTATATGATTTCATGTGACAAATAAATTGATGTATTGATGAATTGCCTAATTGCATATCTAGCAGACACGTGCCAACATAAACATCCTTTTGAATTAGTCTCTCTGCTCTTCTCGCAAGTGACCAGCAAAGTAGAGTGCTGCAAAGTTGCACTCTGCAAAGTAACATGCTAAGTAACACACTACAAAGTAACACTACAAATTAGCATGCTACAAAGTAGCATGCTACAAAGTAGCATGCTGCATCGTAACACGTTATGAATTAGCATGCTGCAGAGTAATACGCTAAGTAACATGCTACAAAGTAGCACTCTGCAAAGTAACACTACAAAGTGGCATGCTACAAATTAGCATTCTACAAAGTAACACACTACAAAGTAGCACCACAAAGTAGTATGCTACAGAGTAACACACTAAGTAACATGCTACAAAGTAGCACCGTGAAGTAGCATGCTACAGAGTAACATGCTAAGTAACGTGCTACAAAGTAGTCTGTTACCGTAACTCTGTTGCATCACGTGCATTATTTTATCAAATTAACTAAATTATCATTACAGAAAGGATACTTTATTTTTGTATGTAGCTGGTTAGCAGTGTTTTTATTAAGTTGGGCGGGTCATCAACATGATTTTATGTTCACATCAAAAATATCACTTAATGCAAGTGTGTGGTTGTTGTTTATATACTGTTAAAAATGAATGGCTGTAAGGAGAAAAAGCAAAACCCTGATTGTATCCATTGTGGCTGACACCGGTATTATCCTTTAAAATCATACACTGTACCTTCTGACACCATTTTTTTAAAAGGGCTTTTATCAAAACCTGCCTGATGCCCTTATACGAACATAACAAGCATTACCTGAACTAACAACCTGCTCCAAACATTACCCAAAAACACCAAATGTTGCCAGTAGGAGTACAGCTACTACGCTGTGTCAAAAAAAGTCACTCCACAGCAGAGGCAGTCCACAAGTAAAAGCTTGGAGTAATAAGGAGCAGGAGGAAAGGTTCGCTGTGAGGTTGAAGGTTCAGTGCAGGGACACTGGGAGTGCGTCGTAGATGGTTCAGGTTTAAAACAGGTGGGTAAAGATTTCAGACAGAGGCTGAAGATTCCACATGAGGGAAGAAAGGTCACTCTGCCGGCCACTGAAGGTGATGTCGAGGGTGGGGCTGCACATTTCATTCAACAAAAATATATTAAAAAAAGAAGAAGAAGGAGAAAGAAAACCGTTGACAGGCAGGTGCATCTGAAGGTAACCGCACAGGACCGTAAAGCTCGTCCAAACATTATTCAGACATATCTCAGGTCAGTTCTGAGGAAGTTCTTCGTCAGAATAAAACTGTCTTAGTAAATATTCTCGTAGTGAGGTTTGGACTGGGTGTGGGATCCTTGCGATTGCACCAAATGTCCAAAACGTAGATCGCTTAAAACCTCGAAGATGGAGCAAAAGGTCTTTTGTATTGCTTTTCTAGAATTCCAGTGCTGCTGAGAATCTTTAAACTTATTAAACTCACCAAATCTGATGGTCAGAGCTCCTACTGAAATTGTAATATCCAAAAGAAAGCAAGCATAACGGTGTTAGTCAGTCATGTGCAGCTCTAAAGGAGAGGCAGGATGCCCCATCAGTGACCTGTGGGCTTGGAGATGAGATGTGGATGGAGGCCAGGGGGGTGTTTCCGAAGGGGGGATGACTCAGTGGGATTCTCCGTTGACCGAACTCCCCTCTCCCCTGGGTGAGGAGGAGCGGGAAAGCCCCTTCTCTGTGTTCTCTGAGCTGGAGCCGTTCTGGCTGTGGTGGTCGGCCATGGACGCGGTGCTGGACGACGTCGCCGAGGTGGACGAGGGCTTGGCCTTCTCCTTAAAGTCTGTTATGATGACTGTCAGGTCCCCGACCGTCACCTCCAGGTGCTGGGCGCTGCTCCGGTCGATGTTTTTTAACCTGGGCCTGAGGAATGAGACGGATAGCTATTAATTTAAAATCCTGCATGAGCTTTTGTATCAATCAGCCATTGCAAATCTTCAATTAATTTTACCCACGAGTGAAAAGCCCCTTGATGTTTTCGCTACGATGCCACTGAAACTCCAAAGAGCATCTTCCTGATGCTGCTTTGAAATGTATTTCTGGTGTTCCCCACCCTCCTCACATCAATCTTTTGAAGTACTTTATGAAATATGACAACACGTCATCCTCACTTCAGGTGGCAACACAAACACCATCTACAGTTTCTAGTGTTTATTCATGCGTCCCTGTAATATCTGATTCCTCTTGATCCCCCCCAACCCTGTGTCAGCTTGTTTACCTCATCTTCTTGTGACTGTTCTTCTTGAGTGCCGGCTCTCTGTCGCTCTTCTCCCTCTCTACGCGCTCCTTCTTTTCCTTTTTGGGCTGCGAGGGCAACACAAACTGCTGCGTTACCTGCTGCTGCGAGACGAGCTGGGAGACGGGACGAGGCTTCCTGATCCGGGGGAGAGGAGGAAGAGGAAGGGGAGGGGGCATAAAGAGGGAGAGGGAGAGAGTGTGGCAGATTAATGAGAGGGAAAATCACAGCGAGCACATGGCTTCATGGTGGCGCACCACCGTAATCAAGAGCCAATAATCACTGCCAGTGCTGGTTAGGATGGCGCTGCTGAAGTATTCTTAACACTGGCAGCGAGTGGCACCGCACACTGAGCGCATTCGGAATAAAAACCCAGGATTCAGCCATCTGTGAGATACGTACCTGCACAGGCTTGTTGTAGTGCTCAGAGGGATAAACATTGACAAGCTGAGATCTGTTTTTGGTGAGCACAAAGATGTGACAGGAATTGCAAGTGTGCAAAATATACTGAACTCAGAATGCATAACAGGTATGCATGTACAGTCTACTTGCTGTTATTTAATTTGCAAATAGAGACTTAGAACGGAGTGATGCTGCATGTAAAGGCGAGACGTGAGATCAGCTCTGACCTCAACCGCAGTATGTCACATTTTTATTAAAGGTCACACCCAAGATGTTTTCCCCGTTCTTCCCAAATGTCCAATTCTTCTGCACTGCAGTGCTTGTCTCTTAAGTCCAGATGAGGGTGAAAACAGCCATAAAACGTGTCGCTTGCCTCTTCTTTTTACAACCAGTAGTCAAGAATGCACAACGACCTATGGATGTTTTGTTTTAACGTTCGGGGGGTCACATATAAAGCAGGTTTTAGGGGTCCTCTGCCAGAAAACACACTTAGGCCCTGATCACACTGGAGGTGTTTTGCAGCTGGGGGCGCCTTTTTGTAATTGTTTTTAATGAGAATAAAGCTTTTTGCATGCTTTTTTGCGTATCAATGTGCCTCACGTTTCTGCCGGAGTGCACTCGAGTTGAAAAAACTTCAACTCAGAGTGGAAAAACACCCCACGTCATGTTTTTTCCCCATTGTTCAATCAGATGATTTGAGAGGCGGGCCTTCTGTGGTGGTCATGACAACAAGATAACAGTTGGTAAACAATGGAGGAGAACCCGGTGGTAGCAGTTGCTGGATACCCAGAGCTATATGGCCTGACGATAGACAGTAGGTTGTCAAACTGCCCCTGAGTCATCCTAAAATATGACTAAAAACAGCCATTATCGAGGGGAAGCCCCTGGATCAACTGACCCATGCTCTCCCTCTTTTTCAGAGTTTCATGTACCCACACAGATCTCCATTTCCTGTGCCCAACACACTATTTGCTTACAGGCTCTCACCTCAACCAGAGCTACAGCAAGTACCCACTGCCTGAACATTTTAGGAAGTAGATACTAATTACTGTGAAAAAATAAACGGTAGATTGATTACACAGGAATGTTAGCAACAATATAAGTTTTTGTTTTTTTTTTTGCAAGTGGCATTCAATTTACAGAAAAAAAGGCAGTGCAGTGCGCCTAGCGTTTTGCAACATGCAAAGCACTTCCTGTATGATGGCTTTAGTTTCCTGCATTCTGGTCAAGCTAATGCACCAACTGTTGCCTTTTCCGAATCAATTCATGGTGTAGATATCTTTAAATTTGTGAAAATACATTTTGTCTGCTACTTTCATGTTTTTATTAGAAGGGGCAGATGCGCATGTTCTAAACATTGAAGACATGTCCCCTGTGCACCCCCCCTGAAATCTACACCTAAGCTACTACAGCATCAGGGGGATGATCCCTCACTGGCGGATAGTGGCTGCTGTCTGTTGTGTTAGCGGTATATCTATGTTTCCTATGATGGATTTTCAGATTTGTATTTTATGTTTAGGCAGAGAACACATCATAGCGTTTGTGCTGCCTTTGCATCATAGTCCCGTTTGTTATTTATAACACAGAAACAGCATTCACTGATGATGTGAGGATGATACACCTTCGTACACCTTCATACACAGGCTCCGCAGAATGCTACAAGGCAAATCCAATATCAAAATAAATATCAGTGGAACACAGTTAACTAAATGTTCCTCCTCGCAGTCACATTTCCATCCTCCAAGAGTGCCTGCTGTCTCAAAAATGATACATTATGCAATTGGTCTGGCAACAGTTTGCATGCATGAAGGCTGTGATCGTATTTCTGTTCAGGAGTGTGTGTACGTGTGTGTGTTGTGTTTGTGTGTTTTGGGGCTGGCAAGAACCCTAGCCGAGAGGCGAGTGTGTTGAAAAGGCCATCTGTTGAGAGAGCCTACACATCTAGCGCCTGATTCTGCACGCGCACACACAAACACATTCACACTCTGAAACAGTTTCAATGTATGAATGCACCCATGCACATCGCAGCATGCACATAATGCACCCAGGAGCCAAAGCGGCGCATACAAATCGCAAACGGGTGCACACAAAAACGTATGCATGCTTTATAAACGCAGTGAACAGACACGGACACTGAGCCGCATTAAGGCATGTGACTGCACACGTGCACGCATGCAAACACACACAGCAGTGAGCAGATGAAGCATGACGGCATGATGAGACGGCAGAAGAGCACAGTGTGTTTTCTGAGCCCCGTTGAGCAGATGTATTTGTAATTCCAGCTAAAAATTAACGACTGAAAACAAATTTCATAATTCATCAGCCGGTTTGTGTGAAACGTGAGCTCATAAATAATCAAATATTCATCTTCACATGTAAGCTAAGCATTGTATTGATGCTCCAAGACTGTAGCTCTCTATTGGTAACACTGCAACAGCTTCACTGGAGTACACTAACCTGTGTGTGAACCCTTTGCAAGTATTGCAATTACAAAACACTGGCCTCAAGGTGCTTCATGAAAAATGTTCTTTTGCACTTGCCTAATGTAATTATAAGGATGAAACACAAGTGCAGAGTGTACAAATGAACTCGACTTGACAAAATCCATCCGCAAAATTAGTTTGAGCACCTGGCCAAGTTGCTGTGCAATGCGCCACATTTTTGCCAGAAAGAGCCTCGGTGGCCTATTTAGCTTAATTTAGAGGCTTCTGCCTCATTTTCTAAGAGCCGGGGCTGCTGGTCTGCTGTCTTTTTCTAAGGGCAAAGCTGTTGTTTAACAGTTCTGGGATGACCTAAATTGGGGCCCAGCTTCAAAGAGTCTCTCCCAGAGTCAGTTTTTTTTTCTTCTGAGTTATCATTGCCTTCACAGAACATGCAGCGATGCTAGCAAGGCTAGAGCGAAATGCAAATGGGTCTCTTGGCCTACATAACTGTCTGATAGGGAGGAGATGTCGAGATCCTCTAATATGTCTGTCTTGTCAGCACGGCGCTACAGAACTGCTGACACCTTTTAAAGAAAAGCAGAGGCCTCTCAAAGTCCTTTTTTCCCGGCTCAAGTAATTTGTGGGCTCTCCTTGACATCCTTTAAAGCAATACAATGAAGAGAGAATGTCTGGTTTTACTGAATTAACCGAAGCTCGCACACTAAACGGCCTCTGTCACAACAGAATGGACTGTCCTGCCCTCAGGCTGAATGTTAGCAGCTTCCAAAAATAAAAACAAGACGACCTGCTGGCTCATTCATAACCTCCTTGGATTGATTTCTGTTCCGGATGTCAGCATGCCCTTCTGTGATTTACTGTATGTCACGAACAGATGAATTACTACTGTCTCATTAATGCAGCCAATGAGCGCTGTATGTTTTGCTTGATGTGGGATCAAGAAAAAAAATGTCACCTGAGGCTCATTACGCTCTTTTCTATTTAAAGCTAACAGACTGGCTGTGCCTGAGAGCGATCGGGGCCGACTCTAAACATATTTTGTACATCCTATCTTCTCCATGTATAACAATGAAGTAGATTTTCACTAATAGAGGCAGCTCAATAACCTCGAGATGAAAGGGGAGACAACCTAATATTATGGCGAGGCAAAGCAGCAGGCCTAAACAGAGCTGCCTCTGTTAACCCAATCAAATGCTTATTATCTTAGCACTTAGGCCTTCGCTGCTGGCCTCCATCTGGAAGCAGCTGAGTGTGTGTTTGTGTGTCTATTGATTCCAACAGGAATTTCTGTGCCTAATGTAACGGCCTATTCTTTCTGACATTAATACAGCGTGTTGGAACTGTTGTTCCGATCGATAGTTGCTCCACTCATGCCATCTATTGTACAGCAGCTAATGGAGTCCCACGCTGGGAAATTAGGACGTTGCGAGGACGGCTTAAAGGGGCAGTTTGTCACAAATCAAAAATACATATTTTTCCTCTTACATTTAGTGCTATTTATCAGTCTAGACTGTTTTGATGTGAGTTGCCAAATGTTGAAGATATCGACCAAAGAGATGTCTGCCTTCTCTTGAATATAATGGAGCTAGATGGCACTCGGCTTGTGGTGCTCAAAGCACCAAAAAAAACAACTTGAAAAACTCAGCAGCAATGTCTCTTTCAAGAAATCATGACCTGGTTGCTCAAGATAATCCACAGACCTTGTTGTGAGCAGTTTCATGTAGGATTTTTTTCTTTCTACCTAGCTAAACTCACCAATCACCGCTCAGAAGGAAGAATGCATCTACTGCTAGTTCACCTAGCACCACTGAGCTAGCTAATGTTACAGCTCAGCCGTAGAGGACCCCATTAGTGTAAAAATCTTGCCCTGCCAGGAGCACGAGTTGCTCATCTGTAAAAAGATGCTCACTTCCTTCTGTGTGGTGATTCGGTTTGCAGGTGTAGTTCGGCTATTGGGGATTAACTGTCCCACTGTCCCACTATGTGATTTTGTTAGCTGGTTTTTAGCCATGCTAGTAGCATTACTCTAACCTTATTTCGGACCTGCCATGTACCAACCAGGCATTCTGACCGTTAATATTCCAGAATTCCGGATATATAGAGCAACTGCCGGATGTAGCCATACTAGCCATTAGCCATATCGTAACCTACATTTAAACGACAATGAAACACATCAAATGACTTGAAAATAAGATAAATGAAGAGGCGGTCCATTGAACAGAGCAGCTAATCAAAGGTTTAGTGACAGAGGCAAAGGAAGAACTGTCGCGCAGCCACCTGTCAGCAATTGCCTAGCCATTCACACCAGACACACATTTCTTTCCACTTGTCAGCTCTAATCAAATGTAGAGCTCTGTCTCTGTCTGTCTATGTGTCTGTGTGTGACAAATACGTGGAAGCACGGGGTGCATATTTTGTCCTTTATCAAAATCAGATTATTTAAATCACTAATATAGCCTCTATGTAGCTCATAATAGATAATCAGTGTGATTCCCCTGACAGATTCGCTTGCTGATCAGAGAGCCAGCTGTGGAGCTCGAGGCTGGGGCATACTCATGGTTGGCTTGGTGAACCATCAAGCCCACTATCCGCCATCTGGCTCAGCGTGGTGGAGTAAAATGTATCTCCAGACTACCAGGAGATCGGCGGTGTGTTGTGTTGGAGGTCTTCCTGGGGAATGTGATCCGTGATGCCTTCACTTACTACATCAAGCACACAGAGCAAGACTGTGACTGCCATGGATGTGGTGTATGCTCTGAAGAGGCAGGGACGCTTCCTGTACACCTTCGGTAAACAAATAGACCTATTGGGAATTAATATCCGAAAATCTGTTCAGCATAATATAAGTTTATACCCAAGTTGTCTTGGCAACATGTGTTATAGGTCACACAATACTACATGCTATTAATTAAGTAAGTAAAGCAAATTTGACCGTCGATATTTCCATTTTCTTTGTTTATCGCAATTATTTCAAGGACAATATATTGTCCAACAATAGCTGTTTATCTATGGTGACGAGAGGCTTTACAGCATAAGATGTAAACATTAGTAGCGTCCTCCTTGACTGAGCTGTAAGCAAGGACAGTGTGCGAGGTGAGCTAGCAGTAACTACACACTTCCTTCTGTGCAGTGATATGGTTGATGGTTGTGGTTTGTTTGGAAAATAGTTACAAACTACTGCTCAAATTTCTCTTCTATCTCAAGCAAAACCAAACTTGTCCTGTGCTGCAGACTGCAGGAGCTGGAAAGTACAAATGCTGCCACTGATCTCACACACATTTCACTGACAGGGAAACTCTGGCTGACCCCTTTGCAAATATGTCATGAACACACACACACTCACACTCGGTCTATCGCTATCTCTCCCCCTCCCTCTGATGCACCTACTGACCTCACACTCCTCCACCAACAAAACAGTTTAAGAGCCAACGCTGCCAAAAAGAAAAAAAACTATCACCTCTGCTCCTGGTTTGGTCACGTAACAAATTCAGTAGGTGGTCGACTTATGACTCAGGATGGCTTGACCGTCAAGTTCCCGCCACAGCGGGCAAACAGGTCATCAACACCACAGCTCACAGAGACTCAGCAGTTAACACAGATGGCGTGGTGGTGTGTGTGCCAGGATCTCTTTATAGACAAGTCATCGTAACCTTTGTAAGAAGACGACTTGGAAGTACAGCAATGTCTAATCATACTAACATACCATTAAATCACTGTCCTGTGAAAACAATACATCTCAAACATCAGCTTTCATGAGTTAATAAACAGCCTGTTTTTAACTTTAACACTCACCAGCCACTTTATTAGGTACACCTTTGCAACTGCTTGTTGACGCAAATAGCTAATCAACTAATCATGTGGCAGCAACTTAATGCATTCAGGAATGTAGACATGGTCAAGACGACCTGCTGAAGTTCAAACTGAGCATCAGAGTGGGAAGGAAAGGTGACTTAAGTGACTGAAAATTGCATTATGGTTGGTGCCAGACGGGCTGGTCTGAGTATTTCAGAAACTGCTGATCTACTGGGATTTTCACCCACAACCATCTCTAGGGTTTACACAGGATGGTCCGACAAAGAGAAAATATCCAGTGAGCAGTAGTTCTCTGGGGGAAAATGCCTTGCTGATGCCAGAGGTCAGAGGAGAATGGCCAGACTGGTTCAAGATGATAGAAAAGCAACAGCAACTCAAATAACCACTGGTTACAACCAAGGTCTGCAGAAGACCATCTCTGAACCAACAACACGTCCAACCTTGAAGCAGATGGGCTACAGCAGCAGAAGACCACACCAGGTGCCACTCCTGTCGGCTAACAACAGGAAACTGAGGCTACAATTCACACAGGCTCACCAAAACTGAACAATAGAAGATTGGAAAAACGTTGCCTGGTCTGATGAGTCTGGATTTCTGCTGCGACATTCAGATGGTAGGGTCAGAATTTGGCGTAAACAACATGAAAGCATGGATCCATCCTGCCTTGTATCAACGGTTCAGGCTGGTGGTGGTGTAATGGTGTGGGGGATATTTTCTTGGCACACTTTGGGCCCCTTAGTACCAGCTGAGCATGGTTTAAACACCACAGCCTACCTGAGTATTGTTGCTGACCGTGTCCATCCCTTTATGACCACAGTGTACCCATCTTCTGATGGCTACTTCAAGCAGGATAATGCTCCATGTCACAAAGCTCACATCATCTCAAACTGGTTTCTTGAACATGACAATGAGTTCACTGTACTCCAGTGGCCTCCACAGTCACCAGATCTCAGTCCAATAGAGCACCTTTGGGATGTGGTGGAACGGGAGATTCACATCATGGATGTGCTATCATGTCAATATGGACCAAAATCTCTGAGGAATGTTTCCAACACCTTGTTGAATCTATGCTATGAAGAATTAAGGCAGTTGTAAAGACAAAAGGCGTCCAAACTGGTACTAGCAAGGTGTACCTAATAAGGACACCAGTTTTCAATAGACAGTGACCATTGCTTTTGTGGCCTTTCGAAGCTAAAAATTTCCACTTGCAAATCTCAACTGCATCATCTTTGTCCAAACATACCAATGAGGTTACTCAAAATTCTCTGACTAATATTGCAAGGCTGTGGGGCAGAGCAGAAGCCTAAAAGAAAAGCCCACATTTATCATCGGCAGCTAAACATTATGAAAGATTTGGACATCAACAGGAATTTGGCTATGCGCAAATATCACAACAGTGACCTTTATTAAGAAGTTGGTCGAGTAAGATGCAAAATGACAAGCTGCTCTAGCTGTTAACATTTCTGTATTTTGACATGACAAACGATATGTTAGGGCACATTAATCAGAGTAAGCACAGCTGCATGTAAATGGGAATATTATATAATTTTCAGCCATGTAAAGAGATGATTGGTAACACTGTCTTTTTTACAATAAGGGCAAAGACCTGAATGTTTTGTGCATATAGTCATTGAGAAATACCCTCTACCAATGTATCCACACCAACTCTTTTAGGGTGAACAGACTCCAATAAAACTACTGCTGTAACCAATGCAAAATCTCACCACAGGAAGTTAAGTGTTTGTGCAAGGTCCGTGCAGGGGAGGTGCATTTAAGTGGGTGCAGTATTTATCTAAAAATCATGTCTTGCTTTGGAAATCAGAACAGTTTTTAGAGGAAGTCTTCATAGCTTTGGACCAAACCTGTTATTCTAAAATATTTTCAAGGCTCAAAGGGGGCCTGGCACAGCACCTCTGGCTATTATTCCAGCCATTTACACTTTCAAATGTTGAACCATAACATCCAAAAGACGGCAGTGCAGAATTCTGCAGATGTTTGGACTGCTTGCTAACATTTGTCGAGTACACTGTGTGATGAGCAAACAGCCCACAGGACAGCTGATGGACTGCAAATAAGCACTGGAGCGTGCTGCTACAAACAAATCTCATCTCACTGTTCTGTGATGATTGTAAGATCATTGTGAAATAGCTTATTTTATGCCCTGTTGAACACTCTCAATCTAGGTGTAGGTGTGTGTCAGGTTTTCTATCAGCAGGTTGTGGGCCGCTCCTGGGAGCTCCTCCAACCCGATGATTAATGTCTCTCCCTGCCTGTACATGCTACCACCATGCGCGTGTGTGTTTGTGTGTGTGTGTAAGGGAGAGAGACAGATGGCTCTCCATGTCCTGTGGTTTATGACACCTTCTACAGCCCGCTAGCCACACTATATACCACATTCTCCTCTCTCGCACAGGCCCGCCTGCACCCACACGCTCACACACATAGAGCAGTATGTCATGCATCAGTGTCACTGCAGTAATTACAGGCTTATCACGTAGCCATAATCTTGAGCCACGGTGACGTGATAACAGCCAGCTTCATTGTCCCTGGTGTACGCTCAGTGTTTATATTCTGTGTGAGCGCTAAAACCAGTAACCCACACGACTGAGCCGGCTATGTGACTTATAAGAGGATGTAATCCAAAGCAGTTATTATAAAATATATTGGGGCAATACATCAACCCCAAAATTCAAGTATGCTCAAAATGGCCTTGTACACTTGTACCTGAGCAAATGGTAAATAAAGTCTTGACTATTAAACAATGGCGCTCACGGGCCTATACAATCAACGTTAATGTCTTTGTGGCATTATCTTTGGCAGCTACTTGGCGTTAAGTCTCAGTAAAGTGTCAGTCATTTATGTTGCTCCGCATGTGTAGGCAGTAGTAGCTTCATTCATTGGGTACTCGTGTAGTATACTGTATAGATGTACTTGCCTATGACAAATAACATAATAGGAAATGAGTTCCACGTTGGGGACAGGGGGGTAAGGTTAGGTACAGTTCACGTCTGAACCAATACCAATGCCAGTACCTTGAACTTGTAGCCATCGGTACCTTTTTCCAGTACTTTGCTGTTTCTGTTTATAACTAGAACTGCTACCTAATAGTCTACCAAACGTTAGTCAACCAGAAGGGTCATTAGCTGACAAGATTTAGAGGGACAGACACAGGAAGAGGCCATGCGCAGCAGTCAGACAGAAGTCACATTACAAGCCAATCACAGCCGACAGATATCTTTCCCTTCTTCCGTAAATATTCAGTCTGACAAATCAAAGTTGATCATCTTAGTGCAGGGCTACTCAGAGCTTAACATCTGCTTTACATCTGTCCCATGGACGATAGGCCCACACACTTAGAAACAGCATCTGGAAGAAGATCAGCTCTGCACTCAGGATTTCGGGTAAATTGGCTATAATACGGTGCTTGTTAAGGTTGTTTAGCAACCTCAGACACAACCTGCCGCTGCGCTCTTGAAAGCTGGCACAGAAAAGGCATAAGAGTAGCGCCCAGCACTCTACCTCGCGTTCTCCAGGCGGTTAAAGATGCGGCATGTGTACGGCCCCTAATTTCCAGTGCTGGTACCTGCGGTTATTACACAAGCTAGTTAATAACATGTCGGGCAGGAAATCCAAAGTGTGGGATCATTTTGAGAAGGTGAAGGATCAACCCAAGGTGATATGTAAACTCATCTTCATTGGTCGACTACAAACATGACGTATCATCTGAAACATGGAAGTAGCTACATGCCCATTAGCCCACAGCGTCATTAACAGGCGGCTCGCTCAGTGTGTGACGTGCACTTGTAGATAAAATATAGGCCTATATTAATGAAGGTTCATTAGTATGGTTTGTATTTCTCTGTAATGTAGCACAGTGTTAACAACGTTACTGATACTATTCTTTCTCACACCTTCAACTCAAACCATTGTGTTGCTCCGCCCAAAATATATCATTTAATAATTAAATTAATATTGTAAACATGCAGGCAACAAGTCAACTAATGGCCCTAAATGACGATCATTGGCAGACTAGGAAAGTTCATAGTTGGGGGCAGCCCTAGTTATAACAAAACTTTATTTTTTGAACCAGCTGCAGTCAACAAGCGATACTGCTCCTCTGCTCTTTTTTAATCATACATAGAGCCAAGTCTTTGTCAGCCTGTCTGCTTGGTGTGTATGTTTGTCTGCTCAAAAATATGTGTAATAAGTACTGAATTTAAAAAGCACAACCACAAACACCAGTGATAATAGTCACTTTCTAAAACAAATATAGAACATAGACCCCAAAGATGGAAACTGTCTGCAACAATTGTTTCAGCTCGCTGGGAAGACGATGGAGCTTATTGGCCAGCTTTCCAGCTTGGGGGCATTTCACAGCACTTCCTACTCGTTTCTAAACCCAGCAGCTATGTTGTCTATGCTAAAAAGAGCCCCAAAGCTGGCCACAGAGTTCCGTGGGCAGCTTCAAGGCGTTACTGTCCCTCGGGATGCAGACCTCCTGTCTGAGCCCTGCATTCTCACCCAGATACGCTCTTAGGTATTGGAATTTGGCGCTGTTTAATTTAACATGAATTGGTACTCAGTAGTACCACTGTGGCGACACGATGGTGCAGTGGTTAGCATTGTTGCTTCACAGTAAGAGGGTTCCTGGTTCAAACCCAGGGTGGGGAAATATGCATGTTCCCTGTGTCAGCGTGGGTTTTCTCCGGGTACTCCGCCTTCCTCCCACAGTCCGAAGACATCCAGGTTAATTGGTGACTCTAAATTGTCCGTAGGTCAATGTCTCTATGTCTATGGCCTTGATGTAATCATTTAGATGGTATGATCAAACACTAAATGGTGATTAAAAGTCGACCATTTTACTTACAATTGCAGCAATAATGTCCATTTTTCAGTTAAATAACATACACACCGTCAGTCTCACTTGAAAACCCAGCTCACAGAATCTATCTATAAGTATTTGTTGGTGCCGATTCCAAATCTGAAGAATTCACACAACCAAGACTGCCTGAAAAGACCTGCACATGTTTCTGTAATCCCTCTACTTTTCCGGGGATATACATGACTCAACACTAAGCATCAAAGGTGCTGCACAACAAAACAAACCCTGCATTTTGACTGTTAGTGCTTCAGTTGAAAACACACCACTCTATAAGGTGAGACTCAAATGTGTGGCTCTGTGCTGGTTGCACGTTTTCTGTGATCTGATTGAGAGAAATTAACACTGACATTAACACAGCAGCTAAATGGCGGTACATTTTGATTGTGCCTGGTAAATGAGATCTCTCCCACACATGTTGCCAGCTACGGAAGCAGATTAGTTTCTGATTTAAAAGCATTTTGATTCTTGACCCTGTAAATGGCTTTAAAAGGTGCGGAGGAGGGGAGCTAATAATAATAAGCCTGATAGAGATGTAAGGAAGGGGTAACTGATGTTGTTGCCAAAAGGAAACTAAGTCTTAAATAAAAATTCAAGAATACATGTCTACGCAGGCAGTGGAACAATATGGAAGCTCAGCTAAATCACACTTTACGCTGTGCATTTCTTCCTTCAGGCAGCATTTTAATGTATGTATATATAGTGTATTAGTATTCCATGGCAGCTGCACACATTTTTACCAATGCAGCTACCCTGGGAGAATAAACAGATAGAGGAGAGAGAGATAATTAATCCTTTCCTTTTTGCAATACAAGTCTTGTATTGCATTTTGATCCCAAATTTAGAATACGCCATCCACTTTGAAGATAAACTTAGTCTATGCAACTCACAGCTTCTGTTTCACATAATCAGATGGCTCCAGCAGGCTGATCAGTATCTCGCCAGTCACCGGATGGATTCGTAAAGTTCATGAAAACGCTTCGAAATGGAGACAATTTAATTACTGATATCTGCATCTGAATTTAGTTTTTCTATTCACTGTGCTCCTCTTTGATGTTTGTGATAGCTTTTTATTTCACTTATCTTGTTTACATGAGATTTACCACTGGCTTCTTTTGGTGAAATGCCCAAAATTCGCTGGCTAAAAGTTCTAGAAAATGTGTGACTTTGCTGTAGACTGAATGTCTCTGGAGTTTTGGAAAGACATTTGAAGATGTCACCTTGAGTTAATATGATTTTCACTACTTTGTGACCTTTTATTGGACTACTGGTTAGTCAAGACAATAAGGCACTTTTTTCTTGTTTCCACTGTAAAAAGTTGTGGATGGTACCAATGGAACCGTTCTGTACTGTCCCTATTTTTGGTCCCCCCTCTGTTGGGGTACCTAGCACACAGATCTGGTACTAAAAGGTGGAGCTGTGAACACTGCAGTCTGTTGATTGGTCAGTAGTGGACGGTCACTCTGCTCAGGGCTGAGTTGTGGCTGGTTTTGAGGCTCATGTAACCACTGTTCATACTGTGGAGAGTTTTATTAGTAAACTGTAACTATAAAATGAAAGGATGTTTTGCTGCCTCTTGCAGCAGCTGGAGTCAAAGAAAAAAATAACTTAATTCACTGGGCCAACTGCTGGTGACTTTTAAGGTGGAACATTAATTTGTAATGTCACTCAATGCATGAGTTGACGATGTGAATCCATCAGCACACCTTAAATTTCAGTGTGACAACTTTGACCTTTACTTTAATTTTCATATGACATACACTTTTAGTAATGAGTGGATCTTCAAGCCTTTATGTATATCGATTTCGACCGTATTTCTGAACTGCATGCATTCTGATCCTTTCTTGGAGAAAAAAAAAGCATGGTGGAGCATTGTTCCTGTGGGCTCCAGCAACACTAAACGCCTGCGCTTGCTTGAGAAGGACTAAATGCACAAACCTGCTGTTTTTAAATATCCCATGGAGAGAGACTCTCACTGCAGCCTGTTTTCATCTGTTCTGAAAATGTCGGCATGTAAACCCGTTCTGTAGACGATAAACAAGGTGTAGACTTTCATCTGTGTCACCGGTGATGAGGAAATACAGCGGGTACTTAACGGAGCAGTGAGTGACAACAACCCCGCTCACATTAAAGAGTACTGTTTGCAGTGGACACACTAGGGTGTAGGTACCATGTCTGAAGGGTTACTTTTGGTTTCAAAGGTGACATACCGAAAGTGTGTGATGGAATTGGGGCTTTTGAGGAAGTAGTATCTGTTACAGATAATGCACAAGGCATTTTTATTGTGGACTGCTTCAGCAACTAACATTGCATGAAGCATACAGTGGACTCTATCTTCCTCTTGTTGATGGATACTTGGGCTGTGTATTGGCAAGAATCTGGCGATATGATATATATCATGATACAGGGGTTATGAGCCAATATATTGCGATACTGTAAACAAGGCAACATATTGCATTTTTTAATTTAATTTTAGGAAAACTGTCATTGTGTAAAGGACACACCATCATATTCATAAAATCTGAGCTAAGAAATGTTAACTTTTTATGCCAAATCATCTGAACTTTAATAGGTACTTGCCTTAGTCTATATCTGCTCTGTCAATGTTTTCAGTTTTAATTTGTACATGTCGATAGACCCAATAAAAACGCTAGAATCCTGCATTAGATACTCTGAACTACGTCATATTGAACGCTGTGTTTTTTATAAAGGGTAGTTCAACAAAAATTGAGCCAAATGCAAACTTGCAGCCCAATATTTAGTTCACTGCACATGAACTGTGAGGGCGAGCTTGTGCGGAGGATGATAAAACAACATCTTAACAGCCTGATGCTGACAGGTTGCCAGCCAGCCAGAATGGCTTGTGCTTGTTTAGGTGGAGCTGACAAAACGCGCACATCAGTCAATCTGTCACCGAGAGACGCCCTAGGTTAAGTTCACCTCTTGGAGAGAAGGAAGAGGCAGAGAGAGAACAAACAGGAGAGAAAGGAAAGATAGGGCAGAAAGTGAACGCAATCGAAAGAGCCGACGGCAGAGAGACAGAGAACTAATCAGAACACGATCAAACTCACTGTCCTGACCTGTAGAAATAGAATGCTGCTCAACAAGCTCTTGAACGCGGCGCATGCACACACGCCGAGTGTCTCCCTGGCGGGGCCTGACTTGTCACAGCTCAGCTCAGTGAACAGATGCAGGTGGTGTAGTCTCGACACAAGAGAAGGTCACACACACACACTGCTCTATTACACTCAGCTGTTAAACCCAAACCTAAACACGGTCCTCAGCCAAGAACTACTGTCTGTCAGCACCACTTCACATGACATTTCCAGCTCATTCAGGCTCTTCCAAACCCCAGACGGGAGCATTAACTCTGAAACATGCCTCGTCTTCCATCTTTTTAACATTAAGATGACACTCTAATCCCGGACAAGTCGTAATGGGCGCACTGGGAGGCCTTCAGCGTCTGGCTCAAGGACGCTGTGCCTGGGGTGTTTCAACGGAATCAAAACCTGTGACCTTGCACTTATCAAACAGCCTCTTTTTAAGCACCGCACCACTGTACCGTGACTTTCATCCATCATGTTGCTTTTTAAAGGCTGGGACTGAGCCCAACGAGTCGCAGGAAGATAAACATCCCATTTTTTTCTTAGCAAAGTCTTAAAGTAATGAGGCTGCATGATATGTTGTGATCCCAAAGCTCCTCCAAGATTAATTAAACGCTGTAAGCTTGTAGCTCATCATCGAAAAACAACATATATTTCCATATTAATCTACACACAGACTGCATCAGGTGTGCAGCTGCTGTGCGATTTCCCAAGAAAACAAAGGTGTGAGAGGATATTTAAACGCTCCTTCCTGTTTCTGCTGTGCAAACGAAAGTCCCACTTGTGTTTCTTCGGATTCGACTCCCTCGCTGCACAAGTTTCCGAGCCGCTGACAGAATTAGCGGAACGTCAGCCGGCTCCCCTCTTTTGTCAATCTGTCTCCCTCCCTCCGATAAGCGAGTCCAATCCTGCTGATGTATCCCTGTCTTCAGTCAAACTCGCAGCCTCGACGACGCGCTTTCAATCAGCCCGCCAGCTTCGGGGTCCCTGCAGTAGATCATCTCGCCACATCACAGGGACCCAGGCGGCAAGATCTGCTAGAACTCACCTTCGTAAAACATTCATCCTTATCTCTTGACGGCTATCAACATGCAGAGTCTTCTCCTTAAAATATGTCTCAACAATGTCCTAAAATGTCCCCCTTTTTAAAGCATCTATCACCTTACTAAAAAAGGCATAAATCCAGTCAGGAAAAGTGACATTTCATGCAGCTGGGTGGCGTTTTCAACCTATGACGAGTTGATTTAAGCTGCCCGTCAAACCTGCGACCTTCAGGACACTTCCTCTAACCCCTGGACACGAGCATTAATTCATCCCTTCGCAGTAATAGCTCAGTCATGCTTGTTTAGCAACCAGCCAGGGAATTTGCCGTGTCCTACATTTATATTCTCCATGTCGTATGCCCTTTACCACCTTTGGCTTGCTCGCTGAGAAATCCACTTGTCTGTTGTGTTCGGTCGTTAACAGCTGCGACCACCTGTGTGGCCATTTTGCTGCAGTATTAGCCAGCGTGTGGCGGTTTGTGTACGGCCTTCTGGGAAGGAAAAAAAAAAGACCATGACAAACATTTCTGCAGCACTGCAGTTGGGAAGATAGGACATTAAATAAGACCTTCTCGTGGATGTTTTCTAAATTTGTCAGGGAGGGTGTAACGAGGAATCCTGGCTCCTTGTGTCCTTGCCAACTTCCCCCAAAAATGCCCAGATGGGGGGAAAACAAAGGGTGTCACAGCTTTTGGTGACGCTGGGATTCAGACAGATTCTTGGCAAAGCCGCAGGCCGCTTGTTTTTACGGAAGCGCACACACACACACACACACAGAGTCCCTGGAGTGTCCTCAACAATCAACGCTCAACTGCAATAAGCTGAACCCTATGACAACAGTATGTCTGCCGCTCAACCGCTTTGTTTGAGCGAGCAGCTACTGTGCACTTGAGTGTGCGATTATGGGCGAGCGAATGTTTGTGTACGAATATGCATGCAGTCATGTGTAAAATTTGCATGTTGAGTGCATCTGTACGTGTAAGTGTGTGTGTGTGTGTCTCTGATGACAGCGGGCTGATTAAGCTGTTGCATAGTAATGAGCTATGGCTGTCTGTCTGGCAGCTGCTCTGACAACCTCTTTTCACAACTAGCCCTCCCACACACACACACACACACAGAAGGCATAGAAGTGCACGCACCGACACAAGATATTTTCTGGCAAAGGCTTCAAACGTGGCACCGATGTGCTGCTGCTGTAGTTTAATCATTGGGGAAAGTTGCGAGCAGAGGACAGGAGAGGAGAGGATACATTAAAGAGGGAGATCATGTAACAACACACTGTTTCCTACAGCCGGCGCAAACGGCTACACTTCCCTCTCCTTCGCCCCCCTTTGTTGTGTTTTCATCCTGATAATGACTGCCATTCAGGAATAACAGTCATTTCCTGCCTCAAATCACCGACGTCAGGACGAATACCAGCCACGGCTCGGAGGGCACGCTGTGTTTTTGTATGCTTGAGTACCTGAGTTTGTATTGGAAGCATCTCGCCCCCCCCCTCCATCCCTTTAATCGTCTGTTACAAATATCTCCGGGGCAACAAGATGGATGTGTGTGTGCTCATTTTACAGAGGTCAGCGCATGAACACGGAGACTGAGAATGCAAAAAGGAATTGTCGTTTTCCACAAAAACACACAGCGTAAACGCAACTATTGACAGGAAACTACAGGAAAACAACCCGCCATGTTTGTTTATGTTTACTACCTGACCTGTATACAGAATACTTACAGCAGGAATATACATATCTTCACATTTCCACGGTTTAAACGCTCAAATTTCCCACAGGCAGTGAGATAACCTGCTCCCCATTTTTGCAGGAGTCCCCAAGGACCCCCCTCCGCCCCCCTTTGGGACCGCTAATGCAAAAGACACCAAAGGTAACGTATATGCATCGCCTTACCTTGTTGACGTCCCCTTCCTGACATCACACATCATGCACTTAAAAGCCTCTGCCGTGTTCTTGTACGTGCACACGCTGCAGTCCCAAAACCCCTCGTCGGAGGAGGGCTTCGGTTGACGCTTCGGCCTTTAAAACAATAAATGTACAAAACAACAAAAAAAAAAAGACACACAAAAAAAGAGAAAATTAAGACATGAAAAACGACAAGAAATGATGGGGGTGAAGAAGAAAGGGAGACAGGAGTGAGTTGAGCTCGCATCCAGCACAGCTATCGATAGCAAACATCTGGGTAAGCCTATAGGATTTAGGGGAAATCATCTGCAAGCGCGCTGTGATCCGACACTGTAATTGGCGATGAGGTTTTAACACCCGCACACACACACACACACACACACTGAGAGAGAGAAGAGAGAGAGAGACACCGTGGAGAAAACCCATTTTTTTTCTTCCCCGTGCGCTTGTCGATGTCCGCTCCCCGTCTCCCTGCGTCTCTACCGAGGACGCACTAACTCGGCGGTTACCTTGTGGGACTCCTCTTGTCGCCCATGCCAGACCTGGGTTTATGTGGAGGTGCTGAGACGAGCACGAGTCTTGTTATTTCCAATAATTTTAGCAAAGAAGCGATGCGCCTGTGCCGCTCGGCTTCCAGCTGTCGTGGAAACTCCGCTTGGGAAATGGTCACGTGACTCGCCGCGGCCAATCACGGGCCGGCTGACTTCCCAGGCTGACATTCCTCTTGATGAATCGCTGCCGCCTTCACGTGTCCGCTAGAAGCTCGGACTTCTGTGTACTGAGGGTGTTAAAGAGCCGTTATCAGCGCGAGGAGGTGTGTTTTTTCTTCTTCAGTGGACCCTACGGTTTCATATTGGATCCGGAACACTGTGGCACTTGTACTTTTAGATCAGAGGCTACATAAAGCTCCAGTTGATCTCAAGTGGGCCAGACCATTAAAACCACTGCATAATAACCTATAAATAGGTTAACTTATAATAAATGTTTTTCTCCTTTTTTTAGTGTAAAGAAATCCATTGTGAAAACATTCATCCATTTACAAAACCAACGATGAACACCCTGCAATATCCTCAAAAAATTATGTGCATATTCAACAGTATGTCTTAGTTTTTCCACATTCAGTCTTTCGACTACACACTTCTATGACATCCATCCATCCATTTTCTAACCGCTTATCCTCTTGAGGGTCGCAGGGGGCTGGAGCCTATCCCAGCGGACATTGGGTGAGAGGCAGGGTACACCCTGGACAGGTCACCAGACTATCACAGGGCTGACACATAGAGACAGACAACCATTCACACCTGAGGTCAATTTAGAGTCACCAATTAACCTGCATGTCTTTGGACTGTGGGAGGAAGCTGGAGTATCCAGAGAAAACCCACACTGACACGGGGAGAACATGCAAATTCTGCAGCTACTGGTTCACCAGTGAACCTGACTGGTTCAGGCAGCACTATGGGTATTGAAGATGGCAACTTCCTGTCATCCATCAGAAGTCTGAGGAAGAGCTGTGTGGCTCGAAACATCACTGCATTAAAATCCTTTTAAACGGGAGTTATTTGGTGTGCGGACTTATTTGTTTTTTACTTTGCTCATCATCATATTTTTAATGTATATTTTATATCAATATATCTGTGGGACATTTTGAATATATTTTATAATTACTGCCTTGATGTAAGGTAAATGTGACGGGCCCCAGTGCCAGTATATTGTATCATCTCATCACATGATTAAATGGAGCCTTTACATTGGACTGCATCAAGATACATATTACCCAGCAATCATCACTGCATATCTGTAAACAAAAACATCAAAGAAAAGAAGACATGATTAATTTAATTCAATAGTTTTTTAAAATTGTTTATTTATAACTGTAATAGTTTATGTAGAATAAGTGTACAATTTTGTTATTGATTGCTAATGACTGTTGAAAGAAAGAAAAAAGAAGGACAGAAAGGAAGGAAATAAGGAAGGAAGGAAAGAAAAAAGAAAGAAATAACGAAGGAAATAAGAAAGGAAGGAAATAAGGAAAGATGGAAAAAAGAAAGGAAGGCAAGAAGGAAAGAAGAAAGAAAGGAAATAAGGAAAGAAGAAGGAAAGAAAGAACGGAAGAAGGAAAGAATAAAGGAAGGGAATAAGGAAAGAAGAAAGGAAGGAAATAAGGACACAAGGAAAGAAGAAAGGAAATAAGAAAGGAAGGAAATAAGGAAAGATGGAGAAAAGAAAGGAAGGCAAGAAGGAAAGAAGAAAGAAAGGAAAGAAGGAAAGAAAGAACGAAATAAGGAAAGAAGAAAGGAAGGAAATAAGGAAAGAAGAAAGAAAGAGAGAACGAAAGAAGAAAGTAAGAAAGAAAGAGGGAAAGAAGAAAGGAAGAAAATAAGGAAAGACGGAAAGAAAAAGAAGGAATGTAGAAAGGAAGGAAAGAAGAAAGGGAGGAAATAAGGAAACAAGGAAAGAAGAAAGGAAGGAAAGAAGAAAGGAAGGAAAGAAGAAAGGGAGGAAATAAGGAAAGAACGAAAGAAGGAAGGAAATAAGAAAGGAAGGAAAGAAGGAAAGATGGAAGGAAGAAAGGAAGGAAAGAAGACAGGAAGGAACTAAGGAAAGAAGAAAGGAAGAAGGAAAGAAGAAAGGGAGGAAATAAGGAAAGAAGAAAGGAACAAAATAATGAAAGAAGGAAAAAAGAAGGAAAGAAGAAAGGAAAGATGAAAGGAAGGAAATAAGGAAAGAATTTACTGTAATTTTTTATTTGATCACAGTGGTATTTTTAGCAATTCTGAATTATGCACAAAACGTCCCCTTACACATTGATAAATAATGCGTGTCCCCCCACCCCCCCCCAGATTTGGCCCCCCAGTGTTGACTTCATGGCTCCGCCCTTGATCCAGTGCACACTTTCACTCCTAATCGTCGCATCTGAGACAAACGCCTCTGTCTTTGCAGCAGCTGCTCTGTATCCACTCCGCTCGTAATGAGCTCTTTAATTTCCGACTGCACATTAAACGCAACAAAACCCATAGTGTCTAATGTTGCGTCCGCAGCAGTGAGTTAACCGCTGCTATCAGCTCACTGTGCTGGGGATCCTCTCACTGCTCTGTATCTTCGCATTTCACTCGCACTTGACTGCAGAAATGCCGCAGCAGTTTGGATCACAGGCGCATAAACACCGGGGAATCCCTCTCTTTATTCGCGTGCTGACGCAAGAGAGCATCAAAAGCATCCACTGCACCGCTATCAGGCTGGTTTACAAATGGAGCCGAGTCCTGTTAGGGGATCCCACACATTTTCATATCAAGGACAACCAACTGGATCTCCATTATGTCCCTACAATTAGACTTACTGCAGGGAGACTCCATCTGCTGCGTGTGAGCTGTGGCAATATTTAGGATCTACACACACTGTGGGCTGCTGTGATTGGTTCACAAGTGCTCGTTCCAGTGCCAATGATCTTATCATCCTTTTATGGAAATGCATCCAGTGGAAGAGAGCTAATACTTTGCTTTCTTTTTTATGTCACATTTGAAATAGCTGCTTTTATATTTTTTATTTTGGCTGTAGGTCACACACAATACACAATTAAGATAAAATAGACTTCATTGTCACGAGGAAATGGGTCCAAAAAGTGTACACACACAGCTCCTACATATATACAGTCTGTACACAGAGCTGTCATTTAAGGCTTTAAAGGACAAGGAGACACTAAAGTTTTTAAAGTGGTAATCTGCCAAACCAGGCTGAGACGCCTTACCGCAGGATGCTCTCAACTACAGCATGGTAGAAGAGACCAATACAAAAACAAACAGCAAACTGATCAGATAAAAAGACATTTACTGTTCTTATAGTCAATAACTTAACACAGTATTTCTAGAAACAGAAAAACGTCTAAGTTCTATGTACAAGAGGGAAGAAAATCCAACTTTATCAGTGTAAATTAAAGCATGTTTAATATCCAATATCCCCACTATAATATAATACAACTTACAAAAATAAAGCAACATTTGACAACAAAAAAAAAATCTGTATTATCAGTCACTGAGCTCCTCCTCGTCACTGAAGTATGCGCTCTTTTTGATCCTTGGTTTCTTAGAGTCTGAGGACGTTGAAGCGTGAGCATCGTCCTCTTGAGACAAACGTGCCTGCTTCCTCTGTGTCTCCTCTTCCTCCATACGGGCTTGCTGCAGGGACACAGAAGACAGAAATATGACACTGCTAAAGGATAATAATGTATGTTTTAAATGTGGAAAGTTTTTCCAGTTCCCACAGCCTCCATCTCAAACAGCAGTTATTCATATGACCTACTAGCTCTCCTCTTTTTTTGTGCTTTTAATTTGAAGTGTCTGTTTGGTTTTCTGTATCTGCACGCTTACCTGAAAAGCTATGGCTTGGCTCAGACTGTCTAAGGTTGGGTCCTCTCCCTCCTCTTCACTTTCTTCTTCTTCCTCACTATAAGAGAAAACATGTCGGAATTACAAGAACGACACAGTCTATTACACACTATCTCAAACTACCAGCTATAAAATACTTACACATGCTCAGGTTGTTGAGCCCTTTTCTTCTTTTTCTTTTCTTTCTTCTTCGGAGGTTCCCTCTCTCCCAGCACGTTCTTGGGGCATGCGTAGCTCAGGTGACCCGTATCCTGTGATCCACACACACAAAATCAGTCACCTCTGGGATAATTTTCTACAATTCTCTTTTTATTCAGGGCAGAAAAAAATGTACTTGCAATTTTAATTTCAATAAAATTTTGTAATATCAGAGGACAAAAATGTTAAATATGTACTGACCCCACATTCGTAACATTTAGTCTTGTCTGTGTAGTTCCGTCTTCTTATAAACTCAGTCGCTCGGCCATTGTCTATGGCGATGCTCGCTTTCACTGTTCTGCCAAACAACTGGGAGACAAACACATGTGTAACTTGGAGAAGTGAACATCTGTTAAAAAAACATCATAATGTAACAAAGAGACAATACTTCATTACAGTGCTCAAGTACTTTAGGAGTATCTGTATTTTACTAGAGTTTTTATATTTCCGTCAACTCTCATTTTTCCTCCAACAAATTTCTCCGAGGCATCTTAGTTACTTACTTAGACATAGGTTCAAGTGTTACGTACACTCAGATGTTAAGGTGGTGTACATGTTAAGAAGAAACAAACATAATTCTCAAAATTCTGCCCTCTTGCTTTTTTTATTAACAGCATTTAATGTACTTTTACTTTCAATACTTAGGAACATTTACAAAAAAGTACAGTAAATATCAGATACTTTAGGACTTTTAGTCAAGAAATATTCTAACAGGTGATTTTAACTTCTACCAGAGTCATTTTCTGGTAAGAAATCTGTTTTTATCTACCACTACTGACAAGGAGAAAGCATCTTATGTTCAAGTTCAAGTCAAGTTTATTGTCATATAGCGTAAAAAGTACAGTGTGCATTAAATGAAATGTAATACTTTATGCCCTGGCTCTCTCTCAGCCCTAAAACCTATAAATAATACAATAAATAAAAATACATACTCTGAGAATGAAATAGTAGCAGCATAAAATACACAGAAATAATAAATAATCCACAGCACCCACAGTCTTTAAGTGCTACTGTTCAGTAGTCTGAGCGCCTGGGGGTAAAAACTATCTCTGAGGCGGGAGGTCTGAGCTCTGATGCTCTGCAGACACAAGGTAAGAGAACAGGCTGTGCGCTGGGTGAATAGTGTCCTTTGAAATACAAAGTGCTTTCTTCCTACAGCGGGTGGTGTAAATGTACTTTATCTGAGGTGATGGTGATCCTATGATTTTGACGCTGTTTTCACTCTCCTCATTGGGTGTTTAGGATCCTGTGCTGTGATGTTGCCAAACCATACCAGTATGCATCCAGTCAAATGCTTTCTGTTGTATTCAGTGACAAAAAGAATGTGGACTCTTATGGTCTTAATGTGACAGACTCACCTGTTTGTTGTTTACTGCTCTTGCACAGTTATGAGCTGATTCTCTGTCCAGGAAGAGAACAAACGCCACTCCTTTACTCTGGCGAGTGACTTTGTCCTTTACGATTGTAACCCTGAAATAAGCATGACAGTTATTAATACAGATTTCTTAAAAAAAAGTGCAATAACCATTACATGTAGGCATGTGTCTTGGTTCAGGCATGATCAGGCATGAGAGACATGATCACATCACTCCAGTTTTAGCCTCTTTACACTGGCTCCCAGTACGTTCTAAAACAGATTTTAAGATTTTGCTGATTACTTTTAAGGCTCTTCATGGTCTCTCTCCCAGCTATATCTCCGACCTCTTAGAACCATATACTTCAGGACGTAATTTGAAGTCCTCGGGCAGAGGTTTTTCGTCTTTTTCAGAGGTCTGGCTGAAAACTAAAGGGGACAGAACGTTTGCTGTCAGGGCCCCGAGGCTCTGGAACAATCTGCCTGAGGAAATCAGGTTGGCCGAGTCAGTGATCTCTTTTAAATCCCTTCTTAAAACATTCTTCTATCAGAGAGCCTTTCCTATTTTATTTGAGTTTTAAGCTCATTTAGACTGTCTTTTATTTCCTCAGTTTTTAAATATATAAGTGTTTATAAAAGTTGTTGTTTTCATGTCTTGTCTGTTTTAATTATTGACATGTAAAGCACTTTGTAACTGTTTTGAAAGTGCATTATAATAAAATTGTTATTATTATGAACTATTAAAAGTATGCAGAGCCTTTAAATCATTCTCATGGGTATTTCAGTCACCGCTTTAGTTGGTAAACACATTGCTTTGGGACATAAATAATAAATGACAAAGGAGCTACTACTTACTTTACAACTTTTCCATATTTGGTGAATAGCTGAAATGAGACAAAGTGGTCTGTTTCAGTGAGGAAGTTGCTTGGATGTGGATAGTACAGAGGAATTTGACTCCCAATTATGCTTCTGTCTGGCAAAAAACATTAATAACATTTCATAACACTGAGCACTTGTTAGCAATAGTTGTAACTAACCTTGTGTAGGTCATTGTTTGTCAGAGAGAATGGCAGGTTGGACACATACACAGTGCTTTTGCTTGGTGCCAAACCTCCACTCATCCTGGACGCATTGAAAAACACTGTAAGACAAAGTAAGAGCCAAAACATTACTGTTTAGTACACAACCAGCTCCTTAGCTAGCTAGCTAGCTAGCTGGTTAAGTCCGCCATTCATGTAATATATTTTAAATAAATAAAACTGCAGCTGAGCACATTAACCAAACGACTTACCGAGGCAGCCTTCACCGTTTGAATAATATCTAAATGTGTTTAAAATAGAAGAACTGTGTCTATTTTTAAGCAGCTGAGGTTAAGCTAACAGAAACAAACGCCATGTCTGGACGTCGCATTTTGATGACGTTGCGCATCCCTCGTCCAATAAAACAGCCGATAACCATGTCGCTAGCAACCGGAAAATGCTAGGCTAGCTCAACGATCGAGGAAGGTGAGATTGTTTTGCTAATATGCGTGTAATAAATGACATTTACAGCGGGTTATTTAACACATGTTTACCTAGAAGATGCGATATTCTGCTGCAGATATTTATTTGTGATTTTTGTGTGTCGCTATCGACTAGTCAACTCGCTCTGAGATGAAACAAAACGTGCGGATGTTTGCAGCATATATAGAGGCTAGCTAATTAGCAATGCTAGCTGTCGGTTTTACACAGAGCTACAGTAGTTATAATGTCAGCACCGTCACTGAACACGTCGTAATGCTTTGTGTAACTTATCGGTTAGATGCTATCAAGCTAGTGCTCTGTTTATTCAGCCGTAGGTCAGACTGTTCTGTAGATAAAAAACCTCAGCCTGCTCAGTTGCATCATAAGCAACACAGTGTCTTTATTTGCTACATAACTGAACAAAGATGCTTCTGATTGTTTGATTAATCACATATTGGCTCAACTATGAAGATTTCCTAAACAGTTGCATGGGAGGTGTGTAGTCTAATACTGTTTTCTACAAATCTTTTCACAGATTGTGTTTAAGATTTTCTCTAAACCACCCTGAGTCACAGAGGTCCTTGAGTTCAAAAGTAAGTTAGTGACCAACATTTGTCTTTACACTTGTGTAACACTGTCTTGATTTTGTTTTTTGCCAAGATGACAACAGAAAGATAAAGAAATACCACTACTGCCTAAATAGGTCTGACCTAAGGGACAGGCTCATTTGTCAGAAAATCTCTAGAGTGGCACATGCAAGAATTTGGACACTATTCATAGCATTTTATATACTGTAAAAGCGTTTTTGCAAGATTTGTGTGGGTGTTGCATGCACCTGACTGATTAAATGTAGACCATCTATCATTCTGTTATCGAGCAGGGTATTTTAAAGATTATTATACTAGTGCCAATACCCTTAAAGTGATACTGACACAGATACAGTGCTTCATATAACACCTTTTTTGCCTTCTTCATATGATGCCCATCATGTGACTGAAAGCATTCAGTTAATTATTTTAATTACGATCCAACGTCTTTGTGGCATCTGAACTGCCAGCACTGTTAGATACATCACACTTGACTTCACCACATCACCAGGTAGTATTAGCTGCTGCTGTGTAGACCAGTCACACTTTGCATTAATCAAAAAAACATTGCGGTGATTAGCTGCAAGCAAAACCATACAAGCAGTCTTTTTTTCTACGTTTGGATACAAAAAGGATTGAATGCAGATATTGTTTGACTGAAGAAGAAGTTTTGACACACTGGTTTATTTCGCCTGAAGCCTTAAAGGGATTGAGTACTGGTACGCAGCCCTAATCTTTTATCTTTTACATATCAAGTTATGTATCCGATAACTTGTTTCACTGGAATATCGCTGCCTAAAGAAGTTGACCCTGAACAAACACACCATCAGTGAATCCAGGAACTGGTTTGCCTTATTTATTTTGTGGAACCACCTTTTCATACAGCATCTCTCACTGTTTGCCTTTTGCAGTGACGTACAGAAGAGACAGGAGTATACGAGAGGTGTATGATGAACGCTTTTTAACAGAGAGACCGGTGAGTGTGTACAAAGTGACTTCACACTGTTTTCTTCTCTTGATATTGCTTTTGACTTTGTTTTATGATATTCAAAAGCATGCACATAAAAACACAAGTAAGAAAATTCTCTTTTTTTTTTATTCAAGCAGCCAGTGCATCATTTTGTGAGGGAGGGCTAAAATATGGCAGACTACTAGAATAATTATTTTCTAATTTATTTCTACCACAACAACTATAAATAAATCTTTTTTTTTTTTCTGACGTGGTTGGACAACACCTCATACAAAGCAGCTCTGATCAATTATTCCACAATTTTACACTGAGAAAAATCCCCGCAGACATTTTCTGTATCAGTTGAGAAAGTCCTTACCCAAGGTGGCATAAACCATGTGTAATTTCAGTAGACTAACATCTTTAGAATAGAATAGAGAACAGCGTAGAAAGAACTTTATTTATCCCAAAGGGAAATTCAGCTGTCCAGCAGCTCATAAAAGACAAAAAACAAAATAAAATACATTAAAATAAGTGCACAAATAGAGATTAAATTAAAATAAAACTGTCCATTACACAGTCCAGTCCAGTTGTGGTCAATGCAACATTTAAAAAATAGGATCCCCCCGACAAAGTTTCTTCAACAATAAGTTCAACTGTAAATTTAAACTCAGAAATTGTACCCATCCTGACAGGGTCCATACCCACGTGCAGCCGGAGCAATGGAGAGGAGAGGCCCCTTTGGCAGGCCGGAGGAAGACTACGGCCGCGGTGGGTACGAATATGAAGGAGGTCAACGCTTTTTCCCAAACGGAGGAGGCCCAGCACGAAATTATCATGAAGATCAGAGGGGCTACCATGGTGGTGACAACCTTCATTTCCCCGCTGAACGCAGAGCTGGGCCACCATCAAGGAGGGTGAGAGCATAAATGTCATACAGCTAACATTGTTGTACACATATGAACACATTATAGCAAATGTTCTGAAAATGTTTGCAGCGGAGATATAAAATATAGATTTTAGGAACTTGAAAAAATTGTGTGAACGCTGAAAAAGTCACAAAATAAAAATGAGATAAAAGAAATACAAGCACAGAGTTGGAAACAGTTGAATTTTCTTAGAATTGAGTGCATGCCAAACATTTGATTTAAATGTCAGAAATATCAGCAGCTGCCACTGTAGTAACTAAATGTTGAGTTATATTGCTATTAACACTACTACATGTATCAGACTGACTGACACCAAGGTTCAAGGTTCAAGGTCACTGCATTGATACCCGTAGGTAGATTTGTTTTGCAGTCTGGAGAGGGCATCTCAAACGTTATGCACAAACATTAAAAATACAGGACACATACAGAAGACAGAAGACATGTTTAGAAGGGCCTAAACATGCTGCAGACATATTGCAACTGTATATCATGTAAATATTGTTGATTTAATATACACACTCTTATGATTGGCCAGCTGATGGCGCTATAGCTAAAGGTTTAAGTTGAAATATTTAAGCCAAACCGTGTGTGCCGCATTGTTGCCAGTCATTTTTTCATACCTATCAGCTGCTTTTTGGACTTTGGCGTTTCATAATGAGGGATTTCTGGGGATAGATATTAAACATTTTTTATTTTTCTCAATTTTCTTCTCTTCTTGCAGTAGTGTCTTTTTTATCTTTATGGCTAATTGACTAACGTAGTGGCATTTCGGTGACAAATGTTCTAAGATTCACTACAATTGTGTCTTCCCAGGCATTTTTATATATCATATTCATCAGTTTTATCAGTTTGATCGTCATGAATCCATGATGTACAATCATATTGTTTGTAGTTTCAGAGTGATTATCTATAAGTCCCTTAACATCTTTATTTTAGGACAAATCATTTGAAGAATAAGTGCCATTAAGTGCCATTTTTTGGTTTACATTTTCTTTATCATATAGGAGGACTATCCTTACAGAGTACCCAGGGAAGACCCACACCCAGGACGGCCTATGGAGTTTGGGTAAGCAGCCTCTGTTTGTCTTAAAGGAGCTCATATTTTGTTTCCAAAAAATACATCATGTCTACAAATCATACTGCATTTGTACTGCTACTCAGGAGGTTTGGATGTCATCAGTATGGACAGCAGGGGGCAGTGTTTCTCTATGCACTTTGTGGTGAAGAAGTCCTCTGTAATGTTTGTAATGATGGTCATCTAAGAACTGCAGCTAAACATATATAAAACAACTGAACACAAACATCTATAAATGTCAAATATATTAAGTGGAGTACTTTACCTTTACCAGAGGGAGTCTTTTTCCCCCCAGATCAATTCTGATGTTGCCGTTTATATTTTCATTTAACTTGTTTTGTGTATTAGAACGGTCAGAAATTTCCAGTTGTTGATTTGATTTTGAAAAATTTTGTATAGGTGTGTTGGCGTATAGAAAACACCAAAACTGGTGCGATTGCATCAGGGTGTCTGTGTCCTTAAGGCCTTTAATGTGTGTTTTTATTAGGCCTTAAAAGTCATTAAGTAGTCTTAAATTTGAATTTGTGAAGTCTTAATTGCCGCAAACCTTTATCTAATTTCATTTATTCACCTTTTAATTTTTAAACCTACCTCTGAACCTAAAATGTTCTTTTTACTGCTTACCTAAACTTAGCTGTTGGTAAAATGTAGATTAACCTTACTCACTCATATAACCATATTCCTACATCAAACCTACCTTTGCACGAACCACATATGTAGGCCTGCTTACCTTTATACGTGCACTACATACATAAGAAAAAAAAGTCCAAAAATCAGACTAACATTTGGTTAAAAATCTTGAAAATGTCTTAAAAAGCATTAAATTAAAGTGTCGATACATGAAGACACTCTGTGCATGGTGGGAAATGCTTCTCCTTGGCTATTGAGAAGGTTGGTTGGCTTTCAGGTTGCACCTGTGCTGTTTTACGGTGCCAAAACAAATGATATATATGAGTTGATATTTCGATAGACGTTCAAGTAGCTGGATAAAACAACAAAGAGTTGAAATAAGATAACCCAACCTGGCTTGACACTAAATGCTCTGCAGTCTTTTGTTTAATCCCTTCAATAGTATCAACACTAAAAGTTGCCAGAGGGCCAATCTTTAAAATGCACACTTGTATACAGCTGCTATTAAACAGGAGAGAAAGCCAGACAAATTATACTGATTGATTTACCACTCAGCAGGCAGATAGGGAATCCAAGGCTTTCACTCCAGACAGACATTTTGAGTTGTGAAAGGTCACTGAGGTCAGTTCCGGCCTGTTGATTGAAGGGTTTGGTGTAGGCAGAGGTCAGAGGTCAGTTGAGACAGGGTAGAGAGTTAGGGAAAGGGGCACAATGCATGTATGTGTTTATTCCTCCATTTTAGAAGCTTATTGGGAAGCATAAACTAAATGTGCATATCACACAGTTGACATTGTATTACCCTGTGGCCATCAGCAACACATTAAATATTGATATACTGTATAATTTAACACCTCAGGCTTCTGATGCATATTTAGACCCTCTGAGGGATCTGTTGCTCCGTGTGCAGTCACAGTGATGCACACAGTGGCACAAAGCGTCACCTCTCTGTCATTTCTGTTCTCATGCATTAGCATTAATAATATTTTAAAAAAAATATTGTGTGTATCTAAGCCAGACTGCTGGTGTCTGTAGCCTGGATAAATGTTGGTAATCAGGTCAGGATCCTGACAGATCTGAAGAAACTGAAGCATTTCTAAACATCATATGGCTATTGGATACGTTCCAGCTTATATGCGGTAATAGGGCTGAGCAATATATCGATATTATGTAGATATTGTGATATGGGACTTAAATTTGTCTGAGATTTTAGATGTTGTAATATCATGTTGTCTTCTCCTGGTTTTAAAGGCTGCATTACAGCAAGCAGAGTTTCATGGTCATAAAATTATGAAAGTAGAAAAACTGTTTTCCAGGCCTGGGAATGGTTTGAAAAAGTCTTGAATTTACATTATCTTGGCTATAAAATATATTCATAAAAATCCGAAAATGGTCTACAGTGGCTCCATGAAATACTTTAATCCATCCATTTTCATAACCGCTTATCCTCTTGAGGGTCGCGGGGGGCTGGAGCCTATTCCAGCTGACATTGGGCGAGAGGCAGGGTACACCCTGGACAGGTCACCAGACTATCACAGGGCTGACACATAGAGACAGACAACCATTCACACCTACGGACAATTTAGAGTCACCAATTAACCTGCATGTCTTTGGACTGTGAGAGGAAGCCGGAGTACCCAGAGAAAACCCACATTGACATGAGAAGAACGCGCAAACTCTGCACAGAAGTGCTTCCCCACCCCATGGTTAGAACCAGGAACCCTCTTGTTGAGCAGGTGCTATTTGTTGCCATGTGGCGCAGTGTGTATCTGCAACTAACGACACATTTGTGTGTATGTATACCCTCAGCGCCCGTGCACCACCGCCTCCCCATAACGTGCGAAACCAGGGCATCTACCCAGCGCCCAGATCCCTCCCAGAGAGCGGGGAAGACACGTTAGTGCAAGCCATCCTCAACCTGGACAGAGGGTAAGCGTGAATGCATGCTTAATCACTGCATAGGGCATTCATGTGCAGTCACTGCTGAAGTGCGTACAGCTTACTCATTGTAGTCCATTAATGCTGCAGGCAGAGAGGAAGTGGGTATGGACAGAATAATTATCTGTATATATTTATGCCTCTAGATGGCAGTGTTGTGCTGCGATGGCAGAAAAGGGGGACAAGTAATTCTGTTTAGATTCTCTGAAACACTTGTGGCAGATAATGGTTTAAAACTCAAGACAGTTTTTGTCAGATGAGGAAGAGGAGCTAATTTATCACACCACACTTTGGATGTCCAAACTATTGAAATGATGACAGCCCACACGTCCCCTCTGCTTTTCCAGGGAGGACAGAGACCACTTCCGGAGAAAGGCAGCCCCGTTCCCTCCCCTCAGAGAGCGCTCTCCTGTGCGCCGCGAGGTGGCCCGCTCCCCCCACAGTCGCTCTGGCTCCAGCGTCAGCAGCAGAGGCTACTCACCAGACAGAGCCAAGGGCCTGCCATTTCCCTCACAGCAAGGCAAGAGTATGTAGAACCCTTAGTTTCCCTTCCCATGATGCAGCTCTTTTACACCCCTTTATGTCCATCCTGGCACAATGGAAACTTAATATGATGAATATCCAATATAAGACATGACTCATTTATTGGTCAAGGCCATTTGCTTTTCAGAACAAGTTTTAAACTCAAGAAAATCACCTAAAGAATACACCATTATTGTTAAGATCTCTTAATTTCCCCCTATTATTTCATTGTCTGATCCATGACTGCTAATCTGGCTGACTGGCTTTTCAGGTGTGGACGGTCCAGAGGGTCACGCAGGTGTTTCTGAGCACCTTTGGGGGGCGCTCTATCCTCAACAGAGTGGACATGAAACTTTGGGTCTGTACACTGAGCCATGTGAACAAGCTCGGACTTGGGTGACAGTAAGCTGATGTCGTTGTTCCTCACACGTCTCCTTGCATCCTTGTCACGTCAGAAAATGTTAGAAGGAAATGTTGACGCCTCCTCTCCTCAAGAGATGTCTACCATGTAGGTTTGAGAAGGATGCAAGGATGGAGGTCAGAATGAATTGATGGCCTGTGTTTAAAACTAAATTCAAGTTTAAACCTACAGAATGTAATGAAACACATATAATCTCATCAGAATAATTAACACTAAAGAGTTCTAACCACAGTAAACGTGTCCAATTTGACACTAAAATTATTTTCACCCAGGTCTGAAGTTGCATCATGAATTTTGTCTCCTAATTAGTACCCAGTAGTGATTTGCTGTAACGGGTTCCTTTTTATATAAAGCATTTCTACTTCCTGTTTTGGAGGTACATTAGCACTTCCCATGCTTCCTACACTGATCTGTAAATGGATGAAAGTTTATTTTCTAGGTCTGGAGATACATATGAAGTTTTAAAAATAACTGTCCAGACCAAATGAGCAAGATACAGTAATGTTGTCCCACACTGTCTGCTCTGGAAATAACATTTGATAAGGATACTGTGTAGGAACAGTAGACTTTACAGTCCATATCACACTGTACTTACATACAGGCACTGGGACAAAAATGCTAACTAAAACAGTAGCCTCTTTTATTCCTGTCATTATTTATGCTCTTCTGGACATGTACTGTTATGTCAAATTTACATAACTGTAAACTTTTCCAGAATGTCAACATTAAATCTTAGATTAACTGGAGTGTAAAAGGCGTAAGTGCTAGTGTAACTCCCTTGTTTTTGCATGTTGGGTTTATACATCTCAACCTCCAGAGCTCCCTGTTTCCACAAGTAGTGTTATGTCTAACACCATCTTCAGTGCTGACCATCTCTACTTCAAATTTGCATTTTGATTGATGCTTTTTTTCCCCATAAATAAGCTCAGTGGACCTTATGCCGCATTTCCACTGCATGTTACGGCACGACTCTGCTCAGCTTGTTTATTTTTGGTTTCTCATCAGCAAAAGTTGTGGTACTTGCGTATACTAGACAGAATTAGAATGTCTGGGTTTTTTTTTGTCCCTTTATGATCATTCTGTGTCCTCTCTTTGAATTCTGGAGTTTTATCGTGGCTCCATGAACACGGCACAGGTGGAAGTCCCGTAGCACCAGTTTGTTGAGTTTCAGTTGATCAGTTTATGGTTAGATCGATCAGAACTGATCAGATTGATGGATTGGAGGAGCAGCTGCTGCAGAGGCAAGTGAACAAAAACTTTTAGACCCAGCTCTGGATCAATGGGTTGGCAGTTTCCATGGGAACGCAGCTGGTTTCATTTAATGTAGTTGGGTACAACAATGGACAACACTAAAATGAGTGGGCTGTTGTTTGAAGGAAGGGAGCACTTTATTTCCTTATGAATTAATGAGCGGCTAAGTTCCACTTTCACTGCACCTGGCATTCTGCTGCTCCTTCGGTGCCCAGAGTGGACTCTATGCTCAGAATGGGGCGCTCTGAATAACTAAATGGGACATTCAAAATGTGCTCCGCGTGAACAGTCCAGCTCCAAAAACATAGAAAATCAAACATGGGGAATGGTGATATTACGGCAGGCGATCATAAATAAATGAATGTGTGTGAGAAACCCTGCTAGAAGGTCGAGTTAAAAACTGATCAATGAAAGGTCAGAGAGAAGTGTCAATAGCGCGACAAAGCCCGCAGGAAAAACACCAGGCTTTGAAGCCAATTTGACATAGCAGCCAGGCCGTGCAATTACAACTTCAGGTCTGTAATATGATGTCATTTGGCTCAAAAAGACTTTTTCCCATTGACTTACATTGTGAAAGAGACATCTGTAAATCATTGATTACATTTTTTGACCGTCGCAACTCTTGAGAACTCCCAGTTTCACTATCAGGATTTGATCCATTCGGTCTGATAACATTAGGAAAGTATAGAAGGTGCATGATGAAATAATTTTCCCCTCATTCAAGTCAACAGAGCGATAAACCAGAAGTTAGTCTTTGGCGCGCTTGCACTAGGGGCCAAACAACAGTTTTATCGCCAAGATATTGAGCTTTTTTCTTCATGCACCACTGCGCAACTTTAATAGGAATGAATGGAACGCCCCCTCCAACACTGTATAAAGCTCTCAATAGATCCATGATTGGCAGTGGATGTCCTGCACAGATCTACCATGTTTAAATAGCTAAGCTCCTGTCAATAGCGACAGCAATTTTTTTTATTCACTCGACACAGGTTTTATAAAACAGCCACCCACAAAACTACGCTATACAGTTGATGAAGTGCAGATGTTCCTCTCCGTTGCTGATGAAAGGATTCAGCATGTGTCGTGTTGAAGATAATGTCACAGCAGTTTCAATGCATTGTGGCTGTGCCAATCAGGTGATCCTAATTGGAAAACGAAATTGAGAAAAGGACATGGTACCAAAAGCGAGTCGAGTCAAGCTGAACCATGCAGTGGAAATGCAGCATTGGAATGATAACTGGTCATCAAACTTATGTGGCAAAATAATGTTGCTACATATCGGTAGTGTGTTAAAAGCATTTGAAGTGCATGATCGTGACCTCTTGAAAGCAGAACATAACATCATTAATCATGTATACAGTGAAGCATCAGGGCAATGAGAGTGCTTGCTAGATTGCTGTAAGATAAGAAGGCCCAGTTTTTATGAATACAGCCAGTGACCTTATGGTTTGGTCTCCCTACAGGGTACGAAGAGAGTTATTCTCAGAGCAAGATGACTGGTAAGTACAGTTCAGTGTAGTCGTAGACAGGATAGAAAAGTTGTATCAGAAGCAGTCTGGCAGTGGTATTGGTATTGTCTTTTAATTGATTTGACGATCCAAATGAATGAGAGCAAGATGAAATTACATGCAAAGGATTTGTTTCAGAAATATACAAAGGTTACAATCGTTAAACTTAACCTATTCCCAGTCTGGGTAACCTGAGAGAGACAGAGTGTTTCTAATGTGTCCAGCAGCCAGCCGTCCTCCCCGCTCTGTCTGCCACTTTGTCAGGCCTCATAAAGATGCCACCAGGTCGTGTGTGGACCGAGAGGGAAAGGGTGTAGGATGTCTGATGGATATTCCTGAAGCCAAAGCTTCCACATTGGGGTGTTTTGATTTCATAGCGAGGTCCTCAGAGTTCATGTTTGTTGGTAGACTTGATTGGCCAGCGACAAAGTTTTGGATGGTGCAAGAGAAAGTGAGTGTGAGACATATGGAAAGTGAGAGAGGAGGTGGTGTCTGATTGATGAGTTGGGATTTGTAAAAGAGAGAAATGTACGCAACAGTGAGTCCACCCACTGCAGTTAGCGGCATGATTGAGAACCATGTGTTTTTTGATTGTTCCAGATGTTCTAGCCAAGGTACCTGTGTGGATCCTGGAAGCAAACATCAACACCTCATCCTCACTTACTTTCCAGACATACTAATTGTCCTTTTTCCATTGAATTTCTGCTTCCCGCTGTTTTTCTCCCTTCTCTAGTTTGTCATTTCTTCATTCCAAATCTGTTTTTCTCACGTTATTAAAGTCTTACTCTGTCAAACTTCTTCCTTTTTTTATTTCTTCAGACAAAATTCCCGGCCTGTCGAGAGAAGGGTCCCCACATAGCGCAACCTCAAACAAGGTACCGTGCTGCAATACTGGTGTTTTTTTTTGTGGTTAAATTTGACTAAACAAGTCTTTGCTTCTTTTTAAAAATGCAAGCTTTTTGTCTTTTATTATAAATACAGCAGTTCAGTCCCCAAATTACTGTTGTATTTGTTATATATTGTGGACTCCACCCACGTCACTGTACAGCAGGATGCATCTGGAACTTCTTAAATTCCATCCTTTTAATAAGTGTTTAGTCCCATTGAAGTATGTTAATGGGTTTTAAAGTGGCCCTCACGTAGAGCATAAAAGCCATCAGGCCCGAGCTTTGTTTACCTGTGCTGTAAGCAGACTTCAGTCACAAGAACTTGAAATGCTGTAGGGAGAAGGGCTCAAGTGTTGATGAAAGCGCGAGCTGTGCTTCTCTAAAGTGCTTTTGTTTTTAAAAGAAAATACTTAAACTGCTTTGAGTTAGTATTGAATGTAGATCTCTCCTGCCTGTTTTGCAAATAATAACTTGTTATGCTGATATCATCCATTTCCAACTACGCAGAGGAGTGTAAATAGAATCAGATGTGATTAGGTGCAGTGCGTCTAGCTGTGGCCACCCAGAAGTGAAGAGGCTAACTCAGTAGTCCAAGTCACAGCTTTATCACAGGATCTTAGTTGCAAAGCCACAAGAAGTCCCCGTGGAACTCACTGGGGTGTGTTTAGACCATTTACAATGAACAATCGTTTCCTTTTTTTTCTGCTGAAGAGTCTGACTGACTGTGTTTGGTAGCTGTGACTGTCTAGCACGTGGAGCAGGTCAGTGGTCTTGTGCTTGTGAGAAATTGATTTGTAGCCCTGGCGTCACAGGAAAAGCTTTGATGAAGTATTAACAACCAGTTTGTCCTACGCAGCATCCACGTCATATATAGGATGGATGATTTTGATTGGTCAAATAAAATTCAAGGTGCTGTATGTGACATTCAGAGCATTAAAATAACAGCGAACCACGATTTGATATGTAACGATACATTGGAGTAGTGGAGTTATAGTGTCTTGAGCAGAAAATGAAGTCATGCCCCTTTCCCACAGCACAAAAAAACCCACTAACACCTGCTAACATCTGGCTTTTGTATGTAATGAGGAAAGGTTACAGTTTGTATTATCATGCAGGCCAAATTACTCTGCAGTAGTCATGAGTATTTATTGGCTCCAGCTCTGATCGGCAGTGATGGAAATATAACATCCGGGTGAAGTGCTCATTTAAGCCCCTTTACTGGCGAGATGCAATGATGTGCCACCACAAAATACTGTCCATCTCCATCCAAGGAGCTTAGACATCGTTCCATATTTAGTCTGCACCAAGTTTGAAAGAGAGACTAAGGGTGCTTTCAGACCTAGAATTGTGTTGCTTTGGTCCGAATCAGGGACTCATTTTGTTATAAAGTTGCCATATTGCCTAGAGTTGGTTCCTGCTCTCATGGCAGCATTTACAAGCGGATCAGATAAAATGCCTTGTGCGAGAAAGCTGCTTGTGATTTGTCAGAATTTCCATGCAGGAAAAATCCAGGAAGTAAAGAAAACGTTGAAGAAGAGTACATTTGCAAGATAAGTTTGATGAAAAATGAGATTGCTGTGTTCACACCTGCCCAAACAAACCGCACTCAGGGGGCAAATGAACTTCAGGGCAGGTGTGAAAGCACCTTTAAATAAGTAAAAGATACATAAATATAAGTAACCGCTGTCACATTTTCACTGGCCTCCATGCCTCCTTCTACTGTTTACCATACCGTACACACCAGTTAAAAAAAAGGGCAAGTAATCTGATTCTGGTAAGCTGGTCTTGCACTAATGCATGTCAGTGCATGTCCCTTCTTGCGCCCACCCTCTGGATCCCCCCAGTTTACAGCACTGTTGTCATTGTTTAACACTGGTTATGCAGTTAGCACCATTAGCTGGTAGTCGCCCTCTCAGCCACCTCTTTGTTGAGAACCCTGTCCAGAAAAAATAAACTTTGAATATTGCATGGAGCCTCTTTTAAAGGTCCAGTGTGTAAGATTTAGCAGAGAGATTGACAGAAATGGAATATGATATTCATTACTATGTGTTTATTATGTGTAATCATCTGAAACTAAGAATTGTTGTGTTTTTGTTAGCATTAAACAAGCTGTCTACATCTACTGTACATACGGAGCGGCTCCTCTTCCATGGAGACTAATTAAACACTGGCTCTAGATAGAGTTGTTCACATTTTTGTGTTGTCCACCATAGTTGTTCTTCATGCCTGGCACATGGGACAAGTTTCAGTTGGTTGCAATCTGTTACCACACTGATGGATGCCACAAATTCCTACATACTAGACCTTTAAGGCACACAGTTTGACAGCCAGTCTGAAACCCTCTTTTAGTCAGCTACTGCTCCTGTAGTCACTGCTCTTCTTGTCAGTAGCTGTATTTCATTTTAGGCAAACAGCCTAACATTCTCATGATGGGCAGAATTCACTTTGATCAGAAGAAACAGCATCTTTAAATGCTGCTTTAATGTCCATGCAGCCTTATTATTTATCTCATTAGCAGCCCTTAGATCTTTTTCAAAACTCCCTGGAGGTATTCTGAATGTTACCATTATTTTTTATATATTTTCAGTGGGTCGTCCTTTTGTGTGGGCACTTTGATATCTTTGTCAGCCCATGCACTTGGTTTATAGTCCAGAAATTACATGATACGGCTTAAAAAACATCGTCCTTTCTTCTCCTCCTTATGCATTTTTTTTGGAAGAACCACCCACCGCTACCCAATCAACTGCTGTGATGAAAGTTTTGCTAAGTGCCCCACCCTTCCACACACACACACATACACACTGCTGCTATTTGCTGTGTTTGATCTAGCCTGTGGTGCATTGTTTTTCTCTGTTCTGGGGGCACCAACCCGTAACCTTGGCCAACATGAAAGGCCTATGCTGTGCCCCCAGTAAAGATTGCACTTATGGCCCTGGTCGCTGCCTGCTGTGGGGATTCAACAAACACACACGCAGGCTCTCTGGAGCCATCCCAGACAGAGCAGACCAAAGAGGGGGGTCTAAAGAGCACCTCCGGCTCTGGCTGCGAGCCACGGTGGCGTGGTGGGTGGAGGGCATGTGCTGTCATCGAAAAGGTCACCAAAAGGTTTCAACCCAATACAGGGCACGAAGTTCCTCTCATTACAATATGATAATATTTTACCAACTGAGATAATTGTTGAGATTTGGTGATGCAGTCAGGGCAAAGAAACACAGGATCACACAGGTCATAAACCTGAACCAGAAAAAGGTCTTCCAGTTATTGTAATATTTTTTAGCTATGTTGGTTTGTGGTGTCGGTTACTCGGTTTGTTACCTTTTATTGATTCTAATATGACAGAGTTCTCTGTATGTTTCTTTTTTTTTAACTTTATTGCAAGATGAGCCTAAGAAAGCACTTCTGATTTGATGCTTAGGGTATGAACTGAAAACTTAAATCTTAGCACAAATGAGCATGGCAGACTATCAGTGGGAGTAGTAGGACATAAAAATACACTACCAAACAATAAAAATTATTTGTTTACACCAGGCATGGGGCAATGGAATCGCTTTACCTACATTGTGAAAAGAAATAAGGGTTTTTATTGCATCACAGATGGACCATCAGTTTTAGTAATAAAAACAAACAATCACTCTCAGAAATCCAAACTTTATAGCTGTTTCAATTGGTATCACATCTGTGATAAGAATTACACTAGCGCTTGATTGAGATCCCTTTTCCACAAAAGCATTTTCCCAGCTGAAACGCTTGGAGGCATTTTTTCAGCTGGGTTGCTTTGGTTGCATCTGGCTGCAAGGATATGAAATATCTGCGGGAGATAAAATGTCGGCACAGGTGAAGAGTAGTTGTAGAGTAAATGAAGGGAAGGCTGAAACATGCAGGGAGAAAGGAGGGACCTGCTGATCTGTGTGGGTTCACGAGCATAAACCTATTAATATATGTACAGAGTATAATAACATATTTCACCTCCATAGTTGTTCACCACTTAAACGTGTAAGATGTGACTTTTGGTCTTCGTGGTATTTGTCCCTCCTAAAATATGATTGGGCAGCCAGGTAAAAAGTGACATTGACAGGTGCAAGCTGAACATTTTTCAACTCTGGGTGCTTAGAAGTAAATGCTAAATGTGCAGCGCTCGGCGTAGACAAGATGCTCAGTGCCTCGTCACACTGCTGGTATTTGTAGCAGAGTGTAAATATGCGGTTCTTCCATTGCAAAGAATTTAAAAAATACACTGGCTGGCATAGTTTGTGTGTACGCAGCCTGTTTTTGCTCGCTTTTGTCATTGGTTGCAGAGTAGTCTCTTTGGGTGCTGCTGGACACGATATTAACGATCATCCTGATAATGGAAATTCTCTATGATCAACATGTTGTGAGTGTTTTTTTTTTTATCACGATCTGTTAAAAAAATCGTACATCATCCCATCCTTGGTTAAGACACAGTAGGTTAAGGCCAGTTCATGGTTCAACAGACCAGGCAGGCAAGTACTTAAGGTCTAATAACCTTTTTTTAAATTTCATTTTTATATTACATTGAAAAGAGATTACTCATACCTCCCGGCTGATGAAAATTCATTTTGCACAAAATATATCTGCCAAGCTTCATATTGATGGTGAAACATCCCTTCCAGTTTGGGCTGTGCCCAGTGAATTGAAATTAAAGACTCAGACGGGGATATTTTTTTCACTGAGGCTAAGAAGGCTGAACACTGACAAACATACATGCACAAGCAACACACTGGACTTGTCCCAAGCATAGCTTCAGGGAGAGAATTGGAAGCAGGGATAATTGGATGATTCTTTATGAGTTGTGCTTTTTATTTTAGACCACACTCGGCTTTGTGATGTACCATCCCCTGTAGTTTCTTTCCTCATTCATCTAGAGATTTAATATGACTTAGTCCGTGGCCCGTGTCCCTTAATGTATGAGTGGACTTTAGTCATGGCTGGGCAGTTCTGCTCTCTGGCCTTCAAACTCTTAATGGTATCAGGAAATGAGCAAAAGAAATTGAGCGGTGATCCAAGTTGGCCTCATTTTCCCCTTTGCTCTCTCTTTTGGCTTTCACAGTAATACTTATGGGTACTAGAGTTTCCAGTCTATCCATTAGAAGGCTCATCATGGCTTCCCTGGCCAGATTTCCTATTCACAAGATATAAAACCAGCTGAAATATCAAATTCTACAATTTGCTACAAAAAATGAGGGCAAGGTTAAGCCAGGTTTTAGCTGTAATTTGCTAAGTAATGACAACAGTGTACGATATAAAGATCCACATCTGCAGTGACGATATAAGGCTTCTTGGCTCCGTAATTCCTATGAAGCTCTTATTCTGATACATGTAGACGTAATAAGAAATCCAAGGAGTGTACTCCGGCTTTTCGTCTTTAGGAGCTGTATAGCTTCAGCCTTTGGTACGCCTCATCAACCACATCTTCCCTGTACAGTTAAACACTCAGTAGGTCAGGTCATAGCATTACACTCAGTATATGTGATAGTGCTATAAGTTGCTGACGAATGTGCTTTCACATCCTTTCCTATTATCTGTGTCATGTAATCGCTAACATTAGTCATTTCTGCCATCTTGGCAGCAGTAGCAGAAGTATGCTTTTCAAAACATCTATTAATGTTTCTATACTTGTCACTTCTGTAGTTATCTACCATACATTTCATTATTTAAAAACATTTCATTTCTCTTACGCTGTGAGTGTTAAAATAAACATTTTGCTCAGTTTTCTGAGTTCCATAGAGCAGTGACTTACCACAGTCTCTCCTCTACCTTTTTAGGAGGAGACCCTTCCCCCAGAAGGAGGCAAAGAGGAGCCACTGGCGGCTCTAGTCGTGGAGGAGAGCCAGAAGTCGTCCACAGACAACTTTGAACAGCGACGAGCCCTGGCCATCACAGCCAAAGCTCAGGAGATAGAGAAGGTACGTCTCCAGCTCACTCTAGCATTAACAGCTTAGGCCATGCCCACTTTAATAACATTTTTAAAAGATAAGCATTTTAGCACCATTTCAGGTTTAATCTCTGTCCAATCTAACACGCCTGAAAACGCATATCAACTGACCGTTCACATACACATACACACTGTCTACAGTTGGTTGCTCAGTTACTGAAAATACTACAGAGGTGGCAAAAATAAGACCAGAGGTTTCTTTGCTTGGACTGACAACAATGTATTTGTCTCTCAAAGTTACATTTGAGAAGAGGAGAGTTTAAAGGCGGAAAACAATTGTTACAGAGCAACAATGGCGACATTTTAGAGTGGTACCTGGAGCATTATTCATCGCTGTAGGTCTTGTAAATTGGAAAGAATTAATGTCACCCACACAAGAAGGATAGAATCAAAAAAAGATATGTCAACCTAGCTGTAATGTTTCGTTGAATGAACATGGGTGTCTGCACCATCATCATTTCCAAAAGTCTTTGTTTCTGCACATCAAAACTAAAATGCAGTTTTCAAATTAAAATGGGATCAGCAGTGCTTTCAGAGGTCCCAGTTTTAAGGGTTCTGAAGCGCTAGAGTAGTTTGGACACTAGGTGTAAACATAGTCATAGTCATGTGTCTTAGTGTGGATGTAACCTTAAATTCACAACTAGCTGACCTTTTAAGTGGGAGGAGTTTGAAGTCACTGAGTGGTAGTTCAGTGTTTAAACAACATGTCAGCTATTCAAACTCATGAGTTTTCTGTGATTTACACACTCAGACAGAACTTATTCAGCCGTGCTAAATTTTTCACATATTAACAGCCAACATAAGTTGATTTTCGATTTGTGTGAACACTCACCATGAACCAATAATTGATGAAAATATATATAAACGAACAGCCAGTGGCTCTTAGTTGCCCCTTTTGGAAAGTGACTGCATTTACAATCCTCATTACAACTTTGTAATTTGTAGGACTTCTCAATAAATGTCAGCTTGGTGCAAACATGACACGTACTGTACCCTTGGCAAACGATCCCATACATAAAGTGGCCTTGACTTCTCTGACTCACACATGGATCATTTTACTGGATAGGCATTACTGGAACAGCCACCTATTATGTTCCTAACAAGGCAGGAAATTAAATTTCTGTCCACCAGTCACAGTGGCGGGTACATCCTAAAATTCACCAGCCACTTTCACCATTGCCAGCCAGATATCAGTTTTCGAGCGGAATGATGGTTAATTATCTGCCAGAGTAGCCTGTTGCCAAATTTATCACCTTTCTCTTGGTGTTAATCTCCTGTCCTGACTGGCATTACTGCAACCACTGCTCATTATACCCTGCGCCAGCTTGTTATCTCACATGGCTCAAACTCTCACTCAGTGTTTGACTCATCTTTACAAATACCCAAGCATACATAGGCTCGCACACAGGGATTTGGCAACACTAGCATAATGTACATGCTACAGGAACACATAAACGAAAGCAGAAACACAAGTAAAGCTCAGGCATGGTATAGATTTCTGCATACAATAAATCGGGAGGTCGACCACTTAACAGAGCTAAAACCACCTCAGGCTCAAGGTTCCAGCTCTGCTCAGTTATCTAATGAAGGCCATTCCTGCACCAGTGAGTGCTACCGCTGCTTTACTGGGACCATTAAACGCGAGCCAGCTCTGCCCCGGAGCACACACTGTGCTCTCACATCGAGCTGCGCCACAGAGCCTATAGGCTGTTATAACACTGCTGCTGACGCTGCAGCTTCTGGCCTGTTTTATAGCCTGTCTCCCCCCCCATCTGTGTCTCCTCACATTCATGTGAGCTCTATTGTGTGAGCCTAATTTCATGTTTTCAGCTCGTTTAGTTTGAGTATGCATTTTGGAAAACGATTACTCTGGACATGGGTCTTGGTGACCTTTAGGTATTCGTTGTGCTTCCATAGTCAGTATAACTCATGCTCACTTGCTATAATCTTCGACTGTAGTCATGAAATTAAAGTCTGAAAAGAGTGTACAGATTAAAATGAAAAATGAGAGGGAACTGTGTATTCCATTTTCACAGGGATATGAAGTTTCAGCTTTTCACTCCAGGATTTCTGATTCTGTTGAATTGTCAGTAGAAACGGACGATTACCAGCTTTTTCCCTTCCTCTTGTCCCTTTCTTCGGCTTTTGTGTTATCCAGATCACTTGCAATGAAGGTTGTTTGTGACTTTGCAGTCCTCACTCTGTGTGTCATGAAAGGCTAGCTTGTTACAGTCGTGATTGTGCGTTAAAGGGACAGTTCACTCTCAAATCGAAAATACTTTTTTTTTTCCCTGTTCCCTGTAGTGCTGTTTATCAATCGAGATTGTTTTGATGTGAGTTGCTGACTGTTGGAGATATCAACCGTAGAGATGCCCGCCTTCTCTCGGATGTGATGAAACTAAATTGCATTTGGCGCCAAAAAAACTAATTTGAAAAACTGTGCTTGGTTCGCTTCAATGGAACCCAAGTACATTTGCCTCCTAAGTGTGGTTCTTTTGGGCAGGTGTAAACACAGCTATCACACTCTGGTGTGCACTAAAACACATAGGAACTCTGGTGCGGTTCGTTTGTGGTGAGAACGTGTTCCAACCTCTATCTGAACCAACTGCAGTCACATGACACATTGTTTGGGTTAAACATGAGCATGTTTCAGTCCTGGAGGATTATTAATGTGCGCCTCCTCCTGTACTGCCTTAATATGCACATTCAGCACATCCAATGCATCAAAACATTGTTTTCTAGTTGGAGCCGCGCCTCGTTTTCAAACTGTATGCTTTGACTCAAATGAACAATGACAGCAATATAGTCCACGATGAGCAGCGCTAAAATCAACCTGCGTAGTTGTCCCTCCATTGTGACATTAGAAAGTGTCACATTTATCTTGCACGTGTACTCTTCTTCAACGTTTTGTTTACTTCCTGGATTTTTCCCACATGGAAATTCTGACCAATCAAGAGCAGCTTTCTCACACAAGGCATTTTATCTGATCCACTTGTAAATGCTGCCGTGAGAACATGAACCAACTCTAGGCAATTATGCAACTTTGTAACAAAATTAGTTTCTGATTTGGACCAAAGCAACTAAACTCTAGGTCTGAAAGCAAATTCCATGGTGGGTACAGCCCTACTTGTGCATCTACTCATGGACAAGAGGCTCGTGCTCATGACAGAGTGAAATGTAAACATAAATGATGTCATCTTCGGCTGAACTGTAACGTTAGCCACACTTAAATCTGCGCGGTGATGCGGTTGGTGGGTGTAGTTCGGTACAAAAAAAATAGTTCGTACATGAGACAATAGGTCATGATATCTGGAAAGAGACATTGCTGTTGAGTTTTTCAGATGTATTTTTTGGCACTTTGAGCACCACAAGCCAAGTAGCGTCTAGTTTCATTGTATTCGAGAGAAGGCAGACATCTCTATCTACGCTATCCTCCAACACTCGGTTGGCATTTGGTGCAGGTGAAAAGAAAAATGTGTATTTTTGATTTTTGGGGTGAATTGTCCCTTTAAGTCAGCCTTGTTTCTGTTACATAAAACCAGGTCCGAAATCAAAGCTCTGTCAAATTTAGCCCCGTATCTTCTCTTACTCTCTGTTTAGGGAAAAAAGGAATCTCAAATGGAAAAGGAAAGAAACCAGTCAATAAAGCCTGTCTTGTTGTTTGTTGGTAAACACTTTAACCCTTTAAAACCTTTTGTAAACACTAATCAAAACCTGAGAGAACTGCCTTCACATGATTTTTGGTTCACTGCCAAAGTCACAGACACACCAACCAGGCACTGGAAAATATTTAAGCACTTGTCTGGTGGCTGATATTAATTTCCCATCATGCCCAGAACACTGCTGAGCGCTCTTACGTTACACTTTTCTTTCTCAGTCTGAAACAACAAAGTCACAGCAGTTGTTTCTGTTGCAGTAGGCACTCGTTTAGCCACTTGACAAGTGTCGGCCAGATGTTTGGCTTTCTGCACCCAATCTGGTCTAGCCATCTCTGCTCTACACACCGACACAAGCACACTGCAGTCCAGTAGCTCCTCACCAACTGTCTTTACACTTTTCATACATCACAAGCTGAACTTTCCATCATCGGCCAGACGTCGTGCTGGGCTGCATTATACCAGTGCCGCACTGTGTGTTTGTGTAGCTAAGTGAAATTGGTCTGCTGAAATTCAACCTGAACTCGTTCTCATTGTCGAAGTTGACTTTGGCTGCAGTACAGACTAACTGGTTATAGTGAGTGACAAGGCATGAGAGGCAGTAAAGGGTATTATGTTTTACTCCTCACAGTCCCGGCTGTGATACAAAGAGAGTTTTATTTCATTTGTTGAGGAATCTAAATATATTTGGCTACAAGACACAAAGCCAGACAGTTCCAGCCTTTTTTTTTAAGGTACAAAGATGGCAGAACTGGACCGAGGCCTTGACGCTTTCACTCTTGCCTTTCTCTGAAGCCAGGCAGGCTCACACGCTCACCCCTACCCCTGTTTTAACTGGCTATAGAAAATAAAATTTAAAGACGTTTGAAGAGGCAGAGACAGTTCTGGGACGACCCCACCCAAAGTCAAGAACTGGTCCTTTTTCCTTCCTGATTGGATAACAAGGGAGGGATTTCAGGAAGCGCGTTTGAATACAGGAAGTACATTTTCAGCACATTGTTATCTAGGAACAACTTTCCCCGTATTGATAGAAGTTGTTGTCAGCACACTTGATTGGATACTTCCTACGAAAAGTTGATAAATAAATTCACTGTCATCAGTTATCAGCTGTTGAATGAAACCGTAGGACGCTGATAAAAAATTGAAGACAATGTGTTGTGCGTTGTTGCTAAATTCAGCACAAGGCTATCACGTTTGCGTTGTACTGATCTGATATTGTGTTGTGTAACATCTTCCACCTGGCCATTTATTGTATATGAGGAATGTACGTGGACTATTGACACGCCCAGAGTGTGTTTATTTTACGTCAGCACTCTTTCCTGAAATTGTTTGCATCTTCATGTTCACCATACATGTCCTGTAAATTAATTGATCCTATTGTTAGATTCAAGTCAACCTATGAGGGAGAGCTGAAGACTCTGGTAAGCGATCGTGTTTAATGTAGGCCGAGAGGGAGGCAATTAAGAAGCTCTCATCATGGTTGCATAAAGACAGACACGCTGGTCTTATTCCTTCACCAGATATCTTTATTAAAGTCTCGTGGTTGCTAATTTCAGCAGGGAATGGTTCTGGTCGCTCTGTGTTTGAAGCTACAGGCTGTTTTTGTCGATCATATGATTTGATCATAGCTTTTCATACACTGGAGGTATTTTAGTTTAATGCAGATTTTGGTAAGTTGCCATCTGTTGTTACACGTACATAAACTCTGTTTGACAGCAGATCTTTATTTATGATCTCTCCTCTACTCCGACCCTGCTCGCTGTTCTAGGGACATTGTGAAAAGCTATAAATAAGTCAGTCAGTTAAAATGCCCCGCAGCACAGGAGCCACTGTTGGTATCCGGTGAATGACTGAGACTCACCCTTGGCTGGCCTAATTTTACACACACACACACAGGAACATACGCACATGTGTACACACAAAAATCCACACACAACCCTTTTCGTCAGAATCAGAATACAGTTTATTGCCAAGTTTATATTTGCACATGCTTTGCATGTAGTGGAGCTTAACATTGACATAGTGACAGACAATTAAAATAAATAAATAAACAGAAAAGAATTCAAATCAAAAGCATAACAATTAGTATTAAAAATATGTACAATATGTCTGAATGAAAATGAAAGAGCAGTGCAGTAGTGCAGTGCATTGGAAGTGCCCTTGTGTCTGCCTGCGGCACAACTAAATATGTATATCGGTGAGGTAATTCACTTCCATTTGCAAAGCAAATATGGCGTGATTCACAAGACCCAATCAGGAAACGAACGTTGGTGTCTGCATCATTGTTTAAAAGAGTCCCCTTATCACCCATTCAGACTAAAGTAAAATCTTGGGAGTTTTCAAATGAAAATAGGTTCAGCACCATTTTAAAAGTCTCTGTTTTAGGCGTTCAGTAATGCCGGAGTAGTGTGGATGCAAAAGTTGTGTGTTTTAAAAGAAAATGTATTAGTGTGGTAGCTTTAGCCATGACGGAGAATGGACCAATACCCTTTTTCTACTAAAATTAGTGCGTAAATGCAAATTTTTAATAGTGTGAAAACCCACTTTGTTTTTTGTTGTTGTTGTTGTTGTTTGCTTTGGTTTGTTTTCCGTGGTCTGTCAGGTTCCATGTCACAAACAGGCAGAAAACAGCTTAGTAAACGGTAGAAAGCAGCAGGTCAGTGAAAATGTTGTGGTGGTTACTTCTTTTTATATCTCTTGCTTATTCGCTCTCTCTTTCAAACTCAGTGTCGACTCAGTTTTTAACAATATTTGTGTGCTGCTTGGACGGAGGTGGACGGTATTTTGTAGTGGGGTGTCATTGCGTTGCATCAGAAAAATGGCAAAAATTAGTGCATCATCAATTAGTGTACACCCGGGTGTTGTACTTCCATCACTGTCGAATGGAGCTGCTGTTGTCATGGGAATGAACGGTGATTGTAACCTTTCCCATTATATACAAAAGCCAGATGTTACTGGGTTTTTTCTGTCCAGTGGGAAAGGGGCTCAAGAGATGGAGGGCAAGAGGAAACAGGGCATTAAGAGACTGAATAGGAAGGGGAATGTGTCATGAAATAGCTGAGAAAAGACAAAGACAGAGAGAAGAGAGAGCAGCATCTTACAGGGAAACTGAGGTGGCAGTGTACTTTAGATCTGTTTGTGTGGACTTGGTTTGTGGCTGTTTTTTAGAGAAGTAGAGCATCATGTTGTCCAATTAGGAAACGTCCTTGTGTGTGATGTATATTTATTTTTGTAGCATTATATGGCTACTGCTTAATAGCAAAGTGGAGGGAAGACAGGAAACAAGGTAGGGAGAAATGCAGCAGAGCTCCCTGGCCAGATGTGCATTGGAATCCATGCACAGCTCGTCTGGAGCATTTACCTTTTCTAGGAAATGGAAAATGACATTAAAAAGTATTAGCATCAGTTCAGGTGACCAATATTTTCCCCCTCTGGAATATCATGTGAAGGATCATGGGTTGGAAACAAGTCTCTGTTTTTGTATTTTGCAAATCAAACCAGCTAATGTGGAAGCAGTGGGCTCCTTCCATTGTTTTATGAGACATTCGAGGTTCGGTGTGAAATAGCAGCTCCCAAACAAGATCCCAGCACCTCTTCCTCATTGTCCCTCTAACACCTGTTATAAGCCTCTGAGACACCACTAAAGTGGGCTTTTATTGCTTCTCAGGCCACCCTGTCCCATATAAAGGGCCCTTATTAAACTTGAGAGGAGAAGTGTTTATCTTTTGACACCACATGATGTGTGTTGACACCAGAATGATCAACTCGGGCTCAATGACGCTGGAATATTTACACCTAGGCGCCAGGTTGAGCAGGAAGGAAACAACTTTTCATCTCCTCATTTAAGAGCTGTTCTCCGTTTTGACCTCTGCCTGTTGATTTCAGTCCTAAATCCAAATACAAAAGCATTTAAATGTGTGTTATTAAAGTAGAGTTTTGTCATTTTTTTAATGTGTACATTTCAAGCCTCTATGCTTTCTTTTAAAAAGCCATATTCCTGTGTGTTTTCAGGTGTACCGGCAGGACTGCGAGACATTTGGCATGGTGGTAAAGATGCTGGTGGCCAAAGACCCCAACCTGGAGAAGCAGCTGCAGGTTCCCCTCAGGGAGAACCTCGGGGAGATCCGCGAACGTTGCCTAGATGACCTCAAACACTTCATCAGCAGTTTGGACGACGTGGTCCGGCAGCCAGAACCTTCCGTCTGTGACTTGCCCACCCCATCGATGGCTCTGACGGGTCATAAACTTTCAAAGACAGGAGTAAATCACAGCTCAGCTTACTGACACATCGGCCATCTGCTCTTTGTGAGACTGAGCGTGGTTAGAATTGACTGCTGAGCATGACGGATATCTCAGATACGTTTTGGATTGCTGGACTTGGATCAATTCTGCAGCACAGCAACCTGAAGTCAGCATGGAGAGGATGCAGTGTTGCATTGTTTGGCGGGATGAACAGTGTTAGTGTCGAACGGACCTTTTTTACCTTCAAGTTCTCTGTTGAAAGATGTCACTCATGAAATATTGTTGAAAATTGTTTTTCTGTCAAATGTTGGCAAAAAAACACTCTATTTAAAAAATCTCACATCACGGTGGAAATGGTTAACATGGGTTTCACTATTGAGCCTAAATTGACGATATGTTGCTGAGAAAAGACGGTCAGTCCCGCAGCATGATCACACTTTTCCAAAAGAAAAGCCAGATAAGACTGTTGTACTTGTAGTATTTTCAGTTATGTAAATGTTTATTTTGTAGCAGTCAGATGTATGAACGAGTGCTGCTAAATTCTACATACTTGTATAAATTTGTACTGTCTAGAAATGCCAGTTCTGTTCTCTTTTTCATTGTGTTGTCTCATTTTGATTTTCAAACTTTATATACTGTCCCCTCACAGAAAACACTGCACAGGGCTCCAATATTTCAATGACACTGAGACAAAGCTTTGCACAGACTGAGGGGTCTCTGAAGGTTGTAGTAAACATGATTGCTGTAAACTTGTTTCATTGTCATCTATCAACAACAGTTAGAAAAATATCCCGCTGACATCATGGACTTAACCTTCAATATTTAAAGTATCAGTTTACTGGCATTATTAAACTCCATACTGTGTGTTGGTATGTTTGTTTGGTATGGATTCCTGTAGCAATGATGCAGCATGCCTTATTTTTAAATTCATTTGTATGCAAGCAAATTATTTATAATTTCCAGTAGGGACGTTCCAAATGACTAATTTCCCTGACATTTAAACAGAAGTTTAAACTAGACTAGTCGACTAGTCTAAAATTAAGATAACACTAAGAAAAACGTTAAAATTAAGCACGATTTAATTGATAAGATTATACATTGTCTGAAAAAATTTTGCATAGCAGGGCTCCCCCACCCCAGGATGCAAGCGTGGGTTTTCTCCGGGTACTCCAGCTTCCTCCCACAGTCCAAAGACGTGCAGGTTAGATTAATTAGTGACACTAAATTGGCTGTAGGTGTGAATGTGAGTGTGAATGGTTGTCTGTCTCTATGTGTCAGCCCTGTGATAGTCTGGCAACCTGTCCAGGGTGTACCCCGCCTCTCCGGGCTCCAGCCCCCTTGCGACCCCCATCAGGATAAGCGGCTATGGAAAATTAATGAATATTTTAAGAGCCATTTGAAATCATTAATATCTTTTTTTTTGATAACCAAATTGTACTTAAAATACCGCTAAAATGTGTGGCACTTTGCATCGTGCACTATGAAAATTGCACATTATCCTACAAAACAACTCAATAAATAAAAATAAAATGCTGGTTTTTGAGATTTTGTCACACTTTCCTCTTAGCCACTTGTTTTATTTTAAATCCAGCTTTGTTCTCATTAGTATCGAGAACCTTTTAAAAAAAAAGACATGACATTTCAGCTTATGTTTATATATGATTTAAATGTGTACATTACTAAAATAATTTTAATAGTAAGTTTAAACAACAAGGATTTCTGGTGACTAGCAAAGGTAGCAATGTTTAGTCGACCACTCAACTAATCGCATACATCCCTTATTCCCAGCAGGGTTTGTATGGAAACAATTAAGTACACTTAAAATGTGCATGTTCCATGTTTTGAAGTATAGATAGAAATTAAGACAATTTCTAGATGTTTGAAAGAATGCTGCTCTACAAAATACCAACACCCCTACAATCTAAGGCAGTGGTTCCCAACTGGTCCAGTAATGTGGTCCAGATTTCTCCTTCGTCATTAGTTCAAGGTCCACAAAGTTGGATACATTCAGCCCCCTACTTGCGTTTGGCCATGTTGTCAAGCTAGTTTGCTGTCTCTGTCTAGTAGCTGTCCATTAGTCACTCAGTCTACAGCAGGAAATGGCACTTCAAAATAAAAGCTCTGTGCCGGAAACTCACTGTACTTAAAAATAAAGTTGCGACCCACCAGTTGGGAACCACTGGTCCAAGGGTTACAAAATATCACATCAGAACTTGAATATATGTCAAAAATGTGAGGAAAAAAGACAATTCTTGAAGCTTTGAGAGGAGAAAAATATTTATTACAAGCGTCTTTACATCACAAAGCATTTAGCTGGTTAAGTCAGAGCAAGGGTAGTGAACAGTTGAGCTGAATATGGAAAACGCAGGTGTTACTGCCATTTGTTTCATATTTTGTACACCAATATTGAGCATTGTGGAGTATATGTTATAATAGACATTGTTACAGAGTAACATGGCACTTAACTGTGAGGAACACAGTTTATGAAGTGGCACCTTCTTTGTTTGTTTCTCATAAAATATTAACGAGGTCTGTTTGTTTACCATTACAACTGCTATCTTTTTTTCTATCATACACTTCAACAGAAACAATTCTTTAAAACACGGATATAAAAATACCAGTATTAAAATCTTAACTTAGTATATACATTATCATTCTGTACTATTATGCATTAAATAATTATTTGGTTCGTTTCTATTTTCTACTTTATCAGCCTCTGTGTACAATGTGTTGCCGTTTTAATGCACACAAAGATAATGCGAAACTTTAAGTGAACATGAAACATTTTTTAAAAACTCAAAGGCAAATATTGAAATGAAAGATATTTATCACCACTTTGCCAGCTCTGCATAATTCTGGTCTGCACTGTCTAAAGAAAGGCTTCTAAATTTACCGGTGTGTCATGTTAGTGCTAGAATTCAGAGAGTATATAGGCCAAATTTGCACATACACAAAAATGATTTTGACTATATGTTACACTGATCTGTCTTTCAGTAGATTTGGGCCTAAAATATGATATGCATCTGGACAGTTGGCCATGCACCTTCTGTTAGGGCAAAATCTGCAGTCTGTGCACATGGGTTGCTTCAAACTGCCTTTTTAAACCCAGATTTGATCCGCGAAACTATAATGATCAGACAATCAGACTTTATTGCTAAGTATAGTGCAGGTGATAATGTAAATGCACTCTGAGCTGTTAAGAGATGATACAGTTTTTGGAGCGGTGGCTCTTTCTGCGACCAGTCTGTGAGCAGTGGCTCTGGGGAGAGAGGGCTGTAACCCTTGTAGGGTAGTCCTCAGCGTAGTAGCGCCCAGCCACTCGAGGCTTAGGGATCGGCTGACCCAGGAAATAGCCCTCCTCCTCAGAGTCCGACGATGAGGAAGAGCAAGTAGAGCAAAAGTCATCCTCGTCTCTGTAGAGACCCATGAAATGCTCGACTCGTGGGTCTCCTTGAGCTGAGCCCTGAAGCAAATAGTCAGATCTGGTTTGGGAGTAGGCCAAAGGTAGCCTGTGTGCGGGGTGCTGCAGGAGCATGGCACCACAAGGAGGGTTTACCAGACCCTGCTGCTGGGGCTCATACGGCCTCTGTGCTTTCTCCAAAGGCACCATGTGGAGGTTGTTGTCCGAGCGGGTTTTGCGGCTCCTGTGGTGCCTGCCTTGCCGGTGGTGGTGCTGCCTGCTGCGGCCATGGTGGCTTGTTGGGCGGCTTCTTTCTCGGCCCATCTCATCTTGGCAGTACATCCTCCGTTGTGGCTTCTCACTCATGGGATGCTTTCTAATGTTGACATCAAAGCCATCATTATATCCATTGTCCACAGTGTCTTCTGAGAACTTGACCATTTGAGGAGGCCTGGACTGGGATTTGCTCCTTCTCAGAGCTGGGGCATGGACAAAGGAGGGAGGGAGGTCTTCTGAATGTGGGGACAATGAGAGAAGTCCTCCTGGGGTGCCTCCCCTCATTGCCAATGCTACCTCCTCATCGTCTCCCTTCTCCATGTTGAGGTTGAGAGAGTTGGCACTGTGGTGAAGATGAGACGAATTAAACGTTCCCATGTTGCTCATCTTCTCACAGTCATCTGCCACCGAGGGATCCTGAATGGCAAGGGTGTAGACTATAGGTCTATCCCTGCCATCTCCATCCACTGATGCACCTATAAAGAGGGAGCAGAAGAGAAGTGTTTTGAACAACTATTCAATTTTAAAGAAAGCACATTTTTAAAATTGCACACAAACAACCAGAAGTCTCCTTACCAGTTATATTTGAGAGCGCCAGGGAGTCCATGGAGTCTCCAGCACCCTGATCGGCTTTCCTCAGCTCATCAGCGATGCACTCAAGGGAATCTTCATACCACTGCCTAGTGTCTGGCCAGAAGGCCCGTCTTCCTGTCTCAGGCTGGTCCTGATCCTGGTCCAACTCCAGCTCTTGGATCTTTCTGGCACTAGCGGGACCTGGATGACTTCCATAGGCTGAGTCTCCCAACCCATCCTGGGACTGAGCCCAGTACATTTCAGGCAGGTTCTTCTTGCTCATCAGTCCAGGGCTGAGGCTGTTGGCTCGGGATTGATTTGAAGTCTGGCTCTGGGTGGGACTGGCAGGGGTGGGTGATGACGCAGTAACCCCCATAGATGCAGTATCAGGTTTTAGCCAAGGGTCAGAGACACTTATTAGCCTGTTTCTATCACTGCTGGGGCTGGGAGATTGAAGGGATGGCTGCTGAAGTTGGTGTAGCATACCACGGTCCCCAAACTTGAGAAGGAGCTGAGTCATATAGTCCTCATGCTGGGCCCATTCCTCTGGATCCTCCTCTCCACCAGCATCCTGCTCCTCCCGCTCCCGCCAAAACCTCTCATCCTCCAGGCCTTGACGGGCCAGCTTACGCCCAATGATACCAATGTCACAATCAGCACCTCCATCACCTTCTCTGTCTCTGTACTCAAACGGGGGGACAACAGCAGGAGGGTTAAACAGCTGTGACTGTCTCCACTGTTCAGCAGGCCTGCTGCTCTTCCCCATGCGCACACTGCGTCGGGATTCACGTGAGCGTGCAGACTGGAAGGCAGAATCAGACGAGTCAGAGGCATGAATGTCTTCCCCCTGACTGCAGGCCTTTGAGCAATAGATGCGACCCTGCTTTGGCAGGAAGGGACAACCCAGCAAGGATGTTTTGCACTGGGCACAACAGAAGCACTGGTCTGAGGCATGCCAGTGTACACCTTCATAGGTCATCTGAGCATGGTCAACACCTAAACGATAGCATAAAGAGAAAAGTAGCATAAGATTAGGTATGGTAATTCTGTACAAGCAGTTCAGGAACACATCAGCACGATCTTGTGTTCTACCTTGGGTATAAAATGTTTGGTTCTTTCTTCTAATCTCAAGAGAAACTAGAAGTGTACTCAGAGAGTGAAAACCTCTGCTAAGACCAGGTGCAATATCCATGTTAATGAAAGTTGCAAATAATTTGTGCATCTGTCCAATAATTCGATCTGCTTCAAAATTTAAGGGACTCTTCCTTGGCCCATGCTACACACTTCCACTAAATTTCAAGAAAATCAGGCCAAAAGCTAAGCAGCGCTCACCAATGTTTTCTCCACAGGCCTCACAGTACTCTGCATACAGTGACTCAAAGCACCCAGTGCAGTAGGGCCGGCCATCTTTCATGATGTAGCGCTGCCCCCCGAGCATGGTCTCACACTCAAAACAGGCAAAGTGCTTCATGTGCCAGTGACGACCCTCTGCTTCAGTGCACTCATCTGCAAAGATGATCTTAAGAGAAACACATACACAGTGGTTAGTTCTGTGGAACTCTATGGACCATGGTGCTTACACTGCAATGGATCCGTGTATAACATTAGGTGGGTGGTGCTACTATTACTGCATCTTACCTCGTCACAAGAAGAGCATCGTGGTTTGAGAAGCTCAGCGTGGTGTCGTCCACAGAAGATCTTCCCATTGTGGTAGAAATAGATTAGATCCACAAGCACCTCTTGACACGTGGCGCACACAAAGCACGCTGGGTGCCAGCAGGGGCCAGGTCCTGCTCTAGAGGCGAAAATTGCCATCTCCCCTCCATTGATGCCTCCGGTACACTGACACACACAAACAACAGATGATCCATGAGATTTATATTTCCGGCATCTTGTTGATGCAGTTTTTCAAAGTGGCTTACAATGCATAAGTGCATTAATAATAAATCTGGTGATAAGTATGCTGCCTTGAGAAACTGTGAAAATAAACAGACAATCGCATACGTGAATGACATTTAAAAACAGATGAGTGGTACAGTCGATGCCTGTGACACATGAGGAATGCAATGTAAACAAAAGAAAGATTATAGAGATAACATTTCAAAATATATCACATATCCGATGGTGTCTCAATTGCAGTGATGCTAAAACAAAGAAGGCCAAACAACAGGTGATCACACTGCAAGTGCCAAAGGAATAGGATCCATTCAAAACATATCAGTGAATCCTACTGTCATGACAATCATTACAGAAATGCAGAAACAGTTGATAACTTTGACAGTGCAAGTTCATCTTTTAAATGACTGACTGCAACTGTGGCAACCCCACCCAGAACCAAATAAGCTCTGGTTCATGAACCTGTTCCCGACAGGGTTCTTGGAATCTTGGTGCTATCTATTGAACGAGCCCGTGTTTACAACAATTTTTAGACAACAGAGGTCTTTCCATAATGAATGATGGAAGTAAACTGTTAGGGCAAAATGGCAAATTGCATTGACGAAACCAGTTCCAGGTAGGTGAAAAACTTGTACCAGCATCTTCTTGAAAATGACTCTTAGTATTAACATGGAGGCAGATGCAAAATTTGGAAATCTTTTACTTGGTGGCTGATTCACTTTGGTAAGACTTGGTAAGTCATCAACTATTCACTAGGTGTTGCTGAGGAATGTCACAGCATTCTTGCCCCTTAACAGAATACGCTGGCCTTGGTCCTGAGCCGAAAGATCGTATGACTCCACAGAGATCGTAAGAGCGTGTCTGAACGTGCAATCAGGAGTCTTTATATAACCCAGCAGAGCTATGGGACACCCATAGGCAGCTATGGGATCGCATGCCCAGCTGTTAACCATTATTACCGTGGTGGACAGACAGGGGCCTTGGATGACGAGGGTGTTGTGTGTCCCCACCAGGAAACTGGAGCCTGAAAAGTGTGTGTGAATGTGTGTACATGTGTGTGTAAACCCACGTCTTCATGATATATTGTTTTGAATACATGAGCATATGCAGATTGTGTACAAATGGTTGCATGACTGTATCAGTGTCCACATGTGTAGGATGAGTGAGTGGGTGGTTGTGTGTTTGCAGAGCATAGATGGATGCACATGCATGTTCAGTGTGTTAAAGGATGCGTGTGTCTGAGGCGTCACTCTAGAGCGTGTGTGTGTGACCTTGCATCCCTGTAGCAGCATCTGTGTTTGGGTGATGACAGACTTCATCTGCCTGTCCGGGGGAATTAACATGGCTCATCCCCCGGATGCCCTGCAGAGGATGTGGTGTGCTCACTGGTCAGGGCTCAATTTTCCGGAAGCCACATAACACCAATATTTATGTTTGTTGCAGTGAAAGGAAAGTTTTAGAAATACAATCAGGGACAGCTTGAATGGCACTGGATGTTTGTTATGTTTAATTCACCTAATCAAAAGTAGGAAACAGAGGTCAGGTTTTAGGATTGTTTCCAGTGTTTGTTCATAGCTTATTATGAATTCAACCATTATGTCTAAAGCTAGATGTTTCTCTTTTCCTTAAAGTCAAGGCTCCCCTCAGCACACTCACAGAAAAATATTTTGCATGTCTAAAATCTTTGATAGTACCACACAGAGGATAAACAGAATTACTGCCTCGTAAACTAGTCAAGTTGAACTCACAGTTTACATCCGTATCTGTGAAAACATGGATGCTTAACACGCATCTTCATAAAACCTACACAGTCAGCAGTCAGTTCCAAGGTGGGCACACAAGATTAGTGTCACTATTTCTGGCCATATCACCCCTTCTGTTTCTGTGTTATGACGTTAAATAATGGCCAGAAAAGTGTTTTATGCAGAACATTATTGCCTTTGACCTTTTGGATATAAAATGTCATCAATTACGAATTTTATTCTATCAGATGTTTGTGTGAAATTTTGTCATAATTAGTGTATGAAGTCTTGAATTATGGCCAAAAACATATTTTGTGAGGTTACAGTGATCTTGAGTCTTTACCTTTGATCACCAAATTCTAATCAATTCATCCTTGAGTCTAAGTGAACATTTGTGCCAAATTTGAAGAAATTCCCTAAAAGTATTTATGAGGTATCGCATTCGTGACCTTGACCTTTGTCCACCAAAATCTAATCAGTTCAACGCTGAGTCCACGTCAATGTTTGAGCCAAATTTAAAAAATATTCCCTCAAGGTGTTCTTGAGGTATTGTGTTCACAAGAATTAGACCAGGTCCCAATGACCTTGACCTTTGGTCACCAAAATCAGTTACATGTTGAGTGCAAGAGACGTTTGTGCTAAATTTGAAGAGAATCCCTTAAAGTGTTTTTGGGGTATTGTGTTTACAAGAATTAGCAACATGAGGTCACAGTGACCTTGACCTTTGACCACTAAAATCTAAGTGGACTTTGTGCCATATTTGAAGAAATTCCTTAAAGTGTTCTTGAGATATCATGTTCACAAGAATGGGACAAATGGACAGACGTATGTATGTACATGGATAGACTCTCCAAAAATATGCCTCCAACCACAGCTATTGCTGGTGGGGAGGCATAAAAAGGCTACTTTCCTTTGACAGTGCTTGCTTACGTAATACTGTTTATGTATTTAATAAGCTATGCCATTTCTGTTTCACCAATTGATACGTCTACAACTTTCACTTTCTTATTTATGTATTTAATTTTTATTTAACCAGGCAACTCCTGTCAAGATCAATAATCTCTTTTTCAAGGGATACCTGGCCAAGACAGCGGCATAAAAAAACATCAATAACCACGATAAAAACATAGCACAAAGCCCAATGAAAACTACGAACCTATTTATTCACCCTTGTACTTTTAAAAGCTTTAAAATCAGGCAGAGAGACCAATTCTCTTTGTATCCAATCTTTTGGAGGCTATTCCAAGTGAGAGGAGCAGAGCACATACAACCTTTCCTTCCTAGCTCAGTCCATGATCAAACACCAATGACTATGCCTACAAAAGGTCAAAGATGGCCAATCAGCCCTGGAGAAAGGCATACAGCAATGAGTGACGGCTTCCGAATTTGTGCCAAACACTGCACTATGATATTCAGTATCTAACATGTGCGAGCAATGTGCAGATGCCTTCATAGATCACTGTAATCCAGAACTTTGTTTAAGAGTTTTCAGAGACAAATGCAGAAGCATGCAAAACTCTATTTCTCAAGAAAGTCTTACCACCAGCTGCATGTACTAAACTGAGCCAAGTGTAATCATAACAGTAGATGTGGAGTAATGTGCCACATACTGTGACTTGTTTGGAAAAAGAAGGACTCTATGCAAGAATGCCTTGTTAACCTACAGTACAGTTTTTTTTTAGAGTCTATCGTGCTGAGATATAGACGGGCAGCAGGAAATTCCTCGTGAGGAACTGGCTTCTCCGCTCGGCTTGAGCGTGAGCCTCCCAATTTCCCCGCTTCCTCCCTCGCCCTAATGAGGAGGTTTATGCCAGTGATTAAAACCATCACATTAGCCAATCAGGACGGTGCCTCGGGCTGCTGTGCGTTGGGATGGGATGATGGGTGTTAGCTGCTCGTGATATAAATAACTTAAGACCCACAAGTTGGTTTCCTCGTAACTGCGAGCTTACCTTGTGGCTATATGAGCACTTAAATGACGCAAGTGGGCTACATGTGCGCATATGCGTGTGTGTGTGCTCATGGGTATCCACATGTGGCACCTACATTTTCACAGCGGGTGTGGTGCAGAGCTCGGGGCAGGATCTTGGGTGTTCCTCTCCCCAGTGCCTCCCTCTTCCTCTGGGCACTGAACATGTGGATCTCCCTCTTCTCCTCCTCCGTCAGAGAGTGGCAGTATCGCACCTGGTACAGAAAGAAGAGAGCGATGAGTGGAGTTGACAAAGTAAAAGCACAGAGAGGTCTATTTAGCGCTTCCACCCATTACTGCTGATGGTTTAGCTTTCATCTTTACTCGCAGCATCAGGGAAGTGCATGACACGCAGTCCATATATGGCCGGAAAATGGTTTAATTAAAGCTAATTCCCCTTCAAGCCTGCGTTGAAAGGATGGCGTGAGCGATACACAAACCCTTCCCCTGTGTTTAGAGATGGTGATGAAGGCCTAGATAAAAGACCAAGACTATCCTAACAACCAGCTCTAAACAACAGTAAACGATGCCGGCGTGTGAGCTCACACACACACTCACTGTCTCTCTCTTTAACACACACAACACACACTCTGTGCTTATCCCTTCGAACCACAGTTACGCAAGGAATCCTCCGGCAGTTTGCTCCCTCAACCCGCAGGTCTGCCGACAAACGTCATAAAACCGCACAGTCAAACACTGTGTGTGTATTTGTGTTTAGCGTTCCTTTTGTGTATCTTCAGTGTGTGTATACAGAGACCACCTCCGTCAGACGGTAGCCCCCCGCCGTCCCTCCCCTCTGGTGATAACCCCTCCACCGTATCTCCTAATGTAAACTCTATTAACACAGATGTGAAAGGAGTGCTGGTTTACACACCATAAAGCTATTATACACAAGAGGCTGGCATGTGCTTTACTGTCACAAGAGGGTTTTTTTTGTCAGATAGTCGAGGGAATGTGGCCATTGTTTTAGTTTTACAAGAAATGACTGGCAGGATTGTAAAGGCTTTACTCAGGTGCTGGCTGTATAATTTAGTCATGGCTGGGTGTAGTTTGAAATTTAAAAAACGGTTTTATGGGAGTAGCAGTTGAAATGTCTCTTGAATTGGAAGAGCCAAAAGCAGGTGAAATCAATTGAAGGGTAGTAAAAGCATTTAGAAAAGTTACTCCCACTGTTCATAAAAAATTCACCCCAACCAGCTTTCAGCTCTTATTTTCCCTAGGACACTTTAACGCACATTGTCTGTCAGTTTATACACCTGACGTGGCCATAATTTCTCTCCAGTTCAATTGACATTTCCAGCATCATTTATCCCTTTCATTTCAACTGACGCTTCAACTCCTTTCAGTGTTTACAACCTCAGCATTTGCACTTAAGCTGAAAAATCTACGTGTTTTTGCACTTTTATTTTAATTGCTACTTGAGTTTTGACCTTTGACTACCAAATTCTACTGTAATTAATTCACTCTAGAGTCCAAGTGGATGTTTGTGCCAAATTTTAAAAAAAGTTTCTTGAGGAACTGCGTTCACAAGAATTAGTCAGACAAGGTCACAGTGACCTTGACCTTTGGCCACCAAAATCTAATCAGTTCAACATTGAGTCCACGTGAATGTTTGTGCCAAATTTAAAGTGTTTTTGAGATACTGTGTTCACGAAAATGGGACGGATGTATGTACACACAGATGGACTACTACTACTAGTATTTGTATTTCGGCTGTCACTTCTGCAGCGACTTCAACTGTTAGTTGTACTTCTAGTACTTTAAACTCTTCAGCAAAATTTCAGCAGCAATGAGAAAAAATTTCAGAAAATTCTTCAGAGAATTTAGCCTCTCCTAGTTTCAAGTTTAAGCTCCGTAAGCAGTTGAAATGTCAATGTATATGAAGTGGCAGCCTATGGAGCTAAAAAATGAAGCCAGCGCCAAGTGCCAAAAACTGCAGTTCCTTTGTTGGCCACTTGGGGCTGGCTCCAACAGCGAGGCGATCCCAATAGACCCTCATGTTAAAATGCCCACATTTACAGCGGAAATAAACATGTTTACAGCCTGGTACAAAAATGGTTTTGGTCTCTACAGCTAATTTCAACATTTGAGACAGTCAAAGTGTAAGCTGAAGTATAAGAAATGAGAGTAGCTGAACTGTCAGTCAGAGTATGGCTGAAAGCACTTTAAGTAAATTGAAGTGTAACCCATGAAAACAAATTAAATTTTACACAATGATCAGACTTGGAAAAAATTTGAAAAAGGAAATACCAGCTTTAGGATTCTCCAACTGGCCCCATAAGAGCTTTTGTAAGTCATAACAAGGTGACATGTGTTTGATCCCACACCCTCATTATCTCTACCTCATTGTCATGTGGCGGCAGCTGGTAGAGGAGCTGTCGAATCCTGTGCTTCTCTCCGGGGCTGTTGACGTACGGCACCTTCTCCTCTGGCAGACAGGAGAAATACATCTGGACCTGCAGATGAAGACAGATGAATGAACTTTAGAGGACGAGGCAAATTTACATCGGTCAGTCCATTCATAGCTTTGATTTGGCCAGTTTGAAAGACCCAATTCTGTCATTTTTGTCTGTCATGCGATCAGTTAGACCACTTAGATGAGTGAGACACGATGCATCCAGGAGGAGGGAGGGAGATCAGGCAGAGGAGAGGGCAGCTGGATATCAGTGGACAATGACTGCTGCTATACGTGTGTCCTTATTCTGTGACACTGTGGGGCAAACATGTCAATCTCAATCCAGTCACAGGCGTCTGACTGTGAAATCTTTCCACACACAAGAGACAGCGAGGGACTGGAAAGGTTAATGTTTGCCTAGGCTAATTCCCGCTGACAGGGAGGAAAGGAAACGCTGACAAAATGTTGTTTGTCCATGCGCATTTCCATGAATATAAAAATGGGACTATATTGGAGACAGCAAACAGTTTCTGGCTGAGACGTGCAGAAACATGTGTATCTCAAATAATGAATGTGAAAAAATTCATAGCCAGATGTTAGGCTTCAGCATGCGGCCCTGCTAATCCTCTAGTATGGCGCAGAGAACAGATTGTCCGGACAAACAACCTTATTTGAACTAAAAGCCCATGCTGTTAGAACACAGGTTTATATCCTCATCCTCTGAAGGAAAATTACACAAGTTGTGCTAGGATTTCTATTTGTAGCAACCCCACAACCTCAAATTTGACTTTCATACAAATGCAGTTGCGGATCGTCCAATAGGAAACAGAGGCGGCCACGTAAGGCGCCACCCAGAAGAGGGTAATATTCACACAAGTTAAAACAATGATCCAAAGATCTAATGCTAATGGCCGCTCTGTTTTCATGGTACAACCTCTAGTCCTAGTCTGGTTCACCTTAGGGCTCATTTATGCTCAACGCTGGATGCAAAGACGGACGGAGCCTTCTGTCCGAACTCTGCGTTGATTGTGTCCATAATTGTGCACATTTTCTGAAAGCTTACAGATACAGATGAAACAGAGCAGTACCGCCGGAGATCTTGGAGTAAGTGTAGCATAGTTCAAGCAAGGTATGACCATAGGAGACGATTCCCCATCCACATGTTGGAATATGGGCTATCCGATGGCCACACTGTTCTCTGCCATCCACAACACTGCCTCCATTAAGAGGTACAATAGTATGACCTCCCCCTACCGTTGCCTCGTTTGTTGTCGCAGGAAACTTTTGACTAGTGCCATCTAGTGGTTTTATCCATACCAGTAGTTCCCAACTGTTGGGTCGCAATCCAAAAGTGGGCTGCGGGTCCATTCTGAATGGACGACAAGTGACTCACGAACATTTCAAGTTTGTATAAAACAAATTTTATTTTGAAGTACAGTGAATTTCTGGCACAGAGCTTTTATTCTGAAGTGCCATTTCCTGCCGTAAAGTAAGTGAATAATGGAAAGCTACATAACAGAGACAGCAAACTAGCTCAATGACATGATCAAACACAGTTTGAGTTGAGTTGAGAGAACAAGTGCAGTGCAGATTTGTGTATACTGTGTTCTTTATTCATTACTACTGTTGGTTTGCTAGGTTGTTTATTTGTGTTTGTTTCTTAATAGCTCCAATTTGTTTGTAACAACTGTACTGGACTGTGAAATGGGCAATTTTAATTTCTATTCATGCACTTATTTGAACTGATTTTATTTTATGTCTATTTTAATACCACTGTGTTGTTGTTGATGAGGGGAAGTGTGGTTGTTGTTTTTTCTCTTTTATGAGCTGCTGGACAGCTAAATTTCCCTTTGGGGATGAATAAAGTTCTTTCTATTCTGAATACATAATATTCCGCTGTTTAATAAAAACTCTCCTGGTGGTCGAGCCTTTGCCCACGAGCTCTGTTTCTCTGGAACAAACTTCAGCTGCACATCAGGGGGGCAAGCTCTGTTGATTCTTTGAAATCCAGGCAGAAAACACCCTGAACCTGAACATCATAGGATACAAACACAGATCTCATTTTTAATTTTTATTATTCTGTTTTCTTTTTCTTTTACATGTTTCTGTACAGATACAACTTAACTGAAGTGATAAATTGTATTTTCTTGTTTTTCCTTCCATTTTCTTTAGATGTTTGTTTCGTAATTTCTCATTTTAGGACAGATGCCTTTTTTCGGAACACTTGTGGATGCGTGACACCTTCAAAATGGCCTCTCCTTGTAATCCACTGTTGTCACTCACCTGCATTCACTTATTAATCAGGATTGGGTGACACCCTCTACCAAGCTTATAAAATGTTTGCTTGACTCTTGTCCACTCTTTGGCACCCTGACGAAGACCTTAGGGTCGAAGCCAGTCCTACCAGTCCTATTTCCTCCCATGTGCAGCACCTGCATTTTTTCTTGAGTCTCATATGATAATGACAGTCTGTTCTGATTTTTTTCTTGTAAAGTGAAGTTTAAGTTCCTACCTGCTCAGGCCTGAGTCCCGGTGGCACCCATGCATACTCCTCCAAAGCACACCCAGAGTCGTCATCTGAGGTGGAGCTCCTTTGGAAGCCCACAGATATCTTCCCCATCTTTCCCCCAGCACGAGACTCCATCTCCGAGCCTCGGGGTGAAGGGCGATCCCCTCTTTCGCTGCGCTCCAGGTTCATCACACACAGGCGCTGTGGATAAAAAGAAGGATTTAGGAATCACATTTATGAAACGTACCATTTTCTATCCCGCCTTTGTTTTATTATACCCAAAGCTGACTTCTAACTTGCTTTAATCTGTGATTCTCAACAAAGAAAGCAGCTTTTTAAGAGTTTAGCGTAATAGTTAGAACGACTATTGAGAAGAGCAGAGAAGACTTCATTTAAAAACAGGAAAGCGGAGACGAAAGGACAACATTTCTTTGTGACTTATCACACCATCCTTTCACAATTCAATCTCTTGAATCACCCTCAAGAAAAACTAACGTTATTTTCCATCTCATTAGTGTGGTATGTCATCCTTCCTCTGTTTATCCATGACAGAATCATGCTTGATGAAGTGCCTAAAATACCACTTGACCACGTTCAAAGGGAACTTAAGACAAACTTAGGATGATATATAATGGAAAAGCATTGCAGGCTTTTTCCAGTTTGGTGCACGTATTCAACAACCAGCCATCCATCCTTACTGTGCTTATCTCACACCGCATGAAAGATAACAGCAGCTTTGTAAGGATCAGAGTGTGTTTTCATTAAGTCTTATGATCTAAACTGGAGTACAAATGTGCATGTATTTGCTGTGCATCAGGTACATCATGTCTTCTGCACTCGGATTGTAATGCTCCAGCAGAAATTTCCAGCTGTTCCCCGCCAAACATCTGTTGCTCGTATCCACGGTGCTACAAAGTACTAAAGGTTGTGAAACACGTGTTGTGCTGGGGTGGTGATTTACAGCTACCAGCAGGAAATCGCTTTTGCTTGCATGGACATCTATGATCAAGAAAATGCAAAAAACAACAGACAAAGTGCCGACAAATGTGATACAGATCTACTTTTAGACAAGTGATCAACCTTTAAAGCAATCTGCATGTGTCCACTCTAACTGCTGCAGCATGAATCCACTTTCAGCAGCTTTTCTTTCTTCCCCTTAACAAGCTGATAACAGTTGGACTGTTGCATGAATGGGGATTAATCGGCCTCGTCGTTGTGTGTCTCCCGCCTTCAGCGGTAGCCTTCTTATCACAGCAGCCATGTTCTTCAGAGCCCTCTCAGTCTGATAACAGCACTTTGGTCTCAAAGGTGTTGAAAACGCCACTCGTGATTTGCCCCGCTCTGCCTCTTTGACATGCAAATATGTACCAGAATAGAACTTGTTTGGGGAGGAAAACAGTCAGCAACTTCACACAAGCCCTCCAAACCTTATGTAGGTTTGATCTTTAACACAAAAGCAGCAGTTTGTGGGACATTAGGGCCCTGATGGCCTCTATAGAGCAAACGTTATGGCTGTTAACTGTAACTGCTGAGAAGTCAGTCAAATTCATGCAGACCAGTGCTTGTCGGTGAAGATTCCGTCATCCAGGTCATGGTATTCTTAAGTGTTGTATCATAGGCATATATCGTAGGCAAATTGACTTGCTTGAGTTTCCCTCCTAAATTCAATTCAAAAAACTCATTAAAGCACTTCACACTTAAGATAACCAATCCTTGTGCCACATGATACTAAGGGCCTGTGAACATTACTGGAGTGGGGAGGGATGGAGGTCTAGAAAAAAAATGCTGTACTAAGTTAATGCTAATGTAAACTAAACATTTTCTATTGGTGCAGCTTCACATTAAAAGCATTCATCTGTAAGTGGACTTTTATTATGAAAGGATCTCAGCATATGCAATGTGTTTGTCAGTGAGATTACCACTTACTGTTATCATTCATCAAAGATGCGTCTACATATTAAACGACAGTATTTTTCAGCATTTTTTGACAGTGGATCGGTATAAAAATATTGCGAGCTGTTCAGGCCTAGATACACCGAACCGACATCGCCTCTGTCTCAGGCAAAAGTTGCACTTGAACACACCGCAAAGACTACAGCCACTGGCAAACTAAAATGTACGTTCGAAGCATGCGTGAGAGGAAATAACTCTCAATAGCAGCAGGCAGCAGTAGTCTGTATTTCTCACTCAAGAAGGGAAACTGCAAGACAGTTATGCAAATTCAAGATGCAAGTTAGCCAGTTAACAAGCCTCATTAACAACACAACCCGATGCTGAAAGAACAAAGGACATTTACGACGCACTAGCAAACAGCACAAGCAATTATAAACGGTTTCTGCTAGAAGCTCAAAGGCTGAAAAAAATACATTTTATGTATTTAACATATTTGTTTGGATCTCACGCCCTCTTAGCTTTAGCCATTTGTTTACTTTCCTCACTTCCTTTTGTCTTCCTGTGCAATGAGCTGAACAGCAAATCAGAGTGATTTGATAACTGGTAGGCTATGCTGGCTTTGACACAGATTCCACGTGCTAGATTGACTGAAAAAGTGCAGGACACATTGCAAAAACTCAGACATCAGATGCTCACCGATGGTCTGACATCGAACGACAGCTGACAGTCGATTTGAGGTGTCAAGGCCCCAATGCTCACAGAATGATGGAAAAAGGCTTATTGTTGCCTGACTTCTTTATTAAAACAACAAAAGTTTGTTTTGTTATCCCCAGTTTACCACCAGTAACTACAGGCGTCACCATATCAGCCCGGACTGAAACCTTCATGGTTGGTTTTACGCAGCCTAAATCGCACATTCGAAGTGGAAATACCAATCAGCAAATTATGGTAAACATTAGAAATGGCACACCCTGCTTACCAAGCTCTTTACATCATAAACTGGTGTCATAGTTCACTGTGTTGTGAGCTCACCATCCCTTTGATTATGTATTGATCCCCTAAAGAAAGATTATCTTGCTTGTGTCAGGTCACAGGTCAGTTCCAACTGAACTCGCAATCTACAGCCACATCCTCATAGAAACATCAACCCTGTCCTGCAGGTCTCCTCCACCTCACCATGTAGTCAAATGAAACAGGACTGGGGAAATATTAGCATACTCTTAATTAGCATACAGTTGAATGAAGCCCAGGGCCTCAAAACACTGAATTAACAGATCAGAAATGCTGTTAAAAGTCAAACCCAAGCTCTTATCAAGAACAAAAGGGTGTTTGACTTTTGCTTTGTTCTTCAGTGACTAATCTATCAGGTTTTATGGTAGGATAGATAATGTTATCACCCAGAAGCTTTTCTTGACCTGCTCTGCTTTATCTCTCCTAACCTAGTTCAGACCGGAGATGTTCTGCTATTAGATGAGGTTAATTTTTTGAGCCACTATCTCAGTGTCTGTGAGAAATATTTATGTAGCTTAGAGTTTAGGAATAAGAGGCAAAAAATTCTTCTGTTTATCTAGTAAAAACATGGGTGCAGGTTTGGTCTGCAGCATAAATGTTTTGTTATGGACACATGGGCTGATGCAAAGGTTCCAATATGTGGCACCCAAAGCCACAGAGCCCCTTAGCATCACCACAAAACATAAGCACCATCTCATTTGCAAACTGGCAATGACGAAAGTATGTTGTGTTCACACTAGGAAGATATTGCACAATCCCATTTTGATATTTTTGTGCCAGACTGGTAGAGAAAGATTTTCACATTAAGTACATTAAGACTTTCTCTACTAGTCTGGACTTATTGATGTTTCCAGCACCTTGCGAAGACCAAGCTGGGTGGAGCAGTGGTTATTTTGCATCATGTTTTTGAGCCAAAAAACATCCAAACACCTCCTTATGTATGATGAAAAAGTTAGCTTAACGTTTTTCCTTTTTTGGTATCAAATACCAAACAGTGTTTTCATTATCGGTCTATTGTTTGGACTATGGCGTTGGGGAAAGATCACTTCCGGTACAGCTTGTAGCAGCACAGAGAACTGCTCTGAAAATCAAGACCAAAAAACAAAGTCTCCACTTTTATGAGTAATCACGAAGGAATAGTTGCTGGTGGCCATCAAGAGGACTTGAGTGTACACCAAAACAGACCCACTGAGTCCCCAAATTCAAATCACACTCATGTCTGATCTACAAATTCCATAACAGGAAAGAATATTAAACAAATCTCATGCTAATAAGTCATACTAATAACAATTATGGTACCATAGTAATACTTTTCGTCTGCGTTTGATCTTCCATTTTGGCGATCATTATAGACCCAGGCTTGGACAGTTTAAAATAACTTACTCAAACTTGTACTTAACTTTTTTACAGGCAAGCAATTCCATTGAATTTAAAGGGTGCCATCATGGCATTCAGTACCTAGTTTTTCTTATACATCAATGATCTTGCCTTAGAATCGCCAGAAGGGGCTTCAAAATAGTTGAACGCCATTTTGGTCTCAATATTCTTCAATCAAAATGTAATGCGATGTTGCTAAATTAACCAGAAAAGATGAAAAACAGAAGCTCATTTAAGATTTTGTAGTATACAAAGCAGAGAATACAAATCCCCTTTTCCAAAAGAAGGTGGTGATCTTGAGACGTCATGTTGAACATCTCCAAGAGCCCAAAAATGATATATTACAATAACTTGTTATGTCCAACCAGTGGCCCAAAATCATTAAGACTATCAGTTTACTATTATATGAGACAAAATAAAGCAGTGAATCCTTCTTTTTGAGAAGCTAAAACCAGAGAATGTTTGGTATTTTTACTTGAAAAATGAAGGTCAACTAACCAATTAATCGGCTAATCGTTTCAGCTTCTATCCTTGGTATCTCCTGTCCTCCTCTGCCCTTCAGCTCTCCTGCCTCTCATCCTTCAAGCTATGGGGAAAAGGTGACTGCGGATTCCTGAGCCAACATACACAGCAACTCACATTACACCATGTCACCCGCTGGCAATAACACAATGGCCGTCTTTGTCGAAAACAAAAACAGAATGTCCGACCATTCCTCCCTCTAAACCCGGGCCGTGGCGGAGACGTGACAGGAGGAGGTTAAGGGGGTTAAAAAGGGAAACGCTTTGAAAAAAGGCATTTAAAGAGTCACAACATTGGGTCTGTGTAAACACGGGGCCAGATGTAGCCGGCAAACGGTTAATCGTGTGCGCCTCCCCCGCTTAACTGACACTTTTAAAGGGCCTCTGCTTCACAGAGGAATTAGTTAGTTAAACACGTAGGATTTTCAAATGAACACAACCGCGGGCGAACTAAAGGAACACATCCGAATTTAATGAGAAGTGCTACAGGTTGTGCCAAAGTGTATCAAGTTCTAAATATTTTTATTTTATTAGCTGGTAGAGTCGTTACAGCTTTGGTACCTGCAGTTAATTTAAAGGACAGATTTGGTGATGTTGAGCACATACTAAACCAGAACAGTCTATTTTTCTAAACGTCACAGGATTTACTTTAGGAAAACCATTAAATTGTGGAGTTCAAAGGCCGAGGTCATCGTTCTTTGACTGGCCAAGGGTGTTATTTTAAGGCCAAATGGGTGTCAGGGGGTGCGCAGGAGACTTAACACAGCTGGAGTGAGACCACCTGCACAGACACATGAGCACTGTTTATACGCAGAATACATACATCCACACACTATATTGCAGGATCACCTCTCACAAACAAAGCCCTTTAATTTTGAGCAAAGCTTAAGCTTTCAACACTTCAGGCATTGCTTTAAACCTAGGAAATCTCCCACAATCCATTGCATGCCTCCTCATCAACACATCCAAGTAATGGTGGAGTTTAGGTGCAAGCATTTTTCCAAAGCACGAGCTGCAAGAGTCGTTCAACAAAATCCTCCTGCATTTGCAAGTTTCAGCTCATCTATTTTCCTCTTACCTCCAGGAAAAGCATCTCTCTTTCCACCTTCTCACAAAGCTCTCATTCACTTCCCACAATCCCTCTGGTCACGCAGTTAGCTCCAGCTCTGGCTACATGTCTGCAGCATCAAGCTCAACGGATCCACGCTCTAATCAGATCCAGATCCCACTCAGCCAGGAAGTATTCCCCCTCAACGGCTCAGGCTTTTTGAAAGTCAACATCAGCTGTGAGGGGAAGGTCTGAAAAGATGCAACTTTCACTGAGTCTGCAGTTTGGGGAGCAGCTCTTTTTAGTGATTTTAGTATAGTGAAATTTTGGAGGGTCCAAAGAGCAAAGAGGGAGGGCAGGGAGGTGACGTCTTTATCTGGAGTGTCTCTAATCCCTGTGAGTGTGTAGGAGTGAGTGGATGTGTGTGTGTGCTCTTGGGGCAGCCAAGCCTTGTCGGCCCCTCCTTCATTCCTCCCCTCCAGAGAAAATCGCCTGCACTTCAATCACACACACACACATACACACACACACTCCAGAGTCAACACCCCACCTATCTTTACACCCCCTTCCTCCACTAGAGTGACATCAAGTCCTCCACCCAGCCCCCCCAAACTCGGCTGCAGGATTACTGAGAGCCAGATGACATGTCCACCCTGCTCTCACTCTCTTTGTCTTTCTTTCAGTCTGTCTTATTCTTTCTGACACATCTTTGCTCTAGAAGACAGACAACTGTTCCCTGCCTTATAGCAAAGCACTGAAGGGTAAATAATCCTAAAGTCAATTTCAAATTCAGCTTTTTACTTGCAGGAAAAAAAATGGTTCCCATTTGATGGGGGCCTAAAAGTTAAAAATCATCCAAATGCAATTGATTTTTTTAATTTAAAATATTTATTTGCATCACAAATACTAATAATTTTACTTCTATTTACTTTCCTCCAACACTAAACTTCTATTCTTAATACAAGTGACTACAAACTCCCACTCCTCTCTGTCATGAATTAGTTCCTGGGGTCACCCAGTCTAATGCATCTCATGTCATTTGCTCTAATAATGTCACATTAATGTCACATTTCCACGCAGCTGCTGATTAGATCACAGGGTGGGTAACGCAAGTGTTCTTGGCCCAGCTGCTCCGATCATGAGACTGGCCATTGGTGCACAGATCTGAGCATATTAGAGTATGTAAAGGGTTTGATCATGAATGCTGTTAGATTAAAGTAAACGCTTGTTTTAAAAATGGATGATAGTGCAAAGCTGGGACAAATTATGGTACTTTTTAAGACAATGGCTCACTTAAGCTGATTATAACTTATGGGAGTTGTGTTTGAGTCCGTTGCATGAATTTAAGTCCAATAGTCACTCTCCTTTAGCTCTATTTTTGGATCAACATCTAGAAAAATATCTGTGCCTTAGTCTTACAAATGCTCCACAGAATTCACTAGCTAGTTGCTAACTTTCCCTGTTGCCACACAATGCTAATGAGAGCGGTGAGGGTGGACCAAAACAACAGTTGGAGGACAGAAAACCAAAACAATGAGCTGAAAGACTCCATAAACTGAAGCTGGTTTATAACTGCTAATATCAAAGGAATATTTTGACAATTTTCAACCAGCTTTATGTCATAACAATGTGGGTATGAGTACATTATTGGTAGTAAATTTGCCGACTTCCTGAACATTAGGACACAAAGAAGATAGAAGCAAATCTCTCTCTCAAACTCAGGCTAAACTCTGATTAAATGGTAAAGCTAGGCAGTGCTGATCAAATATAAACCAGGGCTCTGTGACTGTGTTGCCTTTTTTCTCACCAAATATGTCTTCAAAACACATTTTAGTGCCCTGTTTAGCTGTTTTTATGAGAGTTTGTGAACAGGAAGTGGGCACCATACTGTTTTCTGTATGATAAAAATGGAGGCTTGAAAAACAAAGCAGCGCTGACAAAAAATAAAAACAAAGATTCTGTTGCTGTGTGGCCCATTTCTCACGTAAAATGCTCTCAGAACGATGTTTTAGTGCCTTGTTTAGCTGTATTATGAGAGTTTGTGAACAGGAAGTGGGCACTATACTGTTTCCTGTGTGATGAAAATGGAAGCTTGAAAAACTTAGCAGTGCTGACAAAAATATAAACCAATATTCTGTTACTGTGTTGCCCCTTTCTCATGTGAAATGTTCCCAGAAACATATTTTAGTGCCCTGTTTACCTGTATTATGAGAGTTTGTGAACAGGAAGTGGGCACCATACTGTTTCCTGTATGATGAAAATGGAATGGAAGCTTGAAAAATTTAGCAGTGCTGACAAAGATATAAACCAAGATTCTGTTACTGTGTTGCCCCTTTCTCACATGAAATGTTCTCAGAAACATATTTTAGTGCCTTGTTTACCTGTATTATGAGAGTTTGTGAACAGGAAGTGGGCACCATACTGTTTTCCTGTATGATGAAAATGGAAGCTTGCAAAACTTTGCCCCTTTCTCAAGTAAAATGTTCTCGGAAACATATTTTAGTGTACTGTTTAACTGTTATACGAGATCATTTGTTATCAGCCGGCAGCCATATTGTTTTTGGACAGGTAATTCGCATTACATCATCCACAACGGGATTGTTTATTAGTCTTGTGCGGTGCACTGCATTCTGGTAGTTTTAGGTTTTTAACTCTTGAGCAGAAGCAAATGCCACAGACATTTTTCTCTGTTTTCTTTTGTCATGTAGCACCAATTTCAAAAATACTTGCATCTTTTCTACTGCATAGAGAGCCTTATCTATGGCAGTGAAATACTTCTTTAACTAAAGTCCTTTTAAACCTACCATAATTGCCTAAGCTTTGTGCTATTATCTTTTTTCTAAAACTAGAGTTTACTTTCATCAAACAGCATTTATGATCAAACCCTTTACAAACTCTAATAGGCTCAGATTTGTGCACAAATAATCAGTTTCGTTGATGGAGCAGCTGGGCCAAGAACACTTGCATTAACCGCCACATGATCTCATCACCAGCTGAGTCGAAATTAGTGTGACATTATTAAAGCAAATTACATGAAATGCATTAGTCTGGGCGACCCCAGGAAGCATTTAATGACAGATAAGAGCAGGAGTTTGCAACTTGAATTATACATAGAAATTCTGTGTAAGAGCAAAGTAAAGAGCAGTGAAATTTGTATTTGTAATGCAAATGGCCACAAACATTTCAAAGTAAAATCAACTGCATCTAGAGGATTTAAGTCTTAGTATTGCCAACACCTTTAGAACTCCTCTGATTTCGAGGTATTTACCATTTAAAGCTAGCTAATGATTTTTCTCTCCAAATCTAAACTCCAAGTCTTCTTGAAGTTTTCCTGGTTAAATATTGACTGTGCTTCCTCCCAAGTCAGCCTCATCCATCTCAGGAAATTCTCACGCAGGGGACCTGTCTGCTCACCCCGTCACTGGTACCACCAACCCCCTTCCTTTTCTGGAGATCTGAATAAGTGAGAGGAAAGAGGTCTCCTGTCCTCATCTGTCACCTCAGCCAATCACAATGATGTTATTGTCAGCGTCCACTTTACGTCAGGAAACTCCCGACAGTTCGGCAGAGGTAGAAGTGGAGATTTTTGCTCCATGATGAGATATCCTCCATGTAAAGAAGGTGCACAAAACCAGTACAGAAAAACAATCTGCGTACAAAACAGAGGACGAGATACAAACAGTTCACTTGATACGCCTGGGGAAGTTTGTTGTAATTTATTTGGACAAGCTCTGCACCATCCGTTATTGTGAAAGGCTGAAAAGCAGCTTCATTTAAAGAGCCTAAAATGACAAATGAGTTTACTCAATTGTCCAGCAGACAAAGACACCCTCTCCCTTGACAACCCCACAAAGTGACTTTCAGTGAGGGCAACAGAGCTGTTTGTCACATGCCAATATACCTGTTACAAATGAGAAATGGCTCCGTTAGCTAACTAGCTTAGAAGAGTGAGGTACAGGCGAGAGATTCTCTGTGTGCATAGAGATGGTATTGTCAACGTGCTTCGCCAGCACGGCCGTCTTTCCTGGCGTGCCAACGCATATTTGGAAGCGAGTGAGAGGAGCTTGGCAGTCCCGTCAGAGGGTAAACCTTTCAGAAAAGCTCTCAAGTTTTCCAGGGGTCTTGGCGCCACTCTGCAAAACCCACTTTGTGTTTAACCCTCCAAAAGATGTGCATTGAGTTTCCTGAGATATTTATCTGGATATGCATTGCGAGACGCTCTGGAAATCGTATTTCAGGCAGATGGGCGAAGAGGAAAAAGCTCTATTTTTGTTTCAGACAAGTACTTAATTCAGATAACAGACAGAGACAATGAGTGGGTGAGGAATGCTCTGGCATGAATGGAGAACAGGTCAGAGGATGAGTGGCTTTATCCCACACAATAGGCAGATATCAGCCCTTCAGACTGGGCCTGGGCTTTTGGCCAAAGACCCATGGTCCTTTAGAAAAGACAAGAGGACAGTTGACCTTGCCATCTCCTCTGCTTCCTCTCTAAAGAGAGCAGCGGGTGCAGAAAGTATCTGAAGTTCTTTAAAATGGTGTCAGTTTGTTTATCTTTTACAGCCAAGGAATAATGGAAAGAGGTCTTTGATGTTAGTCTTTGGCTTTTAAATTTGTAGGATCACAGCTGCAGATCTTCTGCGGTCCTCTTCCCTCAAATATAAACTGTTTTTTCAAATAGATACAAATGGCTTATTTTAAGGTGACGGAAACATGACAATTGTTATTTTCAGGTGATTATACACTAAAGAAAATATACTTATACTATAATCCATTTTGGCCCATATATCCACCTAAATCCTACACACTGAACCTTTAATGGGTCTTAGTCATTGTAAGGCATCATGTATCAGCACTCTGCAACGCCAGTGGACATGTGCTGAATGGATGATACTCTAGTCTCATTCACATGTCCGAAGCTGATGAGCAAGAACTAACAAATGGAGAGTTTATGCAGTGACCTTTGACCCCATCGCTTACAAATACAAATGTATGATGCAGACATAGTGAATGTGCACAAATGCACTGTTTCACCAATAAAAAACTGCTTTAAATGTGATCTTTTTAACAGTGGAACATGGCAAGTTTCCTCTAATGGTATCACTTGACTGGCAGCCTCACATTTCACAAGCAGCTATTTAAGACCGAAAGAACATTTTTAGGACATGGAAACATTCTGACGTTAAATGAAAATGAATCTGATTTCATGGAGGAACCGTTGGCTGATATCCAGCATTATTTAAAAGGCCATTATCGGCCAAAAATATCCATCTATCCATCTAACCTTAAGCCCAGTAAAGTCAGGAGTAATTTGGGCAGAAACCTTTTGATCAAGTCTCTCAAAGGACTTTCTGAGTTTTCTTTTTCTGGCAAAAGCTTTCGGCCGGGGTTCAGACAAGATCTAGTGGCTTTTTTTCTAAACTTGAAATCCAAGACCAAGTCTCGACGACACACTCTTACACACATACCCGGCACGCTTACTCACTCCTTCTGGCTGCACATTTTATCTCCCTACTGGAACAGAACTCAACTGGTAATTTGGCCTTTCGCTAACCTTTATTGTGCTAAGCAGCAGACGTGCTCTTTTTCGGCATTTTCTTTTATAACAGTCATTCACACCTGGACTCTACTATCCACTGTTTCATCCCCAGGAGGCAAGAAGGGTTTAACTGATCCCTTAGAATGCAAATATCAGGGGTGACATCCCTTTGGTTGTTCAAAACAGAAATCAACAGGGACAGTGACATGCCTCAACTTGTTGCAGGACAGGCTGTCATAAAATTCAAACAGAGCATGGAGACCATTCCTGATGTTAAAGCAGCGTTAACTGCAAAATACATGACGAAATATACAAGACTCTGCTAATAGACACACATGAGAATAAAACCAACACAGGCCTTGAATGTATTCCAAAAAAAAAATTCAGCATGATTATTAAGTGCAATGGCAACTCTCAGTGCTACGCCATGTTTATACGATTCTGTTAGATGTGAGGGTGTGGAGGTCATGGTGGATATGCAAATTATCGGCAAATGAATATTCTTTGTAGGAAAAGCAGGTCATGCTCTTGGTCTCACCCGCTCCAAAAGGCTAGTGCAGTGGTTCTCAACCAGAGGTCCATGGACCAGTTGCACAAAATACCTTTAGTTTTCTTCCTAAGTATGACACTTAGGGCTTAATTTCTCCTTAGCTGAGGGACTTACACAGTTGCACAGAATCCCTTGAAAGGTTTCCTTAGTTGTTAATGTTAATGTTAACTAATTTACTGCGTTGAAGAGATTTTTTAGCTGTAAATGGTCTCATGGAGATTGTTTGTGTGCTTGGACTCACGCTTGTGATGCCTGTTATCGTCTTACAAAGTTGGCTTATAGTTAGATAAGAAAGAAGAAGACAAGAAAACCCATATTGGTCAGAAGAGGACAACATTATACTTCTGGAGGACTGCAATCATAGACAGCAAATTTGACCCCCAAATACCAGAAAACAATCTACAGCTTAAAATATTTTGAGGAAACCTTAACTAGTTTTAAGGAAAATCTTAACTTAGGGTGTTTTGTGTGACTGCCCCCTGGGACTCCCAGGTGTCCTTGAGGCAGAGGTTGACCAAAAGTGGATTTTTAAAGGCTGGTGTAAAAACAACAGTTTGGAACAGATAGCTGATATCACCATTTGGCATGGTATTCAGAGATGACCTTGACTATGAGGGAGTTTCAGAGGGCCCCTGGAAATATGCCCCGCTCTGTTTAATTCACCGTAAAAGTTAGCGACTACTTGGATCAAAGGTTCAACTTCCTCCACAGTTATCTCCCCAACTGTAGTTGAGAACTACAGATTTCGGATCTGAATCATATCTAATAACCAAAATCTTTTCAGATGGAGGTTTCTGAAGCAAAATCTTATCAAACGGGGGCTGTGACCTAATGTGTACCAACAAGAAAAAGGTTGAGAGCCACTCAACTGGTGAATGCTTGAAGTGAACTCAAATATACAAAAAGTAGTCCCGCAAAGTCTTAAGGCCCTGTCACACCAAGTTGACGATTGGCTTGGTTTATCTTTAGAAGTCCGAGACAACTCCGAGACATGGCAACATCAGCCAACTCAGCAGGGGGCCTTTGCTGCCACTAGTCCTCTGAAGTCAGTTTGGTGTGTGTGGGCCTTTCAGGCAAAAATGTTTTTAGCTCTTCTTAATGGCCTCACTTGGCAGTAAGGAGAAAAGTCTATCATCATATACAAGGGAGAGACCCAATGAATGATGCATGCCTTTGTCTCCTCAAACACTCACTCATTGTGTTAGCTAGAAGAAAAATCTTGAAAAAGTTCCTAACACAACACGTAACACTGCTGAACCAAAGCTGACAAGCCCAGACAAAAAAATCAACAAACTCTGAAAGTGAAACTTTTAAAATGAACACTGTCCTCTGTGACTGCATGTGATGAAGTATTTTTTAATGTTTAGCCCTGTGTCATATATCCTCGCCAACGAGACAAATCTTTTTACATGTAGCCTCACAAACAGACAGCTGTTTGCAGACTGTATCTTCTGCATTTTAATCAGCACGCCCGCTTACAAAGGCCATATGCACAACAGCTGACAAACCAGCTCACACAAATATCTGCCTCACAAAAAGACCCCCGATCCACGTCTCAATTCACATCCATTATGATACTCCATTGAGCCCCATTCACGCTGACAGACGCCTCTCAGCAGCTTTTCACACCAGGAAATGGATCTTTACCCTCGCTAACAAGGCCCACCAGCACGACTCGCTGCTGCATATCAGGCCCGTGGAAGTGCTGCTCAGTGGTCTCGCCAGTTCAGTGTTAATATTCCCTGACACTCCCTGGCCGAGTGTGATTTAAGCTTCTAGTCATAAAACCCTCTGCTGAGATTTGCTAACCACCGTAGGGCGTTACCTGCACACCTCTGGGACAAGAGGAGCAGCTATAAAAGGGCTGTAAAATGCAGGAAATTGTCAAGTAACTGTGATGGGAGTTTAGGTAGGGATTGGTTTGAGAAGCTTATATCAAAATTCTTCCTGTTCAGAATTCAAACCGAGTAAAATACAGAGTGGGCAGTCCATCTATTTCCTGTGATGGCAGTGTTGGCCCACATCGGCTCACACTAAAATATCTCAACAGCAACTGAATAGATTGGGATGAAATTATGTAGAGACATTTATGGTGCCCAGAGGGTGGATCTTAATGACTTTGGTGATCTCTGACTCTTCCTCTATTGCCATCATTAAATGTTGTGTGAAATGTCTCAACAACTTCTGAATGTGTTGCCATGAATATTGGAGACATTCCTGTCACTACTCATTAACAGTAATGACCTTGGTGAGCACTTAACTTTTCAGCTAGCGCCACCATCAGGTCAAAATTTGACCAGATACCTGCAAAACTAATGACATTCCATCAGCAGAGGTGGGACCAAGTTGCAAGTAAGTTTGCAATGAAGTCCTAATTCAAGTCCATCAAATTTGCCACTCCATTCCAAATCTTGTGACTTGAGTCCACACCTTTTCCCATCAGCCTCTGTACTCTGTGTTTTGTACTACTTAGCAAATGTTGGCACGGTAGAGCGCTAAACTACAATGGTTAACATGATAAAGATTATGCCAGCTTTACATCTGCATGTAAATATTGTCATTGTTGGCATGTTAGCATGACGATGTTAGCATATAGTTCAAAGCACTGTTGTGCCTGAATGCAACCTCGTACAGGAAATGTAATCCTTGTTCAGACTGCCAGCCCAAATCAGTTTTTTGGCATATCCCTCTTTATCCAGATTGATTTTAGAAAGTCTGGACACAAAATCACATGAAACGCTTTAGAAAGTCAAAGTGTAGCTGCATAGTTACTGACGCCTATGTTGTTACCACAGTAACCCATGCAGATAGGTTGGTGATGTCTGGACACACAAATCCAATGCAAACAGCAATGTGGATAGTAGGGCTAATGAATCTATCCATTATTTGCTCTATCAATCAATAGTTTTGTCAGTAAATGGTCAGAAAACAGTGAAACATGAGGTTTCCCAGAGCCCAAGGTGACGTCTTCAAATGGGGTATGTCTGCAACTGTCCGAAAAAACCAAAACTATTTCAGGTTTTTTTCATGTATGACAAAGAAAAGCATCAAAATCTCAAATTTAAGAAGCATGAAACCAGGAAGTCTTTGTATTAAAAAAAAACAAACTAAAAACATTTAATGATGAAAATAGTTGCATTGACTTATCGAATACTCAACTAATCATTGCAGCTATAGTGGACGATCCATCTTATTGATCTGATTTGAGAAACAAATCTGATTTGCCTGCAGTCTGAATGTAGCCTCAGATGTAGATGTAGATGTAGTAGTGTACTCCTCCACTAGACAGGAGACTTTGCATGAGAACTTTGCATCTGTAGTAGATGTTCGTGATTTCTCACACTGATACAGCTATCTGCTTCAGGGTTAGAAACTCGAGCTGACTTCAGTCGCCAGCGTGCATCCAACAGATGCTATTAAATGTTCTATTCATTGTATTCCAAAATAGTAGATGTCACAGTTTGGATAAATTGTTGCAAAATGAAAATAATCGCTGCTTCAATACAGCTACTGTTCAGCTTTACATGTGTATCTGTCAATCTCTATTGTGCTGTTGGTTCAGCCTATATCCCTGCATATGTAGCCAATTATTCTGACGTTGGAGTGGATTTGCTGTAAATCCCTTCACTGCTCACAGGCTGATTAGAGTATGTTGTGGAATTATGCTATTTCAGGCCTAAATAGGATTGTCAAAAACAGTACAGAGGCTTTTCCCGTTCATGTCTAGAGGTAAGATGTTCATTACGATCATTAGTTTTCTTGATTTGGCAGGGTCTACCTCACTTAAACGGCTTAATACGAGTTATTACCTGAACCTGATTGCATGCAAGATGGTCCCTGTAGGCGAAAATGTCTTGCCAAGCCAAAGCATCCTCTTGGATGCAAACTGTTTCATCAGAGAACTGGGTCACATATCCACTGGGAAAAAACAACTGATAATAGATGATGAAATTTGTTACTCTGCATTTCAAAATAATGGTAACTAAGGTCTTAGAATAGCTGGTCATGTTTCTCAAAGATATGCACACATGCATATTATATTGTGTAGTATTTCTATCACTGTATACATACTCCACAGTGTCCTTCCCACTCTGTCCAGCACATTCAAGGATTTGAGATGGGCAGATATATGCATAGATATCAGGGGAATTCTTGATTTTTTTAGTCTGATTTTGCGACACAGGTGAGCCTTGTGTATCTTGCTCTCAGGTATGAATGAGGCTAAAATCAGCAGCTATGTTAAACAGAATCACATTTAACTGACTTCAGTGTGACGATCCATTATAATACCAGGAATCTGCATAAATAAGAGCGTACTTTCACACACTCTTACCACTTAAGTGAGACTCTGGAATATAAGCATGAAACACCATCACAGAGCTTTAATACCTATTAAGGCCCAGACACAACAAGCGGACATCAAAGAACCAGAGGCAACAAAAGCCGACTGTTGCTTTGCCTCTTGTAGCCTGTGTCTCAGCCAAAAAGTTGCATTTGAACACACCACAAAGACTACAACCGACATATGTTATGTGCCTGCGCGACAGGATTTAACTCTCCATACCAGCAGGTGGTGGAAGTTTGTGTCCATCATTTAAAAAAGGGAAACTGGAAGACCAACAGGATGGATTCAAGGCGCGAGTTAGCCAGTTAGCATATTGACAACACAACCTGATGTTGAAAGAACAAATGATATGAACCACTTCTGCTAAAGAGCGTGATGGCTAGAAAAATAATCTTACCTAACATAACAAGTTTGTTTTGATCTCACGCTCTCTTGACTTAAGTCATTTGTTTACTTTCCTCACTTCTGTTTCTCTTAATGTGCCCTGAGCTGAACTGCCATCAGGGTGATTTCACTCAATGGTAGGCTCCGCCGTCTCTGATGCTCAATCGGCCGACAAAAAGCTGACAAGGGCCAACGACTGCCAATGGTGTGGGACATAAAAACTAGGGCGACATACGCTCAATGACGGCCTAACACTGACCGACAGCTTAGTGTGTCAGGGCCTTTACTAAACAATAACAACCTACTGTCATTGTAGTGCGGCATGTGAGTGTGTCTGAAAGAAAGATATCTCGTGCATCCAGCCTAACACTGATTTGATATAAGTGATGCATGCCTTCTTTAACAAAAACCAGAAGTCGCTGTGAGCAGGAGTGTGTCTGTATCTGTGTGTTTGTTTGAAGCATCTTAATAAAATCCCAGGCTGCAACGATCGCATTGCCTCACATACAAAGTGCAGAAGAGAAAGAACAGGCAGATATTTATAACCAGAACAGCAGTCACCAATGAACTGATGATAGAAATGAAAAATGTTAAGAACCAGATTGTCTTGTTCCCGTTGACAGGAAACATGAACGTATCACTGCAGCTTTGCTTCACTTGAATGGCAAGAAAAGCACATGGCTTATGATTGGAGCGCTGATGTAAGGCCTGCAAACTGTAATAAATTGAATAAAAGATAAACTCTCTCTCTCAAGAAACGCTCACAAACAAACTGTCATTATGCTGCAGATGTAAGGCCCGACTCAAAGATAAGAAACCGGTTTCTCTTGTTCTTGTTAACGGGAAAATAAAAGTGAAACACTCCAGATGAACTTATAAGAAATCAACGTGCTTTTTATTTTTACTGGCCTCCACGATCACGTTGACTGTACTAGGAATCATGCAGCTTTGTTATTGCCTTTACGTGCAGTCCCTCTATCAATCTAGGTATCCATCTGACTGATTTACAGCGTGTCACATGCTTCAGCCAAAAGAAACAGAGAAGTCAGGGCTCTTAATGAGCTGTGCCACTCAAACTAGACGGAGGCATCGCTTATGAAAAACAAATCTATGAAAAAAGAAGAGAGGCAAATGTAAAAACAGCATCTGATGACATATCATGCAAGACAAGCAGCAGCGTTGCATCACATTTAGTATGGGAAAGCTGTTTGGGTTAGTGTGTGTGCATGCATGCATGTGTGTGTGTGTGTGTGTGTGTTTGTGTGTGTGCGAATCCCGCATGAATTTTTGCATAAGAGATAGATGTAGGCCAGGGATTGGGGTTGTGTACACAGAGGCTTAATGACAGGACCCTGAAGGGATGGCGCATCAGTCAAGCGGAACAGACAAACACACACACACACACATACACACACACATTAACCGGCTGTGCATTACACAACCAGTACCTCACTTTCCCATAATTTGGCGTTGGAGGCACAACAAAAGCTGGGAACGACGGGTTTAACCAAGTTCGCAGCCCCAGGCACTTTGTCACACTCGGGCTGCAGTTTGGCCTACATGGGCTGGCACAGTTCTCAAGGCAGCAGCATAGTGTCGGAGCAGGGTGTGTGTGTGTGTGAAACCATATAGCCTTTAGCTCCAATAACGCATTCCCAAGGCTCTTTTTGTTTAGCTTTATATGGGTTACTGAGCCAGCGATTAGAAAAGAGACAGATAACAAAACAGCTGAGTGATATCAGCTTAGCTCGACATTTTGGTGGCGGGTTTGGATGCCACGAGGGCGCCAGATATCGAGGCTATGTGTTATATGAAAGTCGCTTTGAGCTCCGCGCTTAAATAAACTCACTATCACAGGGAAAGTGGCGTGACTGGCCGTTTTGCGGGGTGTTTGTCTCCCCTCCCTCCTCTGTCCCAGGGACTGTGGTTGAATTTGGCCAGGCCAGCCGCTGTTGGCATTCCACACTGACCCTCGAGTAGCGGGCCTGAGGTTCATGGGTAAACAGGCAAACCGTTTGGTGGGCTCGCTGTGTAATTTTGGAGCCTGTCTTACTCTCTCGCTGTCTCCCTTCCCCCTTGCCTGTCATATCCTCAGTTGGCCTCTCTGTTAATTCAGACCTACCTGACAGTTCTGACTAAAACCTTCTGGGTTTACTATCTGTCCCGCTCGGCGACAGGCTCAGCTCTCTAAACACACACTGAAGACTAATCTGCAACAGATGGGAGACGGACCAGGGAGGAAGTAGCATAAAAGGATATACAGCATATTTGTACCCCTCTAAACCAAACGATAGGGTTTCAGCGAAGATGATGTGCACGGCGGCGGCTCCCAGGGGCTTAACTGGACATATTACTTGGAGATATAAGCTGTCCATCCGCAACCAGATGTCTGAAAGACCCCGAGGCGGATTCTTCTTCTCTGAAGAGAAACACACTCATTCACACACTCTACCAGATATGTGTAAAGAATAAATAAAAACATATGGAAGCAAGTAAATGAGCACGTATACATACATGTGCACACATAAACAAGCCCGCACATGTTGGATTTCACGGATGGCTGGTTGGAGATAATGAACGCCTTGGCCCCCCAGTTTACTGTCTGGTTTTTGAGGTCATTAGTGTAAACACAAAAGACGTTTATTTACTACCTCATTAATGCAAGTGGCAATTTAAGCTCCCTTTCTCAGGCAGAAAAAAAAACAACCTAAAGGATGGATCTCCGCTGAAACGCACACAACTGTCAAATCACTGTTTGTATTTGTTTTGCGACGAGCACTTGGAAAGCCCCGAGCTTTCATCAGCTAACCACTACGGGTGAATATCTGTTACATTCTCCCTCTCGAGGAGATGAAATTGTCCTGGCTGAAGGATACACTGCTGTTTGATTACTTGCCGCAGAGCGCCCAGGCAGCTGGGGGCTTGTTAAATGGGAGGAGAGGTTATATAAGAAGACAGTGTACCTCTTATAAGGAATTCAAGCTTCCCTTTGAGGAGTACGTCCCATTGAGAGATGCCTGGCATGGTTTGTGCATAAACAAATTTAATTTAAACCTGAAATAACTGATTTTTGGGCACTAGGGGGCAGCGGAGAGAAGCTGTGAACACACAATTTATAATTTTCTGAACCTGACCCAAGTCCAAGAGAGTAGTAACTGAGCCCAACGCGAACGCAGCAGACATTCTGTTTGATATGTCTGACCCGAACCTGAGCCCAATGCACTTAAAGGGGAATTCCAGTGTGATCACAAGTTTGAATCTTGCGTTGGGTACAAAACCGCGCTGATGCGATGCACTCTAAACTAGGCTGTTTTTAGCCGATTCCTCCAAAAGGCTAATGCCGCTAGCACTCAGGGCATGTCTCCAGGTGAACCGAAATAGCTGCCATTAAACCACTTACAAGGCTCAAAGTAGCCCCACACTTCTTTGGTAGTATAACGAGGGTCCTACCATTTAAAACAAGGCATTCGCAACTTTGTAAGTGCACAGATAGTTTATTAAAAATTACGGTATACAAAGACAGTACCTTGAGGTAGTTTTCTAATCGCTGCCATTTTGAATTCAAAAGTCAAATCAAGTCGATTGCTGTGCACGAATCTCAGGTGTTGTTGACACTCTGAAGAAAACACTCTGCTCTGGTGGCGGCTGAATGACGTCACGTTACTTTCACAACTAAAAGCAGATATTAACTAGGAAGCAAAGCATGCAGCACCATGTCTAATAGGCTGTAGCCGACCTGAACATCATTTGTAAATATTTGTCCGAACCCGGCAAGACCCACTGGGTCCTATCTGATCCACACTCTAGTTATTTTTATTTTATTTATTTAACCACAGAGTCCTATTGAGATTAAAAATCTCTTTTACAATAGAGACCTGGCCGAGGTAGCAGCCAATCAGAATACATTTAAAGTGCATCAAATGCAACTTATAATACAAAAATCCACAATAAAACAACAACTATTCAAACATAGTGGCCTCTCAAGAAAAACAGGCATTCTTTATGGTGCCCTTAAATTCATCAGTGGATAAAAGTGTTTCTAATTTCAGATCTTTTTGAAGATTTTTCCATGTCCAAGGTTCAGAGAAGGAGAATGCAGTTTTCCCCAGATCTTTTAAAACCCAGGGTACATTACAAAGCAACCACTTGGAGGAGCATAGCCAGTAACTACCAGAGCTGACACACAGAAAGATGCAGAGGAAGGCCGAAAGTTTGCCCAATATTGCTTTATAGATAAAAATATACCAGTGCTGTTGTCGCGTTGTTGTTGCTGCATATACAGTATGTCACTGTAATCAATCACAGACAGAAAGGTAGCTTTCAGGAGTTCTTACTTAGCACTGAAAGTATAACAAAACATATTTCTCAAATAAAAACCAGTCCTCACCTTAAGCTTCCTAACTAGAAATGAAAGCTTGTCATCTATCCATATATCCAAGTGCTTGTACGAGAACACTCTTTCAATGGACTAACCTGTCAGAAGTGAAGATGCACCAGCATTGTTAGCATACAATTGCCTATTTACACATCCAGTAGATACAGAGGAGCATTAGCATTCCTTTGAAGGTGTGTTTTTGGCCACGCTTTGCCATTTGGCAAATTTAGATTCAATATTTACCCTTCTTTTAGCTCTGTTTTTGGTCTCCACCAACTCCTGAGGAAAATATTCAGCTTCTTAGCTGCTAAATGCCTCACCATGATCTCCAGCTAGTTTGATGCACATAGTGAGTTTTTATAGTCTTCAGTTTGTGCTGATAGCAACTGCCTGCTGTAAAAAAAAACAATTACATATGCCATGACAGTGAACCAGAACAATAAAGTGGCGGGCCAGACACAAAAACAATGAGCTGAAAGAGGCTAAAATGCTCTCCAGAGTTGAGAGAAGCTACAGTTGGAATACAATCCTTTGTAGATTTGTCAAAAAGATAGACCCCTTTCATAATACACACAGTAATTTCATTAATTTATTATTTATAGCAGCTTTATTGACCATTTCGTACTGAGAGGAGGCCTCGTGTGAGTGTTGAAGCAAAAGTAAATGTGCAGCTTTTGGCAAATTTGGTGAGAATCCTGTAATTTTCCCCACCCTCACTTACACAGCACTTATCACAACAGGCCATTTCCTGACTCGCAGTGGCATCAGATTGGATGGAGCCATTTCCACTTTGGGTGAATTAACAGGCTGGTATTCCTGTGGGATGATGTGAGGCAAGATGGAGATAAAGTGACAGATAGTACATGTCCCCGGAGACTTCCGCAAAGACAGGCGACCACCCAACAGCTTATGTAAATATTAACTTAATGTGGATGTCTTCTCGAAATGGTGCAACTTGTATTTGTCATAAAGCTTAAAAATTCCCCTCTACCTCATCTGCTTCTGTTTATTGAAGCAGACTGACGATGATTAGTTGGTGGAAAAAAAACAGAGTTAGATTCATGAGAACATCCTGTGCCATCTGAGGCTTCATGCATATTGGAAGAGAGGTGAAGTGGTGAGAGGAAGGAAAGAGCAGACTGTCCCTGATTAGACCTGAGTTGAGACATTTAGCTCAGGAGCTCGTCTTTGCCTCGGGAACACACCGTCCAACACATGAGACCAATTTAAAGAGGGAGGGCAGGAGCTAAGTCATGTTTTCCTGCACGCACCCAAACAAAAAAAGTTTTATGTCCATTTTGAAATACTGGTGAACAATTGTAATAATGTTTTTGACCTGGCTCCTGTCCTTTCAGTAAAGCTATTTTTAGCCAGTGATGGCTCAATAATGGCTTCCTGCATCTGTTATCCATATTTATTTCAATGCCAAAAGGAGTGGGTGTCACTTTCATGTAGAACATTTTCCAAAAATGATTCTTTACATGATGCAAACGGTTGCAAGTTAAACCGCTTTAACGAAACGAGACCACGTCTTGATCATATTCACAAGGCTCACAACATCCCTGTTACGTGTAAACCAAAATGTCAGCTTTTCACCAACAACAGCAGGATTGTTTGTGGTTCTGAGGCGACACATTTCTGACATTATCCCATGGATTTAGAAAGGGTGGCTGAAAACATGAACCCACCGAAACATCAAACTGTGAAACGTGATCATCAGAATTAGAATTAGGAGGTTTTCACATCACAACGGCAATATTGTACGAGTGCGAACCAGACGCTGTTATGGAGACCTTTTATGTTTTCCCCCAATCAAAAACAAAACTGGAAGCTATCATTTGTGTTCTGCCTCAGGGTGGTCATTTGACGAGGAATAATTACGTGGTTGTTGCGCAGCGATCTCGTCTTCCTATATGAGACTGCGCTTCTATCTATACTGTTTTCCCTTTACTTGAGCTTTAAAGCCTTTTAATTATTATCATCTAATAATCATCACCTTTAATGTCTCCATAACCACTGTGACTGGCGACTGGCAGTGTCTGGGCAGGTGTGTGTATCTGTGTGTGTGTGTGTGTGGCTTTAATCATCATCAAATAGAGCTGTGTGTATAGGTAATTAAGGTGGTGCCAAATCGACTCTCACTCGCAGGCACGAGTCAGGAACTCTCAACAACACCTCAGTGTTGCATCGCTTAGCAAGTGCTGCGGGCGACTTTATTTCAGCTTGGCTGCAAGTTTTAACACAGTGCAACTCCCTCTCAGAGGCCATTACTCAGTGTCTGATATTCTTCTAAGCCCTGGATTACTTTTCCTCCCCACAAGCTGACCATAATACCAGGCTTGTGGAGCCAATGCGGCCTGCAGGGTTTGGTCTGTAACCACTCAATGAGCACAAGGATCACGATTAGTGTTCGTAGATCAAGGACTGCCGCTCCAACCCCCCCGTGCATATTTACACACCGCACCCTTCACCTCCTTAGCACAGCCATGGTTTATGCCTACTGTTGGCCGATGTTCACACACAATATTAGCTTCTCTTTCTCTATTTATAGTGCAGTACTTTTTTCAAACATGAACAACCTGACAGAAATTCAACCTGTCCATCACATGAATAGGTCATGTTGGGCTGCAGCTAATTTATTAGTCTTTTTTTTTATCTCTTTGCCTGGGTCCTTTGAATCTGCCTACTCCACCGAGTTCGAGTTGACCGATTCATCTGGCATCATGACGTTAAATTGTGGATTCTTAGTTAAAATAAAAACTGACCAATGGGCGCCACAAGCAGGACTACCACCATCGTCAAGCTGTTGTCAAGGGTTGCACCAGAAAAAGTGAGAAGTTCTAAATCAACATGTCTTCTTATTATATCTTTCAATACCAGTTCAAATGATATCCTATGAATTCGTGGCCCACCACTGATGTTACGCATTTAACGTAAAGTTATAAGCAAAGTAACTGCGGTTGGGTTTAGGAAAAGAAACATGGTGACGGCGTACCTTAAAATGACACACAAAGTACACTCACAGTTAAAATGATTCCGGACACACATCTCCTGGGGAAAGTCCCATGTTTTGTGACCTATTCAACACCCCAAGCCTCCTCCTTAAGCAAGATTTATACTTGTGCATCAAATTGACGCCATACCTACTGCCTAGTGGCCTACGCCATTGTGAGCATTTCTACTTGTGCGTTGGTGTTTCGGCGTCGCTCTGCTATTACACCACCAGACCGCTAGTTGGCGGCGGAGTTTATATGCCACTGTGCTAAGCATTTCCACATCCTTCCTCAGACAACAACATCATCAACAAACATGGTGACCAAGATTGAGCAGATCATGTTGGAGTTGGAGCTCATAAATGTTGAACAACTGTTACTTTTACTGAAAATACTGCGGTCCCGAAAAGAAAGAAGGCATCGGATGAGATAGTGTCTACGACCACTGAGGCAGAAGGACGGTGAAGTTTCTGTGCTTGTCAGGACACTGAGAGACATGGACCAAGACCTCTTCCTTTTTTATTCTCTACTCCCGTCAGGGCATTGGCCGTGTGATCGCAGCCATCCAAAATATGTGGGTTATACATGAATTACTGGGTCATGATTATGTAGGATATGTATGAATTTTGGTGTTATACTTATGTACGTACGAACAGTGCATTAGAACAGCCTGGTCTTCTTAATATCCCCTGACATAGTAGTTAGTTTTCCCTCCTCTCATTCTTAAAAACCACACAAAAACCATTATGCTGGCATGGCCACGCATCAGTGCGGACTCTTAAAATGACTTAAGTTTCAGGTGGTTAGGTTGGTCAAATCCCTTACAATACAATGTCAGACTGAAGATGGAAACGGAGTGTTACAAGCTGTAACAATTCTGATTAATTGTTTAGTCTATAAAAGGTGAAAAAGCCCACTGTGACCTGGGAATGTTTGGTACTTCTGCTCGGTCAAGGTTTTTCCCAGCACTGTTTGTATGTAATCTCCCATGGCACCAGTGATAATGCTGCTAGTGACTGGTGTAACTGGGTGGTTCCCGTGTAAAAATCAGAATATCACTTTGAGACTTGTGTAATCTCCAAGAAATGTCTGTTTCTCATTGTTCTCTGTTCTGTTTCTCCCTTTCAGTGATTGGTCCTTCACTGTTTGGCCATTCACACACAACTACAGGGGATAGCTGCTTGGCAAGCCTGTGTGTGTGTGTGTGTAGGTGTGTGTGTGTGTGTGTGTGTGTTTTCTGAGGTTTGGAATGATTTACACAACCCCACACTCGATTAATTCCAGTATGACAGCACAAACTTGCCTGTGTGTACACACGTTGGTCTGAGGTATTAGGCAGACAGAGGCGTACAGACAGAACAGTGTTGACTTACTAATAGATGGAGGTCTCTCTTTTTTTTTTACAGACACACACACACGTGCAAACACACACACACTTCACATTCATGTTTATGTTTCTTATTGGTTCCATTTATTTAATCTAATGCCAATCTGTGCTCCAACTCAAACACTGGAACACAAGAAATCTGTGATTGCAGCACGACCCCCCTGAACCAGCGTCAGCCTGCAGCAAACCGTCCAAAATGTATTCACATATATTAGTTTGTGTTTATAAAATTATGCACTGCAGATGTGAGAAACTGCTCTTAAACACTATTCATTATTAAGATGGACCATAAACGCATTACTTTAAGGTAACCAAGCATCTAAAGTACACACTATCTATCAAAATGGTGCAGATTTTTGTCTCTACGTTGTTTTATGTGGTGACAATCTCCTCTTGGATTGAATCTTTTCAGCCTCAAACAATAAAAGATTTAACACAGCACATCTTGAGCTCTTCAAACAGCTTCACTGCTGTGATCAGATGAGGTGTTTCAGCCGAGGAGCCAATGGCTCTAAATCCAGAACACCCTTGGTCGCTCAGCAAAAAGGTTTTCCAGGAGACTGTCCAACAATATCAAAACAATCTCCAGGCTGGATTTCCTCTCTGGCACTCAAACCCCACTGGAGAATGAGAATCTGGGTTGCATATGAGAAAATGAAGAACTGTAGGATGAAGAATCCGATCGAGAGACGCTGCTTTTGAAAAACGAGTCTGTCAATTTGGAAAATTGTCCGTAAACAAAAAGTCAGCGAGGGCCTCAAAAGAGCGATGCAACAAAAAGAAAGTCAAGGATGCGTTCACTTCTCCTGCCAATGCTCGGATCATAATTGTTTGACAGTACATGTCCAGTCGTTCTCCGTCTTTCATTGAAACCTCAAAGGTCATCTCCTCAACTTCTGCTTCACATCCCACGCCTCTGATTCACATCCTCCTCAGCCAGAAGATTTTCCTCCTGTCCTTGCTCTGACATGTTTAAACAAAATCAACCTTTTCACCCCGGCTCTCATTTGTTAAAGTAGCAAAAACTTTCACCACGAAGGACACAAAAGCCTCTAATTCTATTGACTTGTGTGAAATACTGTTGTTTTGATGAGCGTTAGATGGGAAGATTGATAGCTCTCTCACGTCTGTGAGCTTAGCTTAGCTAGCCTAGCTCTACCTAAAAGCTAACGAAATCTTCCTCATTTATGAACAAGTTATATCTTGTTTGTTTGGTTCGTCCTAAAACCGAAGTATAATAACGACAAATTTGTGCTTTTATGGGTGATTATGTGTCAGGCTATAGATCAAATCACAATGTTTGTTTACAATAACTTACTGGTAGTTAGTTGTGTTCACACTACGATCAACAAAGTTACAAAATGGCCAAGCGTGGCCAGCCAGGAACGAACAAACATCAGAAAGGTTGGCTGCTACAGTTAGAAAATGACAAAAGAAATACACAAGTTTTCTGATTTCATGTGCCTCAGCAATTTAAATCAATGACCAGATGTCTACCCTGAAGTAATTGTTTTTATTAGCGTGATATCACGGTGATTCAACCTATTTCTTGGCTGGCGACTTTCTGAAATCTCTGCTGGTTGCCGAGCAAAGGCGACGGTCAGGTTGATGACGAGACTTGTATACGTTAAACGACCCAGATATACAGTAAGGTGTAAATTAGTGATCTTTGTTAACGTTAAACTACACTAACAGAGTCACACTGTTTCACCTTGTTTCCAGTATTTAAGCTACGTATTTATCTTACAGACAAGCAAAAGCAAATATGTGTTTTCCAAAACTCTTTCTTTAAACTAATTCTACAGCTGCGTACAATTCACTGTGGGTTGTACCATTAATTATATTAAATATAGGAAGACAAAAGACTCAGTTCAGCATCCATTGAAAGCACAGAATCAATGTTATGTCCCATAGCAGGCAGCAGTTGACCCAAGCACACCGATCATCTCAGCTACTGCCTGACTTGACTCTCCTGTGTGCTTCAAATGGCTGACCAATTAACAGCAGCTTAACTCCTGGGTCCAAACACCCATCTCTCTCTCCCTCACACACACACACACAAGCAGGGACAGAAAACACACATGCATGCGTGCACACAAGCATACAAAGTAATAGATCCACAAGGACCCGCACCCAGTACCACACACAGACAGGGACTCACACACACAGATACATACTCATTAACAAAGGCTTAGCATTGCAGAGTGTATACCCCCAGCAAAGTGTGGCACATAGTCTGGCTGACTGGCCTCCCACAGAGGGGGAATACACCTCAGTCACCTGATCCTCGGCTGCTCTCTCATCCTGGATCAGTGAAGCACACAGCAGCTTGTCATTCAGCAACGAAGCCTGCATGGCATGGAAACTCCACAGGGGCCAGAGCACTCCTGTGTGCTTTAAAACATCCCAAATATAAAGATTTTAAATTTAGGCTACAGATCAGACTTTGGTAAACAAGTGTCTTTGAGTTTTAAGACATAGAAGATCCAGAAGATTTACTGCTCTCACTGCAGCATCTTAACTAATCTCTCCCACCACTAGGTGCCACCACTGGCTTCAAAACAGATCACACAGCACTGCAAAGAAAGTCCATCACAGGACTCATTTTCAGTGTTTAAATCTTTTTCTTTTTGCCCTTTAAATATATTTCTATGCAATTTGTGATTAAATAAATGAAATCATACATCAACTTGAAACAATTTGACAGCACTGAAACTAAGTTTTTACACCTGTTTTAAAAGTAGATTTGAGTCTGAGGTATGATTGCTTATGAGAAAATGCCTCCCTCCGTCGATTGTTCTGTGTGGCTGAAGTGATGTGGCTTCACTTTGTAATGTTTCTGTGGATCTGGGCTGTGGTCTGTCAACACTGATGTGACTCTGAAGAGCTGCATGAAAAAGACTCTGAGGGTGAGCTCGCGAAGACAGGAAAAAGAGACCACCTGAGTGACAAGCAACAGCTGAGTCCACACATCTGGAAACCAAAATGCAACCCTCCATTAAGTGCGTCTTTACGCACACACACTTTCCGAGTTAAAAAATCCTCCCCCGGCTCGGCACACACAGTTTCACTTTTTTCTTTTTCTCCTTCAGGGAAAAAATGTCACACAGCCTCAACTAACTCCTTTCTTCTCGCTTTGGTGCGTCTGGCCATGAAGTCATGGAGAGACAAATCATTTCCATCCCTTAATCTCGTTGATGATTTCCAAACCTCTCCAGACGCGTCTTGCACATTTTCTTAATCATCACAAATCTATTGAAAATTCCTACATTCACACTCAAATATGTGCACTTAAACAGCAAGGTTGTACATGTATTAAGTCATAAATTATTGTTAAAATGAGTAGTTCAGAGCCAAAACTCACCTCAGACGCAACAACTTGGTCCGGGGTCGGGTTCGAATATTCCGTTTATCAGAATAAAATCACGACTCTGGAGGCATCCGGGCTGACTGCAACCAACACGCAACTCAGTGCCGTTTGGAGTCCTGGAGCAGCTCAGTGGATGTGGTCTTTCAGTGCATGATCATTGACAGAGACGGAAGGAGAAGGACGCGCACTATGGGTTGAGCGCTGCGCAGCTCTGGCACCAAGTTAAATCGTCGAGGAATTACATTAACGCTGCTGTGCGCCTATTGGCTTAAACATGGAGCCCCCTCCCTCCTCCACACACAGACACACACGCCTCCCTCTGCCTCTCACTTACAGGCACACAGCATACTGTATACATCCACGCCATGGCTTTATGGATGTGTTTTCAAAGCATAACCAGCTCCACATGACCTGTTTTCCAATTAGAATCTATGTGTTAAAAATACCATTCAAACATGATAGTAAACTCATTAGTGACTGCCATAGAAACAAGTGCCCACAGGAGTGCAGCAGCAATTATGTTATAAAATGTCCCCAGGGTTCACATCTTCTTCATAAACAATACACAAGAGTTTAACAAGGAATACTTGATTGGATGGACTGTTTCCATGAGTCCTACAGTGACTGTTACATCAGATCTATCTATGGCATGTATGTCATATGCTCACATACCCCCTCCGTGCATGCACCACACAGTAGCCTCCTGAAACTCAAAACTGACCCTTCGTCATGACGTGTGGAGGTTGTTATGTACCGTACAGTATGTCATACCAAGCCCTGCCCCATATATCCTCCTGAGACCCCAACTTTTGTTTGGTGTGCATTTTTAATGTCTCCTAGCTTTTGGGGATTAGCAGGACCTAATTAGTATAAAAAACTAAACATTGTTAATGATAGTAAAGTCCCAATATCCTAAAATGAGATGATAATTAAGTCCCTACGTCCTCGAACGAGACAATAATGAAGTCAGAATGTCCTCAAATGAGACAATAATTAAGTCCCAATGTCCTCAAACAACATGATAATGAAGTCTCAATGTCCTTCGATGGGCTGATGTCTTTTAACGAGTACTTTATGATTAACAGCGCCTCAGTATGTTGCTGTTGCTAAAATTGACAAACATTAATAATCATAAATAAACAAGTTCCAACCATAAAATCTGATCAGGTTTTGGACCTTGTCCACTTTGGTGTTGGTGTCCATTGCAGACTGACTTGGCAGAGATGGCTGCCATCTTGTTTTTACATGAATTAGTGTATTGTGGTTTTACTACCAATAGATGGTAATAAAAATGTCCACGAATGAGGACAACGGGTCTAAGTTAAACAGAATAAAGTATAAGGTCCAGTAAACCCCAAATGTAATGTCCTTATATGAGGACACAGCGTCTTAGGAGGACATAAGACCATGTATGTTCAGTGTATCAATAATCCAGAGGTGGCTTCCTTTACTTGAAGCCTACTGCTTTCTCCTAAAGTGATTTCCACAGTACTGTTACAGTTTTTTCTGCTTCTAAAAGAAGGACATGGCAGAAAGGTTAGAAACTACATTTCTAGATCAATGATATATCCATCACTAAGATCATCAGTTAAGGTAATCACTAACCGTGGCGCCCCTCAGCCCAGGCTGCTCTTGCACACTGTTCATATGTATACCTACAAAAGGTCATGCACCTGTTTTCTTCTATGTATCCCATGAAATCATGAGTCAGTAATTTGTATATAACCCACGTGACAGGAAAGGCATGACCATTGTGCTAACAAGAGTAAAGAAGTAAGTACTATTAAGAGTGTAAGTCTGCTTAAAGAAGCAGGCTGGGACGGTCAATTGGTCAAACAAACACAGGACTTCCCCCCAGGAGACCAAGTGAACTTAGAGTTTTTTACAGGCACACAGCACACTGTATACTTACCTAAACCTACGTATCTTTACTGTCATTAACCTAACCTATGTAACTTTACGTTAAGTGCATACTAAATACGCTAATTCATTAACATGGAGGGTCGTTTTATGTCAATCTCTTGCATCAACTCCTTGTCACATTCCCCACGCCACTTGAGTATAATTTTTAAGAGCATGATAACTCTGAGGCCACACAACCTAAAGTGTCATAAATGGTGGCATTCTAATGTGTTTTTGATTTTAAAAAGTGACCTTGGTCATGAGAGGGACCAGTCAGAAGCAAAGACATGACCTATGTTGTGAGGCCAGCGTCATAGCTTAATGAAAAAGCGACTCCTGCCAGCGCAAAGTGAACAAAACCTCACTCATGACACTATTTAAAGGTCATGGTTGTCAAAAAAGGTAACTCATTTGGTCACAGAGATGGATAAATGTCAAGGCAGCAGATCCTGATTTGTGGGGCGCTGCATTTGGATTGAGTTTTCAGCCTCTGCTGCGGAGTCAGGGGAGTGAAGAGAGCCGTTTGAATGTCCGTGAGCCTGGCAGCGGGACAGCCAGAGCAGGTCAAACAGTATGGCTTATTGTCCCTGCCAGCCAGTCAGTCAGCCCACACAGCGAGGGACCCACGGACGCCCTCGTTCACCCTGCTGGCTGCTGCTCTGACAGCATCTGACAGCTTGATTTACAACTTAAATTCACATTTCACTTTTTAGTCTTTTAGTTCTTGTCCAGAGGGACTTTCACTGAGCGCAGCCAGCAGCAGAATCAACATCAATTGTAGCTCACCTAACACTGAAAACAAGTGGTACGGCTGTTAGACCCTGGTAACAGATGTAAACAAAAGTTGCATTTATGTGTTAAAAAATGTGCAAAAAAGCTGCTCTGTTTTTGTCTCATCGGCTTCTCACCACTCACCTGTTGTGCATCACATCACACACACAGCTACACACTCAAACACACATGTAGCTGCTGAACTTTTTAATGGGAAATCCGATCATCTTCTGTGTCCCGATTGCTCTCTTTCCACCTGTTCTCCTCGCCTCCACACAGAATAGAGCCGGCCTCTGTGCTTCGCCTCGGCTCTTTGTGCTCACACACAGACATCTGTAACATTAAGCCTATTTACAGCAGACACAGAGAGCGAGGGAGAAGGGTATAAAAGGTAAGCCTATAGGCCTACACATGCAGCCAGAGAGGAAGCGAGGATCAGCACAGCGTGGAGAGCACAAAAGGGGCCTCTGGGTCAGTAAATCCTGCCCCTGTCACCTTCTAGTGCGTGGAAACACAGCACGGTTGATGAAAGTGTCAGAGGCAGGCGCAGCACGTTGTACATCTCTGATCCTGTCTTTTATCTTCGTCCTTTCACAGCCCTCCCCTCCTCTTCTCTTTTCTTTATGGAACACTGCTTTGAAAACAATCCAGATTGATGTGGGACTGCGTGCTTTGTGACGGCAGCTTGGATGTCATGAGCGATGAATAGCAAACTGCTGCATGAAGAGGTTATCTTCCTATCAGCGTATCTGGTTGTTGGAGAGAGAAAAAGGCATCTCATCTGGACTACACCAGGCTCATCTTTCATGTCGTGGCCTGGTTAGTTATCCCAGATATTTGGCATATCTGTCGGATTGGGAAAATGCGGTTGTGATTGTTGCTTCTCTGATCATGTGTGGTGATGGATTTAAAGGTGGACATGTTAACTGGGTCCTGTTTGTCTGACAGAAGAGAAAGTAAAACAAAAAAAGTGGCACATGATTTTAGGACTGGTCTGAAAGGTGAGATCCTGTCATTAAAAACACTGGATAACAACACACTGTGTTGTTACTGTGACAAATGAATTTCTGCATAAAAGCAACATTTAACCCTTCTAAAGATTCTGTATGTGTGGAGGTGGGTGTGGTTAGTAGTCAGCTGCAGAGTAGTAACAGGTGAATTGATTGACTCAGAAAATCCTTGTTATTGGTGACACCTCTTTTGAGGTGTTATCCTTCCCCCCACCAGAGTATTTATTTGTCCACACTCGAAAGCAGGCTAATGTTAGCTAACATAAGCCAGCTAAAACCGCAGTATTGCCTCTTTGCGTTGTCGTGAATAAATTAAACACAAACCAACTCTCCAACAGTTTGCAAGGCTAGTGCAGATGCATGCCCAAAAATGAATCCTACATTTCCGGGCAGAAGTAGAAACACATTTAAACTTACCATTATGAAAGACGGGAAAATCAACAAATATCGCAACGCTGAGCTTTTCAAGTAGGTGGTTGAAGCAAAAGGCCGGTAGGAGAATGCGGAAAATAAAATCTTATGCAAAGAAGCAAATTTAGAAGCAGAGCAGTTCCACTTTCCATTTTTTAATATGACAAAACAACATTTTACAGCATGTTAATCAGAGTATGCACGGCTGCATGTAAACTGGAGTATTAATTTTTTATTAGACATGTAACAGCTCAGTCAGAATATTGTCTTTTTCAGAATAAGGGCAAAACCGGACTATTTTGTGCATGTACATGTAGCCAGTGTTTCCTCTGGGATTTGCTATTTATCATAATTTCCATGATATAGGGCAGGGAGGGTCTCAGTCTTTAAGTTAAGTTACAATCTGTTCACCTATTGGCAATAAAAACAATTAATACATGTAAAAAGTTATACAGAGTACTTTTAAATTCTGTCACATAACGACGAGCTGAGAAAACTACAAATAGCCACAAGCCCAGTGCTGTGACTGCAGATATTTTGCACCAGAAGCTTTGGTTACTCGCTAAAATGTATCTAGCTGGTGAAACTAGTTTGGGATCATCAAGCAATTTGCAAAAAAAAAAAAAAAAAAAATCTGCATCCCTTCCTGGTTTTGACCTATCGGGCCCCTTCCTTCTGTGACCCTGTATAACCCAGCTGCAAAACCTCCAACCTCCTTTGTGAAAATGAGGTAAGTGGTTCCAGATTTGGCCCTGAAGGAAAACTGTCAGTCAAGCTGTGGGAATCTGGGCTGCATTTCATAACGGTCCGGTCGTCCCCAAAACATCATCTGGAAGAGACGGTGAACAGGAATGTCGTCTGAATCATCCTCTGGCTTCACTACTCTGACTGTCCCACTAAAAATAAACTCAGGGTGAAGCTTCTTTCTCCTTGAGATAAAAGCAAAGAACATTTTAAAGTAAAGTACAATCTTTTCTTTGCATTTCAGGACATGTTATATTCACTGCATGTCTGGTCACACACTGTCACTCATCACATTAATCTACCTGTAATATGCTGTCTTTCACCCCTGTCATTTGTCTATCTGCCCGTGCCATCTCTGCCATTACCACAGGCAGACTGGAGGGGGGGGTGCACTGTTATCACTGAACTGTCATCAGACGCGTCAGTTCACTCTAGTTGAGGAAGGTTTGATTACACTTCCTGGAAGCATCTGTGGCTGCAGGGATCTGTCATCCATTTTTCAAACCGTGTTGTAGCCAGTTATGCATGTGATGTACACACAGTGAAAATGTACGTTTAGTATTTCCTATTTTTTTAAATTAATTTGATCCTCACTCTGTGTTCACTCCGTGCAACTTGTTTGTACACTTTGTTTTATTGGACAGACCTTTTCAGACTGTACAACATGTACCTTTTTTCGGTCACCTCTGTACTTTCTGTTGGAATGTTTTGCAGTTTGTGTGAATGACATCACCTGATAGGAAGTGAACATGGACCCACGCCTTGCCTAGCAATACAATGAAACAGTCTATGGATTAAACAAAGAAAATATAATGTGTTGATTTGTGAGCTTTAGACGTACTATTTATGCTAAGCTAAGATTATTGGCAGCTGTCAGTATCTTCATATTAGAGTTGCATTCCATTTACCCCCAAAATTGGAGGTGGGAATGATGACACACCTGAGTTGACCACGTTCCAGTCATCAATTTTAATAATAACGAGATACAGGACACCAAGATGGTGTCTATTCATTTCAATGGAGTTGCTCGCGTGGGTCATACCCCCAAAAAGTTTTCTAGCTTACGGGTTTACTTCCACTGTATACGGGCTGTATACCTTCAAGTTCAACATCTTGATGATGTCACCTTTCTCAGCTTGAGAAAAGTTTTATAAATATATAACCACCATGGCTCAAAAATTCTGAACAGAAATTTATAACTGACCTTTTGCAGTCGGTTCACAGACATCTCTTTTACAATGGTGGCCTATGGGGAAAATGCTTTCCGCGTTAGAGGGATTTTTTTTTGCTGCAATACCTCAAGTGGCCACTGGGAAAAATTTGGTGCAAGGCTGAGCGGCTTTCCTGGGGGCCTGGTTCCAGAATAAGTCGAAAGACAAAAATGGTTACCAGTTCAAAACCAGTTCTAGACAGGTTAGCCATCGGATGTTTTTCGGATTGTCTCTAGAAACATCCTTTTTATTGTGTCCACACCACAAGAACTAGGAACGATCATAGTTCTTAGAACGCTGTTTGAGGGACTCTGTAGCTCCTACTTCAGAGTAGGTACCCAGCACAAGAGGAAGCATGTGTGACGCAAGCCTACAGTGACTGTTTCAGATGTTAAAAGTGTAGGTTGACTGGTTGAAGACAGCCAATGAAGCACCAGCAACCGCCATTTTTAAAAACCCATAAGCTATGTAGACAATAAAGTAATGGAAGAAAACACGAAAAACTGGACTGACAATACATTCCAGGTACTACTGAGCATATCTGCAACAGCAGAAATACAATGCAATTTTGACTTGTCATAGTGAAAGTGGCGTTGCTATATGAACTGGTGGGGGGCTTACAGTATGTCACTTGAACATTCCTATGTGGTGTGAATGCAACCAGAAAAAGGTCCTAAAAGGTATAGAGTTCTTGGGGTAGTTTCACAGTAGACAGTTCCTCTCAGGAAGTCCACAGAAGTCCAAAAGCATCTAATGTTAGCCACCGTTAGCTGCATACCAGTTGATAACAACGCATTTCACTGTATTTTGGGCATGCAAAAATCATAGAAACATGTCCACAGATAGAAGTTGAACAGTACTTTGTGTACGACTGCTTTAATGAGACGCAAAAAAGACGCTATGAAACAGGCTATTACTACAGCTTTTACTTGCTGCTGATGTGTGGAGCAGCCATCTTGGATTTAAAGGTCAGGGTAAGTGAGGTTCTTCCCATTTTCCAAGTCAGAAATCTGACTTCAGTTGGTGTCCCAGTTGAATCTTTTTTTGGGGACCTTGGGAATTCTGACTTCCTGGTAAAATGGAGCACACCATTACTGTACGGACATGGAGTGGTATCAATCTCCTCATCTACACTATTGGCAAGAAAAAGCATATTTCACAAAATGGCAAAGTAAACTTTGCAAACAATTGTTGTATGAATTCCATTGTCCTAACCAAGGGTAACTCACTCCTACCTCATTTCAAAGACAAATATATAACTCAGAGTGACAAGTGGACCTTCAAGGGTGAGATGTGGTATGACACAAGAGAGGCTTAGCCAATAATGCAACTAATTCAGGTATTTTTATGAGAGGAAAGGCTCAGAGTGGATGAGGTGGAACACAATCTTTCCTCATTTCTGGAATTCCTGCCACCTCTGAGTCGGAATTGTTGAATGAAGTAAATCAACAGTCGGTGCCCCCCTGCAGGGACGCTCGCACACACACACATATGGGCGCACACAGTTTCCTGACTCACTGGTGTGGTGTTTTTTTAGACAGGTGTGTGACAGCGAGTGAGTGCGCTGGTTAAATGTTAATCCCATTAGGTGGATGTGCTGTTCATTGCTCAAGGCACAATAGGTCCCTCCACACACACACACACACACACACACACACACACACACACACACACACACACACACACACACACACACAACAACTCCTATGGTGATAGCCCTCAAACTGCCCTAATTAGGCTTAGGACTCACATCACATCCGGCGTGCTACCTCCAACCTGTGCAGGACCTCCAGCAGTTAAGCCACCATAGCTGGCATACCTGACCACTTTGTCAGGCACTTGAACCGCTGAGAGCCTGGCTGTTTAACTCTTGAGTCTTTGACCATATTAGGTTGGGTGGTCGTTAAGCTCAACTTGAGCGGATGGAAGTCGTCACATCGCTGCCTGTGGCTTCCTGCTGCATCCCAACTCCTGAACACAATTACCTGACATGTCAGTCACTGCCTGGCCAAAAGACCCGCACTTGACTTTACATAAAGGATTCAATGGCAGCTCTTAAGAAAGTTTGTGAACAGTGCATGCAAAGTCTGCCACATTTTAAATATAATAGTAAATATAATCAAATTGACATAAAAGTTTAATAATAGGGATCAAACCTTTCCATCAGAGGTGTCGCTTCTACCATGACAGTCCACGTTTCTGCCCCTTCTATCGATTGTGTGCCATTAGATCCAGAATCCAGACCCTTAACTCAAGAAGGTAAACACTTAAACTAATGTTTGGCCAACAGAGAAACATCATCCACATCCGCAACCTAACACCTGACTGTGTCACTGGAGTGGAGTTTCCCCCTCAGGGCTGTACTGTAAGACAGTGAAATTCCAAACTCAGCAACAGTGTTGGTCATCCTTTAACTCAAAATTTAGGAACACCATGGTGGGTCATGGTAGTGCTAATTTCCAACTGTTGTGAACAAGGTTTACCTTTCTTAACACTGTCAGAAAACTCTAAGGGTGATACAGACCATGCAGATATACCATGAATGAAATATACACAGTGATTATTGTCTTAATTTGCGAACTACGTCCAAATCCTGAAGGCCCTGATGCACCAAGCCATGGATCAGCCATTTGTCAATGTTAGGCCGTCTGAGAGCATCTGTTGCCCTCATTTTTAGCAGTGTTTCTTTTTTTTCTTAGCCAATTCAGCATGTTGAATCAGCATCAGAGATGTTGGTGACAGAAATCACTCTGATTTGAAGTTAAGCTCAGTGCATGAGAAGAGAAACAGAAGTGAGGAAAGTAAACAAACAATCTGGTTTCGCGCTTCGGGCGTTTGGTCAGTGACTTCTGGCATCAGACAAAAGCGGTCCTTTTACTTCGGCATGATATGTGTGCGACAGTTAAGGCAATGGAACTCCGAGTAGAGTGGAATGGAGGACGATGGATCCAACAACCACTGACCTTCTCCTGGGAGGTTGGTGTTTGCTTCCTGTAAGATTGTAAAGACAAACGCTGTTCTGTTTGCCTAAACTCAACCATGTGCATGTGTTTGCAAAATGTAACCACGTGCGTTTTGTTATTGAAAGAAATAAACGTCAATCCACAGTGCTGTACCAACGTAGTGCGTTTATCTTAAAGAGACTGTATACAAGCTGTACACTGTAACAGGCAGAATTGGACATGGCGTCCCAGACTGTCAACAACAAACACACCTAGGGTACCTTGCATGCTGTATCTCAACGTTGAAATTCCATGACCAAATTTCAATAAGTGGTGAGGTCAAAGTGAGAATGTCTTAAAACAAACAACTAATGTCAAGATGGAGTAAAACCAAATCAAACTTTAAACATTTGATTATTTTTCTTTAGCCTTTAAGCTCTTTCCCTGTTTGAAAGACCAATACAGACTACTGCAGCCTGCTGGGATGAAGAGTTATTTCCTCTCATACAGGCACAAATTGAGCCTGCTAGTTGGCCGTTGGCTTGCGGTGAGTTCAAGTGCAACTTTTTGGCCAAGACACAGGGGATGTTAGGGAATGAACGCAATACTTGGCCTTCATTGTCGCTGGTTCTTTGGTATGGTGTGTCGGGCCTAAAGGATCACTAATGAACTTAAATTTAAATCTGAGTTAAAGAAAGTACATTTATTATTAGAGATGCAAATAATATCATAAGTAATCTACTTTAGGCTCACTGCCGAGTTCAGTTTAGGACTTGATGTTACGATCCCTGATGCACACACTTAAGACTATGAGTGGGAGTAATAGTGCGTCTGTGGGTCCGAGTGGGAACCAAGGGGTTTGAAGGATAGAAAAGCAGGAAAGAGCAAAGGTAGGTAGAAAAGAAAGAAGGAGCAAAGGGAAGGCTGAGCCAAGAAGAGATGTCTGTACGGACTTAACTCTCTCCTGCCCTACTCCCTCATTTTGATGAGGGAAGAGAGAAGAGAGAAGAAGCTAACAGGAGAGTAATAACCTGACTTTAATTGAGGTGGAATTTAACTGGTCGATTGTTTTTGCAGGTACTTGCGCTTGTGGGTTAGAGTGGGAGCCATGCTGGGGGAGGGGGTGGAGGTTTAGGGAGGGTAAAAGCTTCAGTGGGGTCATCCTCCTTCGCTGGTGTTTCGATGATAGGCCCACAACACCTCCAGAGGGCTCATTGGCAACACCTGGCATCCCAATATTACTAGCATCCACTACTTCAGATTTCGTCATGTATAAATCATTATCCCTCCGTCTTCATACACAATTTTGTCAGTTAGACTTGAATCTCACTGTACTATTAATACACTTGTGTTTGCTGGATCGAATCTGTGACCATATAGGACCACTCATCTGCCTCTCTGTCTATAGATCTTAAAGTGATTACCTCACTCTTTGAGTTAATGCTAAACCTCTCCTATATGACATTGTCTAATCTTTAAGCCTCCACCAACCCAAAGACTACCATATATGAACAACTCACCAAAGCAGGAAAACAGAGGAGCACATTTTAAATAGATGTGAAGTTCGGTCTGTTTTAAAGGTGCAATTTGTAACTTTGATAAGGACAGATTTATCTTGTGTTGCATGTAAGGTACTGTACTGACAAGAAAGTGTGGGAGGAGCTTCAGAGCTAAAGTTAGACTATAAAATATCTTCATTAAAGATATTATGGATTTAAGCTAAACTTTAAGTAGATCAAGAATGAATATGTGAGGAGTGAGATGATACTCATTAAAATGCAAAGTAGCTTCTGTGATAGTTATGTCATTTATTTGTTTCAAGACAAGCAGGAGTTCCTGCGAGTAAACACTAGACGCTGTGTGTGTGTGTCTGTGAGAGCATGAGGGGGGTTAAACAAATGAGCCTTTTGGCTTGGCGCTTACTGAGGCGAGCTAAAAAGCAAACAGCATCAGGCATTTAGGCGAGCTGAAAACACACATGCATGCACACCTAGCGGATAGAATGACAGTGGGGCCTCATTGGTATGTTTCGGTCTAATAAAGGAAGTCAACTGTGCATAATAGCACGTCCCCAATCTTCAACTATTCATGCTCACCGGAGGCTCTTGTTGAGTTTTTATGTGTGTTGTGTGTATACTGTACGCATGACCTACCTGTGTGCATTTTTCAAAAGTATTTTCAAGTGAGCCAGCTTCCCTCCTCTTCCTCCTCCCCCCTCCTCAAGGCTCTGGCCTTAGGGAGGAAGTGTGTGACAGCACGGAGCTCCTGGACCTTCCAAAGGAATGTCTCGCACAGAAACGCACATGTACGAACACACACACAAAATCCAGGGGATATGTCAACTTAAGGGAAGACTGGAGATCGGAGGAGGGGTGAAGGAGAGTAAGGATGGAGGGACCATAGAGAGGAAAGGAAAGGAGAAGAGAGACCTCGGGTTGCACTCTCGCCTTGGGAGGCCAGGGAGAACAAATGTCTTTGACAGTCCAGAAATGAATTTTCCTGCCGTTGTTACAACTGCAGCCAAATACGTCAAACCCTCCCTACAGTCCCCAGACCGCAGCATGTCAAAGACAGATAAAATATTAGGAAAATACTTTATTTGAAAACCCTTTGAAGGTTCCCTAACTGAGGTGTCCCAGGGGACTTGGTATTTCTCTTGCAGATGAAGTGTTCAATCCAAACCGCTGTTTAAATCAATTTGGTATCCACTTGGCAACAGCGTTATCATTTTGTCCATCGAAGACTTATCAAGGAAGTTGCAGACTTTGTTTTAATTTTGTGATATGAGTCTTTTCTTTTGAAGCCAGGTTTGTAGCTTGAACTCTAGTTTGACTTTGTCTGAATTTTTGCGAAGTTTGCTCACTGTCTTCCTTGAGATAGAAGATCGGTACCACTCTCATGTCTGTAGGGCAGAGATGCGGGACACGAGTCACGTAACCTGACCTGAGTCAGACTTAAGTTATAAATTTGAGGACCTGCACCTTGCTTAACATACAATGATCAAAGGCTTTTATTTGATAGCACTAGTAAAAAAACGGTTTTTAGTTTCTAGTTACTAAAATGTTGAGGCAGAGGGTACTTGCTGTAGCTCTGGTTGAGGGTGTGATGCTGTCAGTAAATAGTTTGTTGGGCACAGGGAGACAGAGATCTGTGTGGGTACATGAGACCCTAAGAAAGAGGGTGGATCATGGGGAGTACCACCAGTTGGTCCAGGAGCTTCCCCTCAATGATGGCCGTTTCCAGGCATATTTTAGTATGACTCGGGGCCGTTAAACAACCTGCTGTCTATCATTGGGCCGTATAGCTCTTGGTATCCAGCAACTGCTACCTCTAGTTTCTCTTCCATTGTTTACCAACTGTAAATTGTTGACCACCACAGAAGGCCCGCCTCTCAAATCATCTGATTGGACAATGGGGAAAAAAGATAAAAAAGAGATGACGTGGGGTGCTTTTCCGCTTTAAGTTGAATTTTTTTCAACTTGAGGGATTCAATTTGTTAAACTAGCTTAGGAGAAGAAACACAAAGGAATTTTGATTAAAAAAAAAAAACAACAACACAGAAGCAGCACACAAATTATGTCAGAGGGCTGTGATTCAATGATTGCAATGTTGGTCCAGGAACACAATGTGGGATGTTGATCCAGGAAAACCTAACATTAGACCAGATCATCAGCATTTCATATGACTTGACTTGTGTTTTGCTTGACCTGAGCATTGACTTGACTTGCACATGTGACTCACTCCCACCTCTGCTTTATGGTAAATATCAAACTACATCTCGACAGCTTAGCACGAAGACTGTTAACAGGGGTCGCTTGGCTCCAATCCCTATAAAACCATGTTGTCTTTATGCTTTGGTTTTGACACAGATTGAAAAAACAAGATATAACATGTTGATTAGTTAGCTTTAGCGGTACTGTTATGTTTGAACAAAGCCAGGCTAGCTGTTTCCTTCTGTTTCCAGTTTTTTTGCTAATGCAACCGGCTGCTAGCAGTAGCTTATGAGCGTGGTATCAATCTTCTCACCTAACTCTTGACAAGAAAACTAATAAAAGTGTATTTCCCAAAATGTTAAACTCTCCCTTTCAGTCAACAAAACTACAGTGGGTGGTCAAAAAATAACAGGCATTCTTCCAGCACCCCTTTTCCATGTCATTCATTCAGTCATGTGGTCAGGAGCACAGTTCTCCTCTTTGCATCTGTAACATAAGAACAATATATTTTTCAAACCTGTCTCATATCTCCCTTTGCACATAAACCCAGAGGCTTTAGAGGTGAGAACCTGTCACACAATGAGAAACACATGTTATACACATGGACAGTCTCTGATGTACGAACGAGACCTCTTACCCGCACACGTTCGCAGGAACTCATAGCTGTGTTATGTTTTAGATGATGTATGCACAGTATGTATATACACAGGGTGTAATCAGCGGTCCGGCCCCCATAACATATAGGTTATGATATATACAGTGATGATGCAATGCTGTGTTTTAGGCCTCCCTATCAAACTACACCCTGTGAAATGTGTACTGTATAGCTTTAACTTATGCTCGCAGCCCTGTCCGGCAGAAAACCAGGCTCCCACAGGCATCAAGACAGAAAACAAGTGCAGATTTGGGCCAGATAATGCAGTCATTATTTTCTTTGAGAAGAAACAAAACACTTTCTGGCAACAAAAACTGTGTCTGGAGCCCTGCACCAAATCATATTGATTTAATATGTATAGCTTGGAGTTCAGTGAGTTAGTTTGATGCATCTTTTTCTGTATTATGTCTGTTGCTCACTGGTTTGAATTACTCCATTGTCATCTGTTCCAAATCTTTTAAAGGAATATTTGCATATTCAATATCAGCTGCTCGATGACAGCAGACCTATTAAAAGACTTGGTCTCTAAGAGTTGGTCCTCGTCCACGGCCAGCGAAGGCACCGTTTCAAGACATAATCCAGGGAAAGCAGAAAAAATACTCAGAGCACTATTTCTCTCATCTGCAGTCATCATACTAACACAAGAGGACATCCACTCTCCAAGTTCCATTAATCATAAAAGAATCAAAGAAGGTAGAAAAGAGCTTAAAAACAGATGTACGCGCATTAGCTCGCTTCATTAAGGCTGCTTCAAACTTGGACAGGTTTAAAGCTACTCTGACTCTGTCCACACTTGGCAGAGAAATCAATCTTGGATGAAACTTTGAATCCGAAAACGCAGTAACACATTGTGACCTCATGCTTCATTTAAAGTCGACTTGCTTTTGGTACCAGGTGCCTCTCTAAATTTTGTTTTCCCCTGCAAATACTCTGTAGGTGGGATGTCGTAGCAAGGTTGTGTAAAACTGCCGTGACATCACAGCAACAGCTACAGAGTTCTCTTGGCATCAATGGTAGTAGTAGTAGCAACCAAAAAGATGCTTTTTACCAGCTGATTGCAGCATGGTTTTGTGGGCTGCCATTTTTAAAAACGTGGGTCAGCGGCACAAAAAAACTGCATATAGACGATTTTACTGTTAGTAAACAATATGACGTTTTTTGGTGGGCAGGGCTTAGTTGGAGGCAAAACAATTCTCCACAGACATTAGCTAGTGCTAGCTAGCAAGTTCTGTTATCTTGTTTTAGACAATGGAAGAAGATGATACAAGCGGTGCAATCAGAAATACACATTCCAAGTGCTGGAGCGCACTCTGGCAAAAAACTGGACCGTTCATAAAGTCGGAGCACTGTCGCAAAGCACCAAGCAGTTATCCAATTCAAGTTTTGAGCCATGACTTCTTCTATTCTGGCTCCCAATAACACAACAAGACAACATTTTAAGACTCCTATGTAGCCTTGTGGTGGTGAATCATGTTTTGCCTCCAGCTAATAAAATGGCGTCATTGTGACATCGACCCTAAAAGGGTCTATTGCACATGAACATGAATTGGTCTCAACACATTTAGTTACAGGTCTGCAGCTCAAGCATTAGCATGGTACTGGGAAAATGGGACATCACAGCAGAGCAGCAGGGAATCTTGCACCGTCTGCAGACTTCACTGCATGTTCCATCACCATCTCCTCAGCCCAGGTGGGTATGGTACACTTGAATTAATCCATTCAACATGTGTTCTGTGCATGGGTGTGCATGTGTGTTGGTGTGTGTCCAGAGACTCTGGAGGTTCATCTGCGCAACACGTGCCAAGGAAGCTCTGTCATCACCTCTGCAAAGAGTGGAGGAGAGAGGGAGAAGAACGGCGAGGAGGAAGGGAAGAGCAGAGACAGATGGAGGAATATCAGGGGAGTGGAGAGCTATAAAAAGAGAGGGGAAAAGGAGGAATACGAGGGATAAGGGGGGGGGATACGGGTGGGACGTACATAGTCGAGGGGAGGGGCTGGAACTCTCCAGGGGAGGATGTGAGAAAGCTCTCCCTGTTGGGTTTAGCCCCTCCGACAAAACTGTTGGCTTGTATCCATTGAACATGGCTCCTCTGTGCCTGCTCCATCTATCATTCTGTCTCTCACACTTTCTGCCCCCCTCTCTGTTGCTCAGTCTCTCATCCATCTCTCAGAAGTATTGAAAGCAAAGCTGAGCCAAGTCCTGACACTCTCATAATCAGACTCCGAATCACTTTATTCGCCAAAGGCAATAAATGGACAAGGATTTGTTTTGGTTTGGAGACCGCTGGAGAGACACATCAACAAATAATGAATTAAAGCAAGTAAACACTGGAACACTTGGCAGCGGGGTATCAGGATGGTGCAAAATGTATAACAGACAGTGTGCTATATATATATATATCACTATAAATAAACATTCAAAATTCAAACACGGTTTTCATTTAGTCAGTAGTTCTGCTGCCGCAGAGAGGACTGTGTCCATTTGGACGTGGGCAAACTGTAGAGATACACTGAGGAGTTGAAAATATGTGGATTACTTTGAATCATTTATTCATTTCCAGACCAACTATCACAGGGCTGACACATAGAGACAGACAACCAATTACGCACCAGTCACATTCACATGTACAGCCAATTTTGAGTCACCAATTAACCTAACCTGCATGTTGGACTGTGGGAGGAAGCCGGAGTACCCAGAGAAAACCCACACTGACATGGGGAGAGCATGTAAACTCTGCACAGAAGGGCTCCCCCAGCCTGAGTTTGAACCAGGAACCCTCCTGCATACTTTTTTGTAACCCAAAACATTACCATTTTTCTAACTTAACCAAGTAGTTTTGTTTCCTAAATCTAACCATAAGTGGCGCTAACAATGTGTTTCAGCTGCGCATCACCTAGATACTCTAAAGGGTGCTCTGTGCATCGCTATGAGACAGCAAGGGCCTTGACTAGGTGTTGGTATTTTACAACCTGGTATGAGAACTGCTTAGTAGTGGCATATAAAGTGGTATAAAATAGAAATACTCAAGGAAGGGGACCTCAAAATCAGCAATAGTTACCTTTATTAGTCATCTCCTCTTATATTACAAGTCTGTCTAACAATCAGATGGTTTATTCAGACGTACGAGGTGTAACTTTAATGCCGTCTATTCTCCAGCTGCTCGCACAGAAAACATTATATATCATCATCATACCACAGTTTCACAAGTCAATAACACTCACAGCTTGTCTTTCAGTGATGTAATGACAACTCAGCAGAGTAGAACTTCTCAAACAGTGATTAGCGAGTAGAGAAGCACCAGTTTACGCTAATGAGCTGTAGCTAATGGTAAAGTGTGTCAGTGATGTAAGGCTACACCTGCCTGAGCCCTCCTGGGGCTGCTGCTGGGTATTGAATAACACCCACAGGTGGGCTCAGGTGTATGTGCTCAGACTAAAAAGAGTCAGAGAGAGACAGAGAAGTTAGAAACGAGGCGTTTTTTCACTCATCAGTGCATCTCCTGACAAATTATGTGTGAGTAAGGCTGCTACCCTCGGGGACCCATATGTTGTTTATGACCTTGCCGCCCAACATGAGGAACACAAAATACTTCCTATAATGACTCCACATCTTGTCATATCAATTCATCTCCTTGTATTTGCATTTGTACTGCGGATCCTGTTCAAACACTGTCATTACAGTGATTTACAGCACACAGACAGAACAGCTCAAACTGAGAGTATTTGGCTCGTAATGGCAACAAATGGGAAGCTGTACAGAGTGAACTTGTGACCTGTGTGTTACAGGAAAGTCTGTGTGACCATTTGTCCACCCTGTCTGCCTGTTAATGTGCAAAATTATGATTTAACATCTGTTATTTGAGGACATTCCAGCTGAACATGTTCACTCTTTATTAACTTGTTCACCATTACAGCATCTGAAGAGGTATCGATTAACCTCAGGGGTCACTTTTGCTTCCACGCAGTAAATAACCTAGGCCTCATAATTGTCAAATGACGACTATCTGATTTTGTTCTGAAGTCCTTTAGCTGCAATAAGTCTGCTCCCTCTACCTGATCTGTGTTGCTGCTCACCACGCTACATTAGAGTCTAATGAGGCATAAAGCCACCAGAGTGGTGCCATGCAGTGCTGCGCTAACCAGCTGTGCTAACCTCAGCTGATATTCACAGGGAAAGCAGTTCATATAGCATATACTGGGGGGAACACATCCCCAAATATTCATATATGCTGAAAAGGCCCCCCAAATATACTGATAACAAAATGTGGAAATAAATATTTGCGACAGACGTGCAACAGAACACATCAGCATAATGAAGCTCAGTGTAAGTTCAGTGAGGCAGACTTTCTTTATGCTGTATTCATTCATCTCTCTACCCCACTCCCACTACTTTCTCCAATCAGCTGATTATGGGTGTTAGCCCGGTTAGCCAACCAAACTTTGCCATGATCTCCTTCAGCCATTCATGTTGCTACTGCCAAATGTGAACTGCATATATCCCACTCCTCACTTCAAGGAAAAAAAAAGCATCGCGTAGTGTTGTTCCTGTGGGCTCCAGCAACGCTAAACCCCCGAGCTTGCCTGAGAAGGACTAAATGCACAAACCTGCTATTTTTAAATATCTCATGGAGAGAGACTCTCACTGCAGCCTGTTTTATTTTGTTCTGAAAATGTCAGCGTGCAACCCTCTTCTGTGGACGATAAATAAGGTGCAGACTTCCCTCCGTGTCACCAGCGATCAGGAAATACAGCAGGTGCTTGACAGAGCAGTGAGTGACAACAATCCCGCCCACATTTAAGAATACTGTTTGTGGTGAAAATGCTAGAGTCTTAGTGCCATGTCTGAAGGGTTACATTTGGTTCAAAAGGTACCATCCCGAAAGTGTTTGATGGAAACACTAGGGGCTGGTCCAAGGCAAGCCTGAGCCAGCCCTGACTATAAGCTTTATCAAAAGAAAAATCTATTTTTAAAGAGTAGACAAGCTATCAAGTTAAAAGCCATAAATTCACCCAACAACTTTGATCATATTAATATCTTTTTTACATTATTTTTGTCTGATAGCCCATGTAAAGTCTGAGTAAAGTCATTTTTGGTGTGCTGCATGTGTTATTTATGTAGACAGTAGCCTAAAACCTTATCTTTGCTGCATATTTATGTAGTTTACAATACTTGCTTATGATTGATAAGACTGACTCCATTGCTACAGCCTTCTTTGCAGGTTAGCAAATAGAGGAGAAGAGAAAAGTCATCGATTCCTGCATCTCATCATCAGAGCATCTCGTCTCTAGATCATTAATAGGGGCTTTTAACGGAACAGCAGTCCATGAACGCTGACGTGTGTGTGCAGGAACACAGACGTAAACACACACATTCATGCATGTGGCGCACCACCATAGATTTTTGCAGCCAAGCACGGCATCACCATCTCCTCAAGTATGTAAACAAAGTGATCACCGGGAGGATTAATGCTGTCTTCTACTGAGAGGTTATTTGTTTGATTGCGCTCCCAACTGCAAGATTGTGTTGTTTGACAGTGCTAAGGCCCAGTGTTTGAGTGGGTTGGAAATCGTTTAACTTTGAAGTGAGCACAGATGAAGAAGGAATAAATACACACAGAAGAAAGAGAGAAACACACACACAAACAGAGACAGAGTGATGGAGAGGGGGCGCTCATCAGGTCAGCATATTGATTCTGACCTGAATCAAAGAAGCTGATGCATCTGCACCGCACCTGGTTTCGACCTTGTCTGGACCCCTGAAGTGTGTGTGCGTGTGTCTCTGTGCGTGTGTGTGTTGCAATGACTGGGTGCCATGGCTCCTTGCTGTGTTCTTGCTAGCTCTGACTCACCGTCACTGCCTCACCAGGCTGCTGCCTTGGCATCACACACACTCAGCCACCATGGCAGCCAACTCCCACCGAGTCTGTGTGTGTGTGTGTTGAGAGAAAAAGAAAGAAAACTGAGAATTTACACGGAGATAAAGGACAAGAACTGACAAATATACATTCTGCTAATGCACAAACCATCAGCTTCCCTTAAAGGTGCTTTTTAAGGAACCTTTTAAGCTGTTTGAAGGAACATAACCATCTGCGTGCAGCAGCAGGGAAGACAGGAATTGAGATAAAACCTGCTGCTGAGATCAATGAGTCTCCAAGGACCAAAGCCATCAGAAGATGCCCCTGTGGATAAGCTCTTAATTTTATCCCAAATGCAACACCGTCTCCTGGAGCCTTTGGTTTATGTCTAATTTTGGTTCATTTCCTTGAGAGGTGTTTAAATGTTTGACACACAGAAACGCTAAAATCAGCTTATAGAACAAATGAAAGTGTCTTAAATGATAACATATTTTATTTTTACACTGGATTGAGTATTATATAAAAGAGCAGCTTGACGCACAGCTTGAAAAAAGCACGGAGGCCAGAGATGGTTCAGTTCAGCAGCAGGACTTAATGATTAATTTACCAACAGATGACAAGCCGACATGACATACACAGATTACATAAGGTTAGAGATCCCTCTGTCTACACACAAACACACACACACACACTGGGAGACTCGCAGTGTTAATGATGAACTGGTGTGGTCTGCGGTTAATTGGCTGCTTTGTGCTGGCAGTGTGTGTGTGAGAGTGAGTTTTGTCGTGCAAGTGCAGACTCACTGTTTTATGTGGGCAGAAAAGCTGCTCATATTAACACTGTGTGATTGTGCTGCATGAATTCACATGTAACAGGGGAGGTTTGGTAAAAAGGTCATTGCATTTTCATTCATAAAGCAGGTGGCCCATAAAAGTATGAACAGGAGGTGCTTTTTGAAGGAAGTAACACCTAATATTGTCACAAAAGTAAAACTAAATATGATTAGTTTCTAGCATATGAAATGTACTTAATGGTAACAGCTGAAAGTCCCCATCAAGAGGTCAAATGATCACACCTGGGGCAGGGAAGGCAGGACACGCCCCCCTCAGGTGCAATCACTTCACCCAAACGAGAGGCTACATATACCACCTTGCTCCCTTTGCTCTGTTTCTGACTTCAGCCATGTTGTGTGCATTCTAGCTTAACGCACACACATACAAAGATTTCTGAAAAATCTACAAGGGAAACAAAACTGCTCAGCACTTTAAACCTTGGACTCACCTCTGTGGGGCTTTCAAACACAAGCAGCCTGAACACTAGAGATTTAGAATCCAGCAAAACCAGAAACATTAGATATGTCCTTGGTTACAAGTTTAGTTATTTATTCTTCTACCGAGTGTTTTCCCAAAATCAAACCAAGTTCAAACTGTAACTGATTGTTGGTTGGGCCAAGAAGCAGAGCATGAAAGTCTGACACAGACATACATAATTATACAAAATAACAATCCAATAATATCAAACCCAGATTATTTGTTTATTACCTGTACTTGGTGTAATTAATTGTTTTCCACAATCTTAATCAATTTAGCTGAATAAACAGATAAAAGCCACTGACTGCGCTCAGGGGAAAAAAATTGGATCTAATCCTGGAAAACAGGATTCCCAGGCAACAGACATTCAAACTACCTCCTGTTTGTAAATCCTTTATATCCTACCACATGCATGCAATTCTCTGAGTTGCAGGGCTGCAAAACTTCAAAAGTTCCTTTGGTCTACCAAATTCAGCACACTGCCAGCTTAATGCATTAGAGTAGCACAGCTGTCAGGACAGAGACAAAGACTGGGCGATGCTGCACTCTTCAAAGTGTGTGTTTTTGAGAGATATAGAGGCAAAGAGAAGGTGGACTATTGCATGCAATGTTTCTGTAAGTTATTAGTAACTTACTAAAATGCTGTTTGGTTACTTTTTGACTCAATTGAACCTGTGTGTTTTAGGGATCTTATCCAAACCATCCCACCTGGGCCCTGCGGGCTCTGGGTGGACCTGCACATCGGTACTATGCTGTTCTTTTGCCTTAATAATGATTAGTACCACCAAAAAAACACCCCACAAAAGCAGGGGTCGGCAACCTTTACTATTAAGAGAGTCAAAAAACAAGAGCTGCAAAACACATTTGAATAAAATTAACAGCCTATTTAGTCTAAATTAGCCCATCAACACTACAAACTGGTCTTAATGAGCATTCATTAATATGATTTACTACAAGGTGGCTACTCTGCTGCGGGTTATTTATAAGTATTTAGTACTTTAACTTTGCAATGTCGGTGGTGAAAGCAAATGAATCTGTCCACACACATTAAATCCTCTATTTCCCTCCAAGACCTAATTTTTTGGATTTAGAAACCATAGCTAGCCTCGCTAGAGAGACTCCGGGGTAGCCATGCTACTGAAGTTCAGCAAAATTTAGAAGAAAAGGCACCAGGTCGTAGACGTATGATGCACATTTTAGTTGATGAAACGTTAAAACATTTTTTAATTTTATGTATAGGCTACGCATTTTTACAGTTCTAATAAGCAATAATCACTTAAAAAACAGGAATGCCTAAAACAATGACGAATTAAAATCTGAATGTTAAAAAATAACTTATTAATATCCGATTAATTTGTGTCAAAACCGCAAGGAGCCAATGGAGAGGGTCTAAAGAGCTGCATTCACTCCCCCTGCACTAAAGGTTTAGAAGCCATAGGTTTGTACACATTTTCTCCTGTAGCTGAAAACAAGTCAATGTCTCAGAATTTCCAGAATAGTGGGAGAGAAAATGTTTAATTTGGGGAAAAACACGATATGGAGATATATCGCATATATCAGAAGCAACATCTAAAACACTGTCACTTCACATCAGTGGACAGTAGCACGATGTACTTTCCCAGGCTACTTGTAAAGCCTGGTAAAATAATCAACCTGCTGTAGATATGAAGAACTGTATTTATGGTATGCACATTCAGCAACCTGTAACCATGAATCAGTCTGGTACACACGCTAAATAAATGGTAATAATTAAATGAAACCTACAGTGGGGAGAGAGGCAGAGAGTGAGACTGATGGGAGGGAGACAGGTCATTTGTGTTGAGGGAAAAACTGCTATAATGGACCCCGAGGTCAGTACTTATTTGGAGGTTTGAGGTGAGGGTGGTAAAGGGACACATGAATGAAAGGTTAGAAGAGGAAAAGACAGAGGTAGAAGTGAAAGAGACTTCTGTGTGTGTGCTACACTCTTGCTTGTTGCCAAATACAGTAACCCTGATGAGAAAGGAAACAAAGCCAAATAAAAAGGTACACGTACACAAGCATGCGTGCATATCATGCTGCCACAACACATGCGCTTACCCACCTTGCACACCCAGTCCTCCCAGATTCCTAATGAAAGCTTTCATTATGCGTGTATGGCCACCACTTAGAGCGTCTCGCAGACTAATGATACCTATTTCCACCACTCTAAATTCTGACACCAAAGACTCCCACCGTAAATCACTCGCTACTCATTGCACTAATTAATAAAGCCGTGCCAGACTTTGTGACTCTGGGGGAGATTTAATAATGTTCACAGAAAAACCTTCAAAGTCAAACTTGATTATCAAAACGAAGCAGTCTGGGAGTTTGTTTTTGCTGATTCGGCAGAGGAGCACAGGAGCTCAATGGGTGTTTTGAATGCGTTTATGCTTGTGCATATGTTTACCTGAATGTGTGCATTTGTGGCCTTGGGGTTCCAGACCTCTCAGTGGGAATGCACCCTCGTAACTGCCGAGGTCAGAGCTTGGTGACCCCTTTGCTACCAGGGAGGTCAAAGGTCATCCATCCTCAGGGGAGCCAGTGGCGACACCCAGGACCTACAGGCTTGACTCAACAGTCTGGACACTACATCGAACTTGACAGCCCAAACTTCACCCAGGCAACGTCCAAGGAAGAAAAAAAAAAGAATTTCATTCATCCAAACAGATTAATTAATTGCATAAATTGCATCGTGTTGGACGGCGTCTGCTGAATAACCAGCTCTGGGACCCTGCAGACGGACTCTTGGCCTCTTTGCAACTCGCCAGGCTCATTTAACCCGCTATTAGCCTGAGGCAACAACACAGGGTGACCTCAGTTCACCACAACCAAAACAAAGACATTCACAAGGTCGCGTGTGTTACATTAAACGGTTCTGAAATGTTTTGGAGCCGACAGAAACTTGCAGAAAATAGTGAGGTAGCAGTTTCCTGTTTTCTTGCCAAGAGCTCTGAGAAAAAGAAAAGATTTAGAGGTTTCTTTCCACAACTTTTATAACCACCCTGGAAAACTTTGGCATACTCACTGCTTTATATCTTGAAAGCACAGAAAGCGTTCTGAGATACTGTAGCTAATAACACATTTAGACACGCGAGCTGCTTGGCTTTATGGACGTCATTTTTAGTTGGTGCACCACTATGGTCTATTGGATAGATTGGCATGATATTTTGTACATTCATTCAGTTATCAGAGGATAAATCCCACTTGCTTTGGTCATCCTCCAACTTCTCTGTTTGTGCCACCATGAGCTTGACATATGAAAATATCTCAGCAACTATAGGATGAATTGCCACTAAATTTGGTATGAACATTCATACATCCCAGAGAATGACTTGTAATCACTTTGGCAATCCTGCAATTTTAAATCTAGCGCCATCAACAGGTACAATTTGCTTTTATGACCGAACACTTGAAAATCTAATGACATTCCTATCAGCCTCAGCTGTACTTTGTCTGTAGTGGTTAATAGCAACTGTTAGCATGCTAACATGCTGAATTAGTGCGAACATTGTTAACATTTTACCTGCTAATCATCTGGGGCGAGTTGCACTAAACACCTAAAGTTAAGATTTTCCTTAAAGTCGTAGTTAAGGTTTCCTCAAAATAAAATTGGTTGCACAAAACACCTTAACTCCTCTCCTTAAGGTTTCCTTTAAATGATCACTTAAGTATTTTTTATTTTTTTTTCCTTGTCTTGGTCTTATACCAATTGAATCCCTGGACCGCTGCACAAAAGACCTTAGCAACCAAAGCAGGGTAAAAACAAAACTTAAGGTACATCTGGCTCTATCTTAACTGCAGCATGACCAAGTTTATGGTGATAAATAAAATAAACTAACACACCCCAAGAAGAGTGTTCTGCGACCTGGAGGAACCCAATGGATATGCTCTTGATTTGCCACGACAGAGTGATTCAATGTTCGTTGCAATTTCTTCCTACAATCATTTTTTGTTTTCTGGTATTTGAGGATCAAATTTACTTTAGTTTGTGCTTTCTATGACTGTATTCCTCTAGAAGAATAATCTTTTCCTCCGCTGACCAATATGGTTTTCTTGTCTCGTCTTTTCTGCCATTTTTTCCATTATCTTACTATAACTAACTATTGTGAGATGAAAACAGTCAAGGGCAAACAATCTCCATGGAGACTTTTACCACTATAAAATCTTTCAAATGAGTTAATGTTTTTCCTTAAAGAAACCTTCTAAGGGATTCTGTGCAACTGTGTAAGTACCTCATCTAAGGAGAAATTAAGCCTAAAGTATAATACTTAAGGAGAAAACTTAAGGTGTTTTGAGCAACCGGTCCCAGGATGTTAGCACTGTCATTGTATGCATCTTAGCATGCTGATGTTAGCATTTTACATAAAGCACCTTAGTAAACAAATACAGCCCAACAGAGCTGCTAACATGGCTATGAATTGTTAGGCTACATCCACAGTAGTGCGTTTGCATTTTCAAACGCATAACTATTGCTACTTCATCGCCTAGCTTCAACACCACCAGCATATTAGAACCCCTAAAATGGAGACTTTGGAAAAATGTTGCTGACCCCGTTTTGGTTTGAAAACTCTGGGGTTGCATTTTAATCTGGACAGGCAGAAACAGAGACTTTTGAAAATGATGATGCAGACACCCACGTGTGCTTCCCAATAGGGTTTTATCAGTCATGATGTGTCAAGCCAAAAAATTATAGCTGGGCCTACCTACCTTTTTCTGGTTTCATCTGTCTTGTGTGGGTACTCCTTTCCCATTATGGATTCTCCTGGTGATGGATAATGCACCTGGCCAATACCCATCTAATATTTTGCTGTATTCACTTCAGATTCACGCCTAATCTACGTTTTTTGACGCCTAAACCAACTTGTTACTTATAGTAACAGTTCCACCTCATTGTCAGTTCAAGCAAAGACATTGCTGTTCATCCTTTGTATTCTTTTCTGTAACTAAGCAACCAACTGCAGACAATCGGTACCTTATTTACACCAGCACCCAGTGTACATGAATGGTCATGCAATATGTGTTTTCAGGTGTTGGTATGAACATAGACTTTCTGAAATGATGCTAAAATAGTTGCATGTACTGAGATTTTTAAACATCAGGCCATTCCCTCTGTATGTATCACCCTAGTAAATAGTGAGTTCATGTTGGTACAATGCAAAACAACCTGCCTATTGACTTTTATTTTGATCGACCTTCAACACAAAACAAGGCTGCCTAAAAGGATTCATGTGCAAATTTGGTTTCGAAACACCCTTTTTGCCAAAGTCAATCAGATTAGCACAACTTAAAGTGTTCAGTCGGAGACTAAATAGGTTGGCTGTTGGTTTGATGGATGTGCATTTCCTGCCAACCGGCTCCCAGTCTAACACAAAACCATACATCATGTTTGATTATGTCCCTCTTTGTGCGCCCTACAACTCTGACACCTCCGCTAGTTAAACTGATTGCTACCAAGAAGCGTCACTGTCTTAAGTATGCAGCTTTTAAAGTCACATTAATGTGCCGACCAACAGTCTGATAATCACATCACAGCCCTCTAATGTTGTTACTGGGCTCCATCCAAATCCAGTTTTCAAGGCAACTTGTTTTATGCATAGCTAATCTTGTCATTTTGAATAAAAAGACAAGGTTTCAGTCAGTAATTCACTCCTGCTCCAGTCTGCACTTGAACCAAGACCACCTAGGTGATATTTTCGAGTCGATCGGTGCTGCAGCCATCCATGTGGAATAAAGACACTATTCATTGACTTTCTGGCCCGATTACTGTTGACTTAGGCAGAGAGGGAAGAAAACACGAAAACATATGCTGATTTAGACTGCTTCAGAACCTCCGGCCCTGCCTGAATGAATTTAAATGTGAGCTGTCTAGCTCTAAATAACACAATTTGTGAACGCTATCAATGACAAATGACTAACATAAAGCGTTAATGCATAAAACAGCATTCCCTAATACTGAAAAAGCACATTTAAAAGGATGGCTTCTTGCTGACTGAAAATAATCTGTTCTTCTTTGACCTATCCACAGTATTGTGTGATCTTAAAGTGTGTGTAAACCCCTCCAGTTCTGCACAGTTTGTCCCTGACACCCTCTGATCCTTTGTTTACTGCAGATCATCTCTTCATGCGCAACTGTGTCCTGCAGAAAGCCTATGCTTGTTATTCACACCCGATTGACTCACAATAAAACCCAACGTTGCACCAAGCTCTCAGTCCATACAGCAGCACAGCCACTCTCTCTGGGCACAGAGGGAGGTTGGCTATAGAAAGGAAGGAGGGAAATGACCATTGTGTATAACATAAGGTGCAGCCTGTACCATTTGCCCTTTAGCTCCACACTAACATGCCCATTTCTGTCAGCTTGTTTTGGTTTGGGAGCAGGACGACATCTTCATAAGATTAGTGCCAGAGTGTGAAAGGTCACGGAAGGACCCATAATCTCAATTTATAAGCAGTATAATGCTCCCATTTTATATTATGGCAACTGACATCATGGGATATTTTAATTACTTTTCATAAAGATCACATGAACATCCCATTGTCGGTCTTTAAAAATACAGTGACGTCCAACTAAAGCCTCTACAACCTCTAAAGGACCTTTAAGAGGCAGTAAAAGTCAGATTTTCTCATCAGTGACATGAAATTATAGTTAGTGGTTAGTTGCGCCTTGTTATATACAAGACACATGGAAAGTCTGAGGACTTCAGATGAGGCAACATGGCAAAAAAAAATGTTTAAAAAGGTGGAGGACAGCCCTTGGGTTACAGTTAAAGAAGCTCTATGTGATATTCAGAGCATTGCTCTGTAAAGATACGGTGGAGTAATGGCATCTTGAACAAAGAATGAGTGTTGCAATCTGAATTCCTCTGTTATCACACCATTATGCCACCTCGCTGTTTTGTATAGGAGGTACAATTGTGGAATGGGGGGACAGTGTTTTCTCATCTCTGAGTTGGGAACGGAAGTAGTAAAAGCACCGAAACGATGTCTGTTTAAATGGGACTGCCAGCAGGAAAGTAGCTGATAGCAGTTAGCGGCTAACTCAAATAGGACAAACAGAGGCCGAAAATGTCAGCAAATTGGGAAAACAGTGAGATCAAGGAGCTCCTTAGCCTCCGAGCAGAGGACAAGATCAGCTGCCATTTAACAGAGATGGTAAATGATCGTTATCGCCATGTTATGCCATTGTTATTGTTTAGAAAGTGCTGCTGACACATGTGTTGTATAAAGGGGGGCCCATCATGCCTCTTTTGGCTCCGCAATGCCAGCATTGACCTCTGTGTAAAAATGCAAAGGCAGCATGAAGAAGGGACTTTGTAGCGGCTGATAGCGCCACCTCTGTGTAAACAGGATAATAGATACACTCTAATATGGTATAGAGCTCCTTTGGGGACCTGTCAAAATATCTCAAAGCCAGTGAGGTTGCAATTTATATTTCTGTATATCTATAGTGCGACAATAGTGCTACAGTTAAATACAATATGGCACAGACGTAAGAAGTGATGTTTCAGGATGGTTAATGGTCAATCCTGGCCTCAATTTGACTGACAATCTGTGACACGCCAGACATTCTTGAAATATCACTATATTTAATGTCTAAAATCCCTCCTGGCCAGTATAGAGATGGGATCAACACTTGGTTGAAGTCACTGCTGTAAAATAAGGTTTAACTAGGCTAGTTACTAAAACCAAGGCTTCAATTTCTTTTTCCAACCATTTTGTTTAAACAAATAGTTTAGTAAATACACCAAAACACACAATTGTGTTTGTTGCTATTTCAGGCAAATTAAGCTATTCCAGTATTGTGATTTTGGGGATTATAAAACCACATTTAATGACTAAATTGTGCAAAAATGCTGGAAAAATTCAAGCGGTTCTCTTGCTATTTCTTGGCACTGTATGCAGCTATCAAGTACACATGAAAGTCTCTGTCACAGAGTTCTTGTTTTAAAGGGAATCAAGTTTTTTACACCAACTCATGAAGCTAATTTTAGCTTAATTAACTAGGTGTCTACAGCTGAAAAAAATCTGCCAGCGACAGCTGTAATGTCAGCACAATTGACGGTTACTGGTTAGAAGTGAGAAGTCTGCTTTGGTCTTAACTTTGTCTCAAATCAAGGAGCCACTATTTTAAAACTCACAGGGATTTTGGGTAGTAACTTTTATTCCTTTATCACTGAACCGTAAGAACACAAAGCTTGCATAGCAACAGTGACTAAGGGGGGTGAGGCTTAGTCCGTTCCCCTTCATGTGTAAAATAACTGAGAAACATATCAGCTAAATGTGTAAACAAAGTGTTAGAGATGAAGTCAAGCAGCTCAGCAGCAGCGCAGACTGTGATGACGGAGGCATTCACAACAATTACAGCAGCTGAAGGGGGGTCTGAATTATCGTAGCTTGATTAACCTCGTTTGCTTGAGTGACCACGAGCGTGTGCACGCACATAGACACATGCATGTGTTTTCTCTCTGTGCACAGCCTATGTATGCTGTCTTTTGTGTGTGCATATATGTGTGTGGGTATAACTGCCTGCTGCTGCAGTGGCGTTCATTAAAGCAGTACCAGCGGCGTGGCCCCCTGGAGCTAAAAGCTTAATGTAAACATAAAGACCTGGCACTAACAGGACCGTTTTACACTCAGAGCCTCTTCAGATGTGAGCTGCAATGCATGAAGCTAACCGCACATCCATCACATCAAGCAAATTTATTTAGAAAGCCTTTTTTAAAGAAATAAACAGGTTAATTAAAAGGTGGCGTGCAGAGCAACAGAGACATCACTCCACAGCCTGAGGGTAGATGTGGGCCAACATCGACCACATTAAGAGAGGCATTGTAAGTGATGTGGCGAAAGTTTGGCACAGTTGTGAGAAAGTAGTAAGAGTGCTGTACAGTAGGCTCATTAATACAAAGGGCTGCATATTAACAAGAGATGCTCCAAATTCTGCACACAGGGTCAGCCTGCCCTTTGTTTTTCAATCTGTGCATACAGGATTAAGTGTGCCGCATGTTCATTATGTGGATTTACTGTACACTGTGATTATTTGGAGGTCAAGAGGACACAAAGACTTGAATTGTCAAGGTATTATTATATCACAAACACATTTGGTCATAGTTTTCCCAGTATGTCGCCACAATGCACATGTCCTAATAAAACATTATAATGCTTTTCAAAAAGCCATTTTAGAGGTGTTAAGATTGTGCACAAAGTTTGTGTACAACCTCTTTGAACCAGAATCAAAAACAGACTGTCCACATGGCCACTTTCCTGAACTTTAAAGGTATAATATATAATTTTTCTGGATTTAAATGGTTTATTGAGTTGTGCACTTACATTATGCCAAGTGTTTTCAATAATGTTCAAACCCAGAGAAATTTGTAATTTTAATTAAGGACATGGTCCGTGTCATGTGGTCGCCATCGCCTGTCAGTGGCGTCATATCCCCCTTGCGTTGTCTGCAAGACTGTTTCATGAATGGACTTTTTTCCTAAAATTTTTATGATACACTTCTTAGATCATGTTCATTTTTAACTATTTGTTTTAACGGGATTAAGAATTTTAGTCATCAAACGTCTGGTTCTCAGAGAAATAAGCAAAGCAAGCGTTTGCTGCAGCTCAGCTCCAGCCCCCTGCTGTGCCAAACAGCATTGGAAAAACACTGATTTTTAACATCAACTGCTTTATTCAGTGTTTTTACCGGTTTTAATCACCTAATTAATTTGTCTTGAAAAGGAAGACACCTCTGTGGATAATTCAGCTCCAGGTATAAACCTCCTAAATGTCTGGATTTTAAGTTATTAAAGAAAAAAGGTGAGTACAGATTAGCAGGGGCTGGGCTAGCAGCCATTCTGCAATGAGCCGCACAGCATAAGAGAAACACTGATTTTTAACCCTGATTCTGTTTTTACGGCACTTGTTTGTTTGCGGCACTTGACGTGTCACATGATGCGCCACGGCGGCGCCACTGTGTTTTCGTCTTGACAGGGAGAAACTGACTGCAGTGAAGGCATTGGTCTGTCTTGTTATTGTTTTTGATTGACACCCTTTGTGTCAGAAAATTACATAGTACATTTAACAAAGAGGTTTTTCTGCCTAAACCTGGTGGCAGAGCAGAAACAGTCACATAGATCATTTTTGTAACCGTCAAATGCATTTTTAGAAATACATTTACAAACACTGTGGTCTTGCCAATAAAAGCAGCACACTAATAATGGTAATTTAAGAAGGCGATGACAAACAACCTACTCTGCTGTGCAGTTTGAAGGACTTATAAGTGCTTATTAGCTTTCTTCCAACAGGGTTCCACTTGCATGCAAAGCCTTTACATGTCGGATTAAAGAACCATGCAGAATGTGCCGCTGAGGACTTTCACATGGGCAGCAGTGTGTCCATCCAGTCACATGTTTGCCAAGATCAGATAAGTCCATAGTATCACTATGAGCGCTATAGGGCCAATCAATCTGCAACAGGACAACATGTTGTCTCTCACACACAATGTCCAAACTGAGAGCTGTATGTTTGTGCTTGATACCCTTACGCCCAGCTATTATCGTCTCACTGTGCCCTGTTGCTGCTTTTATAATAGCTAGATAATTACATCTTGAATTGGCATAATGTCAATATCACGCCATGGTGTTTGCATTCCCAGCTCACCCACTTTAACAACATGTATCTCTGGAGTCAAGCTGGGTGTGTTGACATTTATTTCTTTCCTGTTCTGACTCTGTGTAGACAAGGAGGGGGACCAGTCAATTAAACGATTTGATTTCAAAACAGTATATCCATAGATAATGATGGTTTTGTACTTCCTTAAACCTCAACAGACGGACACATCTTATAAATGACTGTGTCCACTTTACATTCTGAAGGGTTTTCTTCTAACCTTTTTAATTTTGATGACCTTTATGGCAGCTGAATGCCAAATTCCCCCCCAAATTCAGTGCCCAGTGCTCTGCCCAGTGGGTCGCTCACTTTCCGCAGTGCCCTTTCTGGCTGACTCCGCCGGGATTTTCACATTATGCAGAAAGACGCTTTGCATCGATTATCTGCCAGACGCACAGACACACGGACGGACAGACAGCTGCGTCTGAACTCTGAGTGACTTTTCTTTCGTCCTAGAGCGAAAGCCCATCAGTCTCAGCTTGTAACTGTCAAGCTGCAGCTTTCCTCCACCTATCAGACCTTGAAACACATGTGCACCTGTGGCACTGAGAGTTTATTTTAACATCCTTCAGCCCGTGGCACAGTTTCACTGCTATCTTCAGGCCGTTTTACAGCTTACAGCAGAATTATGCTTTATAGATACGATGTGATTTATGCTCAAAAACACACCTGATGATTAATTTATGGAAAGAAAAGAGTTTCCACATAGAGGATGTTTCCACTCTCATCCCCAGTGGTTCACCATGCGCACTTCATTGTTTCAAATAAACCCTTTGTTACTGCAAAAAGCCTAAATAGATGAACCCCCGGGGCTGAAAGCACTTTATTCCTAATGAAATGAAAAATTCCAAACATTATCATTTATAGAGCATGACCTCTTTTCTTTGAATAGACATCCTGAGACATCCTGCATTAGGATAATGCTCTGACTCGTCTGACCACAGTGGCCTTTATGCAAATCATTTGTGACGGGTTCACCAGTCTCCAGTGGTTACTCATCTCATTACCATGTCCTGTTTGGTAACTCTCCAAATATGTGGACTTCAGGCAAAAATAACTGAATGTCACTTATTGGAAATGACAAATGTGACCTGAACCGTGTCAGATTCAAACTAAATTCCAAGTTTTAATCAGACAAGAATTACACAATTATAATGACGTAACCTGTGAATCCGTTCAGGATCACCAGGATGATGACTCCTCAGGTTCTTCCTCACCACGGACACCGATCGATTGCGTATGTAACAGTGCAGGCTGGCATGCTACCGACACTGCAGCAGCATGACGAGGGAGGAACAGGCCCGCGGCAGGGATTAGGGATGTAAAAGCAATTATAGGTTTATGTAAACCACATTTACACAAGCCCAGCCCACACTCAAGCCTAATGTTCACACAGCTCCCAATTTAACACACACAGATACAGACATGTGAAGACAGAAGAACCTGCACACAAGAAAGTAAAATGAGAACTTTGTCTTTCAACTTGAAAAGTGATGCTGCCTGCGCTCATGCAAACAGAACATTTTTATTATGAGCCAAAGTCAAAATCATTATTTTTCTCTTCTCTTCAAAGCAGCATTTAGACCATTATTTGTCATCATTTTAAATTATTAAAAAAAAGTATATAACCACTGGAAAGATGGTCTTATCATATATATATTTTCATATATATTTTTGAAATTAGCGCTACATGACCAGAGCGAAAACAAAGGAAAACGGCTGTGGCCCAGGAAACAATATGATCAACAACAACATGATCTCAAATTAGTTAAACAGTGAGTTAAAATTTGTTTCTGAAAATATTTTAGGGGAGAAAGAAGCAACGCAGTAACATTATCTTGGTTCATATTTGATCAGTGCTGCTTAGTTTTACTGTCTGATCTTAATTTAATTCAACTTTTGCTTTTACAATACAGGAAACAATATGGCGCCCACTTCCTGTTCACAAACTCTCATATTACAGCCAAACAGTGCACTAAAATATGTTTCTGAAGACATTGTAGATGAGAAATAGGCAATACAGTGACAAAATCTTGGTTTATATTTGATCAGTACTGCGTAGTTTTGACATTCGATTGGAGTTTAGTCTAAGTTTGAGAGTGCAAGGAAGAGGGGCGGGTCTCTCTTTTGATCTGCTCAAAAATGTGGGGGTAAAATCTATAGTTTGAGCAACAACCAGGCCCCCAGGAAATAAGCTTAAAAGTCATTTTTTGTTGTGGCCAAACCGTGGTTTTACAACTTCTGGGTCTGCCCAAAAACACTTTTACACTGTAAAAGAGACATCCCCCCATGAAATGACTTCTTTCGCTGACTGGATTTGATCTATTTGGTGTAATAACAATTGGAAGAGCCACACAGTTGAATCATTTTAACCCCTGAGCAATTTAGCGGAGTAGCTGCTTGGCCAGCGGAAGGCTCTAGTGCGCATACTACTAGGCCCCCTGATGCAGAAGCAGTGCTGATCCACCCATCCATTTATCCATTTTCATCCGCTTATCAGGGGCCTGGTCGCAGGGGCAGCAGGCCAAGCAAAGCACCGTCTGACGTCTCTCTACTCAGCAACACTTTCCAGCTCCTCCTGGGGGACCCCAAGGCGTTCTTAGGCCAGATGAGATATGTAATCCCTCCAGCGGGTCCTGGGTCTGCCCCGGGGCCTCATACCAGTGGGACGTGCCTGGAACACCTCTAATGGGAGGCACCCAGGGGGCATCCTGATCAGATGCTCGAACCACCTCAAGTGACCCTTTTTGACGCGAAGGAGCAGCCGCTCTACTCCAAGCTCCCTCTGGATGTCTGAGTAAGATGTCTTTCTGTCACTACCCAGAGCTCATGACCATAAGCGAGGGTTGGGACTTTCATAGAAATGAATGGAGTCCCGCCTCCAACGCTGTATCCAGTTCTCTTTATACATCCATAGCACCAGTCCTAAAGCCAGGGAAAACATGAGCTAGGAGAGAAGCAGGCAAATCTGGTGAGATGGAGGGAAGTTTATCACACTTTATTTACACATACTACCCATATTGTTATCATACACTACAAAGCTGGCTGAAAATTGGCAAAGTGCCCCTTTAAATGAAAAAAGGGTGTCAAGAAAATTAAACGTAATTACAGGGTTCAAAGACTTCCTTCATGTGGCTGTGGTTAGAGAGAAATAAAAAACAGTACTTGAAAACTGATAAACTGGTTTACTCTTTGTGAGAACTGTAAATGTCTGAGAGGATAAACACTGACAATAAAGGACACAGTTGACATAACTTAGACACGGGGGGGAAGTTTCCTGAACTTAATACCCATTTCCTTTTTACATGCACAGAGAAGATTCCCTATGAGTCCCTGAAGGTTTGCTGTCAGCCACGGCTGAAGCACCGGTGGGTTAAAAGCCCCTCTACAGGCAGGTCTGCTGAGACCCACAACATGGTTTATCTGATAATGAGATATCCACCATGGACAAAAATGTAAAACCTTCCTTGTCACCTGGATTTTTTAAAATTACCTAGCCTCCTGAGACCCTGTGTCCTCATATGAGGACATCACATTTTGGGTTTAGTTGACCTTATACTTCATTCTACTTACTTTGGACCTGTTGTCCTCGTTTGTGGACACTTTTTCATGTGTTTACTTTTTTTTGTGCCATCTAGTATACTAATACACTAATCCATGTAAAACAAGATGGCAGCCGTCTCTGCCAAGTCAGTCTGCAGCCGAACCCGACACAAAAGTGGACAAGGTCCAAAACCTGATCAGATTTTATGGTTGAAACTTGTTTATTTATGATTAATAATGTTTGTAGTTTGATTAATTTGGCCAATTTTAGCAGTAACAAGCTAAGACACTGTTAATTAAAAAGTACTCGTTTGAGGACATTGGGACTTAATTATCGCTGACAATGTTTCCTTTTATTTCTATCAGCTCCCACTGATCCCAAATAGCTAGGAGAAATTAAAAATGCATACCAAACAAATATGCCTTAATATGTCTAGAGCATGAATACTCCATCAAGTCTATATGTTTTAATGAGCCACATACAAGTGACTCATTTCATTCAGTGCCAGCGATGGAGATGAATGAATATAATGCTCTGTGGCCTATATCCTGCAGCCTCGACTATATACTCCTCATTATCACAGATTACACAAAGACAATACACAGACAGTGAGCAAATAACTGTTCCAACCCCTCCTTCCACTGACAGGACATCATACCCCCCTCCTCCGTCCACACACACACACCCTTCATTTTACATTTGTCGATATTTATCTTAAATGACTTGTAATGAGGACATGGCCAAATTCTGCTCAGGGACCCTTCTAGTGGATATACATTAAGACAGCCTCTCGAATCATTAGGCACCCCCCTTCCGACCCCTCCATCATTATCTGCCTTCATCCTAATAATATACAGACTGAGCCATAGCCTTAATTTGACCCCCATCCCATCCCAACCCCTACCTCTGTCTGTATGTCCAGATGATGCGGGACAGCTTTAGAAACAATGGAGAAGCTTTCAGGGCCCCCCCGTCTGCACCGTCTCTTTGTTTACATCCTCCTAATTATGAACCCTGTGATAGATCGTATCTCAGTGTCAAGGCCGCTGTCTGAGTTTTGACAAGTTTCAAAAGCAGTGACTGAGATTGATCACGTGATTATGAGAATTTTCACTTTAAGCAAATAAAGAGTCCACAGACAGTACAAGTATATTTATGTCAATGTAGCTGTAGCCATTATTATACAAATACTGTATGTATAAGTCTATCTAAGAGTCTAGTATTGGACAATATGTTACTCATTTTTATGGAACATAAACATCTTTACTATTCAGTTTCATAAGGTATCCTATCACCGATTGCTTTTGGGTTTTAAAATAGAAAGACTTTATAGGACTATTTTATTTTCCCACGCCGCTAACACTCACTCCAGGCTAACCGTTTCTAACAGTTGCTAACACTTTGCATACATTATGTTGAGCATTAAACATTATTTTAGAGGTGACACATTATGCAAGGCTTTTATGCATAAATAAGTGTCTCCCTCAAAACTGATGAAATACCATCCTATTGTATCCATAGCAATTTTCTGTACCTCTGTTCTAATTTAAGGCTTTTTTTGCTTTTGTTTTTTAAATATGTGTGTTGCACATGTGCATATACACAGCCAGCAGCAGCAGTGTCCCACTGTTCAACCCCGACACACCGTGAGGATGAAAAACAAAATGAGTAACCAACTGTGTGGATGTAAATGAGATGGACTGGGGCTCTAGGGAAGGAAGGGCTGTTGCCAGAGAATGCCACAGCAGGAAGCCAAACTGTTTGACAGGTTGTAACTGACATGACTAGCTGACTTCGCTACCAGCTGATTGGCAGTTGAAACACGTGTCTTCCATCCTGCAGTAGCTGCTGGTAACTTGACAAGTTGAAGCCCTTTTTCTGACAAGTTTGAAGTCCGTTCTTTACAACACCTTTGAACCAAACCATGGCAACATCAGTCAGCTCCAGTGTATGATTTTAGACAGCGTGCTGGTGTTGTGGAATCAAAAGATGCGTGACGGGTGTGACTGGTAACACAACAGCGTCGGCCTCCAGTGTGACATACAACATTATAAACAGTAAAAATGGTGTTAACATGGCAACAACAATCAGTTATAACCTCGTTACATGGCGACTGATCCTGACCTCTGCTCGAAGGGTAAGCAGCTCATTGTTTTCCCAATTTGTGGACATTTTACTTCGCTGTTCTTCTTTGAGTTAGCCACTAACTGCTATCAGCTACTTTCTAAATCTCCTGCTTTAGGTCGCACACATAACATGTTGTCAAAACCTCACACCTGTGCTGTCCATGATCCCGTCTTGCCGGCTGTCGCATTTACACAGACATCATTTCAGTGTTGTAACCTCCAGTGTAAAGGTGAAACAACTCTCTCCCCATCCTGCGATTGTACCTTTTATACAGGACGGCAAGGCGGAATAACGGCATGAAATTCCCGCTTTGAAGGGGCAGTGTAAAAGGGGTTTGAGTTGCAGGTGACACTGAAATGGGCCATTTTACACCGCTGCAACAATCGCATACCATTTCGTCTTGTCACAAATCTTTGTTCTGAACCTCGCTTGAAATGTCTAATTTTCCCCTTTAAGACTGGATTGTAAAAAAGTATATAAAAAACTGACTCTAGGGAATGCCGATGTTGGTCCGTGCCATCCATTGTTGCCATATCAACTTTATAACTAGTATGTTAATGCTTACAGCTTGTTGTGCTGCTTTCAAGTGGCTACAAAAGGCTGGGTTAGTTGTAAGACTCACATTTTAAATGTTGTTTACACAAAAGAATCTTGTACAATGGATTTATCTACTGCACTGTGGTTTTAGCTTTTAGGTAAATTCGTTAGACTCACAATTATAAAATACCAATAGGATTCAATAGCAGCAACAAGTTGCTCTATATGCTCTATATTAGACACACAGTATGAATTCAGTGCCTGTGTTCTCATCACCTAACAGGTATGCTGACCAACAGGCCAACCTGAGCATATTTCTTTAACACAGACACGCATCTCTGCAGACTCTCCGAGGACTGGAGATTAACGAGGAGAGAGGTTGAGTTTGAGAGGTTTTGGTGACAGGGCTCTCTATCTGTCTCTCTGCTCGACCCCCTGGAGTCTCACAAAACTCAGAAGGGCCCCAGTTGGAAGCAGGATCTCTGCTTGGAGCCCTACCGCACACATGACACAGGCATGCACGCACTCTCTGTTCCTCTGTCAGACACACACTCCTCTTGAGGCAAGTATATAAGACATTTAATTGCAACCTTTTCTACGCAGGGGATAATCCTTGAGCGTATCTGCCCAGCAAGGACATATTTTGTGGACAGCTGGAGGATGAATCACGGAGAGAGGGAAATAATAGGACAAGACAAAGAGAGGGAAAAAAGAGAACCAGCACGACAGAGACTGTGTACGTTTATGATCAGCAGAGGGTAGACAGTGAGACAGTTTTGTGAATGGATACAGAAGAGCTGCATGTGTTCTTCATGTCCGATGTTGTTTGGAGCTGAGCACAGAAGAGACATGCAGGACTGATTTCAGTTGGACTTGAGGCTACTTTGCTCGGGCCAGTGTTCATGCTTTGCCGAGAAGAAATCAATGACATGTGTGGAACATTTGTAGTCTAATCCCCCAATGATCCACTTTACAAATTTGGAATATATGGTTTCAACTGATCCCAGGACAGCTTTTGTGTGTTTAGAAATGGTTATCAGTAGTGACAGAACCTGAGAACTGTGATCAGGGAAGGTGGGAGTGGGGCTAAAATGTTGATGCTCCTACTACTACTACCACTACTACTACTACTACTACCACTACTACTACTACTACTACCACTACTACTACTACTACTACCACCATTATCACTACCACAGGCAATCACAAGCTAAATTACTCACCATAGAAAATAGTAGGGTTCTAAAAACTCCAGCCAATCATCCTGACCACTGTGCATACAACAAATGGACGGTAATAGGTCAATCAAACTGTCACCCCCCACTCCGCGCGCGTACTGTTTCGTGCACAGTGCACACAGTTAATGCGCGTGACCCAAGCCTCTGGCAACGTCAAGTTGACCGCGCAACAACTTAAAGATCAGAAAAGTCTTCCAAGTGATGCAACAGTCGCCCTTTTAGACAACATTTTTATTCGATTCTACTAAGCGCTCAGTAGCTTGGCAATGGCACTTGAGTCCGTGCACTATCCTCGTTCACTCACACTCGTTCGCTCACACACCTCTGTGAACAAGCAATGTGCGTTCGTGTTCTTTTGAGGCGTGACTCCTTGGGGAAGAGGGTAGGACCTAGCTTGCACGAACATTATTTTCAATTATTCCAAACCTTCCCTTTAAGCTTGTGATGCTAACTCACAATATTAATGCAGCTCGTTCAGACGGTGACGAGCTGTTGTTTCAGAACCATGGACAGTGCCGTTTGTTGTGTTGGGGTTGGGTGCGCCGCACATGACATACTGCAACATCGGCTTCTATGCACCTCCCTCTGATGATTTTGACAGTGAATAGTTCATAAATTAAAAATACTTAGCGCTCTGCTAGTGCTATGCTCTCACATGAGTGCTTTGATTAATAAACGTACTCTTTGATTTTGAAACGGTAGCCTCATACTGTTGCTATAGGCAGCATTGTCAAGTCACAACATAACTATTGCTACCAATTACAGTAGCCTGCAGATGAAATGTTCAGGTCTGACATCTTCATATATCTGTATATTACTATTTTTATTCCATAAATATCTTTTCATCACAAAACATCTCATGGGCTGAAGGGCTCTATTCCAAGTCAGTATTGTATTTAAATTTTTTTGGCTCCATCCTTTCTTTGCTTCATATTTATTAGCCACATTAGCGGCTTAGGGTGAGTAATGTGGGTCTGCCAGTCTGCCACTTTGCCTTGTTAGGGTGAATTGGCCAAAGTTTTTAACCGGTTCGGCCTTTCATCCACACGATACCGACATTTTCGGAGGCCAAAACCGTATCTTTTTGAAGCAGGGTTCCAGAGTGCACAAATCTGGAGATGTCACCTTTGCGTATTCGTGTGTACAGCCAATGCACTTCTGTTGGCTGGCAATGATGTCATAGCCCCACCCACTTCAACTGACACAACTCCCAGTCGATGTTTTGTTGAAGTTTACTGGCTCTGTAATCCAGCTTGACTCGAAGCAGCAGCTCAACTTCGTTGTCAGTCCAAACCAAAGTCTCCGTTTTCCCTCGTGTTGGAATTCGTTTTCGCCATCTTCTTGTTGTGCTTGTGCTGGATCTTCTTCTTCTTCCACTTAGGTTCAAAGCTGTATGCTCCGTTTTTTTAGTGGCGCGCCATCTCCTGGCTGGCATATATACTGCAGCCTTTTTATGCAGTTTCAGCGTCTTGAACCGGCTTCATTTTGACGCCTGCATTCTTGAAGTCGGCGCCACGTTTACAGAACACTATTGCAATCCGATCATTTTATTTAGCAGTTTCAAAAAGACGAGTCTTCGTGTGGATATAGCCTCAGTTGTAGGTTGTGTTTAGTGCTAATAAGCAAATGCTACTAAGAACATAGGCAGGAGTATACCTGCTAAACATCAGCAAGTTTGCATTGTCACTTTGAGCATGCTGATGTTAGCATTTAGCTCAAAAGACTGCTGTACTATGGCTATTTGTTTCCTGATACAGCATACACAGTACCCTGCATTAGCATATATAACGTGGCCAAAGAGATGGTGTAAAAGTAAAGGAAATGGCGACTATATCAACTTGCAATACATTACGGTTTTGTGTAGTGGCGGCAGAATATTTAATATTTGCATGTGTGTATGCTTTTGCAGTACTAGAAACAATAGCAGGAATAAAAAGGGTATTGTAGAAGCTGAGTCAGTAACAGTACTGAATGTGCAGTGAACATGTTTACAAGCATATGAATGTGTTTGCATTTGCATTAGAAGGTATATACAGAACATATGAATGGGTTTGTTCCTGTGTATGTATGTGTGTGCTTTAAGTAACACAGAGAGAGGCTGTTCTCAGGACCCCGTCCCTCCCCATTCCTCTACAAGTCCACATGTGTTTTATTAGCAGGCAGGCTGACCGGACTGTAAATTCCAACGGCGGGCTGGCCTGGGGATATGCACAGCCCGAGGTTGAGAAAGAAAAGAGATCACAGAAAAAAAAAAAAATGACAGGCACGGGAGGAATCACCTCTCTCTTTTCCTCTCTCCATTTTTCTTGTGTTTTTTCTCTCTCTGCTTCTGCTCCTTCTGTATCTGCCTCTCATTCCCTCTCATATAGTTTATTTCCGACTCTGGTTTGCATACAAATTCTTTCTGGTTCTTTGTCTCTCTGTGTCTCATTATGTCTTGTTCTTATATTGTCTCTGCTGCTCTCCCGCTCCCTCTCTTCCTCCCTCCATCTGCTCCCCCTCTCCTCCTCACTTTGTTTCTGTTTCTGTTAGTGTAACACTACGTTCTTGTTCTGCGACTCCAAAACCGCAGCATTCCCACAACAGCAAACACTTATAAGACAAGAGCTGCGGCTTAAACAATGGTTTCCGTTTGCCCCGGGACAAAATAACTCACTCTCCTCCTCGCCTACACACACAAACTCTCTCTCTCTGTCTCTCTCTGTTACTCACACACACATATAAACACACACTCCCACACAAACTCTCAGACACACATTTCCACAGTCCCAGTACCTATCATTAAAATTTATGTAAGCTTGCTAATTTTCCAGTCTCTTTCCTCTCCATCAACATGACAATCACAATTAGAGTGTGACATGGCAGGTCATGACCTGCACCCCTCTGATGGCCCCCTGAACCCTGACACCCTCCTCAGGGTGACTGGCTTACACACACACAGAGCCTGGAGGTGCGAAGGTGTGTCGCGGTACCAGTGGAGTGAGTGGGAGAAAAGTGTAAGTGATACAGTTTAACCCAAAATGACATGCTCCTCATTTCAAAAAAAGCTAAAAGGAAAGTGTGGTTTGGTTGGAAATAAAGCAAAGTGGATGCTGTTTCATTTCTCTGCATGCAGACTGAAGATATGTTCACATGATGTCTGTAAAGTTAAGCACCACTTCCACAGAGAGGCAGCAAGATACACGTTAACGTCTCTCCAAAGATGGCTTGTCTTACCTATGATACAGTTCACACATTTATAAAGTCAATTATTGCAATGTTAGACAGACAGTCAGTTGCAAGTGTTGGAGATATCGGCCGTAGAGATGTCTGCTTTCTCTTGAGTAACGAAAATGTTGGCATTATGTTTCTGCAAACTGTGAATGTGTTACATCTACATGTTTCATATCAGCGTTTCTAAAGTGATGTAATTTAGCTGACTTTGTCATCAAGTGGAGGGGATGGTAGGTGGCGTGTCACGCTGCCAAGCTGCAGACCACTGTTTGTGACCGACAAACAACAAAACCAGTTGTTTTTTTATTGAGTTATTTCTGTGTTTCCATTGGCTTTTTGGGATCCAATAGGTGTTTTATAGCAATGGTTCCCAACTGCTGGGTCACGGTCCAAAAGTGGGTCATGAGTGAATGAAGTACAGTGCATTTCCGGCACAGAGCTTTTATTTTGAAGTGTTGTTTCCTGCAGAGTGAGTGATTAATGGACAGCTACTGAGCAAAGACAGCTCGACAACATGGCCAAACGTAAGCATGACCCTTAATATATTTAACTGTGTGGGCCCTGAATTAATGACTAAGGAGAAATCTGGACCCTGTGGCTGGACCAGTTGGGCACCACTGTTTCACAGCAACCCATTGGTGGGAATAGTGCCACAAAAAGCCATTGACTTTTTTTTTCACAGAGACAGTGCTGCTTTTTCTGCTGGGAGTGCCCAAAATCTACATGTGAAAAACTCAAAATTCATGACCCAGTTTCTAAAGAATTCAAGGACTTTGTTGTCAGCAGTTTAATGTTGGAACTATTTTCTTTTTACCAAAGTACACCCGCCAATCGTATCACCGCGCAGAAGCTTGCGTGCATCTGTTAGCTCACCCCACACAACTGAGCTAGAGGACAACATTCACATTCATTAGGAGTCTTGTTTCTGGCCAGATAATAAATGCGAGTCCAATTTCACTCTACTTTCAAACCTTGTTTTGGTAGCCACCAACTCCGTAAGGAAATATATGATGTGCTAGCTGCTAAAGACGTCACTATGTTCACCAGCTAGTAGCTAACTGTGTCTGTCTGTTGTTTGGTGCTGAGCAGGAATTGTACAATGGGATTTTCACTCCAACCAGCTGCCAGCCGTAACTGTGGTCAGTAAAACCAAATACATTTTGTCACGCGTGAACAAAACAGAATATTATGAAGCTAAACTTTACTTGTCAACATGGATGTCTGACAGGGCCTGTGTCCAAACACAACGCGCTCCCCATGATCCTATAGATGCCACCATTGCTTGCCGGCTTGTCTTCTTCACATTTCCTCCGTCCTCCTGTGTGCTGACGTGGGACATATCGCGCCTCTCATTGGCTGATGCTCTTTGTCAGTCGTGTCAGACTTCTCCAGTTTTCTAGCATGCCAGATATCCAGTCCCAGTCGCAGACGAGGGCGCGACTTTGCTTTTGTTGCATCGTAGGCTTGTTCACACATGAGGACTTGTCGTGGCAGACTATCTGCCGACTCACCACTGACCCAAGGATTTCTTAATGGCTCTCAGGATCCTCTGCGACTTCAGAATTGGAGTGAAAATCATATAATGTGAACTAGGCTTTAGTTCAGAGTTGTTAAGGTCGCATGTGAGTCGTTGACCCACCTGGCCATCATGTGTGTTGTTAGGGTCAGGTGGGCCCAGGTGTGAATGGGTGTGAAGTCGTCTAGGGAGGGATCCCAAGGCTGCATTGTAGGTGGGTAAGTGGTGTCGTAGGTCACCCCCTCTGTGTAACAATGGTCATTCCAGTTTGATGTAATGTGATGTAATTTGATGTGGCTTCTTTCAGGCCTCTTTCAAACCATCTTTCTTCCCTAGCCAAGATGTGAACATTGCTTCTTTGAAAGAGTGTCCCTTCTCAGCCTGCAACTCCGTACCAGTCATTTAGAACTGAAGAAGGTTCTTGGATGAGAGGCGAAACATCTTCAAGAAACGCAAGCAAGTCCAGTTGCCTACAACATAGCACTTAAGATTACCATGATCTGGATGACTGAGAATCTTCACCAACATGTTAGCTATTATCAAGTTTCTTTTAGTGCAGCTTAACATTGTCTAAAAATCTTATTTTAGCTTAGTTAAGGATGAGTCAGGACAGTTTGACGATCTGCTGTTAATCATCGGGGCTAAGTACATTTGGTAAAACATTAGAAATGAGTTGAGGCTACAATTTGTTTGCTTGTCAAGGGCGACCTTGAAAGCTAGCTAACATTAGCTTAATACAAACCATGTATGCTACTACTTGTCATTGCTACCACTGATTGGACAATGGGCAAAAGCGGCAATGATGTCAGGGACTTGTCCACCCTGAGTTTAAGTTTTTTATCTGTAGGTGAGGCTCTCTCTTATGGGGCTCCTGTGAGAAGGCAAAGCACACACAAAAAGCAGCGAGTAAAATGCTTCAAGATCATTGAAAACTATTTCAAAAAGCAGCGCCAGGCTGCTAAAACATGCACTGTCTGATCGGGGCCTTACACTCCTGCAGAAGTTGTCTTCTTGCTGCTGCTTGGATTTCTACATAACTTTACTCGACATCCAATAATTGGGCTCAACTTGGCCATCTCAGCCTTGAACAGTCTGCTTCCACAAGCAAATTGCAAGCAGAGACATAGAAAACAGCATCCATCAGTTTTGTCTGGCTTCGGGTGAATTGGAAAATCAGTAACAGTCACCGAAGACCAAAATGTGTTTTAGGTCCTTTTTTGGCAGAGAGTTTGTTGGCAAAACAATCATAATTATTATTTAGCAAAAACAGTGATTGTTTATCATGAGCAGAGTGTAAAAGTTTAAGTTGTGTGTGTTATTTTCATATTCATGATTTAGACCTGCATAACTGCTGCAAATCATCTGTTTCAGTCTACCTCCAAATATTAATCTTTACCCAGGGACTTAGTGGGTGTTGCACTTACCTTTCACGCTACAGTTGATGATATTAAGCTGAATGCTGTCACCAAACTCAACGCAATCTCTCTTTATAAATCTTGCACACACGGGAGTCAGTAAGAAAAGAAGGAAGAGCCAGGAGGTAAGAACTTCTCTTGAAGAGTTTACGAGTGGTGACGCCATTGTGCTCTGCAGTTTAATTACCTCTCTACCACCAGGCCTGGTTCCCATTATGTCTGCTAACAGCCAGCTCTCCTCTGCGCTGCTCTCCTCCCCGCTGCCTTGTCCTCAGTTGGCATCTCTTTCACCACAAAAAAAAATACTCATCCCAGCAAGTTTTTCAATCCAGCGTTCAGACTTACAGTCCTGTTTTCACTGCAATAAGTGTTTGCCAGCAGTTACGAAGTTGCACTTCTTTAAATTAAATACAGTTGGGTTGAAGCACTTTCTGATGCTACATGTGGTATACTTATGTAGAATGTCAGTCACGATGGGATACCTGCATCATGCTGTGCTATAAACAACAATAATCAGTGTGTTTTTCCATATGACAAACTTGGCACTGGAGCAGGCGTTGCATGTTGAGGATGTGTTTGAAGCTTAACGTTTGACAGTTCACTGGCACTCACCCAAAACTCTTACCATGGACAGTGTGTGACTCCATCATACATGCATGCAAACTGAACGGCATATTCATGCTATATTCTCCATTTTTTTCTTTCCCCCCTCACATCCTCAAAGACAGGATGTGGACACAGTGTTATACCACTAAGTTAAGACAAACAGCAATGAGGAGTGAAATCAAACCAAGCGGATTAAACACAAGCCTTTACAGAGGGGAGGATGTGGTCACAACATCCCCCTCTCTGAAACAGAATAGCATTATACCATACAATATCTGAATGACGTATGTACCAATGTTTGCAACACACTCTGGAAAAGGATGCTTTTGTTTCCAGAGTTATGGGACAATGAACGTTTGTCCACTGTTCAGTGCATCTATGTTGTCTCAGTATGAGTAAGCATGATTTGTTGAGAATGTGGACAACATTGTTTGTCGGTTGTTCATCCATTTTGGTCCAGACTGAAATATCTCAACAACTTATGGACTGGATGCCTTCACACTTGTACGGACATTCATGGTGCCAAGGTGATGAATCCTATTGACTCTGGAGATGCCATGACTTTTCCTTTTGAGGTTCTCCCGTCTCCGCAGTTTGTCTTGGCTGCTTCGCACTTCCCACCACCCAGTCAGGCGAGAGCTAGCTAGTGGCGCCACTTATTCCCAGTTATAGCTGTTAATAGCCTCCTGGTGGTCCAAGGTAGCCTTAGCGAGTAAAGCGGGATTTATACTTCTGGGTCGAATCAACGCCTTACCTATGGCACAGGGTCTGCGTTGACGTAGCCAGACATGCACTTTCCCAGAAATGTAACTACCCATCGTAGTGACACAGACCTCCTGTCTGATTTTGTAAACTGACGCCATTTCCCTCAGTCGAAACAAAGCTTTAATTTTCTTTAATTTCACAGATAACAAACAATAAATTGTGAAGACAATAAAGCCTCCACAAAAAATAGCATTTTAAGTCTTGTGTGTGATTTATCCTGGCTTCATATGAGCAGAGGAAATCTCCGCTCATCACTAGGCTACTTTAGACAATGTAAAATGCCACAGGCTTGTGCTAATAATGTTAGCATGTTATATTTGTTTGGAAAACGTGTTTAGTGTAAGACAGTTGTTTTGTCGGTGAGTTGTAATGGAGCCGAATTTTGTAATGTTACCTTTTTAAATGTTGCTGTAGTCCCTGGCTTCATATGAGTAGAGGATGAGTAGATGAAAAGTCCGCTAGCCGCTAGGCTAATATATACAATGTAAAATGCCATAAGCTTGTTGTATTTGTGGGAAAATGTGTCCAGATAAAGACAAGTGTTTGTCTGTAAATGCTGCGAGTTATAGTAAAGCTGATTTGTGTACTTATAATTGAAATTGTTGCTATTTATAAGTGTGTTTTGAATCAACTTAACTTGACAGCACTTCACAGAAACTCCACTGCTGACTAGTGTTTTGAAGGTGTAGGCCACGTGCCTAGGCTCTGACACACATCTATATATCCTGCTTAAGTAGCTTCATTTTTGGCTGCAAAAGCCCTTTAGCATTGTTGACTATGTTAGCACCACTAGCCGTGCTGACACTGCTAACAGAGCTAACAGTGAAAATATAGGCAACAATGCTAAAGAGGGTTTGGGGCTCAAACTTGAGCCACTCACTCCAACAGCACTGTTGGGTTGGGACAGCATTACTGGCTGCAATCACAGAATAAGTAGCGTAGCTGGCTAGCTCCCACCAGACCAGGGTGTTGCACAGTGCAGTAAACAGAAGAGATGGTTTTTATCTAAGAAATCAAGCTTTTGTAAATTTAACTGCTTCACTGTGTGATGAATATTTGGGACACTAAAAGTGATATTAATCATGTAATCTGAGCTTCATGCCAATCAGCTGTACAACAGTTTACAATTGTAACAGCTGTAAACTGTTTCTCACTCTCACATGATGCTAACCGGATGCTCAGTGTCTCGCTAATCATGTGCTCACACGCACATTACAGCTGGTGGCTGCCCAGTCGCATACTCAAATCCACATTAGTGTTGTCATTGGTGGCAACGCCTTGCTCGTCTGTTTGCACGCTTGAATGCAAATCCAATTCAAATGACGTCCATTTAGCATCTTGTTTCTGTAGCTGAACACACATGTGAGTACAAAGGTGAGAATGTGCAGCTGAAGCTAATTTGACGACACCGATCATGATGCTCCATTTAATTCACGTAACTCTGTTTCTCATTACAAACTGTCAGCTGGGGGGATTCTCATGAAGCAAACAGTAAAACTTTTTCCACAGGTTAATACACAGGTTAATGAACTGGAAGAGAGCCACAGGTTAATGCACTGCAATAAATTGGAAAATAATTCCCCCTGTATGGAACAAAAAAACATCTTTACATAACAGGAAGGGATGTTTGGCAATGAATCTCACTTGCCCATGCCATCTCCTGCTGCCCCTTTAAGAGGTAACACCCCCCCCTTGTCTCATTACCTGCAGGGCTTTAGGGTGAAGAGGATGTGGTCTGCTTAGCCAGGATTTACTAATGTTTTCCCCCAACACAATGTGCAGACTCCAGCTGTGGGCACAGACACGCAAGTTCATGTACTTCTACATGTACACACACAATTAGCCCGAGACGACCCATCAGGCACTGCATGCCAAACACTGACCTCAGAGGTACATGTGGAGGGTGAAAAAGACAGATGATTAAGAAAAGATAAGAACCAAAGAGAGAGCGGGAGAAGAGGGAAGTAGGTGTGCCACCATGTCCTGGCCTATAAAGCCTTATCACAAGTGATCTCACACATCGGAGTACATTATTATTCAACTGTGAATGTGTTATCAGTGTGAGTGGGTGTGCATGTACAAGCAGCCATTAGCTGCTGTACCTTTTGCATATGGTCATGGCGGGGTCAGCCAGCAGTGTGTGGGCAGACACAGGGACATAACTCTTATACCCGCATGTAGGGCAGTAACACTGTGAACAGTTGGATTTACACTATGAGTCAGGAGGTCACAGGGCATTTCCTGGCTCCTTTCTAGCTGGACTGAGAGTGGGAAAAAGACACATGAAGGAGGTTAAACAAAAAGGGTAAAGGTGGAGGGAGAGGGCAAGAGAAAGGAGAGACTGCAGGAGCGTAGGATGTGAAAAATGGGACAGAGAAATGAGACGTGCGGTGTGGGAAAGAAAGGAAGAAAAAGATATGATTAGTGCTTAGCCGTAGCTCTCTTTGTAGCTTGTCCAGGCCGTTTCCTTATCTGGGTCGGTGCCACATTCCAAATGCAGCACTATGTCTCCTCGCTGTGTCTCTGAGATGCTGTTAATGTAGCCATTATCTCTGTGATTTGATGATAGGGGATGTCCAGCATGACTTTTTCCAGTTAATTACAGTCTAGCTAGCCTCACCCAGGTCAGTGCAACTATGCTGTCTTGTCAGAACTGTGTATCTGAAGAAAGTAATTTTGCCACAAATGGCTAAATAAATGTTCAGCTCAAGCATGAAAAAGCAAGTCGCAGACATTGCAGTTTTCACATGACAGCAACTAATCGCTACAAACTCCCTTAATATGAATCATTAGCAGCAATTTGTATGAGTCACCAGAGATAATTTTGAAAAAGGTCAGACATGCCTGATGCAAAATTTTGAGACAAGCGAGAAGTGGGAAGCTAAGTGGGAAATATGGCCTCCATGCAGGATTGCGATAACGTTCGAGAGCTCATCATTCATTCCCAGGAGGTGAAATGTAGCCGTGGGCAGGAGGACCAGCTTGACCTCGCAGTCGTCTGAATAATTGCAGGAGTGAGAAATGTCTGGTTTGATACTTGGAGGAAGGAGGAAACAAAGAGAAAGAAGAGTCAAACAAATGATCTATTGTAGGTAAAAATGCTGATTAATGTCAAGAGAAACTGTGAGAAAGAAAGAATGAGAGACAGAGAGATAATGGACTAATGGACTGGGATGGGCCCTAATAAGTCTGCAGGTAGGGCTGATATTATCTCTCTGGCAGGCATTTTCCTCACCACAGAAGACAGTAAATCACTCACACTGACTCAGAGATGCCTGAGGGGGGTTGGCCTTGCACAAATGCTAAACCTTTTAACTTTACACTGTGTATACAGTACAAAACATGTGCAGTTTAAGACCTTTGCAACCTTATTTAAGCTAACAATCACTAACTATGACACCCAGCAGCTGTTTTGTAATAAGTATAGGGTAGTGAAAAAGTAGTGGTTTGACTTTTGGGAAAACCATTTATTTGCTTTCTTGCTGAGAGTTAGATGATTAGATCGATATTACTCATGCCTGTTACGTGATGCCTTTGGGCCCAAGAGACTTTTTCCCACAGACGTACATTGTGAAAGGGTAACACATTCTCACCGCGACCTCGTCGCATATCGACATTAGATCATGGACTTTCCACATCCAGATACGATGTGAAAGGTACCCTGGGTGCATTGGTTGTTGGTGTTCTGGGGCGGCGTTTCAAGTTCTGCTTGTTAAATGCATCATCTTCTGTCAAAATACCCTTCTGTTTTCACAGGAAAATGTATCATTTACACACTGTCTCTTTTAAAATAAACGCACTATGGCAGTGCAACAATGACGAATTGACGTTTTTTTCCTCCAACAACGAACACGTGGTTAGATTTAGGCAACAAAAACATGTGTTTAGGTTTATGACAGAAGAACAGGGTTTGGCTTTAGAATCTTACAGGACACGAACACCACTCTCCTGGGTGAAAGTTGGTGTTTATTTGACCCATCCACAACCGCTCCTGCCTGCCCTACCTGGACTTTCACTACCTTAACTTTGACTCTTGTCCTGACGCATTTCCCTCTGACGCCGCCAAGCGCCGTAAAACTGTAACAGTGATCGGCTGCGCATCATACCAATGTTCAAGGATGGCTTTTTTTGTTGTCTGACGCCGCAAGTCACTGCTCAAGTGCCGGATTTCGACGATTTCGACATCTGTAAATTAGTGGATAAATCTATTTGACTGTCACAACCCTCATAAAATGATTCAGTTTACTTTCAGGATTTGATCCATTCAGTACCATAACATTTGGAAAGCCTAGAAGAGCCACACGATTCAATAATTTTATCTCCATTCAAGTTAGCATAGGGCTAAACAGGAAGTTAGCCGCTTGGTCTGCTGAAGTCACTTGTGCGCTTGCCATGTGGGACCAACGATGTGGAAGCAGAGCGGAAGATCTGGACAAATTTACACATGGAAAATGTAACTGTTTTTGCTTTATGCACCATGAAGCAACTTTCAAAGGAATGAACAGGGCCCTCACCTCCAATGCTGTATAACCTTTAGTTCTCTGTTCATCCATAGCTAGAGCCAGGAAGCAGTTAGCTTAACCTTGCATTACTACTAGAAACAAGAAAACAGCAAGCCTGTCGCTTTCCAAAGTCTACAAGTAATCCTACCAGTAGTCTACCTTTTATAGCTTAATAATTAATATGTTAAATCTTTCTTGCTTTACCACTAAACAAAAAGTTGTGGTTACATGCTGTAGCTAGCAGCAGTATACATGGTAAGCTAAATAAGTGCTTGCTAGCTCTAGCTCCAGACTCAATAGACTCAGACGTGAGGGTGGTATCGATCTTCTTATCTAATCAATGGCAAGAATAATTGGGTATATTCCACAAAATGTTAAACTACTTCTTAAATGAATGTTGTCACTGGAAGGTTTTTAGAGTCAGCCATGTGCAGCAAAGGAATCAAATGGATGGATCACCAAGTGGGCCTACCATGCACAGGCCCAATGGCCACCCTAGCCTTCACCTGCAAAATGTGACTCAAATTGTCAACCAGGAAGAGACTCAGAATTACCAGACACACAAAAATACCACAAAGAGACACAAAGCGACTAAAAAGAAGGCCTAAACAACCACAAAGAGATGCAAATTTACTTCAGAGACAAAACCACAAAAATGCCTTAGTGCCCAGGGCATGCACACATTAAAAGACGTTAACACGCTAACTGAAACTGAAAAAAATCTGTAAATTATATCTAGAGTACATTGTCTGTGAAATTATAGGAGAACTAAAGCCTCAAACGACTTAAATGAACCTTTAATTGTTTTTTCACTTGAAAAACTAATGTACCAGAAACACCAATCCCACCAAAATGCAAACCAAGGATTTTTAAAATGAGGCTGGCTGTTGATGAGTGTTCATCATGAGAAGTTCAATTTGTTCATCTTTTTTTTTTCCTAACTAACAAACTTGTTAATCATCCACACATTGGCTGTGTTTCTCCGGTCACTCATCAGAAGGAAGTGATTGGACTTCCGCTGACTTGCTGATGTGTTGTTTGCAGTGTGAACACGGAGCTCTGCCTTGTGTCCACCAAGCGACTCTTTTAGCTCAGTGTTAAACAGATGCTGGTGGGAAGTGTAAGTCATCATGTCGTTCATGAACAACCAAGAGTGCTGACTCTTCTTTGAGAAAAGGAGGAGAACTGTATAGTTCCCATAGTCTCACAAGGGTTCATCCCACCGCAGGATTCTGGCACCAAACCACTTCCCATTGTAACACATAAGTGAATAAGAACACAGTTGGGCGACCAACATGTATGTGTTTTTTCAAGAGTCATGCCTTGTAGGAAAGAGTTGTGAAAATGCTTTTCACATTGGCCCAGACCTCCTGCTGGCATTCTGAGTAAGTGTGGAAAGGCTCATTGCAGAACACTTAGGAGGGCAGTATTTCTTTCTTTCAGCCGGTTGTGAACGCTAAACTTCTGCCCAGAAACTTTCAGCTTGTGTGCAAAATTATTTTAAAAAAAGGAGGCAGGGATAGCAGGGAGAGAAGTGGATAAAAACAAGATAATTTAAAGCAAGAGAGGAGGAGGAGGAAAAAACTGTTGTGAGGGAAAGAAAAGTGGAAAATGTAAGAAACAAGACAGTGAACTTTTTATTGCTTTGATTTAAGAGGCGGTTATCCGTCCAATGGGAGGAGGATGTGGTTTTTATAAGACAGAGCCGTAAAATTGAGCTGGATACCTGAGAGCGCTTTAAATCAATAAAGAGATGTTTGCGCAGAGGATGAGACTGCTGAGGTCATTAAGATGGATCATGAAGGCTGAGTGATATTGATTTAAAACATGACACTTTTCTATCCTGCATGATTCAGCAAACTAAGGTTTGACTTTGCATAATGGATCATTTGACTTACTTTCGAACTGAAATCAATGAAGGCCACTCAGTCGGCAGAGGGTAGCTGTTCGGCCCCTGAAAGTCTCTTGTGCACTTGCTCGATGGGCCCCACAGTGCGGAAGATCCAGGTATTTTCATACCATAGACATAAAGCTTGTTTGGCATTATGCGCCAACAAGCAACTTTCATAGGAATGAACAGGATCCAACACTGTATCCACTTTTTTTTTTACCCCTTGCCCCTTCACAGCTTCAATCTCTTGCCCAAATATGGTCACTTCTGGCTCACAAAAAAATGGCAATGGCCAAAATGCTGAGCTAGAGGCTTCAAATCGGGAGTCCACAAACCAATGGGTGACGTCACAGTAGCTACATCCATTATTTTAAACAGTCTATGGCAGTAGCTAGCCAGCTAGCTAGCTATTACCACAATATGTGGCTACTACTGCACAAAATCATGTCGGAGGAGAGACAAGAGACAAGTCGAGAGCTAGGAACTCTACCCCAGGGTCAGACTGGGAACAAAAGTCGGCCCTGGCATTTGGACCTTTGGACTGGCCTTTTGCTACTCCCCCACTTCCATGTAACTCTTTCCTTCTCTGGTGCCATCAGTAGACCGTTGTGGTGATTATTATCACTGCTGCTAACGTTAATGTTTTGACACTATTGGCGGTTACGTTATTTTTAAATAAATATGAAGTCTCAAACACCTTCAGCATTAGCCTCAGGCAGTTTCCTTTTTTTTCCTCCAGCCTTTTCTGCTCCACCTTTTCGTTTTATGGCTCCTTTGTCCATCTAATTTGTATTTTTACTTCAGTTACTCCACTCTTTCTGCCTGGATTTAATTTAGGCCTATGTCCTGCTTGACATCTTCCACTTGAGCTCTGACTCACATGATGAACCGATTCATTTAAAGGGTGTGGGGAGGTGGCGACAGCTAGTTCCGCTGCACCTGCCTTACAGTGGGCCTATAGGTAGCCTATTGGCAATTTTGGGACCATGTAACCACCTATCAGAGCTGGAAGGTCTGTTTTTTGTTTGATTTTTCCCCTTACAATTGTTTTCCCAACAGTGCTGGTGTTGGCTTTGCACCCCTCCACCAGGCGGGCTGGCCCATCTGCCTTTTGCCAGAACTGCCCGAAGGCCAGTCCGAGCCTGTTTTACTCTGACATGAAAAAAGTTAGCTCGTCAATGTGGGAGGTTTACAGATTCCTTAAAGAGTTAGGGTGTTGGTAGACATTCCAGTCTGCAGGAAGTGCAGATTGAAAGTAATTGTAAAAGACGGGGAATAAACTTGTTCACCTACCTTTGTCTTCATCATCCTGCAGATTTTGCCAAAGCAGAGAAAGTAAGGGTTTCATACTTGCCCTGTTTGGTTCTGGTCATTCAAACTCAAGTTCGTTTGTCCCCTAGGTGTGGTTTGTTTGGGCAGGTGTGAACACAGCAATGGCAGTCGGGTGTACACCAAAACAACCTGACCAAGACCTTCTTGAAGAGGTGGTCTTGGTGTGGTCAAAGACAAACCTAGGGTGGTTCGTTTGCAGTGAGAGCTCTCTTGCGCAAGGCAGTTATCCGGTCCGCTTGTAAATGCTGCCGTGAGAACACAAACCAACTCTAGGCAATTATACAACTTTGTCACAAAATTAGTCCCTGATTCAGACCAAAGCAAGACAACTCTAGATCTGAAAGCACCCTAAGTTGCATTTAGTTTGCGTGCCCTGAAACAGGAAATGTTACATTAGGTCTTAGCTCTGTGTTGTTAAAGCTAAGTTATCATGGCATTGGGCTTTACAGCATTGTCTCTCTCATGGTTATTTGTTAGGCAGCATCACACAAGCAAGAGAGCCAGAGATGTGGGATGTTGTTTGTGCACAAGAAAAGAAAAGCAGACAATGGCCCGTCTTAGCTCTTTTCTTACGCTTTTGTACAGTCATGGTCACAGACTCTCTCTCTTCACCTCCCTACAGTTGTATGCTGAGGATAATTCATTGCGAAAAAGAGACAACATGCATAATAAACAAAGAAAGATTAATTGGACTGATAACATTATTCATCCATTATTTTCTTTTCAAAAGTTCATTAGACAACGTGATGATATTGTTATTGTGAACTCTTCTGGCCAGGACAATCATGTTGGGAAAATCTGTTATTGTGTCAGCCCTGGCCACGATGCACAGGGAGTCTAGCCTATGGAAATAAATGAGCCTGAAAAATGAACATTGAACCATATACACTGTATACAGAATGATGGTGTTTTTCTGTTGTACCACTATCTGATTCATGCACATGGCAGTAGGCATACAGCAGGGCTGGGTAAGACATACATAGTCAGCTGCGCCTTCCCCCTGTGTTGTTTTATAGCTTCACCATTCATCTTCCCATTCACACAACTATGCACCACCATTTGTCTCTGTTATGTTGGAGGATGTCATAAATCTGACCACTGAGTGTGTGTGTGTGCGTGTGTGTGTACATTTATGTGTGTGTGTTTGCATCTCCAGTTAAAGTTTCAAAACAGAAATGATATGGCTAAATGTGGTTCTTCTGATCCCTCAGTCACATTATCCCCATCAACTGGTTACCTGGCAACACCTTTACTAATAAACAGTATAATGCTCATTTGTTCATTTTGACCACAGTATTGCTGTAATGATGCCGAGGCCCATAATTGTTTTAAGATGCTCTTGTGCTTTCTGGCCATCTTGAGAGGCTTAACAACGAATATCCTGGAAGCTTTAAGGAGCACAGAGGGATTCAGGAAATGAGAACAGAGGAATTTTGTTGAAAATTAGAGAGCAACTAAATAAATTGCTACAGAACAGATTTATTAGTGGCATCAAATGAAAAGAAAAAGAAAATCCTGGAAAACTGCAACACCTAAAATAGCTACCTTAAATCCTTGGCCGACACTTTTACAGAGCAGATCATGTAAAACAGCGATAATCAATATTTTTATAACAACAATAAATCACATAACTACTTTTACGTGTATTAAAAGGGTTGCTCATGGCAATATACCCATAGAGAGTTTTAGAGAACCACACACACAGCTGTTGTGTTGCTCGGCGAGATGCCTGCCAAGGTGAAGGCTACAGTTAAAGACCAACAAAAAACAAAACTGGCTGTGTTTTAGGGAGTCACTGTGGGGTTTTTAGCCACTAAACATGGGTGCTTTTTAGCAACCTGTCAATGTTTTTCCAATAGCTCCTTATGACTGGGCCACGCTGCCTACGTCAGCAGGCCCTACCTCACTAAACTGCTGCAACTCACACGTGTTTAGTGTTTACACAGGCAGTGTTGCTGCTGGGGCGCTGCTGCAGAGCTTTCTCATGCCACGTGTACTAGCCAGTACTCTACGCATGCAAGCCACTGTTTTCACAACAACACAGACCTGCAAATATTTCACAATAAAAAGCGTTGTGTTAACGAATAAAGGGATTCTGTCCACAGAAACATGGTCAGAGAGCTTTTATTTTGAAATGGAAACAGTGAGTGTTGCATCAAAAATAAATATTTATATTTATTCATATCTGTAACAGATATAGACATTGAAATCATATTAAAAGATGATATGATATCATACAACAATTTTCTATTGTCTATTTTTGCTTAAAACATGCATGAGCAGCGCTGCTCACTCGGGCAGTGTGGCTGCTCCAATCTGTTAACATGGGGGCAGAAAGAAACAAGGTTCTGTGACGCACACTCTGTGCTCATGCAGGCAGTGTGGCCCGGGCGTTAGCCACCAAGTGTGGGTGTTTTTTAGCAACATGTCACTGTTTTTCCACTGATGATAGTGCTTCAAAAAGCAGTTGGTTTTTACTGAGACATTGCTACATTTCCAGTCAGGATTGTGCCCCCAAAACTGGGTATTTTAAGCCAAAACATGATGTTTCCCTGATCATAACCAAGTCATGTTTGTGCCAAAACCTAACCTCATTAACTACAGCCTTGTTGAAACATGAAGTTCTTACATACAGTACATAATAATGAACAAATGTAACATGTAATTGGCTTGCAGAAATATACAATTCCAACTTTTTTTTCGTGGCAGTTAGGTTGTCTGGTGTATATGGACCTATGTCCATTACTGAATGTTAACTGTAGTTTGATTGTGCATGTAGACAAATATATTGTGTGTTTATATAGTGAGGCTGTGTGCTGTTATGTTGTTTGTCTGGAATGTTCAAGGCCAGCTTTTTCTTAAAGTAGACAATAAAGGCTAATCATAAGTTTAATACTGGAGGGGTTGTAACACCCCCGTTCCCCATGGCAACACTGACAGTGTTTTAGTTTGCCATCCATAAAAGGAGGAAAAAGAAGAGATCTAGTTTTACTATTGTTCAGGAATTTTAGTGTGAATGGAAAAAAACAACCTGACAGTGTAAATTGTGTTATCAAATGTGCCCAGCTCAGTGTGAGCATAGTCTCCATCTGTAACTCATTGATTTCCTCTCACTTCTTTGGATCACTCTCTTCCTCTCTGGAGTTTGATGTCAACACCTATACACCACGTGTTTCCTGTTCACATTTGCATAATTTAACACTCATGTTGCAAGCAACACTGGCGCTCGCAGAGCTCACACTGGTGACTTTCAAGTTAGGTAATGGGAGAAATAAGGAGTGAGAGAGATCAGCTCTCTCTCTCTCTCTCTCTCTCTCTCTCTCTCTCTCTCTCTCTCTCTCTCTCTCTCTCTCTCTCTCTCTCTCTCTCTCTCTCTCCTCTAGCCTGCGTGATCGTCTGGTATGGCAGGAATGTCACACATCACACACGCAGCAGCCGTCATGGCGACCACACACTCTCTCGAGTTTACGGTCAGTTGACAAGTGGATTATCAGACCTTGAGGTACAGGGACACAAGGCACGTACACACACACACACACGCTCAACTCTATCTATTTGGACTGTAATTTAGAAAACAGGCAACCCCAGTGGGAAAGAAAATTGTAGTTTGGTAGTTTTCGTGACATGCAGTATTCCCATTTGCCACCCATCACCTACACACAAAACTGCAGACCAGCCAATTCCTCTTCTAGACACTTCAAATGATAACTATCTCGCTCTCAGTGTGCTTGTTGGCTCACTGTTACACCCCAGACACACAACCCCTGGAGCAGGTCAGCAGACGGGGGTCAAAGGTCAGTCTGTGCACCTAATGACCCAACCTCCAGAGTAAATTTTTGGCATGTATGTTTATGCAAACCGCATATATGTAACATTTCTATGTTATTATGCTGTAGTATATGTGTGGTTATGTTTAGGCACAAAACCACCTGCTCAATGTTAGGAACAGATTATTTTATGGCTTTAAATATCCAGTTTTGGCGCCATAATGACTCACTAATAAACAGCTGGCTTTCATGGCACAATTGCTGCTGGACTTGCTGCAGATATCTCGCTAGAAAACAGTTTTGGTGGCACGATCATTGCTGGAAATCAGCTGGAAATGCCACTACTATCTTGCTAAAAAACAGCTGTTTTTGGTGGCACAATCTCCGCTGAAAACGCTGCTGATGTCATGTTAAAAAAGCAGCCTGTCTTGTGGCACAGTTGCCGCTGGAAATGCCGCCAATGCCTTGTTAGAAAACCTCCAGTTTTGGTGGCACAATTTCCGCTGGAAATGCTGCTGATGTCTTGTTAGAAAACATTGGTTTTGGTGGCACAATTACTGCAGGAAATACCACTGTGCAGGCTGCTGTCTCATTAAAAAACTGCCGGTTTTGGTGGCACAGTCTCAGCTGGAAATGACATTAATGTCTCGCTAAAAAACAGCTGGTTATGGTGGCTAAATTCCTGCTGGAAATGCTTGCTGCCAAAGTTTTTTCTTGTTGGTCTCAAAGTGTCTGCAGCAGTCTGCAGCTTGTCATATGTTTCATCTACACCATCCAACATTCACTCCTTCCAATGACAGCCAGCTCATATACATTTAATCTGCAGTACATCACTTTAGAAACATTGATATGATATGTATGAAATGCACAAATGTAACATATAGCACTTGTGGTTTCCAGAAATGTACAATGCTAACATTTTCTTCTGGCGACTGAGCTGTAATGAGAGATGAAGACTGATGGAGTAATAACACCAGAGTGAGATGATCTGTACCGGTATGACAAAAAAGAAACACACATATGAAACACTGACACAAAAAGGTATTTCAGATGTTTTTCTCTTATGGTGAAAAAGGCCACCCAACAGGATGACTGATGTACCCACAGCTAACCCTAGACATCGTGGAGCTGATCATCAGCTTCTCATGTACATGTGTTGATCTTGGATTCATCCCGAGGAAATGTCATAATGCTTACTTAAGAGTTCAGCTCCCATATGATGAGGTGCATATAGCCCACATGCATTAGATTAATGTGATTTCAAGAGCCACTTTAATAATATGGAGTGGACAGAAGGGTCATGTCTGCTTCACAGAGCTAGAGGAGGAGGAAAGCAACAGACACGAGAAGATAAAAAAGACAGATGTTTATGTCGGGATCTAAATTAAAAGGGTAAGGAGGAGATCATAAGGGAAGGAAAGGAGAAGAAGACAAAAGAAGTGGAAAATGAATTCGGAGGGATATTCACAAACTACAGAAGAATGACAAACTGCGGCTGAAGCCACAATGACATTTAGATGAGACGGTTGAAAATGCTTTGCTCATTCAGTACTGCCTTTATGGCTTTGTCTGATATTGCATATTTCCTAATTGCCCATCTCTTTTTCCACTGCAGACAAATGACTTAATGTTTTTCACATCAGACACATTCTTTGAAGCCGTGGGAGCGTCGTCAGTGATGCGGTGTTTCCATTGTTGCTGTATCGATTCAAAGGGAACGGACTGTAGTTGGACAGAGACAACACAAAGTTGCATCATTCTCTCCTCAGCAAAGTACTCCGCAGATGAAGATACTGATTATAGCCTCACAAGATCAAGTTAGATGATAAAATGTGTGTTTTTCATCAAGTGTGGTCACATAACTTTGAAATGTTTTTGTTACTGCTTTTGATAGCTAGCAACGTGGCTCCAGGAATAGTTTCGTTGGTCAGCTTGTCCACCACTTCGGTCCAGACTGAAATATCTCAACATCTATGAAAGGGATTGCCATGAAAAATTTTGTAGACATTTGTGGTCCCCAGAGGATGAATCCTAGTGACTCTGGTAATCCCTTGACTTTTCATCTTGTGGCACCACGAGGCTCACAAGTGTTCTGAGAGAAGTATCTTCCTAACTATTGGATTGATTGCCATGACATGGGGAGCAGACATTTACAATCCCCATCAAGATGAACTGCCATAACTTTAATGATCCCTTAATGTATCACCTAGCACCACCATCAGGTCAAATTTTTTAAATGGTCTTTTACCTTGGCTCATTGGGAAATACCTGCAAAACTGACGACATCCCCATCACCCTCAGCTGTACTTTGTGTTGAGTGCTAATTAGCGAATGACACCATGCTATGCTGATGTTAGCATTTAGCTAGTACAGCCTCACAATGCTGATAACTTTGTTTTTTAGATCTATCAGGCCTGGACAGGATCATGCATCATGCATGGCCTTTGTTGTGACTCAAAACTGACATTCATAGAAAACTTTGATCTCATTTTGAACCGTAGCATCTGCAGATTATTTACATACCTGATATTTTGTAATCTACTAAAGTTAGGCATGATAAGACATAAAATAGTGCCCATTTTTTGTTATCTTAGCTGCTATTATGACTGTAAAGCCTCATTTCCACTTACGTCTCCAGAGCAGACGATGCAAACGGAAGTCCATTAATGCGAAAACTAGCCTCTCCCCCACAGCTATCAGGTTTGGATCCAACCATAAAGAGATGCACGTCCTTGCGTTGGACGCTAGAGGCATCATCCTTGTATTTATGGATCTATGGACACCATTCACATACGCAAGTCAAAACAAAGCGTAAGGGCGGTTTTGTTTCATCCTCCACACCGCGACATACCACGCCACAGTGTTTCAGATGTGTAACATTTTGCCTGCCCAACGTTGTAAACTTGATTTAGTTGCTTTGGTCATTTTTCCTTAAAAGTTTTGCTTCTACTATAAGTACTGTAAGTAAGTAGGCTACATAGTGAAATGGTTCCTTTATGTCTGTTTAATTGTGTTAATTGTGTTTACTGTTGAAAGTCCGGCAATGAACGACATAGATCAATGATTTGTGGCTCTGTTTTAGTTATTAAAATACATCCATCCTCATAATTGCATCATAGGATATTTATATTTCACATACAGCACCTGTTAGCATGAGAAATCGATCTAGTTTGTGCAATGCATTGCAGCCCCTTAAAAATAAACAAGGCGCATACTTGCATCAGCTTCTGGGACGCTTCTTAAAACGTGCTGCGGCGAGTCTGCTGGAATTACAAGACCTTCCTAAAATGGTCATAATCACCTCAGGTGGCTGCCTGGCAGGGAACTGCACTCCACATTGTTTTAGTTTATCATGTATTTTTGTACTCTTATGGAGACAATCATCATTTCATAACAACAAATTTCCATGGGAAATTAAAGCACATCTTGAAATGATGCTTGTATTTATCATCTGGTTGAAAAACGCCTCTGATAGCCCTAACAGATTAGAGACATTTAAAAAATTGTTCTTTTTCTGTTTCACCAAGTGCCCTTGAAAATGTGTGACAGATGCCTTCTCTGCCTCGACACATGTCCAACACATGTGCGTATGTGTTTATTTGTAATCCATGTACCAAATGAAATAGATAAAAGTGCATCCATAGGAATACTTGTTAGCATGTGCGCCTGTAAAAATGTGTTTTTGCTTCCTTAGAAGTACTAAAATACAAGGACATGCACACAAAGTACCAAAGGCGTAATTATCTAATGATATATTGCCAAAAACGTTTCTACGTTACTGAGAAAGTGAAACATTTTCATTTACGATATCCATTAGCAAGAATCATCATCTATCAAACACTATTAAAACACAGTCACGCTGCTCCAAAGTTATTGTGTCTGCCACTGAAATAATATTCAGTGTCTCACTTTGTGGCGGATTTATGAGAGGGGAAAGAAATAGCTTTCTGGTTCACCCGGATACAAGATCTTATACACTCACACAAATATATACACACTTGGGCCTCTTTTAGGGAGATCCCTCCTGCCTGTCTGTCATAATGGAATGAGTTTAGATTGATGAAAGAGGAAGAGAAAGTCACGTTAGAGGGCTTGTCATTATATCACTACGGGAGTCGCAGAAGAGGAGAAGAGAAAAGAAGAGACAAGGAGTGGGGGAGATGGTGAAAGGGCCTGCAGAGGGGGAGACTGAAATAGCCCCGGGGCATTCCTCAAACATCTATCAAGGCAGCAACATATGATTCACGGCTTCGCCAAGAGTCTCCAATTTAAACAACACCCCCAGCAGCTGCCCAGGAAGGACTCTGACAGACAGACGAGCCAAAACCGGTCTCTGTGTGTCTGCTGCGTGGAAGATTTCTGCAGGCAGGCGCACAGACAGAAATGGGTTAAGGAAAAAAGTCATGAGTGGCAGCGGTTAACTACTGTACTGACAGGCTGACTGACAGGGAGAGAGGTCAGACAAATAGGGAGTGTCATGCAGAGGTTTACAGTCAAAATGACGGCTGATGAGGTGACGGGGAGACAGGAGAGGGTGCAGGAGGTGACAGAATTTTGTAATTCTCATAATGCCTAAGCATGTAGTGTAGAATTTAAGGTTATTGTAACATCTTTTAAATCATTCTGACGGCAAAAGCTTTAATTGAGGAAAAAAGGTATAGTGTTTGTGTTGCTTTCAGCCCTTTATCTACTTAAGAGTCTTTCTGATATCACCAACAGGGGCACCAAAGAGGGAGATTTTTCAATTCTGTATCCTTGAGATCTACAACATTTCCTATGATATTCTATGAATTAGCACCCCACGAGCAACATTATGCCCTTAACGTTAGGTTTAGGTAAATGGACTGCACTTGTATGGCACTTTTCTAGTCTTCCAATCATTCAAAGCGCTTTTACACTACGTCACATTCACCCATTCACAAACTGGTGGCCAAGGCTACTGTACAGGGTGCCACTTGTTACTCAGTAACCATTCACACACCGATAGAACAGCCATCAGGAGCAATTTAGGGTTTAGTATCTTCATGATCCATCCACCACTCCAACCTGCCTCCTATCTGGACCACTTGGGGCCACGTCCTTCTTTACTCCCTTCATTGCATTGGTCACGTGATCGCAGCTTTCCAAAATACATGGGTTATGCAAGAATTACTAATTTGGCTGCTGGAGTGTTTTTGCAGTCTATTTAGCTAGCATACCTGTACACATACATAGGTAATGCCTTTACAGACGTTAGCTGTGTATCGTTGGCAACATACACATTAACTGGTGTCTGGAGTGTGTGTGTTTATGTGACACCTCAGACTCTGAGTTTTTTTATCCTAGCTCTTTATTTTCCCTCAGCGTCTCTCCTTTTTCTTCTACTTTCTGTATGTTCTTAAAAAAAAGTGTCATAAATTGTAACTCAAGTCTGCATCCACTCGTATCTTCGTGTCGACTTTGTGTGCAGTCGTGCCACTGCTGAAATTCCCTTTGTCTTCCGTCTGAACAAACCTTGAGTAAAAAAAAACCTTGTGAACTCCTGCCAGTTTTTTCATTAGGCCCGACATCTCATGCAATCCATTGCAACTTTGTATTCTTTGTATAAACATTTACATCTCAGGCGTCTCCCTGTTGCTCCTCTCCGGAATGACTTACAGTGAGAGCAACTTCATTTCTCAGATGATCGACTTCACAGCCAGCCAGAGAGCTGCTGAAAGTACATCGAATAAATATTCCTGTTTCCGGGGAATAACCTAGATTTAACCCCTAATCCTATAAGTTATGGAAACTATCTCAGTCTACAGAACATCCTAAAGAAATGGGAGAAAAGTTGAGCTAAGAGTGAAAGTGATGCAGAACAAAAGAAAAGGAACAGAGGAGGAAGAAAAGAACAGAGTTAAGCCGGGCAAAGCCACAGTCAACACAACCATGTTGAAATGATCAGATAGACCTCTCAGCAGACATCTTATCAATCAGGGACAGCAGACCGCAGCATGTGTGTGTGTGTGTGTGTGTGTGTGTGTGTGTTAAGGAGAGAGAGAGAGCATGTGATGCGATCTGCCAAGAGATGTTTGTCTTAAGGCTGAGCACAAAGAAATGCTAACAAATGCTGTGGCAGAGGTCCGAGTTGAGTGTACACAGGCTGACGCTCACACACACACACACACACACACACACACACACACACACACACACACACACACACACACGTGCACATGCATGTGCAATCACACTGAAAAAATTGCTCTCTGTAGGTCTGCAAATTTGATAGAGATCTTGCAGATTCAGGGCACTTAGCCTTGGCAGCTGAACAGACAGAGTGATTGCATCTGTGTGTGTCCACATGTGTGTGTGTGAGAGACTCTTCTCGCCGAAGAGAACAGGAAGACATGACGAGGAAAAAAAAAAACAAAAAAAGATGGATGCTTACAATGATCTCACAGCTGGAAACATGCACAAAGCCAAGGACAGGCCGAAAAACAACTCTTCGCTTTGTTTTTCACGGCCTCCTTTCACGCCTCGTGAAAGTTCCTTCAACTTCTTCCACTAAATGTGTCATCTGCTCGCACATTTCTAAACTGAAAAAAAAACTTACATTACTTGGAGGTGAGCGCACAGAAAGAGTTTGTCATCCTCCCCGTTCTGCCAAATGCTCTCTACCACTTTGGGAATCAATCACTCTGACACAGCAAAAAGAGAGATATTTAATCCTGGGATTTGGGTTTTAACTCAAAATCCATGGCTTCAATTTATCGCAGTGTGGAGCCACACTTGGCCGGCCTTTCAACAAGGAGTCCATTCTTCATGGAGGCGGATATTTTAAGAGTGAATATCTGAATGCAATGCATGAAACTCTTCCACCTGAATATCATCATTCAAGATCTGAAGATTAAAGAGTTATTGTTCAGTCACAAATGGAAATAAAATCTTCGGGAAAAAGGATTTAATTTTAGTGCTGTCAGACTTTTGATCCAGTTTGATCCATTAATAATGATAATAATTATGTCTTGCAAGACAACTCTTAGCACTCAGACTTTACACTTAAGCTGTGGATCACAGCACAAAGGATTATTTTTGTGTGTGTGCTGTGAGAAAATGATTAATCAGTGAATCGTATAAGATGTCATAAATGGTGAAAAAATGGCTACCACAATTTCCCGGAGGCCGAGGTGAGGTCTTAAAGGTATACTATGCAGGAAATGTCAGCTGGTGTTTGTGAACATGCTTGATGGAGAAAGTGAAAGCTAACCCCAGACTGGTGTTGTTTTTTTGTGTCTTTTGGCACTGTGCTTTCAGCAGTTTCAGTGCTTACAGTCTGGCACCTGGTCACTACCTTTTTTAAAAGCCCCGACTTCACCTGAGTGCTGTGGGGGCACACACCCAGAAAGAAAGACATAAGAAACTTCAAGCAGAGGGTCGAGTCTAAGGTAGTTTTAGTGGGTCATAAATGCTGATTGAGAGGGATTACTTTTGTATGAGTCTTTGTATTGTTTTTTAAGAAAATCCTGCATAGTCTACCTTTTTAAAATAGCTTATTTTGTACGACAACAGTCCATGACACAAACATTTATTAAATTTACTGTCATACTAGAGGTGGCACTGTGGTGCAGTCATTAGCATTGTCGCTTCACAGCAAGAGGGGAGCCCCTGTGTGTGCAGTTTGCACATTCTCCCTGTGTCAGTGTGGGCCTTTCTTCCGGTACTCCGGCGTCCTCCCACAGTCCAAAGACATGCAGGTTAATTGGTGACTCTAAATTGTCCGTAGGTGTGAATGTGAGCGTGAATGGTCTCTCTATGTGTCAGCCCTGTGGTAGTCTGGTGACCTGTCCAGGGTGTACCCCGCCTTTCACCCAGTGTCAGCTGCGTTAGGCTATAGTAAATAGAGTACTTCATTTAATACCTTTTTTCTCCATCATTCGATACCCATCATGTGAGTGGAAGCATTCAGCTGCATAAAATGCCACTATACTTTATTGGTGGTGTCTCAGCATGCTGAACTGCCAACTCCATCAAATACACTACACTCCACTTCACCACATAACAAACTGAATGGGCTGTAGCTGCTGCAGTAGTCACATGTCGCATTAAATCAAAGAGCGCTTGTGGTGATTGGCTTCAGGTAAAATAGTACAAGTAGTTGTTTTTTATTTGATCTGGGTAAAAAAATAATCAAATCGTTTGACTGGAGAAATTTTGATACTATTTGATACTGGGTTATTTCAGTCGATACCTTAAAGGCATCGAGCACTGATAACCCAGCCCTACACAATCTAGATCAAGTTAGTGTCTGCATATTTGCACTGATTGTTTGCAAGACTTTGCATGTGCATTAATGCAAAAAAATCATATCCAAGGTTACAATGTGAAAAGTGACATGATTTAAAAAAAAAAAAAAAAACTAACATACTAACTGTATACTTGTGCAAAAGCATGTGTATTATGTCAATATGTATCTGTATATGGGTGCATATGTGTGTATTTATACACACATATATTGGCCTTTTTCACAGAGATTTTGGCTCGTCACAGGACACGCTCAGGTGTTACTAATGACATTAACGACATCATGCTCTCAGTGAGCCAGCATGCACAGCATCAGCAGCCTGAAAATCATAAATGGGATAAACAACATTTTAATTTAGCCCTGTGCTTCACCTACAGTGACATGTCTCATGTTTCATGTTGAGAAGACCTATTTTCTATATTTTTATGCCCTTGTAGTGTTTTTGACTTCACCAGCCACTTAATGAGTTCCTAAAAACACCTGCTGCCTCTTCCCACCTTCCTCCTGACTGGCTGCTGCTGTCTGTGTGACGGCCTATTTAAGTCTCCAGAGCCACACGGACTGTAAGTTGTGCTGGAGAGAGTGTTGTGACTAAAGCTCTTCAGGTTTTACCCACATTTTGCACTCTTTTGTTGTGATTTGTATTTAATGCAATGCTTTTTAGAAGCCTGCTCAAGGGACTGCTCACCTTAATGCCACACACCTGATACCACTTCCTGATAACCCTGGAGTCAAGAGCACAAACCTGTCCTCAATAATAATGAACTGGAACAGGCATGATGACAAACTTTGAGCACTCAAAACTAATGCCTACCATACACTAGAATACCTTAAAAAGATTTTAGCCTTTAGCTAGTCTTTAGACTTCAGTCTTTAAAATGCTTCCAGCAGCATTCTGGAGAAGTTGTAGGCGGCCAACAGCTTTTTTAGTAGGACCAAATGAGAGAGCATTGCAGCAGTCAAGCCTAGGGATAATAAAGGCATGCATATGTGTTTCTGTATCAGCCTGAGAGAGAAACTGTCTAACCTTGGCAATATTTCTGAGGTGATAAAAAGGCCGTTTAGTGATGTTTCTAATGTGTGATTCAAAACTGAAAGATAACCCCAAGTGTACAATGTGCTAACATGGAAGATATAATTCTTAGCTTTCTGCTGCAAGGAGAATAAATGTGTTAGCTATTAAGGTTTTTATTTTAGATCACAATATAAAGAATTACGCAGACAACTGTCAACACGATTGCACTGCACATAAGGTAACAAAATGTAATGATGTGATTACGCAAAACGCCTTGGCTTTCTTCTACAAAAATGAATGAAAGCTCTTGCTGTTATGGTTTTCATTAGAGATTAATTTAAAAAGGTTCTCTGACTTAAGACAGCTCTGACTGAGTTTTATGACCACCTCAAACCAAACGTTCAAGATCACAGGAGCGTGCACCAGCCGAGTTTTAACTCTTGTGATTTTGTTCCGTCATTGGGAGTTGGTCGTTTGGTGTAAAGCTGGCGTAACTTTCATTTAACTCAAGATTAGGTGGAAAGTTTTAACATTTCACCCACGTCTGTACAAGTTAATGGGTGTGCATAATCTCAAGATAGTGTGGCAGTATATTGCCATGTCATCAAAAACAAATCACATTTTCTATTAACTTCAATCACCTCGAGATGATTTGTACCAGCGTTTGACATGTCAAGCTAATTAAATCATTTTTTTCACTCCCTCAGCAGATTTCGTCGGCGTGTCTGACCATGCCTCACCTGCTGCCGCCGTGCAGATTGATTTTTGTTGCATTGCCTGTCATCATGGCATCCATACTAAGCAGATAGACTTAATAGATTCACAGATGGCCTCTGATATGTGGCTTATTACGGAGACGAGACGCCGTCAAGGAGGGATGGAAGAATACTGTGAGAGCGAGGCTGAGGACAGCGAGGCAGACATATGTAGAATAATTACACTGAAAAGAAAAACAGTGCTCTGTTTGTGCCGAGTTACAAATGTGTGGAGAATCCTGGACATCTCCAGCCAGGATGCCACAGTTTATTGAGGCCCGAGCTGTTGACACAATACAGGACTGTGATTCGACCATCTGCAGATCAGACCGTCTTTATTTTCCAGCGCTCACGTGGATCCTGTGATTCTCCACACAGCTAAATGCACCCTCATGTTCCCCTGAAAACAGAACCCCACCACCACCACCACCACCACCAGCACATTGTCTCTCCCTCTCTGTGTCCCCTGCATTTCACAAATTGCAGCCATATGTCTGAGGGGACCCCAGGTTCAAACACACACCTTGAGAAACAACACTATTATCTACAATTGGCTTTAAACTTCAAGTGTACAAAAAGAGGGAGCGATCGTTCAGGGAGAGGGGAGGTGGAAGGAGAGATGGAGAGATTAAAAAAAGAGAGACAGACGAGGTTAAGAGGGTTGCTCTCTCAATGTGTGTGTGTGCATATGCCCCCCTGCAGTCGACCAAATCCCAGGGAAGATTGATTGCCTTCCAAGGATAATCTGTCCCAGACACTTTAAAGCATCTCCCCCCTCCTCTTTCTCCTCTCCGCCTCCCATCCACTTCATACGCCTCTCCTCTGTGTCTCCCCTTTCTCACCCTTGTCTACCTTCGCTGCCCTTTGCCCTCCCAGTTGCCGTAACCCTCCCCATCCTGTCTGAGCACCCTGAAGCCTCCTGCCCTCCTTTTTAGCTCTTCCAACCTCTCTCATGATTTGTTTTCTTCCTTTTGGACACACCTTTTACGGAAGAGGTGGAGGAAGTTGGAAAGCACTGTCCAGATCCTCTACATTTCACCCTAAATCTTTAGGTGAAGCAATGATTTATGCATCAAACTCCTCGTTTCTTCTGCTCTCTGAGGAGAAAAATATCACACTCTTTCCATGGTCAGTGTCTTTAATAACCCTTGATTTCCTTCTCTCCATGCTCAAAACGAATCTATGTCACAAGAATTTATATGACAGGCTGCGTAACAAACCTCTTCCATCTGGCTTTAAGATACAAAATGAATAAAACATCTGACAGACAGAGAGGCACCTTTACTCCTCCTTTCCTTGCCCTCTGTGTCATCTTCACCCTGCCACCAGTAAAGAAATAAATACAACAAGGGAGCACCTTTGGGTGATGCATAAGGTCAAGGTAGCAACTGGATCTTTGGAGTAAACACTAAGAGTCTACAGCCAGGCTCTACTTATGCACGGCACGCTAACATGCTAACGATGACAACGTTCTGTAGCCTCATTCCCCTTTTTAAGCCTCATAAAAGCTTCCGAATTGACAAGCGGGATTTTAATTGATGCATTTTATGTCATAGAACCAAATGTGAATGTCTCTTAGGCTTGTGTTAACCGCAGACCTTATTTCAGGTGTCTAACCAACATATGAGGCAACTGTTTCATCCAAGTATTCGGCTAAACCCTAGTTGTTTGACCCACCCACCACCCCAATCTGTGTCCTTATACTAGTTCCCTCTTAACTCCTGTCAATGCATTGGTCACATGAGCCTCCCCCATTATGCAGGATATGCCATGATTACGTGCGTCATATATGAATTGAGCTTTTTTGGGTATACATATGAACAGTGCATGAGAACATCCTGGTAAAAAAAAAAAAAAAAGATGATGAAAGCCTAGTTTCTGCTTTATTTAATTACCAACCTTCTGTCTGCACCCAAATCTCATCTAAACACATACAGACATGCAGGCACGCCTGCCACCTGAAGCACTGTTTAGTCCGGCACAAAGAAACCAGGAACTGGTCAAACCAGCTCAGATTCAGCCATAACAGAACTCATAAACTGAGCTCAAAACCAAAAGCCTCAATCATGGCAGAGGGCCTCAGTACTTACAGCAAGGCTAATTATGAAAATGATGCCCTGCTTCCCTTGAACTTCTCCTGAACCTGCTCATTCAAACGATGCCCCTGTGTTTGTGTTTGACCCCTGCGTGGAAACAACCTCCTCAGTTATCCTTGGAAAATTGCAGGGTACGAGCGGGCCTAGCCGGCAGCGCACATGGCTATCGGCTGCTGAGGCGTCTGCGGGGAGAGAAAACACATTGTTGCCATTACCGTGCAACTCTGCCTTTAACAAACGGCTGATCTGTTGTGACATGCTCTTCCTTTCCCTGGTGGATCTGTGACGGGGTTGTTGCAGAGATAGGCTGCTGTCAGCTCGGCTCAGCAGGCCACAAACTGTTGTCAATGAGATTTGTTAGAGGGGAATTTAAGCTTGGTTGATTATCTGTAAGCTGTAGGTTTTATTTGACAAAATTACAGCCACAAACTCTGTAAGTGGAGTTTTGTATTACTCAGAAAATGTTTGTCTCTCAGTTTGAGAGGTTTTATACCCAACAGCTGCACTTTACTGTCTGTATATTGTTGACTTTTGGAACTTTTTCTCATGTCAGTATGTGTGGCCATTAAAAATATTCAAGTACAAGTTGCATGCATGCATATGGGTTACAAAATGTGTTCACCAGAGAGTGAAGACATATTCAGACTTTCACTTTGCTCTTGTTGCAATAAATTCCACCCACCAGGTGTACAGGATGAGCCACATGGAATGCATTAACTGTTGATGTAGCACCAAAATAAAAAAAACAAAAACATTTTAAAAGACAGAAGTGGCAGCTGCTCTTACAAAATGATTCACAGTGAAGCACGAAATGAAAGTACACTGAGGTTACTTAAGTTGACAAGCCAGCAGGAGTTTTTACAGGCTGATGACAAAGATTTCTTTAACGGGAATGTTAATGTACACGTGTTTTCAATCTGCGAGGACATTAACTTGAAATTTCAAGAATGCTGACAAATGTTTTCATCCTTATCTTATGTGTCAAGTGTCTCCAACTACACCATTAACTAATTCTATTACAGCAAGTACTTTAATGCCACAAAGTACTTGCAAGTGTAGGTGTCACTCTTGTCAGATGGGGGATATCTCATGTTGGCATGCACTTGCGTTTTGTCTAAATCAGACAGGCTTAGAGGCTCTGAGGAGTCGGATCGCAAGATAAAGCTTTGTTTTGGCCTCAGTTTGGAAAGTCTGCTGTCAGGATACACTGTAAAAAATGTGTCTGTTCTATATGTTTTTCAGCTGATGTCTTTTTTTATTCTTTTTTAATGGAAAAAATTCTGGTTTGGGTAACATAATTTTAGTGGTGGCAAATTAAATTGAGAGAAAATGTGCCATCTTCAAACACATTTTTACTTTTAGTAAAGTTCCCAAAATGTAAAGCTGTTATAATCAATATTTATGTAAAAAGTGGACAAAATGACAAGTATAAATGAGGTGTCACTCGGTGAGTTGGCAGAGACCAAAACAGACCCATAAGGACTGTGATTAATGGAGACAAAATTCGTATCCATCCATTTCCATCCACTTATCCAGGGTTGGGTCATAGCGGCAGCAGGCTGAGCAAGGTATTCCAGACCTCTCTCCCCCCAGCAATGCTTTTTAAGTCCTCCTGGAGGGTCCTGAGGTGTTCTGGGCCAGATGAAATATATACGATCCCTCCAGTGTGTTCAGGGTCTGCCCTAAGGCCTCCTACTAGTTAGATGTGCCCGGAAAACCTCCAACTGCAGCACTCAGGAGGCATACTATCAGATGTCTGAACTACCTCAACTGGCCTCTTTTGACACAAAGGAGCAGCGGCTCTAATCTGAGCTCCATCCAGATATCTGAGCTCCTCAACCTATCTCTAAGGCTGAGCCCAGCCACCCTCTGGAGGAAACTCATTTCGGCTGCTTGTAATCATGATGTCATCCTATCGGTCACTACCAAAGCTCATGACCATAGGTCAGAATGTAGATGGACCAGTAAATGAAGAGCTTTGCCTACTGGCTCGGCTCCCTTTTCACCATGGGATGGTCTGTAATGGCTGCATCACTACTTATGCCGAACCAAAGTGCCTGTCCATCTCATGCTCCATTTTACCTTTACTTGCGAACAAGACCGTGAGATACTTGAACTCCTTTTGCTTGGGGCAGCAACCCTCCCCCAACCTGTTTCCTGGCAGAGAGCTGTGGTCTCAGAATTGAGGGTACTGACTCTTATCCCGACTGCTTCACACACAACTACATACTGCCCCAGTGCCTGGTGGAGGTCATGGTGTGATGAGGCCAACAGAACCACATCATCTGCAAAGAGTAGAGATGCAATTCTGAGGTCCCCAAAACAGACACTCTCCTTTCCCCGGCTGCGCTCTGATCTGGCCATGAATATCACAGAATCTAAGACAAGGGGACAACCCCAGCGAAGGCCAACACCCACTGAAAACATGTTTGACTCATACTCAGCACATGACTCCTGATTAATGCTAATATACCTGTGTTTGTTGGATATGTAAATAGGTTACTGTTTGCTAACACATTTACCATATAAACTGAACTGTCAGTGTTGTTCTTACAGCTTGCTTCTCTTTCCTTCAAGTTGCCGAGAAGCAGGTTAGAGCAGGTTTGGATGAAAGTGCTTTGGAATCAATCCAGTTCCCATAATAACGTGGTCTACTTCTAAATACTACAAGCATCTCACAATAAGAATTTTTGCAGAGTAATGCAGATATACCGCTTTAAGCTTTTGCCTATCCTAAATATATACTGTGCAATTAATGAAGAGGTGGACATAGCCATTGTGATGTCACCCATTGGTTTGAGGACTCCCATTTTGAAGACTTGATTTTTGAATTATGACCGTTGCCATCTTGGTTTCTTGAAGCCAGAGGGAAGGAGTGGATCCGACTGACATCACTGACTTGGCATACTAATTTTAGCTATCAAAAAAAAAAGCAAAATCTACTGGGGAAAAAAAATAAAAAACCAAACACTGGACTTTTTTAAGGTGACCTAAATGTTACACTTTACTTTAATAAGCTGAAAACAACCTGTCAAGTTTTAAGACGAAATCATGGATGCCCAAAAAAAGGTCACGACTATTTAAATGTACACAGTGCCATAGATAAACATTGCTATGCCATTTTCCTGTTAAGCAGGTTGTGGTTACTCCAAATGGGACTGGAATTTACAAAATAAACATCATGCTGTATTGAAGAAGACTTGAAACTAGAGACTGAGACTATAATCTCAGGAAAATGTTTACTGAGGTTATAAATCAAATTAGAAGTATCTGGTCATTGTCTCGTAGACTTCTTAGACTTCTTTCTGCTACCAATAAAGTCACGCCCTGCTGGCCGTTAGAGGAATGCTTAAAGCACTTCCTCATTGGCTTTACTGTTTAGACACAATCGCTACATCTAGTTATGTTATACAGTCTGTGATCCCAATTCTCTAACATGACAGAGCTTGGCAGTGAATTCTACTATTACTCAACAATAACATCCATTAGTGACGGAACTATTAACCTGATCCAGTTTGTATTGGCTGGCTGCAGCTTTCACATGGCCAAGGAGGGAAAAAAATGGTGAAGAGAAAAAAACACAAGTCAGAGGCATTAAGGCACTATCACACGCTAATTTAGACGCATTTCACTAAATCCTGTCGTATGGAGTTTAGTCTGGGACATTGCTCAGGCTCTTTATGGAGATTTAATCCGGGCTGAAGGTGATGGCCTGTGACACTAATAACCAGCCACCCAGTGACACGGACCACCACTTTGACAAAATGTCCTCACACTTTTTTTTAAAATTAAGACTGAATTTTTGACATTTGCGCCAGTGTATGAGCTCATTTCATTTGTTTTCCAGTAAAACTTGATTTTTAAACAGCGGCGCTCCTCAGTGGACAACAGACTGAAAAGACCACCATCTAACTGTTCTGAATCGGATCCATGGGCGGAGGCGTGCAATCAGGGTAGAGGTCCCTTTGGGTTAAAAAGGTCTGATGGCCAACAATATGGAAATTATTGTTTTCCATCATATATATCCCTTAAGTCCTATTTAATATGGGGAATGTTTTCCTATACGTTGGCCTAGCAGAACAGATTCCACGCCTCAGGATGATACAATACAATCAGTGACATATCAGTAACATACAACCCGACCAGCGCCTGTACTTTAGTCTCAACAAGTCTTTTTTCTTGGATCTTTTCTATTGTTACGAGCAGGTCTGTCCTTAATCAGCACTGTGCTCTGAGGGGTGGTTCCACAGTACTTTTCATGATGAAACTGTATGCTCAATGGTAAAACCTCAAGCCAGAGACAATAAACATCACAAACACATGTTTGTTTATTCGCCAGCCGGCACTGAACATGTGGATGTGGTGTCGTAAACCGGTGATACTGAGATGTAGAGAGCCTGATGCTTGTGGGAAATGGATTAGTTACAGATTTAGTGTAAGTCCGTCTTTTTTTCTCTCACTTACAGAGACTCACACACACATCTCCCTGTTCTTCTATCTTTGCGAGGACCCTCATTGACATAACATATTCCCTAGCCTCGTACCCTAACATTATCCATGACAACTAAATGGCTAACTCCAACCCTTGCTCTAACCTAATTCTGAAGTGAACTTTAAAACCAAGTTTTAATCCTCAAACAGGCCTTTGAAGAGGTGAGGACCAGCTGAAGTGTCCTCATTTTCCAAAAATGTCCTCACTTTGTTGGTAAAAAATGTGTTTTAGTCCTCACTATGTAGTAAGGACAAGTACACACACACACACACACACAGAGTGTTTTAAAGACACTAAAATCCTTCCTCAAAGGCATGTGCTCTTTCCGACTGTAAAATGGCTGTTGTCAGTCCATTCACGCGACTTTGCCGAACTTTGACACCCATTTCTCACCCTTTACTCGGCCGACCTGTGGAATACGAGTCCCATGGGGGTGTTGTAAAAGCACTGGGAGGGTCGCAATGGGAGCATGAACATCACAGACACTTCACAAAACTCAAAGACCTCACAGCAGTGTGATCAAACATGTTGTCCATCACAGAAACCTCTGAGTCTGGGTTAAAAGTCGACCACTGCTTTCATTGTTTAAATGTCTGAAGGTTATTTCCTTTTGAAGGAATGTGCTTATTCTTTCTCCTGCCAAGAGTTAGATGAGTTTTGTTTCCTGGCTTTTGCTAAGCTAAGCTAACCAGCCATTGGGGATAACTCTGTATTTACTGTGAGAGTGGTATTGATGTTCTCGTCTAACTCTTGGCAAAAACAGGCAATAAGGGTATGTACCAAAAATGTCAAACTTTTCCTTTTTGGCGTTGTTCACTTTCTTGATATTCCCATATTTTTAACTTTCTCAATTTTCTCCCTCTTATCCCTATATCTAAAATATCTTCTACCACCCTGTCTTTCCCTGTCTAGAAAGCTTTGTGGCCTTTTCTCACATGGCTCTGATAATCATCTTAATCTGGTCGACAGCCTGAGCTTGTCTCCTCTCTTATCTCAGTGCACGTGTATGCATGCCTTTTCATTTTTTGCACATTTTCCATGTTGAGTACTCTTTCAGTTTCTATGTGCACAAGGACATCTCTATGTGGATCAACTCTTTAGGTGTCTGCATCCCTATCTACACGGACCAGTTCTGACAGAGGCAGCGAGGCACGTGTGGAGCCAGGTTGTGCCGTCTTGCGCACCCAACCCTTTCTCCCATATCTGGCTGGGTGTGTGGGAATGTGTCATCCGATATCATACCTCCAACAGGACCTGTGAGGACAGGGAAGGCAATCCAGCCGCAGCAGGAGAGGGACGCGTCCTGATCTGATCAACACGGCAGTGCAGATGGGAAGCTGAAGGAGTGATATTTTACAGTGCACCTCTGTGCTGTGTTATGGTGCAGATGTAGGAACTTGGACTATGTGTCAATTTAAATTCTTTAAAAAGAAGTAACAGCTGCTCAGGTGCTGCAACCTGCCTATTCAGCTGCAATGGAAACACCCTCTTGGCTGTCCCAGGCCTCACCCTGTATGAACACCAGCGGGATAATGTAAATCAGTGTGACACACTTTCAGTGCCAAAGTATACTGAAGCTGTTTTGGCAGTTTGTGGTCCAGCACTCCATTAAGACATGCATGTAGGTGTTTCTTTAATTCAGGGATTTCCTTCAGTCCAAATCAGCGGGCCACACCATTACAAGTTTTTTTCCAATATGTAAGTGTTTTACGCTTTACGCACAGTCTTGTTTAGTAGAGAACGTCACCCATCCTGGTCAAAGTGTAAGTGAAAAGGTTTTACTCCGTCACCTTAATAAATAATGCTCCTTACAAAAAAAATAGCAGAAATAAAACAGCAAATAGCCTCAATTAAAAAAATCTGCTCTGTCTTTGTTTATATTTATTTGAATCTCCTGCCTTGAGTCTCATTCATTTTACCTGAGACACACAAGGACAACTAGATCGAGTGATATTGCCCTATTACTCAGCTCTGCAGAGAAAAAAGATAAATCATTACTGCAAATGGTACTCTGAGCATATAACAATGGGGGCATTATAACAAACTTAAGTTGATATGGCAACTGTCTTTGAAAACGATCGCCTCTTTACACATCTAGCAGTTACACAGAGAACTGTAGCATCCATTTGAGGTTGTGTTTCTGGCCACCAGGAGAATGCAGATTCAATATTCTCGGCTGTTAAATGTCTCATTATGTTCACTAGCAGGTCGCTAACTTTATAAGTTTGTTTGCTTAATGCTGGCAAGTTTACCAAGTTTGGGGGCTTTTTCACTAAGAACAGGTGCTATCTGCGGCAGCAAACAACACTAAGAAGAAAGCAGAGAGTGAATCAGAACAGTCAGTACGTTTACATGCAGCTTGAGAAAATCGAATTATTGGCGTAGTCCGACTGAAACCGGACTTTTAAATGCATGTAAACAGCTTAGTCTGACTGAAACTGGACTATCCGTAGCTGAACTAAGACACCTAGATAATTCGATTGAAAATCAAACTATTGCCACATGTATCCACTTAGTCCGTCTGGAGTCGGACTTGGCGTTCTGCGCATGCACCACTTTTTCTTTCACAGGCTTTCACCCGGAAGAAGAAGGAGATGACGTAGCAGCAGTTAAGTAACTCCCGGAAAATCAAACAAACGCCATGGCAACCGAGAAGCAGAAGACGCACTTCTGGACAGACGAGGAAACTATATTCATGCTCCGACAGCTAAAAGAGCTAAACATTTTCAAGTTTAGGGATGGTAGGAAAACACGAATAGCGGATTTATTTAGTTTAATTAATTATTCCTTTTTGGGTCAACCGGAACTAGTTCAAGCGGAGTCAGACGTACTTTGTCAGAAATTCGATTTTCTCTTCTGCATGTATACTCAGACAAGACGAGAAGTCCGACTTCACTGATTAGCCAAGCTATAAGCTTAGCTCGACTACTGCTTGCATGTAAACGTACTGAATAAATTTGTGGGCCGTAAAAGCAAAATGAGTTGAACGATGCTAAAAATCAAGAGCTCAGAGGGGCTGCAAAGTTTCGTGATTCAACCCGGTCTCACTTCAAAGTCGTCGAAAACCAGCACTTGGGCAGTGACTTGCGGTCTCAGATAACAATGAAAAAAGCCGTCCTTTCACATCTGCATTATATGCGGCCGCTGGGTGCTGTTTAACAATAACAGCTCCCAGCAGCATCAGGGGGAGATGCTAGGGACAGCAACGAAAGTTAATGCGACCGATTAGGGTGGGTGGAAGTGGTGGTGAATGGGTCCAACAACCACTGACTTTCACCCGGGAGACCAGTGTTCGCTTTCTGTATGATTGTAAAGCTAAACCCAGTCTTTTTTCCTAAACCCAACCATGAGCTTTTGTTGCCTAAACCCAAACACAAGCATGTGTTGGCTAAACATAACCATGTGCGGTTTTTTTTTTCAAATTTTTAAAAAAAAAAAAGGTCAATTCACGGTGTTGTACTAACATAGTTTGTTTATTTTGAAAGAGCCTGTATGTGAACTGTACATTTCCTGTTGTCTACGTTGTTATGTGACAAGGTCGGAGTCACAGGAGTGAGAATGTGTTGGATAATTCACTGTAGGTTCATCACTATGAGTGATCCCCTTCACATTAGTCATTTCATCCATTGTTAAGCGATAAGAGCAACTTCAAGTGATGGATAAAAGTATATCCAAGCAAAGCAGAGCAGCTGAAAAGTTCATTTTCAAATCAATTTTTTTGGCAGGATTTACAGCCAGATAGCCATCATAGCCAATACCTATATTAGAAGTATGCTCATTTGACAACTTAGCCCCTGTATGGACTCATAATGAAGTCCAACAGTTAGTCTAAAATGTCTTACAGAAGTAATACTATCCACTTTGCAGTTGACTAATGCAGATGTGTGACAGCACCTCCAACCCAGCCAGTCTGACCATCACATGCTCTCCAAACCACAGAGGTCTGGCTTTCTTAAAAACCCATTCAAAGTCCATTAAGTCATTCACTTAGCAGAAGGGAGGAACAAAGGGCGAGACCAATAGAAAAGACAAAGAACAGACACAAAAACCAAGACAAAGAGGACCTGTTGTGAGTACAACTGTATGTAACTATATGCATTTATAAAGTACAGTAAGGGAAAGTCTGAGGTAGCTTGGTGGGAACGATCTGTATCCACCTATTTCTTGATCCTTTGGTCCCTATTAGGCCGTCAGCACCACTAATCCCAATTGAGCTGTTCACAGGAGAGCACAAGAATTAAACAGAATTAAAGAGACGAGTTACGTAATCGCTTATAAGCACACTGTTTTCTTTTTCTAACCCTTATCAGCCGTATCATTTAGATAATGTTTCTTTAACCGTCAAGTCTAAATATACCCAAGTAGAGCAATTTCCCTTCCTCTCCTCCTCTGTCTTCACTCCCAGTGGAGTAACAAGAAAACACGTGAAAAAGGTTGAGGCAACAACCCAGATGTGACAGAAGTGAGGAAACCTTGTATCATACAGTATATACCCCAGCAGATGTTCAGATGTGTTCATGTCAGAATCTGCCTCGAATGTTCCTTGAATGCTGCATATTTCCACAGAAGAATGTTTCCTTGATCTGCTCCGACAGATTCTGATGAAATTCCTTCGACGTAGGGCATGACTCCTGTAGGACATCAACTATAGGTCTGCAGCTACTCAGCCCTTATCCTGATAAATCACACAGGCCTCACAACAAAACTGAGCGTCAGCGTCAAGAGCTTCAGCCCTGAGTCATTCCTGAAGTCCTGGCTGTGGCTAACACAGTATGAGCAGCCTTTTCCACTGCCGTACACATGACTGCAGAAAGCGAGGAGAATTGAAAAGTGCTTTAGAAATAGGCTGATGAATTTCACACCCTGGTCTGTTGCCAGTGTAAAATATTGGATGGATGGTTGGAGTTAAAGGTAGCACAGTCATTTTTCAACAATAGATGTACAGTGACTTGCAATGGAAGCCTTTATTTTTGTGTGATAGTGACTCAGCAGTTTGTTTTACACAACTTGCTGCTCAAATTCCAGTGCTAACTTCACATTATACTCTACATAGGAAGAGATCATTTTCAGTATAGTTAACCACTACTGAAGAAAATATAAACATTAGATCCTAATCCTAATACTCTATCATCAGCAGGCTTACAGTGGCAATGTAATGATGATCTCGTCTTCAAGAAACTCAAGCAAGTCCAGTTGCCTTCAATAGATATAACACTTGTAGGTGCATTTTGATCCATGAAATTTGGGACGCAAGGGACTTCCACTGCAGTGGCAGAAATTTTATGACAGCTAATGTTAATGATAAAGCAGCTGACAAGCTAAGGCATGATTTGCTGAGGGCACTTGTGTGGCTTCAGCGAAGAGACCACTGGATGTCCAACACTACTCACAATCAAATATTAGAAATTTTAGCACATGCAGTCCAAAGAGAAATCGTGTTCATTCTTTGGACTAACGGCCAATGGGACCACCAATATTCGTAGCCTATGTTTGACCAGTTTTTCTGTAGCGACTGAAAGATATGCACATTCAAAGTCATGTGTACACATTTATACACATGCTAACCATTGCTCATTTGTAACACACAGTCCAGCTGAACATTGATGATATCACTTAATGAAAAGTTATAAGGTCTTCAAAGTTATTAAAATTCATTCTGAGATGAACATGAACACCTGTACCAACTTTCATGGTAGTACCTGCAATAGATGTTGAGACATCTATTGCAATGTGGCTTTCGAAGAAAACTCATGGATCACCAAAGTCAATATGGATCATCCTCTGGAAACCATGAACAGTTTAATCAAACTTTATGCCCATGTGTTCATTAGATTTTGGGATATGATATTGGATAAGAGAGAGCTGTGACCTGTTGGTGGTGCGAGAGGATAAAAATGTGGGGATGACCACCAAAGCAAATAGGATTCATCCTCTGGAGACTATGAATATCTGTAGCAGATTTCACAATGATCCGTCTGATAGTTGTTGGGATAGTCTGAACCACAGAGGTGCCTGTCCGACTGATTGAAGTTGAACGCTAAAAAAAAAACAGACCTCACAGGTGTATATGAGACAACTGCAATTTATACACATAAAAATACCAGTAACACAAATTTAAAAAAACTTTTACATAACGCCCTTAGGAATATATTTTTTTGTGATCTTAAAAAAGACTCTTCATGTTACTTCTCAACCTTGATGTAGTTTTAATCCTTTAATTCCATAGAAAATATGCATTGAAATGAATTAAAGGGCATCATAAAGAATGTGGTGACAGAGACATATGCTTGTTTTCCCAGTGAGGCCACTATGTTTGAAAATTATTGTTTTATTGTGAATTTTTGTATTAGATGTTGTATTTGTTGCATTTTAAATGTGTTTTGATTGGTTGGTACCTTGGTCATGTCTCTGTCTTGTAAAAGAGATGTTAAATCTCAATAGAACTTCCTGGTTAAATAAAGGGTATATCTGAAAAAAAATCATTTAGTCATCTTACCTACCTTTTCATGTTGCAAACACTCTCTTCATTTTAGTCTGTGGACATTCCAGAGAAATTGCAGGAGGATAAATGGACTTAAGTGTCCTTAGTTTGTGCGAACACTTGAAACACTTTTAGCACTCTCTCAACAACAGTGACAAGCTCAGCGGTTCATCCAGACCACAAGTCATCCTTGGATTTCATGTTTATTATTTTACTAAAAGTTGGAGAAACATTTTGTGTGATCTGCTATCACGAGCATTTCTCAGGCTTGAGACGTGAACGTTTACCTCCATTAAAACTGCATTTCTGTGGGACAACGCCAACTCAAACATCCAGTCAAAAGAGGACCCAGCGCCCTGCATTCGCCCTCCAATGGGACTTCTTTCGACAGGTTGATTATGTTGACGTTGTAGATGATTCCATTTGCGGTAAATTGGCTGCAACGGATGTTCTCATGTCTCTATCTGAATGTGCTGAGCTCCTATAGGAGATCAGTGAAACATGCAGGCGTTATTCTCCTCCAAAGAACCATGTCAGTGAATAAAAAAAGAGGGCATGGCGGTCCATTGAGCCTGTGTATTTACAGGAATCATAACAAGGAGCTGATAACAGCAAGAAAAATAACTGAGGTGTTTTGGATCAGTCATGGCATGATTGTGTATTATGTAGCTACATTGTAGTGACGCTTTATCATTTCAAACATCTACAAAAAATATGTTGCTCCCTGTGTGGCCTAAAGTGTTTTATCCCCTTACCAACCGCATATCATCCCATCTGTTGTGCCCAGTTGTTTCTACTCAATAGAATTCAGTGTTTTCATGTTCGTTTATGATGAATGATTTTTCTCTTTGTCTTGTTTCTCCTCCTAACTGCACCGAATCCATTTCCTCTGCAGATCAACGGTTTTAAAAAGAACCACACGCACAGATGCATGTCAGGTTTTTCCAGTTGCCCCGAAACAATGGCTCCATTCTTGGCAAATTTCCCCTCATACTAAATTTAATTAGACATTGAACTGTTGCATACTTGGTACTTTCTGTTCCTTGCTTCTCAACCCCTTTGTTTTTTGTCTCCTCTCCCTCTGTCTCTGCCCTATTCACCAGCAGTTAGTGTCATTTGGATTTAAAGACCAGTCGAGTGATGCTCAGTTTCTCTGGAGTGAGCTCACGTTTAGCTATAGGACAGAGGCTATTTGTGAAGTTCACAAACATATGGAGGCTCGAATGGAGTTTTTTACGCTGTGGTTTGAGTCTGGTGGAGCTTCTTTGTATCCTGTTACACTATATGTCACATCACATTCATAAATTTTAACAAGAGTACAGGCTCCATTTTTTTAACCCTTGAGGCTGGTGGTCTTGCATGTTTAGCCCAATTTCTTTTAATTTATGCAAACCATTCTCAAAAACCATAATTTTCTAATCTAATTTCCGCCTTCTTGGAAATGTTTCCATTCACGAAACTCACTTAGAAAAGACATCCATCACACTAAGTATCATTATACATTAATGCAGTTGCAAGCACTGAGTGGTTGGAAGCGTACTTGCATATTTAAATTGGCCTATTGTAGTAAGTGCTCGTGGGAAACTAAGATAAGTGAGATTTTAAAGCATCATTAATGCACTTTGAATAAAAATGTATTAAAAACTAGGACTTTGGAGGCATCTTGTAAGATTAAATTATTTATTTAAGTCCAAGAGCCTCTTTATAGAGATCCTACCTTATTTCTTATTTATCCTATCCTGTTTAGGATGACATAGGGTTTTTGACATGTTTCCTGTTTTATCTTAGGATAGAGATTTAGCCATTACAGAACTGTCTTAACTTAAGGATTTCCCAAGTTCGGAATCCTAAGTAAGGATGGCATGGACTCTGTGTTAAATTCAAAATACCTGCCAAAAATGGCAGCAGCACTGTTGTTAGGTCTGTATGGCAGTGACACTAAGGATGGGGAACAACATAAAAACCCAAACAACAATGCATTCCCGACCTAAACAACAGAATAGGTAATTTTCTAATGACTTGCAAAATGATAATGTGACCACCCCCAAAATGACATATTACCGTGACAATGGTTACAGTTTTAAACATGTACATAACGTCATGAAATGGTCGCAGCTCCACTCCAAAACTGTCTTGTCAGGCTTAGGCAACAAAACATTATTATTATTTGGCTTTAACTTAGTACTTTTGTTGCTAACGTAATGTCATGTTAAATACATCACTAATGTAGCATCCTACACATACTAGCGTACTAGACTATGTTGGTAATAAAAGTCAACACTGACTTCAGGAAGTGAATACCAGTCTCCTGGGTGAAAATCCTATGTTTGTTTGACTAATCCACCACTACTCCCACCCACATTATAGGGGCTGCTTTAATATTTGTACAACATAACCCAGACTTGGATGTCACCTCACTCCCTCCTTTGCTCCTGTAGTAATTGCCACAGCCAACAGAGGGCGCCACTTTACAAAAAAAAATGTGAGTGTGGGTCATTATAAGCTGCTTGCACAGTCAAACTCTGTGGTTGTTTTTTTGGGGAGAGTGGACTGGACTGACAGGCTACTCAAACCATATGATGACACTTTAAATTTCTTGGAATGTGCATTAATGGCTTTATATCAACTGCACAGCTGTGGCTATTAGTAGCGTCCATACTACGAATTTATCACATGTACCTGTAAAGTTTAACTATGAGCTTTTTATTGACATTTTAATGACACAAGCAACTGTCGTATGACCTTTTTTGGCCAGGATAGTTAAAGCTGTTGATACCATGGCTTGTCCATCTAGAGTAGCCTACCGGATCATTGTAATTAAAGATAAAGGCATGACAGAACAGGGGCTGGTTGAAAATTTAATTCACAGTCGCAGTTAGTATTTCTTAAGCTAAGATAGGAAGTTTGAGATAGAAAAGGACACAGCCATGAGTTTAGGAGTTAGTTCTGTAATAAGAAGAAAGGATTTTTTCTATCTCTGAATCTTAAAGGTCTTGTGTGCGAGATCTAGTGACATCTAGTGGCTGACGTTGCAGATTACATCCAATAGAAACTTCTCCGATGTGCAAAGCATCTAGAACTTCAGAAGCTGACACAAAAACATGAATGGCCCTATCTAGAGCCAGTGTTTGGTTTGTCTGCTTCTGTAGAAACTCTGCTGTGCAACATGGCGGACTCCGTGAACGATGACACACTCCCTATATAGACAGAAACAGCTAATTTTAAGGTGACAAAAACACTATGATTCTTAGTTTCAGGTGATTATACGCTAAAGAATTTCTGCCAACATATCCCCTAAATTTTTCACCCTGGACCTTTAAGTTAAGATAGGACAAGCAGTTGGAATATTTATCTGTAATGAGACCCCAGATGTGCAAATCACAAAAAGCAGTATGCCTGTAAACACACTTTGATGTGCAAAATCTGTGGAGTTCCCCTTTAAGGTTCGCACTATGATTCATTTCTCATTAACATAGCAAATGAATCCAATTGTTTTTGGCACCTAAACCTTTCGTGTCAAAGCTTATTTGAATGTATTAACATGGAAGAGCTGCCAACAGCCCCTGCTCGCATCTGGACGACTTATGATGGATTTATGATCTCAAGCTGGTATCGAATTTCTGCATTTTCTGAAATTGACTTAAAACAATGGTTGCCTGGAAGGTAGGAAATCAATCTAAAAACCTACGGTATGCTTTGGCAGTAATGCATTGTGGTTTATTGAGTTAAAGGAACTCATGGTACTTATTTTAAGGCATTTTTGTTGCTATTCTTTAAACTATGGGGGGGAAAAGGACAGCAGAAATCTGATGTAATTTTGGGAAAACAAGTTACAAACTAGACACAGGCAACTATCTTTACTTTTGCAAATGATGGCATAATTTTTAAGACACTTTCAAGAGACTAAGTACAAGTTTGAGTTGTTAAAGGATTGGCTAAGCTTAGTTGCTTTGTGGTGAGAGTCAATATCTTTAAGCTCTTGTTACAGGCAGAAAAACAAAAGTAGGGTGAGAAACAAAGCGAATGAAGGAGAACAGAGTTTAAAACAACTGAAAAAAGAGGGAGTGGACAAACACAGGCGAGATATATGTGCCACAGGCCTGATGCCTGACTGTTTGTACAGACACACAGGCAGAGAATAACAGCATTAAGTATGTGCCACATCCAGTTCTACTAGTATAATATGTCTGTTAGCTTACATCTCTGATAAATAGTGCTTTTACTTTCCTCAACATATTATCTAACAGTCTAAGCATGGCTGGATGTGAGATACTGTGTAGATAATTTGGCGTGTGTAGATATCAGCCGGCCATATGTAAACAGTATCTGTCATTCCTTTGTAAAACAAGAGGGAGAGTGAGGGGAACTGGGGCAGGGGGCTTTGTAGAGAAGAGGGCGAAGGACTGAGAAAGTGAAAAAGATGAAGGGGGGGGGGGGTAGGGCGGGATATTTAAGAGCATCAGGAAATAACGATGGTCCCTCAGAGCTCCTAAATAACCTCTACCAGGACAGGAAGCTGCTCCATCAATCACCACGAAGACAGCTCTCCCTCTCTCCTCCTCGGGCACTGAACCCAACAGACGCACCGGTGCAGCTGCTCCAAAGTGGCCTGCCTCCCATTTTCATTCCTATCTGTCTATGAACATGCACACACACACACAGACACACTCGGACATATTTTTGCAAATGTAGTGCACACACAGCTGGGATTTAGTCAACAAGGTAATTACAGGACTACAGTCGGCCTCCAAACCAGATACACCGCTGAGACTCTGATTGATGTAAAGGAGAAAGGTTGATGGCAATGAGAGGATACAGGACGGCAAATTTCAGCGATGTGCCTCTCAAGGCCTGTGTGTGTGTGTGTGTGTGTGTGTATGTGTGTGTGTGTGTGTGTGTAAGTGAAGGAGAAAGAGAAGGAGAGAGTCCTCTAAAAAAATCACTGTTTGACATACAAGACATGTGTGTATGTCTTAAAGGAATAACTAGACATTTTAAGATAGACGACTAAACACTGTTCAAAGCTAGAACTGGGGGTCAGTTAGCTTAGCTTAGCATATAGTCCAAAACCGGGCTAGCACAGCTATAGGTGTTTATACTTGTCTGCAGCTCTATGTGCATGTGGCCTATGCCTTTGTAAACATTTATAGTTGTGCAGTGGTGTATCTGTGTCACTCTGCAATTACACCTCTAAAACAAGTCGGCGGCAGGGTTTCTGTGAAGTGCTGTCAAGTTTAGGTGATTCAAAACACATTAAACATGGCTTAAAAGCAACAATTTCAAACACAAGTACACAAATCAGCTTCACTATAACTCGCAGCATTCAGAGACAAACACTTGTCTTTATCTGGACACATTTTCTCCACAAATACAACATGCTAATGTTTTTAGCACAAGCCTATGGCATTTTACATTGTATAAATTAGCCTAAAGGCTAGTGAACTTTTCCTCTACTCATATAAAACCAGGGTCAACAGCAACATTTAACAAGGTCAGCATCAAAAATTAGGCTCCATTACAACTCACAAGGTTCACCAACAAAACAACTGTCAATACTAAACATGTTTCTAAACAAATACAACATGCTAATGTTATTAGCTCAAGCCTATGGCATTTTACATTGTATAAATTAGCTCAGCAGCTAGCGGACTTTTCTTCTACTCATATAAAACCAGGGACAACAGCAACCTTTAACAATGGTAACGTCAAAAATTCGGCTCCATTACAACTCACAAGGTTCACCGACAAAACACTAAACAAATACAACATGCTAATGTTATTAGCACAAGCCTATGGCATTTTACAGAGATTTCCTCTGCTCATATGAAGCCAGGATAAATCACACACAAGACTTAAAATGCTATTTTTGTGGAGGCTTTATTGTCTTCACACTTTATTGTTTCTTATCTGTGAAATTAAAGTAAATAAAAGCTTCGTTTCCACTGAGGGAAATGGTTTCAGCTTACACCAAGAGGACAGACGTTGGAGACACAAAAATGCTTGGCAATCAGTGCAAATGTAGGTTTATCAGGAGAGGGGCTTAAAAATACAGGCACTAAAATGGAACGTTTAAGACTGAGTGTGAGTACGGAAACATTCAGGCAGACAGTATGAAAAAAATTAAGTGTTTTTTAAACATTTAAGCATGTAAACGTGTTCTGTTTGAAACCCAAAATATAAGTATGAACCTGAAAATGAGCATAATATGGGATCTTTAAACTGTGTCTTTATTTATTGAATATTGAAACAACATAGGTTATTTAGCGTATTTAATTTATTTCTACACAAGTTTCTATCAAAACTTATTTTGTTGTGTTATAGTCATAAAAAAATAAATGGAAACCCTTTTTAGACACAATATATTTTCTCAGTCCATGGTTTTTGGTTTTTATATGAAAGCCATGCTTGCATACATTTCAACAAGGTCTCAGTGTTGCCGTCTGCAGCGAGCTAAGATAGCAATACGGTCCATCTCTCTCTCTATCCCCCTCTCAAGCAGTGGAGAGATGCCATTAAAAATAATGAGCTTTCCTTCACCTCCCTGTGCTTTGCAGTCAGTCAACAGATTCCTCCACTCTGGCACAGAGTGCTCACTGTACCCAGGCAGAGGTTTAACAGTTTTTTTTTCCTTAACTTTTACAGTGTGAGAAAAATTCCCAGTTGTAGCGAGTAACCCATTAATGGCTCATGTGCAAGCAGTTTGCCATGATTGGTGTTGTGCCTGAGTGTGTTAAAAGTTGGGTTGCTCGTTGGGTCACAAACAGGGCAGGAAATTAAGTTTTTCCACCGGCTGGACACAGTGAGTGGTCGGATCCGAGAGTCAACAGCCACTTTTTATATTTTAGCAGCCAGATGTTTTATGGCTTTTTATATATTTCGTTATAAAAAAAAAGCTGTGTTGGATCTGTGCTTCAGAGCTTAAAATGCCAGAGATTAAAATTCACAAGCATTTGACTTCCAGTTACGGCAATTATTTTCCAGTGAGGTTGCGCTACATTTGCTGTTAGGAATAAAGCTGTAAGTCCAGAATTTGGGGTATCTTTAAATCATTAAATGGGCTCAAGCACATGATATGAACTTGTCATGTTACAGTTTCAAATCCTTGAATATGACCTTTTCAGGGAATGCTGACTGAGCATGCATGCTGTTTTTCACCAGCGTCTGATTCACACTCACGCAGTCAGACACACACCTGGGGGCTTTCAAGTGCAACTGCGGTTTTCTAACGCTGGCATCAGCACTGCTCTATACATCTGCTGCCTTCTGCTGCTTTAACACTTCAATTTCTATTTCTGAATAAAAATCCATATTGGTGGATTGACATCATGAGAAAGTGCCATCCAACTTTCACACGCTGTCTTTTTGTCCTCATGGATCTGACTGCTCTACATGTTCAGGATCCAGTGATGCTCCCAAAGCACTGACAACATTACTTTTCCCACGAATCAATCTCATTTGACACAGTCACATTTTTTTTTTTTCCTTTGCTTTCCGCTTGTCAATAGCTCAGCTGCAGTTATCAGGTCAGTGTATTTTCCACATGCAGGCCTCTCACATGTGGGACACTGACTGGAGTACACTAAATGGGTGACAGAGCAGCCTCTGGGCAGCACAGATGTCTAGTGGGTGTACTGTTAAAGAGCGCTTCCCCTTAATAAAAAGGTGACAGGTCAAGTCTTGCACGTGGCTCATGTGTCCTGCAATCTTTACTTACATACTTATTACATGGATTTTTCCAACGTTGTACCTTACTGTCAGGTTACAGTTGGTTTTAAGAAGCTCACTGTGATGTAACAGTGTGTTAAATGTGATTTCCACATTATTTTAACGACTGGTTTTGACTTTTCCTTCCCAACAATTGCACCCTTGTTGGCTCCAATCCTTGCAATTAAAGCACCAGAATCCAATCCAAGAGCCTGCTCCAAGAATGTCACTCAAGTGCATCAGTTAAATATATCACTCCAAATAAATGCCTGCAATGTAAGTGTAGAAGCTCGAAAGAAAACACTGAAAATCCTAAAGACTAAACAGAGGATTTTCGCATCAGTGTGGCTGCTTTAAAGTCAAAAGGAAGGCGCATACTGTAAAAATATGTTTAAAACAGTGGGTGAATTTGTTTTCTTTTGCTGAGATTAGTCAAAATGCATTCTGACATTGTAACAACAGCGTTTCTTACGGTTCCATCCAACCTCTCTTGACTGTGCTCAGCAACCTTGTGTACACAGGCTGTCACGTCTGGACAATACTCCTGCAGCAATGTGGTTGACAGGGGCCCAGAAAAAACACACGCTCGCCTCTTTTGCTTTCTCTTTCACAGGCAGAGACAAGCTCACAAACACACACACATTTTCAAAATTCCCACAAGAACAGTCCTGTATCAGTGTCTGCTGCAGTAAAAACATTTGGCGTGCTTGCCAATCAACTGACGGGAGGACCGACAGCTCCGGCAGGTCAGAGGTCGCTGGAATGTTTATATGTCTAATCATGAACAAGGAACTGTGTCTGTGTGTGTGTGTGTGTGCACTATTACATTACCATAAGCTCTGAATAGGCTGATCAAACCGGAACATGTGGCAGAAACGATCGCTCTCAAACTGATGACAGTGACCTCGCCATCTTCTTTCACCTCAGTGTGTCAGGTGTGTAGCTAGCAGCTAGCTATTCTTTACGCACTCATATTTTCTTCTTCTTTTTTTTCACACTTTAAATTGTTATTTAATTGTTGTTGGGGTTACTGCTTGTAAACACAACATTCAAACTTGGCCCCTCCTCCCTACACAGCTTGGACTTATGGTGCGTTCCAGTTGTACTGGGAAGTCGGGATTTCCGAGTTCTGAATGGGAAATTTCAACTGGAACGCCCCCTGAAGTCGGAATTCCGAGTCGGAAAGTTGGAGAATCCTCACAACCCCCGAGTTGACAATCAAAGATGGCTGCCCCGGGTGTAAACAGTTAAGTAGAAGCTCCTGTGATATTCCATTTATTAGCATTTCTGATTAGTGTTTGTCGCACTAATATTTGGACAAGGCAAGCGCGAGAATAGCTTTCGTAGACGTTGCCATCTTGTTTTCCGACTTCCTCTACCGTTTGGCAACTTTTTTCGACTTTGTAACTGAAACGCTGATAACTCGGCTGTGACGTCATTCCCAGCTCCGACTTCCGAGGTAAATGGACTGCAGCATTATACTAGGAGCTACTTTTCAGCTAGCAGTGTGTCTGCGCTCCTGGACACACTGCTTGGACATACCAGCTCCTAAAGCAGCTCTTTTTCTCTGCTCCTATGGCAGCTCGACTCCTCTCCTCACCATTGATGTACAAAGAGAACTCTGTAGCTGTTGCTGTATCTCATGTGTGAAGGCGAATGGAGGAAGAGAGGCTTGTTGAGGTCGAAAAATATTCGGGGCTAAACCACCCACGTTCCTGTCATTATAAAGACAATGGGCAAAAAGATATTGCCTGGCGAGTCATAGCTCTATTGATCGGCTCTTCAGGTAAGAAATCAAGCTAAATTAGGGGCTGTCCACACATGATCTTAAGCTAATGCAGAGGTGGAGGAAGTACAGATCTTTCAGTAAAAGTAGTAGGTCGTCTGTTGAGAAGGGGTGGCACTTGACGCCTGTCACATGGCGTGCCGCATGTTTTCAGTTTACGGCAACTGGCTTATGGAAGTTAGCCGCTGGGCCACACTCGGTTGCGCTCAAACGATTAACTTCCAGTTGTGCGCAATGCTAACAAAAAAAATATTTCATCAGACTTCCGAAATGTTATCGGACCAAATGGATCAAATCCAGATAGTGCAACAAATCATTTCACAGGCGTTGTGAAGCTCAGAAAAATGCACTGATTTCTAGACTTCTCTTTCACAATTTAAGTCTATGGGAAAAAGTCCTTTTGGGCCCCGTGGCCTGGATGGTGTAATTCCACTTTTTGCCACTATGTGAAATTTGCTTTAAGCCTAGTGCTTTTCCTGGGGGTTTGCACGACTCGCCCGGCATACCAAAATGATCAGCCCCTTTTGACCCTTTGTCTGGAAGTTAAAGCCTTGGAGAAAATGCTAAGCTAGCATTTACTTAGCTAGAAAGTGTTGGGTTAAAAGAGTGGTGGTTAAGGTTGGGGTTAGGGTAAGGGTTACATCTCATTATTTATAATGTGAATCATGTCTTCATGTATAATGAATAAAGTAGATGAATTATCGATACATTTGGAATCATATATATGTACATAAAATATATGGTTAAATATATATTTAAGCAGCAGAGTTCAACTAACAGTCATGTTGGTGGGTTTGTCTTGTGCTGGTGGTGGGCAAGGTTTGTAGCCGGGTATCCTGTTGTTACATTTGTTGTGAGGAAAAGCTGATACTTAAACAAGCTAACTAAGCTTACCACTGGCACCTACCTGTCCAACAGAGAACTCTGCGTCGCTCCCCATCAGTGCTCGCCAGTGAAATAAAAGTCAAAGCCAATTCCCGACTCACTCTGTTTTTGGAACCAGCTTTGCCTGGTTGACATTTTGCCTCGCTATGTATGCGTTTTTTGGGGGCTGTGTCTGCAGTTTTTGTAGCTTTCACATGGGCTGTGGGTGTGGTTCGATCACCTGGCAAAATAAGCAAACAAGGTCAACTGCTATCACTAGTCACCCACTTTAAACCAGTGAGAAAACACATAGAATACATAAACCTTTCACTGAAATAACCCAAACTGTTGTAACTTTGGCAGAAAACTTTGCGTTCATGCAGGACCCCACTGCTCATAATAAGAGGCTGATTGAGAAAAGATGTTTAAGGGCCTTTAAGGGCTGCAAAAAAAAAAAAAAACTTGGCTAAAGAAAGCCATGCTGCTCTGTGTCTTTCACAACCCTCAGCTTCCTCCTCCGTCCCTGTTTGCAAGGAGAAACATATCTCTGTACGTCCATGGTGAATGTCTTTCAGAACCTTTCACTTCCTTCTCGTTCTCAAGCCTCTGCTCTGCTTTCCAACTAGACGTGGAGTAAAGTTGTCATCTTTGCCCCTGAAGTGGGTCAACATTTATCCACAGCCGGCTGGAACGGGATTCAGGCCGAGGATGCAGAGAAGTCACTCACCCATTTATGTCTGCGTAGAGGAATCATAGCTGAGCGGGATGTAGTTCTGTCTGTGATGTAGAATCAGACTGACTGCAGCTGTACTGGGCTTTGGCTACATAAGCAAAGTGGGCTACGATGAGTTTGTATTTTGTGTGGAGTACAGAATCAAAAGTGTCCATGTGAACAAGTCATTTCCTGCGTTTAAGTTCTATTTTTGCTGAGTCATTGATTCTTGCTTGATATTACAGTTCCCTATGTAGTTCTCTGTCAATCCATCAAGCAGCAAGCCGAGCAAAACATTCCAGCAAAGCATGCCCCGGCACACAATGCACCTGGCCCTGATGCCAGTCCCTGCACGTGGTGGGCCCACAGGGTGGCGGCTCCACGTTATTCATTCAGGCTGAGCCCAACCGGGCCCCATGGTCCAAGGTTTCGGCCACTAGACGCTTGCTGGCGAGCCAGTACTGGAGTACTGATATCAGCAGTAACAGCTGTAAGAGTGCAGTGCAAAGTGGTGGCAATGAGTTAGCCTATGGGATACACACATGCACTAACATGCACGCCTGGCCCAACTGGTTTACCACTACAACCACAGAGAACCTTGGATAACAACACACACAGAGGGAGCCAGATTTTATTCTCTGCTCGGGATGCCATTACTCCACTAAATCTTTACATAGCACAGAGTGGTTTGCTGCTACATTAATGCTCTGAATGTCGCATACAGCAGCATTAAGTTGGAGCTGTGTGATTTCAGAAACCTTGAACTGTTTCACCATCACAGAACTTGGCAGTGATCACACCTCTGCCATCAGAGTCAAAGTGGATGTGGCATACACAGGTTAAAATCAGTTTACGTTTGATGGGAAAATAACTAAATGAAGGACAGACTTTAAAGAAAAAGTCTGATATTTAGTGAAGTTTTGGCTTTCTTGCTGAGAGTTAGAAGAGAAGACTGACACCACGCTCATGTCTGAATAGCCCCCTGCATTAAAGGAAGAGAGTCTCATCTTTTTCTCTTTCATTTTCTGTGATAAAAGTGGACACATTATTAAAATGACCTGTTTTAGTCGAGACATCTGCAGGCAAGGTTACTTGAAAGGATTTTATGAGACTGTAGAGAGGTCAGGGAGTTTCACACTTAAATATGCAGCTTTTGTGCCAGCGGGAGGGACGTTCACCCTGCACATGACTCCTATTAAAGGTCCAGTGTGTAGGATTTAGGGGGATGTATTGTGGAATATAATATAATAAGTATGTTTTTTAGTGTATAATCACCTAAATAAATCATCATCTCATCTACATAGGGGGTGGATCCTCGTCCACAGAGTCCAGCAGTGGGGAGAACTTCTTCCGGAGGGCTTTCTGCAAGAAAGAGTTCTCTTGGTTAAGGTTAGGAAAACAGTCGCGGTTTGGGTTAAAATGAATAAATTGGAAAAAGTCAACAAGGAGAACATCTTCTGTGTGCTGGAGTCAACAATGTTGCATTGCCATGTTTTTACAGTAGCTCAGAACGGACAAACCAAAGCGTTTTCCCATCAGCCACCATAATTAGCTACCCCTCTGCGTTGAGCCAAACAGCATTGGAGAAACGCCGATTTTTAACATGAAACTGCTTTATTCAGTTTTTTTACCGGTTTAAATCTCCAAGTCTGTTTGTTTCGGAGAGGAGGAGACCTCTGCGGATAATTCGGCTCTTGGTAAAAACCTCTTGGATGTCTGGATCCTAAGTTATCAGAGAAGAAAGGTGAGCACACATTAGCAGGTGCAGAGCTAGTGGCCTGTCTGCACTGACAGACACTGATTTGTAACATGAAACTGCTTTATTCAGTGTTTTTACCGGTTTTAATCAACTGGTCCCTTTGTTTTGGAGAAGAAGAGACCTTTGCAGATAACTCAGCTCCTGGTAAAAACCTTCCTGAAAAATTAAAACTGAGGGAATCCTTACCAAGAGTTCAAGCTGGGCACATGAGTTTCAGCTGGTTGCAATCTGCGATCCTTACTGCTAGATGCCACTAAATCCTACACACTGCTCCTTTAATGTCAATATGTAACAATAAAAAAAAAAAATCAATTGCCGTTATCATGCGTGTAAGAAACATGAAGATTTGCACGATAACTGTCAAGATTAAGTTTGACTCCCAAGGCAACAAACTCTTGATACACAGTAGTGGATTAAGTGTGACTGCAAGGATTTCAATTATCTCCTTTCTGGTGGATTGTATGTCATCTTGTAACAAAACTCTTCAAACAGTGAAGAAACTCATTACTGCTAATGTGTCTCCTTGGCAGACGGTTTAGCTCACAGGCAAGCACTTTATCAAACAGCGCTATGGGTTGGTGACAGGCTGCATGTCAGAACCCACCTCCAACTAAAACATCCATACAGTCACTGTTCACATTGCTTACAGTAACTGGATTTAAAAACAGCCCAGAGGTACATCCCATGTGAGCTGTTTCATACGCTGCTGTCTTTAAATGTTCTCATCAAAACTGCATAAAATTAGTCACAGGAGGCGAAGCTGGCTCAATTTTAATACAGATCGAATGCTGCCCCTCAGCACCATAATTACACCAGAGTTTTATGCTTCATTATTTTTTATATTGCTTCTGAAATGCATCTCCTGCTGGTGCACAGCTCTTTTTTTTTTCTGACGTGAGAGTGGATCGTATGAACCGGCACCATGGATTTAGTCCCAGATTAGGAGAGTGATATACTCATTAACGTCATTAGCCTCTCCGTCATGTGGTGCAGGTGCTGTTTTCTCTCAGATAAGGAGCTCAATATCACGCCAACATGGCTGAGGGTCATTTGGCAGACCCTTTGGAAATGAAACATTCAAACTTTGACAAATAAGTTTCCAAACTATCCTTTTACATGAGAACACTTGGGAGCAGTGGCAGCACCTCTGTTATGGGACTGACTATCACTGTCTGTTGTCTCCATCTAGTGGTGATTAGTGGACACTACGGTTAACAAGATGAGTGAAAATGAGAAGCATCCCAAGTTTAATTGTTAGTGTGTGTTGTGTTTACAATGTAAAGCGACCAAATAACTGAATGCACTCACTATGCACACTACAGCTGCTACATTATAACCTTCATAAATGTAGGATTTATTGCAAGGCTGTTGTATTACACTAGATTATTCATAGTGAAGTGTGTCTTATAGAATCCACTTAATTTTTGAAAGTGTAGATAGAAGGACACTATTGTCCTCTTGTAAAAAAAAAACAACTGTAAAATAAATAAATAAATAATGTAGATGCGGTAAAAATGTAGAAAAAATGGCGGCAAAACCCTTTCAGAAAGCAACACAATAAAGTATTGAAGGTCCAGTGTGTAGGATTTAGGGGGGTGTATTGGCAGAAATGTAACATAATATAAGTGTGTTTTCTTCAATGTATAAAAACCTGAAAATAAGAATCGTTGTGTTTCGTTACCTTAGAAAGAGCCTTTATATCTATGTAGAGAGCGGATCCTCATTTATGGAGATCGCCATGTTGCACTGTCATGTTTCTACAGTAACCTAGAATAGATAAACCAAACACAAACCCTTTTTAAATAGGAATTGTGCAAATTTGCAGGAAAGCCCAATCAGTCTTCGTTCAGAAAATCTGGCAGTGTAAAAGGGGCTACTGGCTCTACATAGGGCCATTTGCATTTTTGCATTGGCCCCCTGTAGTTAGAAGCCCATCTGCAATGGGCAGAGTCAGATACAGACTGATTTGTAACATGAAACTACTTCATTCAACATTTTTATCAGTTCAAATCACTGGGTCTGTTTGTTTTTGAGAGGAGGAGACCTCTGTAGATAATTTAGCTCCAGATAAAAACCTCCTGAACATCTGGATCTTAAGTTATCAGAGAAAAAAGGTGAGCACACATTAACATGTGGTCAACAAGTGGCCTGTCTGCAACGTGTTAAACAGTGTCATATACAGCTTTTTTAACTCTGGAGAAGCAAAACTGTAGATTTTGGGGCCTATTTTATTAACAGTCGTTGAACTTTAAGTTGTGAGGAATTGCAGATTTATTCAAATGCGGCAGGGATGCAAATAGTGAGTGTTTTGACTGGGAAAATTTGCAATAAAAACAAAAGTGCAGAGAGTTTAAAAAGCAAAGAAAAGTACATTTGTTCCTAAAATTTTTATTCGTGGCACAAAACACAAGTACGGTTTACAGAGTTTTACATTTAGATTTTTTCGTTTTACAGTTGCACATTATGCTTTTTTTCTATTTATAAACACAATCTTATGCTCGTTACTTCAACAACAAACCAAAAGGCAACTAATAATGTATCACAATGATGGTTACAAAAACTAAAAACAAGAAAAATCCTTCTCTTCTGCAAAGTACGTAGAAATACAACAGAGCAACGTCCCCTGACCTCTAGGGGTCACACTTCATGATCTCTCTGAGGCAGATGGTAGCGTAGCAGGAGGAGTCCAGGTCGAAGTTTAACGTGAGAGTTAGCGAGTCCTGCTTCCCTTCTACTGTCGTGCCGTTCAGCTCAAGGTCACTATTCCTACTGCTGCTTCCTGTCAGCTCTCCGCCTCCTCCCTCCCCGAAGGCTGCTCTCTGCAGCTGGTAGCTGAGGTTGCGTGGTAAAGCCAGCAGAGGGCGGTAGCAGCCAGGCAGATTCAGTTTGAGGCTGCTGACTCTGAAGCGACAGTCGCTCAGTCCGTCTCTGGCCAGTCTCTCCTGGAACCAAGTCCCCATGGTGTTTTCTGGATACTTCACAGTGTTTCCTGGCATCGGCAGCAACACCTGACAGGATATTAAAAACAGTGGTGAGAACAGCAGAGACAGTACTTTTAAAGTCAAAGTATTTTACTGAACTACATACATGTCCCAGTGTGTACACGCCATCTTGCTCCTCTTGGTCCGTCACCACATGGATCTGGAAAATCAAAGGAAATGTCAGGAGCACTGGCATGGTGTACAAAATGTTAAAGTCCTGCAATCAAGAGGTCAAAATTACAATCCCTGAAAAAAGACGACATCCTTTAATAATCCTGTTTACTGCTGAAATGCCCTTGAGCTATTTTATTGGGTGACAAGATGATAACGAAACCCATTAAGACCCAAGACTGGTCTTTTCTTCCCCATCGGTCTAGACGATTCATGAGTCTTTGAACAATGTCCCCCCGGGCTTTTTATATTTGGACTTTGTAAGGATTTTGAACTTCACTCAAGACTATAAAAATACCGTATTAGACATTTGGAATTTTAAAAAGTCATCCATATTTGTCTCCTTGTACCTAATAAAGTGGCCGCTGAGCGTATTTCTTTGTAGTTTTACTTTATCTGAGATATGGTTAAGGGTTGGGAAGAAGCTGCCTATAAATGTGTAGTTTTGTTTGCTGCAGTTACATCATTAGGGCAGATAATCTAATTTGCAGCCAGGCTCTGCTTAAATGATGAGGACTGATCTGCTGTTATCTCTAACAGAAAGACATGAGGTCATTTCTGCCTGTGTTGGTTGAACTACAGTCTTATGACTTGATTAGTAAGGGTCTTTGATGTAACATTTTCAGCGTAAATCAATTTATACAGTTGTCAAGACACCATCACGCGTAGATAATCATGATAGAAGGACACAACCTTTTGTTTTCCTGTAATAACTTGTTGATTATCTTGTTATCTCAGGATAACAAAGCTTGTTTTCTCAATAACAAAATAATTAACTCATGATGTTGAGATAACAGGGCTTTAAAAAAGCATTGCAAACCAGGTCATTCTTCGCTTCTGTACACCGCAATACCCAAAACTAAACATATTTATTGCCCGGGAGGACACATGTAAGGCTGAGACTATTAGCACCAAGTTCATATGTGATAGCCAAGGGACATCGACACCACAGGCCCAAAAATGATACCTGTATTACATCCTCCATATTTAATTATCTTTACGCCTCTACTCTGATCTGTTCTATACCACCCTAAAAACAGATCATCCTCTCTTACCTGAGGCAAGCTGGTGTCTCCAGCGTCTTCCTGCGCCCACACCAGGTCTCCTCGCCTGGCACTGTGGCCCAGAGTCGTCAGCCTGTGTGCCACCGCTTCGTTCCACACTCTGACAAACACATCAGCATATTTATCACTATCAAACAGTTAAAGCAGTGAGAGCTGGCTTTAAACTACCAAAAGAATTCTATCATCTCGATGAAAAGTCAGTCAGCTGCACAACCACATCACAACCACATCGCACCCGTTTTAGCCTCTTTCCACTGGCTTCCTGTTTGTTTTAGGATTGACTTTAGAATCTTATGGATTGCTCTTAAGGCACTTCATGGCCTGGCTCCAGATTACATTTCAGACCTGTTCGTTCCTTATGAATCTCTACATAGTTTGAGATCCTCAGGCAGAGGTCTTCTGCTTGCTCCAGAGTCCAGACTGAAAACCAAAGGGGACAGAGCTTTTGTAATCGGGGCCCCGAGGCTCTGGAATGACCTGCCCGAGGATATAAGGCTGTCTGGGCCATGACCCAGACATGTTTTAGTCTCTCCTAAAAAAGTACCTCTATCAGAAAGCATTACTTGACTTTACCTGAGCTGTCTTATCAATGTTATTTCCCATCTATAATCTTGATTTTAGTTTTGACCTTACTTATTTTATCTTTAACTTAGTTTACTTTTTATGACAAGTAATTTGTTTTATTCTCCTTAAATGTGTTTATTTTTATTGTACAGCACTTTGTACCTGTGTTTTGAAAGGTGCTGTTTGAATAAAGATTTTTATTACATTATTAATAGTTAAAACAAGATTTCTAACCAAGCCTTTCCAAGCTGTGCCTCATCCAAACAAAAACCGGAAACCAGAAACGACATATACCTTTGCTCAATTTTAGTAGTGTCATCCAAAATGAAACATTTTATTAGTTGCGTTTGTCTTTGTTGATGTTGCCTTTCAATTTCTTATGTTTCCATACAAAATAGTGCATTTATGTTATGCTTGTGTTTTACAAAAAGACCATGAATATTTGCAATTTCCCAGCTCTGTGGATACAAAGTACATTATCAACTTTTAAAAAACAGGTTTATGTTGCAGCAAACTGAATATTTATTTATCCACAGAGTTAGAAGAGTCTTTGAGGATTCTGGAAATGTCTTCAGAACAATGGTAGTGTTTAAAACTAAAAATCAGATGCTGATTTTGTGACTCAAATGTAATACACTGGGCCGAGGTTAAACCTTGAAACAGGATGGGACAATCTAGCTGTGGAATGTAAAAGGATAATATCTCCTTTTTTAGCAATGTATGAACAACGTCCTTATCTCTCAGTTGCTGCAGTGGAGCTAGAGCTATAAACATGCTTGCGCTTGAACTGAACAGGAATCTTATTTTAAAAGAGTGTTCTGGGGTATTTTCCCTTGTAGCTGACCTGCTGCAGTAGGCGTGTGGGTAGAAGACCCTCATGCTGTGGGGCAGGCTGAGCCAGGCTTGGGCACAACCATCCGGACCTGTACCGTAGCGGTTCAAGGCCCGGAGCATCAATCGCTCCCTGGCCTTCGACAACGGCATCAGCGCCAAAGATTCCTTCGCGTTATCTGGTTATGGAGAAGTGGGACAGACAAGACAGTGATAAAGAGAGTGAAACACTTACAGCACGTTGAATTCCAGGATGCTAAAGATGGATTTATATATACCAAAACTCTTAAATTTGCAACAGTAGTTAGTTTCAAAATGACAAAACATGCTGGGTTTTCTAAAAATCATGATGTATCTCAAATGAGGAACTGTGTAGTCACTGTAATATCACAGCAATATTGCAGCAACAGCTAAAAAGAACCCACAGAAACTCATAGTTCCTGCAAACTCTGTCGTAAAAAGGTCTTGGGAAACAACTTTCACATCATCTTTGGTTATATTTAGGTAAAATGAAACTAGATTGGTCAGTGTTGTCTTAATTCTCACCTGTTTGGAGGAAGTGTCTCTTGGCGTGGCTCTGAGGATCATTGCTGTCCTCTGGAGTAAAGAAGAGTCGCACAGCACTCACCTGACACACACACAACAACACTGTTCAGTCTGGTAGGGCATACATGTGAATTATTTTATGCCGATGACACTCTTCTTTCCTCTGGAAGTGTTTCAGGCTTCATGCAGTTAGTGATGCCACTTACTGCACAGCATGAAGGGTAAACAGGATGTCATGAACATAATAACTGTCTGCAACACTTACCATGTCCTCTTTGAGTAAAGCCAGCCCCACACGGTCTGACTGAACGCTCTGCACGTTCCCAAATCTCTGTGGTCCATAGTAGTTAACAAAACCTCTGGCCTGCAAAGAACAACAAACAGGTGAACCCGGCAGTGTCGTAGCTACATTGAAAAATCACGAGCATGTTTCAAATATTACTGATAAAAAGGAGTGACAGGGAAACAACAAGCATTCACTGTTTAAGCATAAGGCTGGTAATGCTCTATATTCAACGAAACACAAGGACAGAAAAAAAAGAATAGGGTGACATACAGAGCTTGACTAGGTCTCAAATTGTCTTTTGAGCGATTGCCAGGATGGGTTGTTCATGTGTCAGTGGCACCTAGCAGACACACAAGAAGAGACTGGACGCTGTGGCCTATGGTTGAGGATATTTTGTGTGTTATGTTTGTCCAAAATGTGTGAATGTGGGGGGCTTTTATAAATAATGATTTAGTATCTCAAAATGATGAGAAATGAGACTGAATTGTTATTTTGAGATAAGTGAGTCATTATCAGTGTTTTCCACAAGAGTTTACAATGTCCAGCTGGACAAAAATAGCCAGCTGCAGACTGCCAGACTCTGCTACTGAGGGACATTTATACATTACATTTATAATCAAGGGAACTAGAGTTGCAACAGTATGAGATTTTTACAGTACCATAACTGTCTTAGGAAATATTGCAATTTCACGGTATTACAGAATTCACATTATCATCAGTCAGACTGACCCTTAAAGTAATGAAAACAGAAGTGCTATTTTTGGTTGAATAAATGACTATAACTGAAACATTTGAAAAAAAAAAAAAGGTCGACAATGTTTGATACTGGAAATAATACCTTGACATTCTCCACTGCTTCCTTCACCAGCGCTGCCAGCCGAGAGTGTGTGTCTGCACCAGAGGAGTGTGCGTCACTGGCCCCGTGTGGTCTCAAGTCACGGACCACCAGGTCAAAGTGGTTCCCCTGCAGTCGTCCAAGCCTGAGAGGCTCGCTGACGGAGCGGATCTGAGACAGATGCATCCCCCTCTTCACGAACTCAGCTGTTTTCTCTTTCAACCTAGTCATACATAACATCAAATAAATAAATAAATAAATGATTTTTGGGATTCATTTCAAAGCTTCAAAGGGAACCTGAACCAAAATCCCTGAAATAAATGCAGAACCACCGTTGAGTTGAGACCTTCTTGACCACCATGGACTGGTAGGTGATGGCTCTCTTATCCTTGATCCCAGCGTAAGTGAAATCTGACGGTAGGACCCCGAGAGCTGCTGCCATGTAGCTGATGGCCTCCAGAGTCTCCAGGTTCTCCTTACGCAGAGTGAAAGCTGAAAGAGAAGAACACATGCAGCTGTATTTTTGTTTAGTTTTAAAGGAGCAGTGTGTACAATTTAGGGGGATTGCAGATTGCAAAGAGATTAAACTTCTCCCGCTTCAGTGTTCATTGTTCAGGAGGTTTTTACCAGGGGCGTAATTACCCGCAGAGGTGTCCTCCTCTCCAGAACAAAAACAGACCTGACACTTTAATCCACAAGAGGCAGCTACCTATGGTGGCCGAAGCGAAGACAAAACTGGCCATTTCTAGAGCCAATGTTTTAGGTTATCAATTGCAGTTGCCAGCTGAGGTTGAACGTTTCTCTGCCAGAGAGAGGTGGTAACATTGGAGAAAGTGTACTGGATATTCAATCGGCAAACTCTATCTCCCAAAGGATCCAGTGATGAGATACCATGGCATGTCATGCTATAATAGATTTGGGGGTCTTAAAAGACCAATTTATGACATATGGCATAAGACTATACAGTACTGAAAATTCTGAATGATTTATGAAAGCTGCAATATCAACATTTTTTATAAATAATCTTGTGGATAGCATTCACTGTGTGAGGAGCTCAAATTTTCTGGGTTTTCCTACATTTTCTTGTTCTCTTGTTCTTTCATTTGTGGCATATGTGACATATGGTGCACAGGCTGTTGTCAATTATTGAGAAACACACCCACGGCTGATTATTTCCCTCACACCTGTGCACATCTGTGTAATGGGTGAAGCAGTTTCTATATAAGCTCAATGTTGGCAATAATTCTGTTGAACACTCTTGATGAGGGTCCAGGAGGACAAAAACATTAGTGTTATTATTAAATTGTAAAGCACCTCCAACACAGCTGCATCTGAGACAGTTGGATGTGTGAAAACCTTTCTTCAAACTAAAGGTTATCAGCTGAGAATATAATCAGTCATTTCAAAGTTGCAGTTCTACACCTTACCAGTGTAAACGTCTTCTTCTTTACGTTCCTCCGCAGTTCTCTTCTTTGGCCTCCCTTGCTCTCTCAGCCTAACCGAGATTGCAGTCGTCCCCTGGTCGGTGAAGCTTTTAGTCTCGACCAGTTTGCCAAACCTTCGGCTCAGGAAGTGGTGGACCGCCGTCCTGTGGTCCTTATTGTCATCAGGTCCAAACGTATAGGACGAGCCTCGCACTTTGGCATCTATGAACCTGAAGAAGTCCTCTGCTTCATCCTCTGTAACCAGCCGGGAAAGCTCTCTGTAGTCTGGGTCTTCCCTCACCCTGATCTCTGGCTGAATGGTGACCGTCATGAGGAAGGGGAAGCGGTGTCTGACGGCCCGGTGGACGTTAGCTCTGTGGTGTTTGTCAGGGAAGGATCCCAGAGATAGCTCCTGCTTGGTTGGCTCTTCTTTGAGAGTCAACACAAACTGCTCGAGCTCATCGCTGACTGACTGGCCTAAAATCACACTTAAATCAAAACTGCCTGGACTAGGTATGGTGACATCGAGCCCACAGTCGGCTGAAACATCCGTGTCCTGTGAGGAATGATTGTCCCACTTACAGTCTGCACTGGTTTCATAGTTTTTATCTGGGGAGGCACAGTGTGGTGTCTGTGTGGCTGCTACTGTGTTCACACGCTGTCCAGTGATGTCTATCTCAGTCACCACAAAGTCTTTGATAAAGTTTTTGATGCTTCCAAGAAAACCTTCATGGTTTGATATGAAGCACACAGGGACGTTCACAGCATCACTGTCCTGCTTCATGGTGACTTCATCCAAACACTGAGGAGTTTCCACTTCCTGTGCCTGAAGAGGACAAAAATAAAATGTTAATTAAAATGTGTAAGCTGACACTGAAGACAAAAGGCGTATCAATTTATATGGCACAATTCATATACCTGAGGCAAGTCTTTTATGTGCATTTATATACTTTACAAGTGAATCTAAAATCTAATGTAAAATAAAACCGTACATAAAACGGCGGCAGAGAATAACGAGATTTAAAGCCTGCTTTAAAAGGCCATTAGATTTAAGGCACACCTTAAAATGTAACGTCAGGAAGCTTAACAAGATGATAGGTGCTTTATTTCAACTTAGGCACGTGTTATACATGCGAAATAGCCCGTCTAATTACAGTAATATCCGTATTTTACACATTAATCCTACCTCGACTGTGCGGAGAGAGACCTGTGCGTACTGTAACAAAAACAGTAAAGCACACACCTGTATTTAAAACAGAAAAATACGTTTATTCGAGGGAAATATTCATATTTGAACTGTTTATTTACTCACCGAACCTGCACGCGGTATGCAAAAGAGGGGCTGTTGATGTAAACACAACAACGCTGTAACAAATCAGACAACTTCCGGGTCATGTGACCGCCATGTGACTTTTCTTAAAGGGGCCGTCAACCATTTGTGCTTGATGGTTACAAACGCTGTTACTATTGCAATTATTTTATCATTATATTATTGAGGTAATAATAACTATAATAACCTAACGAACTTTGCAACAAGCTAAAATATTAAAATAAAATTATGCCTACTTAAATGTATAAATAAACTGTACTGTTGTTACACAACATAAATGAGTAAGATCAACTTAAACTTAAATATGATGATGATTATAATAACAATACATACGCATACATACATACAAACATTGACTTTATATCACCTCTGTCGATATTTTATGTCTTTTAAAGACATTTATAAACAAAGAATTCTTATGATTACATAAGCTGCGGAAAAAACAAGTATGTACTAATAGTAAAACTTATAATAACAATAATAATCATACACACTACATACATAGAATTTATGTCACTTCAGTTCATACACATTTTTTAAAAAAAATGAATTCCTACAGTTGCTTCAGCTGTAGAATATATATATATATATATATATATATATATATATATATATATATATATATATATATATATATATATATATATATATATATATATATGCTTTATGTCATTTCAGTCAATATTTTTATGGATTTTGAAGACATTTTTCAATGAAGAATTAAATTGTAAAAAAAAAAAGATTTATAATAAAAAGAAGAACAGAAGTAAATAGTTACTTCTTAGAAAATAAAATAGTTCCGTTACACTGTGTTGTGTATATAATTTGATCTTTTTACTCCTGCAATTTGACATTTTTTTATTTTATTTTTTTCCTGTATATTTGATGTATATTTTTAATTTTAGTACTACTTATTTTGTATATATTTTATATTTCTAGATTCTTAATGTCCACATACTGCTTGATTACTTGCTGCTGTAACACAAGGATTTCCCAGTTTGGGATCAATGGTAAAAAAAAAAAGTTCTATCTATCTAGCTATCTAGCTATCTATCTATCTATCTATCTATCTAAATAAAACAATATCACATGAGGAAAACTTTAAACATGTTTATTTATGTATGTGCATTTAACCCAACATTGAAACAAAAAAAAAATCTGGTCTAAAATGAGGATTCTTACTGTCAAAGTAAAAAAAAAAGTTTCCAGTTGATTGTCAGCCTTGAAAACAAAGATGAAAAGATGTTCTTAGAGTTCTCAGAAGAAAAAAACAACTTCGCACATCTACAATTCTGTGATAAATGAAATTAAGTCGGCTGATGGAGATCATGTGAGGTAACTGAAAGCTCTTTGTTACGTCAGTGCTTTTCTCCATTTACTGTAATCTTTCAGCAGCAACTTGTTTTATTAATGTTTTGATACACTGAATGAATAGTGTAGGCACTCTGAGGGAAGGTTCATCACACTGTGGGTATGTGGTTTACTGGCACCTCCCCCCACCTCCACTCATTTCCTGGAAATCACTTTAGCAGTTAGTGGAAATGATTTAAGTTGTACTCTCGAAATCACATCAAACATTTATATGTATATATATCTTGTTTTGGCTGCGAGTAAGAACACTTGAGGCCAGGAAACACATTCACTCCCCACAGTCCTGAATCAATAAACAAAAAATCTCATCCACATTGGCTGGCATTTTGTTTAACTAGTCTGTCTTTCCTTTGAGGAGTGCCAGGTGAAGGGAGTAAAAACGACACTTCACTCTTTAAGAAAAAATGCAAATTTCCTCATCTTTGATCTCAAGTTAATGACACAGATTAAACATCTGAATCTCTTACGTAAATATCCGATTCTGTAACATCTCCCTGCTGTAAGTGAGACTTTGGTGATTTCTGGTGTTTTGAGCTACATATGAGGAATGTACTGCAACTTTCTCCAAGATAAACACACACACTAATCATCAGTGGATTAGACTACGCCATTGCTCAGCTCTCGGGACTACCTCAGAAGGTAGTAGGTCATCTGCAACATGTCCAAAAAAACTACAGCCGGAGTCGTGACTGGAAGGAAAAAGAAGGAGAGCTTATTTCTCCTGAGTGAGGGTCCGTTTCCTGACCGTTGTTGAACTCTAGGCTTCATTTCAAGATTGTAGATCCAGATTAGTTACATAACTTCCTGCAAACCCTGGACCCATTGACTCCAAACTGCACCATGATCATATTTATAGTGATATGTTTCTAATGCTTGTGCTGCTTTGGACCAAGGTCGAGAAAGACTCTCCCCAGGAGTGGAGGAGGAGTTTTCATCTGCTGAGGACTTTACGGGAAAAGTTTAAAGCAGATGAAACCTGCTTCTCAAACATGTGCTATTGTGTTGTTGGTGATGTAAGTGACCCGCTGTATTATGATTCATTTGTCTGTTGAAGAATGTCTGAGTAAACACACAGCTGGAGTATCAGCAGTGCTAATGCTCCCCCACAGGAATGGAAGTATTCAAAAACAATAGGAGCCGGTGACAGGAAAGATGTCATTCTGAATATGCAGTATGAAACTTTCCGCTACTAGCCCCTTGAGAGCTCCCTGAGGTATGTTCAGACGGAGGAAAAGTGTAATAAAACAAACATTTAAAAAAAACTTTCTTTTAATTAACATTGTTGTTTACATTGTTAAATGTAAAACGATATAGTTGTAAGGTTTACACATTATGTTAATTCATGTGTTTTAGTAATTTGCTAAAAATACATGTACAGGTAACTATTAACACATTTATGTTCACATTTATTATTTACATATGTACATGTTAAAATATTTGCAGCAGCATTGTTAAAAACAGTTAAATAATTTGCTGGATCTGCCTCAGTAGTTCTCACACACATTTACCAATGTCTAATTCCATCTAGCTTCTCATTGGTTAATTAAAATACACGTGACCAATAACAAGGAAGTGTAACCAGGAAATGGGATTGTTGTGAAGCTGCTGAAGTGTTGAGAATAGTGTATCTGTCTCCATCCTGCTGTGTAATCTCAACAAAAGTGACCCAACCACCACACATTGAACCCTCATGTTACATACTTAAAGGAGAAGTCCAGCATTTTGCACTTTGAGCCCCATTCCTGGTTGTTTATGATGAAATAGAGTGGTTAAGACCAAAACCTTGACGATTGCTCCTTCTCTGAGAATTTGAGAGAATTTGACTTTCCCCTGCCTGGCTTAACAATGCTGTCTATGGCCATGAGTAAATCTGTCCTAAAACCACCTTAAACATTTGTTTTCAAAGCCATGAAACTCACCGAGTGGTCAGTGGTGTTCATTGATGTTCCCACATAAAAATCGTAGCAAACTGTGGTTTCTGTGATGATTTATTTGACATGTTGTCCATGCATTGATTTTCTATAGGAAGCCTCATTGTCCGTTGGTAGTAATCCACCACCGGAAACGGAAAGGAGGTTGTTTACGACAAGGTTGTTGTCATTGTAGCTCAGCGAAAGTGCTGGCTCGACAGTCGCTGACTCAAAACTTGCCCATTATTTCTCGCTTGTAAACAACCTTCGCAGTACGATGCCTTTGAACACAACGCCAGCCTTCTTCTTCTGCTTCTTCCTGTGTCCCATTACATTGCAATGGTTTCCTGCCGGTTGGCGACACTCACGTAAAGGAGCATTATCACCATCAAGTGGGCTGGAGTGTATAACACTTCAGGGTCAAACAAACGATCAAGCGGAAGTTTACACACGGGTGTGAGGCAGCTGAAAAAATAGTTCCACAATCCAGATGCATAGCGAAAACACAGATGGAAACCATCAACGAACACCACTGACCACTCGGTGAGTTTCATGGCTTTGAAAACAAACATTTAAGGTGGTGTTAGGACAGATTTACACATGGCCATAGACAGCATTGTTAAGCCAGGCAGGGGAAAGACAAATTCTCTCAAATTCTCACAGAAGGAGCAATCGTCAAGATTTTGGTCTTAACCACTCTATTTCATCATAAACAACCAGGAATGGGGCTGAAAGTGCAAAATACTGGACTTCTCCTTTAACCTCATGTGACATACAACAATTTATTTTTAACCAAATCATAATCCTTAGTAGTTTTGTTGCCTAAACCAAAATGGTTTTGGTGATAAAACCTGTACCTTTCTTGTGAGCACGGAAGTTTATTTTGAAAGGACACCATGCATGTAACAAGCATAAATTGATACGCCATCCCTGAGTGTCCAAAACTGCCCAGAGGAGTATGCATGGATGTAAAAAGAGAACTGGATACATCTTAGGAGGTAGGGTCTCCTTCATTCTTATGAAAGTTGGACCGAATGGACATTCATAAAAAAATGTGTCCACTGATTTACAGACGTCTCTTTTACTATGGGAATAAGTCTTTTTGGGCCCATCACATTGTGTGACTACGTAATTCCACTGTTTGGCCACTATGAAAATTGGCACCAAAGCACGGTGCACTTCCTGGGAGCCTTGGAGCACCAAGAGCGTCATATTTTGAAGCGTAGGGCTACTGACCATGCTGCTGTATTTGACAAAAGCGGGAGTGAGAATATGTTAAACAATGACAGCTGTGATAAGTTAGCTGGACTAATGAACTATTTGTCCTCTCCTGTCTGGAATTTATTGACTCTGTCATAAGTGATTATGTGTTGCTCTTGATGCTCATATGGCGTCCAGCATCTCAGTCTGCTTTCTGACCTCATTTGAGACAGGATAGGGAAATGAAAAAGATAAGTTATATTTATTCGTGGGAACTTGGGGTAGGTCTTTACAGAAGTGAAAAAGATGATTTTCAGTGATCAGTATAATAATGACTTCATCATTCAGACACGGAAAAATGGATGCTACAGTGTTAACTCAGTCAAACACACTAATGCTATTTCTGGACACCAGTGCAGGGAGGTCAGTGTTCACATGATTCATGATGGTTTTAAGTCAAGAGACGATTTCATCAGCGTGCCAGGAAACACAACAGTTGAATGATACGTGTGGGAATATAGATTTAAACATTAGATATTCTGTAGAAGACTGAAAAAAAAGTTATTAAGGATCATCCGCAGTGTAGGTCTTCTCTCGTAACAGCCAACCACATTCTCTCACGGCACTGTACACACACTGTATCATCCCTCACTCTTATATTTCTTTAAATATTCCCACATTTTCTCAAAATGTTGCTCCACAAGAATCCAACTGTGCAACATCTACCTCTAGAGAGCGAAATTTGTCCAAGCATCTCAAGTGAAATAAAACCGTCTTGGCCCTTTGAGTTCATCCGCCCACCACCAACATCCTCTGCGCCACAGAATGTCTCTGTGCATTCATGTCCTACAGATGTGTGACTGCGTGCCAACGTACACATGTGTGTGTGTGCCAGCGATTTTGTGGATGTGTGGCGGTGAAGTTGACTGAAACAGGGACACTAAGAAAGCTTGACATGTGTGTGGATATGGTTTCCTGCATGAGTGTGTGTGTTCATCATGCTCTCCAGATGTTTCTGTGCGCCGTCAGGAAATGCTCCGCTCTGGATCTGTTTTAACAATTGACATTTTTCTGGAGGAACTCCAGAGACCAATAACGTTGCGGCAATGTGTCTGTGTGCGTCCGTGTGTGTGGGTAAGTGAATTGCAGATAGATAGATGGATAGATAGATAGATGGCGTGAGTGTGTGTTTGTATGTGTGTGTGGGGTCTCTGATGGGAGGTCATGTGATGCAGCCTCTATAGCTCCTTTGTTCGTCCAAGACAACAGCAGACAAAAACTGCTTTATGAGGGACTGAGCTGGAGGCAAGTTCACTCACGGAAACACACACACGCATAAGGGCGTAGGTTTTGCTTCAACATTGCGGGGACACATGTGTGACAGGGGGTTTGGGGGTCCTCTGACAAAATTTACGTGCAGCAAACACTTAATTTCCTGCATTCAGGTGGATTTTTATGCACCAATTTGTGCCTTTTCTGATGTATTTTGATGTATTTTTCTCACGTACGTCATGCTTTGACCTCCTCGCAGCTCCATCTGAGAGCTCTGTTTTCTTCATGATGTGTCCTCAGATTAGTCTCTTTCTCTCTCTGGTCTTTATCTGTAACATAATTGAGTTTGGTAAACATCCTGCGAGGACTTTCTGTTTCACTTTATGTACAGGTACACTGCCAGTCTTTGTCTCTCTGCCTCCAGCTTGATGCTCAGAATGAAATAATCCAGCATAATAAACCAAAAAAGCTCCTCCATATTGTCCTTTTCCTTTTATTTAGGTGAAAGAACACAGATGTGTGTTTGAGATAAAAGGGAAGAAGCTGCGGACAGAACCATCATCGTGTGTTTATGATTATATTGTTGCGTTCAAGTACATGCGTCCACTTCAGCTGACATGGAGTGGTGTCATAATGTGGTTACTTGCATTAATGACAACCTGTCTTAAAGGGGAACACCACATAAATTATGATTTCCTGTATATTATTTCCATGACTGAGAAAAGATCAATCAATATTTGTGAACATGAGCTCCGCTCTCTCAAAGCCAGAAACCAGAGAGCCAGAAAAGTAAGTCTCCAACTTGTGATGTCATCACAATTTTGCACTGGGAAGTTGAAACTTCTGAGTTCCCTATTGGAAATTTCAACTAGAGCGCCTCCTAGAAGTTGGATTTCCGACTCGGAAAGTCAGAGGAACCTTACCAACCCTGACCTCAAAATTCAAGATGGCTGCCTGCGCATCAACAGCAGCAAAAGCTGTAGTTACATACTGTTTATTAGCACTTCTGTCTTATTTGTGTCTCATAAATACAGTCATACACACAGTATTGTCCAAGTTCTACATGTGGACATGTTGCTACGGTGTTTGTATGTGCAAAGTACAGAGCAGTGTTGTCATCAAACTGTATTGCTAACAATGGTTAACCTAGCAAGAGCTAGTATTGCTAACAACATCCAAGTTTTCTAGCTTGTTTTACTGAAACGCGATCAACTCGGGTGTGACATCATTCCCAGTTCTGACCTATGACTTATGGAACACAGTAACAGTCTGGGACTACTCCACAGACAATGAATTGGAGCCTGATTTTGTGGAGACACATAATATTTGTTTGTTTTATACCCAAATGAGCTTTATCCTGTTGTAGTGTAGTGTCGCCATATTCTCCCCTGGGTGCTCTCGGCGTTATCTAGACCAGTGGTTTTCAAACTTCTGTGCTCAAAGCACACCAACAAAATCTCAAGGCTCACCTGTATTTATATCTGTGCACAATAATATAGCTATAATGTGTGTTAGCACTCTTGTTACAACATAAGACAATAAAAAATAGTAGAAAATAAGACAGCTGGCTTTCGTGATAGTGTCTTCTGACAATTTTTTTCTCTTTTCTTTCAGTTGTGCTTTGTTGTAATTTTCTCGGTACAATAAAGCAACCCATTGTCCCATTCAACTTTTTGTATAGGCCCAGTTGAATATTGCAATAATAATGTGTGGTTATAACAAAACCCCACGGCACACCTGGATTGGCGTCACGGCAACACACCATTTGAGAACCACTGATCTAGAACATCCTCCCAGACATTTTCTATAGAGCAGCATCAGACATTTATACATAATGGCATCACAGATTTAAGTTTCAGCACCCTAGTTTTTGGAATTTGGAAGATTTCATCATGTTTACTACTGTTTTTGGACTGTTTTAAATGAAATAAATAACATGTAAGAAGTTTAAAAATGGGCATAGTTCCCCTTTAATGTGGCTCAATTATCCAAAACACATCTAAGCACCAGCTTGAATGAGTCCCTTTGGATTTCAGCTATGACTTTGTCACTAGTATGTCTTTGAAACAAACTTCACATAAGGGCCTGAGGCGTAAACACACTGAGCAGCTGACACCAGGCAACAGATCAGAGTCACCAAGCCTCCTAAAACAGAAAGGAAAAAAATAGAAAGAGAATGCGTGAACAATTTGTACAAATACTTCCCAAAATGATCTTAATTATTCCCCCCACCTCTCCAACTCCACCCACACACATACCCAGACCCTCCAGATGGGGAGGGCCTTTTCGCCAACACAACATGACGGCTTCCTCCCCCTCTCCGCCCATGTACAGACACCAAGGTGCTGTGCGCAACAAGAAGCGAAATTTCCCGTTATTAAAATCAGGGTCACCTCTCTTCAGAGCATGCGGATTATAGGAACACTTTAAATCTTATTTTATATAGACACTAAGGAGTTAAAGCGCAGCAACATGGGGAAAGTAAACGCCTGTTTGAAACGGAGTTACATTATCGTGATAAGTTTGATCGCGGTAAGTGTTTTACTATTGTTTCTGCCCAGCGCACAAAAAGGTTTGTGAGTGCAGATTAGTGCCATTATTATCTGTGAAATTACACATAAACTAGTTCTTTTATGGGATGCGTAAATCTGCAGGTCGACTGTTTTGATTCAGTTGTTTTAAGTGCAACTTAGTAAAGAAATATGATGTCTTATTTTCCCTTAATTGTTTGCGTAATAGATGCACCTATTGGAGACGAGAGGAATTGTTCAAGGAAATGTAACTGTTACACATGAAAGTCAAAACTTGTTGGAGTAAATATTTTGGGGAGAAAGTAAACTCCCAGTGGATGAAAGCAAAATGGTCATGATGGTTTTAAAGTAACCAAAACACTGATATTATTAATCATTAGTTTTATAATGGCTTATAAAAGCCCCCTGTCATGACGTGATCTCAAAGTAAGGCTTTTTTTTAATCATCTCCTTCTTTACTTTTACAAACATCACATGGGATTTGGATTGTGCAACATTAGGTTTTCCTTGAATGTGTGTATTCCTCTGGGTATATTAATACTGTCACAGTTGTTCTGCAGGCTGGCTGTCCCCTCCCTGTTGTTTAGTAGCCTATTTATAGCTTCATAATGCAATTTCTTTTTTATGCTGTGCCAGCAGCAGGCTCTCCATGAGTGCAACAGTTGGTTGCATAAGTTATTGGAGACGTCATTTTGGGCCGTGGAGATGCTGTTCTGACATTTGTTTGAACTACATGATGATTGATGTTGCAATGCATGTGCAGCAGAGGCGTAGATGTAGACAGTACAGGCGGTGCGGTTGCACTGGGGCCTGTGAGGTGGAGGGCCCATAGAGAAATGGCCCCGTCTTCACCAAACACTTTCGGTATGGTACCTCTGGAACCCTTCAGACATGGTACCTAGACCCTAGAGTTTCTACTGCAACAGTACTCTTAAATGTGGGCGGGGTTGTTGTCACTCACTGCTCCGTCCAGCACTCACTGGATTTCCTGATCACCAGTGACACAGATGGAAGTCTACACGCCGACATTATCAGAACAAAATAAAACAGGCTGCAGTGAGAGTCTCTCTCCATGGGATATTTAAGAATAGCAGGTTTGAGCATTTAGTCCTTCTCAGGCAAGCTCAGGGGTTTAGTGTGGCTGGAGCCCACAGGAACAACGCTCCACAACACTTTTTTTTTCTCAGAGTGAGGATTAGAATATATTACTAAAAGTGTATGTCATATAAAAACTAAAGTGATGGTCAAAGTTGTCACAGTGAAATTTAAGGTGTGTTGATGGATTCACGTCGTCAACTCATGCACTGAGTAACATTACAAGTTAACGTTCCACCTTAAAAGTCGCCGGCAGTCGGCCCAGTGAAGTAAGTTATTAAAACTCTCCACAGTATGAACAGTGTTTACATGAGCCTCAAAACCAGCCACAACTCAGCCCTGAGCAGAGTGACCGTCCTCTACTGACCAATCAACAGACTGCAGTGTTCTCAGCTCCACCTTTTAGTACCAGATCTGTGTGCTAGGTACCCCAACAGAGGGGGGACCAAAAATGGGGACAGTACAGAACGGTTTCATTGGTACCATCCACAACTTTTCACAGTGGAAATGGGAAAAAAAGCGTATCGAACTGAATTGTACTGCTCTGTGGCTTATGAGTCACCAGAAGATCCACGATACGATATTATCACGATACTTAAGTCTTGATACTATATTATTGTATTATTGCAATTTTAAATGTTTTTTTTTTTTTTTAAATAAAAGGACATTTTGTCCAACATTCTTTTATTGATTAAATTGAACATTGAAGTGAACATACAAGGCACCAGTAAAAACAAAGAACGATAGTCACATTTTAAAGGGCAGTTTTCTACTGATCTCTCTTTTGGCTGACTCAAAAACAAAGCAAAAATCCCTCAGTGCAACATTGCAGTCTTTTACAATGTATTTATTGCACAACTTGACAGTGTCGCGATTACAAAAGCGATATATTGTGCAGCCCTACTTTACACCTCTATTAATAGCCCTGAATGTAATGAATAATGAAGTGTGTTGCTGTTGTTACAGATCGTCAGTGCCCTGCTGTTGGCTGCTACTCTGTTTAGCCATGGATACCTTCATGAGGATGAAGAGGTAATGCGTGTATTTACAGTAACCATCTTACTGTGCTTTTAAATATTAGTGTAGTCTTTATGCTGTCTTTATTTAAAGCTTTATTCACATTTCTACAAAAACAACACACGACTCAGCACTAAAAAGAAAGGATGTAAGTCCAACTTTAAGCCTGTGTTGACCATAGGTTTGTACGATATACTACTCCAGTTCACCAGATAGAGTATGTTAAATGACTCCTCTAAAGCCATCTATCTTCAAGAAACAATCAGCTGAAAACTTTTGAGACATTTGGGCTAAAGACTTTGCAATAGACTTTTTAAGCTACCAGGTAACAGATCAATAAAATGCTTCCATGTTATCTATAAAATTTACAGCAAATATCCTATCTGAAGTTGAGTCATATAGACATGCATCGCTTGAAGTGGAAATTGTGCTCTATTCGGACTGTCTTCAAGGAAATAAAGTTTGAACTTCATGTACTAAGTCCAGCAATGGCTCTGCTCTGTGATGTTTGCCTCAAGTCACCTTGACATTTAGGATATATTACAGAGTTTGAATCTGTGGAAAAACCGAAGATTGACCTCAGGAACTAAAGGCAACATTTCAGACATTTCAGCAGAGTGCATGCTGACCTGGTTCTCTGTTTGTTTTCTCCACAGATAGAAAAGATGCTGGCAGGCCTCCATGCCTTGTATGTTATTTGCATTGTAACTCTGGTCCTGACCATCATTGGTCTGTATGGTGCCTGCAAAGAGAAGAAGTGGGCGCTTATAGTGGTGGGTAAAGAGAAATCGCAGTTTTATTGTTATTAGAAGTAGTAATACATGTTAAAAAAACTAGTATAAATGTCCTTGATCTGATTGTGTCTCTATATGTGTGTGTCTCAGTTTGTAGTTGGAATGATCCTGAGCAGTCTGTTCATGATTGCATGTGAAATTCAAGGACTGGCTTTACGACCAAAGGTATTACAAAGTTGATTTTGACACGTGTTGCTGTTTTGTGACATTTCTTTTACACCCAGTACAAATTTCCACTTACAAGGAGCATATTAGATTAGAGGCTGCATTGAAACTGCAGTTTTGATGAAGTTAATGCAGTATAAAAACAGGAAAAGGCTCTAGTAACTTTTATATTAAGTAATTACTTTAGGATGCTAGCAGACAGAAGTAGGGATCAGATGACAGTTTGCTCAACCCTACTTAGCACTGTGCTTTGCCTGTAAAGCTTTCCATTCTCATATGGTACATCCATGTTTACAGTCATGATGGTGACAGATTTATCCCTCCAAATTTATAGTAATCTTTAAAACAATGGGTAACAAGAATAAAATGTGGGCATTGTACGGTAAACATCAGATATGTTACATTTTTGCCTTTTATACGTATCATATCAACACTTCTAAAGTGGCGTAGTTCAGATTATATGTACACAAGGTTACTTCCTGTCAGGAGGCAGTGGGGATCGTGGATGGCATGACACCTAGGCAAGATGGCTGCCAAGCAGAAGACAACAGCCGGCCACTGTTCCAGACCAGTGTTTTTTAACAAGATGCTTGGACATTTCCAGCCGAGTTTGTGGCAACAACACCGGGTATTTTTAATCAGACTTTGGGAGATTTTCAGCCATGTTTTTGTCAACAAAACTGGTAATTTTATAACACAACTTTGTGACATTTCTATCCGAAAGTGTGGTGACCCAACCAGGTATTTTTAATGAGACTTTCAGACATTTCCAGCCAAGTTTGTGGCAACCCAACTGAGTGTTTTTTAACAAGATGTTGGGACATTTCCAGCTGTGTTTGTGGCGACCCAACTGGGTATTTTTTAACGAGACATTGGGACATTTCCGGCCATGTTTTTGTCAACAAAACCAGGTATTTTTTAACAAGACGTTGGGACATTTCCTGCCATATTTTTGTCAACAAAACTGGGTATTTTCCAAAAACGTGTGCCATGTTTGTGCCAACCAGACAGGGTAATTTTTAACGAGACGTCAGGACATTCCCAGCAATGCTTTTGTCAATAACACTGGGTATTTTTTAATGAGCGATTGGGACATTTTCAGCAGTGTTCGTGGCGACTAAACTGGGTATTTTCTAACAAGACTTTGGGACATTTGCAGCTGTGTTTGTGGCAACAACAGCGGGTATTTTTTAACGTGACATTGCGTCATTTCCAGCCTTGTTTATGGTAATTAAACCAGGTATTTATTAGCGAGACTGTGGGACATTTCTGTGCCTGTTTTTGGTGACAGAACTGGTATTTTAAGTCACAACATAAATTTTTCCTAACCCTAACCAAGTGTTTTTGTTCCTAAACATAACCTCTTGTCAAAACACATGAATGAAAATTTAAATGTAAAGAAACATAAAGCTCTAACATATTCATTTCATGTGAAACATTCAAATTTATCATTTTGGTGGTTTGTAAAAATGTACAATGCCAACATTTATTCTGGCGATTGGGTTTGAAGAAAACAATAGCAGGCCTCTGGTTTCTAGCTGAAGACATGGATTTTGTCGGCTAAAATGACACGTCTCCACACACAAACGCAAATCTCAAGCAAGACAGGAGTGTTAGTCACCTGTAAAAAAAATGCAGACGTATCACTCATTCAAAAGGTCAGCTGACAGTCACTACTCAGGGGCAGTGAACAGTCTGTTGAAATCACAAAATAAGCGGGATGAAGGCTTGCAGCTGTACTACCTTTCAGACACATTCTAAATTTAGATTTGAATTACAGTAAAACTGCCTTAAAACTGAACTGATTAAACATCTGAATGCTTTTTGTGAATATCAAACTGCCTCCAAAAAAATACAGTTACAGTTTCAAATTGCTTATTGTCTAACTTTTGTTTTTCTTTGTTTTTTGTGTGCAGGAGGCTGAAGAATTGAAGGCGCAATATCTAAACATGCTGCCGCTGAATAATGCAAGTGAGACTATTATTGACAGCTTCAAGGATGTACAGATCGAAGTAGGTAACCTGTGCAGCTGTGTGAGTTGGTGTATGCACTCAAGGTCATGCGTGTTTTTGTTGTATCTTCATTTCAAACCAACAAAAACACAGACAGACAGCACAGATACACACCACCACAAACGTATACAAACACCTTGGTAAATTTGGTTTTCATGAAACAGAAAGCACCAAGATTTCCACCAATTATATGAATGTAGAGGATCAAATACAGAAGCACATGCTTTCCTGATAAAATGAGCAACTTCAGTTTGCTGTTGATTGGTTCGAAGGGCATCACTGGATCTCATAAAACGTCTTGCAGTTGAACAGAGAAAGGACTGAATTTCTAGTGCATTGCAATAATCTACCCCCCTTCTGTCTTCCCTCTCAGCTGCAGTGTTGTGGACTGGATCAGGGTTACCTGGATTGGGGTGATAATATCCCAGAATCCTGCCTGTGCGCTCAAGAGTCCACTGCTCCATGTGTGAGTTTGAAAGCTACCCAATCCCCGCACCATTAATACATTGTATCCATTGGTAGCAACCTTAGGCACATGTGCCACCATTGGCTTGTGGTAGCTTAAGTAATGGCACAACAGGAATAAGTATTCAAGAGAGTTCTTTGGAGATATTGAAGTCCCATCTCGTCAGCATGCCAAATGACTTCTTTCACAGCCACTGTTAACATAGCCACACACATTCCAAAGAGGTCAGTCCTCATCTGTCTCTGACTGGCTAGTATTCGTCACATCTGGGAAAACAATAACACTGCCAAAGGGGCTCAGTAGATGAAGGCAGGTCCACTAGCTAAGAACGCTAAAGTAAAGGTTAGGGCAGTCCAGCCCTCGTGGATCAGAAGGACCATGCTGTGTGTAACTGCATGTCTTAAAATGGTTGTTTGCCAAATGTAAAGTGTTAAAAGCCATTTTGAGACCATACACGAGAAAACAGGACAACCCATCAAGCGTGCTTTGGTCAGGTATGGGAAGCTAGCAAACACCCTCAAAGTCTTTGCCAATGCAAAGAAACAAGCTATTGTGTGAAATGTGGAAAATCATTCACAAAGTCAATTAAAGAAGACTTTTCTCTGTAGCTCATAGGTTTCGTTTAATGGTTTAACAAACAAAGACAATAAAATCAAGAACAGAAGATGTTTTCATGTCAGCCAGAAGCATTGAACGTCGCATCAAAAACGTGGCAGAATACATTAGAGTGAAGCAGACAGCTGGTTTGAAAGAAGCCATGATATTTAGCATTGCACTTGAAGAGAGAGTGGATGTGAATGACATACCACATTTGGCATTTATGGCATGGCACTGCGATTTGACTGTGAGGGAGGAGCTCTCCTGCTATGACCAAAGTTTTTACAGAGCACTTTGAGGAGGGAGGGATTGACATTATATTAACATGGCACATTGATGAACAAGAAAAAGGTTGCCGTGGATCAATTACATTTTATCATCAAAAAAGACCTGCCGATAGCTGATTTTTTTTTTTGACGTTTTTATGGGTCAGAGTGAATGTTTCAAAAACCTTTTGGGAAAACAAGTAAACACATTAATGTTCAGGATGAGTTGTAATAACGTTTCCCCTTAAATCATGTCTCTGTGTATTCTAGGTGGCAGCTCCCAGAGACAGCAGTCTGTTTGATCACACAACCGATGACGGGCCCATCATGATTTATAAAGAGGTAATGAAAGCATTCTAATTAAAATGTTCATTTCTACATTAACAGTGTCACACTCTACTTTGTGTCCTCATGTCTTTAGACTTTTTGGAACCTTGGTTTTGTCATGTGATCTTTAGTTTTGCTTTCTCCTGCTCAGACCTTGTAAAAAAAAGTGTGAGTTTGTGTTTTCTGTGTTTGAGCTGCTTGCTCCACACCACATAACACACAAGTTGACAAACCTGAATAGTCTATACATCATGTGTAAATAAAACAACTGTACAACTCTTGAATTTTAGAAGAGAGCTAAAAAAATGGGAAAAAATCTAGATCTTGTATAAAAATTTTCCATAGTGTAGCATTTCTCTATTTTCCACGCAAAAAAAAAACAAACAAAAAAGTAACCAGGAACTGAAACAGATAATCTCATGAATTGCAACATTGGTTTTTATGAATGAAGTCGATGACTTGTAACATTTCTACAAAATCTCTGTTGTCTGAAATTGTGATTTCAAGCTGTTTTTGCCTTCTGATCCTTTAGAATACAGCCACGTATCCTTGAAAAGTTGCATTGATTGATCTCCTCTTCTGTTTCAGTCATGCCTTCCATATCTGATTGAGCATGAGATGATGGCCATAAATATTGCATTGGGTATAATGCTGGGAATCGTATTATTCTGGGTATGTACTGTCTTTACGCGTCTGTCATGATTGTATCGACCTACCTGCCTCTATATTTACCTACTTGCTCTTTGCTTGCTCTCGACCACTACTTTTCAAGCTCTCACACCACACAGATGAGCTGAGTGTCATGGGGTTCATTAACGGTCATCATGCAATGCAATTACCAGAATAAATGTTGGCATTGGCATTGGCATTGTGCACTCCTGCAGCCACAAATATGTTACATATTGTTTCATAGATATCATTAACATGTAATAGATATGTTGAAACTTTACATCTCAATTTTTAAATTTTATGTTGTGACAACACTGTGGTTAACATGTGGTTAGATTTAGGCACAGAAACCACTTAGTTAGGTCACCACAAACAGCTGAACATGGCCCCAGCTGTCATTAAAAAACACCTGCTTCTGTCGCCACAAACACAGCTGGATGCATCATGAACTGTTGTTAAAAAGTACTCGCTTTTGTTGCTTCAAATACAGCTGGACATGTCCCTTATTGTCATTAAAATGTATTTGCTTTTGCTGCTACAAACACAGCTGTACATGCCCAGGAGTGTCCTTAAAATGTACTCGCTTTTGTTGCTGCAAACACGGCTGGTGTGTCCCAGATTGTTGTTTGAAAGTATCCGCCTTTGCTGCCACAAATACAGCTGAACGTGGCCCGAATTATTGTTAAAAAGTCTCTGCTTTTGCTGCCACAAACATGGCTGGATATGTCCCGAACTGTCATGAAAAACACGTGCTTTTGTCACTTCAAACACAGCTGGTCATGTCCAGAACTGTTGTTAAAAAGTACTTGCTATTGCTGCTACAAACACAGCTGTACATGCCCAGAACTGTCTTTAAAATGCACTTGCTTTTGTTGCTGCAAACACGGCTGGCATGTCCCGGATTGTTGTTTGAAAGTATCTGCCTTTGCTGCTACAAATACAGCTGAACATGTCCCAAATTGTTGTTAAAAAGTATCTGCTTTTGCTTCTACAAACATGGCTGGATATGTCCCGAACTGTCATGAAAAACACCTGCTTTTGTCACTTCAAACACAGCTGGTCATGTCCAGAACCGTTGTTAAAAAGTACTTGCTGCTTCAAACACAGCTGTACATGCCCAAAACTGTCCTTAAAATGCACTTGCTTTTGTTGCTGCAAACACGGCTGGCATGTCCTGGATTGTTGTTTGAAAGTATCCGCCTTTGCTGCTACAAAGGCGGATGTGTTGCTACAAACACCGCTGGATGCATCCTGAACTGTTGTTAAAAAGTACTCGCTTTTGTTGCTTCAAATACAGCTGGACATGTCCCTTATTGTCATTAAAAAGTATTTGCTTTTGCTGCTACAAACACAGCTGTACATGTCCAGAACTGTCCTTAAAATGTACTCGCTTTTGTTGCTGCAAACACGGCTGGTGTGTCCTGGATTGTTGTTTGAAAGTATCCGCCTTTGCTGCTACAAATACAGCTGAATATGTCCCGAACTGTTATGAAAAACACCTGCTTCTGTTGCCACAAACACAGCTGGATGCATCCTGAACTGTTGTTAAAAAGTACTTGCTCTTTGCTACAAACATGGCTGGATGTTTCTCTAAAGTACTCGCTTTTATTGCTACAAACACGACTGGACATGTGTCAAACTGCTAAAAAAAACACCTGCTTTTGTTGGTCTTGAACAGTGGTCTGCTGCTGGCAGCCATCTCACCAAGGTGTCCCGCCATCCACCCTCCCCTCTTCCTCCTGATTAAAAACTCAGCTCATATACATGTGCTGTGAACTACGCCATACATATGAAACATACAAATGTAAAATATCTGCACAATGCCAACATTTCATTCTGGTGACTGTGCTGCATTATGACAGTCATTCCTAATACAATGCCTCCTTTTAGTTGAACCACATGACTTTAAAGCCCCTATTAACCACAATTCACAGCTGTTGACAAAATCTCATCTGGAGCAGCCCTTCTGGAGTGTTTGATTGCCCGCTTGTTAACACTGTAGATGTTCAAATTTCATTTTTTTCCGTGCCCTTTAAGTACTTCTCTTCCTTTAAGGCTTAAAAGTGAAAGTTCAGAGTTAATTCTTTGTTTCAGAAACACCAACTGACAACGCAATCTCATCTCGAGGTTCATTTAGTAGCTGTTCTGGAGCTTTTGAGTATTTAAATTCACTGTTTTCAGGCAAAAAGCCCCCCAAAGAGCCTTTGAGAAGTTATGGCTAGAAGTTATAGTGGAGGGACATATGCTTTGATGTTATTTTTTGGAGCTATATGAAACCCTAAAGGAATACCTGCACAGACAAAAGAAAAGAAATATAAATTTAGGGTGAATCTGCTCATAAGTAGGAGAAGCACAGGTGTTACCAATAAATCCAACCATTATTAATTTTACTATTTCCAGCTGTGTTTTTCCTTCTGTAACTGGAAAAAGGGCTCCTCTGTCACAACCTTTGCTTTGTCTTTTCTGCCCCCTTCAGTCTGTTTCTGAAATTGCAGCTCTGTTCAAAACAATGCATCGACACAAGATAAAACAACATAACATTTCCCTGTTCTTTAGATATTATCGGTGGTGTTGTGTATTCTCATCTTGTGTCGGCTGAATCGAAAGGACGACATCCCCGTGGTGGTCTACAGTCCAGAGGCAAAAGCAGGCAACTACTTGGTTCTTGCAGAGGCTGCAGAATACACCTGATCAGGATTGGTACAACGATACTTAGTGTTTTTATGATGTTTGAATATATCAGAAGTTGCCTCCAACAAGTAAAGTTGCATGAAAAATGTGTACATTTTTTTATTTCTTTCTTGAATGTATTTGTTTTGGTAGTTTTCATTTGTTTTTTAATTCATTTATGCCATCCCAAAAGATACATGTTTTTATAATGGGAAAACTGTGGGATAAGAAAATGACCATAAACAGCTCATACTGTGAACGAGTATTTTCTTTGTTACAGTCAAAGAAAACTAAGATACATAAGCTGCATATTGAATCTGAGACCTACATTAGAGAGGCGCTCTGTTTGTCTCATTCCATCGTCTTCAATGACCGTCAGACATTTCAAATAAGATGCGTCTAACCAATGAAGACATTTAAACCTTCTGTGGGTTTTTACATCCCAGATTGGCAGTTTAGTACATGTAATGGCGGATGTAATAACTTGCAAGCAGCAAAATGAGGCGTTTGTAAGATATGGAAAAAGACCAAATAGTTCAAATGAGATGGTTAAAGAAAATGTGGTTTCAAAGACAAAGCACTGAAGATATGACTGCAGAAATGTTTACGTTTTGGATGTATTGAGCTTTAATAAGTGTCTGTTTTGTAGCTTTGTGTAATCTCCTGTATCATAATACACCAAAATGTATTTTATTTCATCATTATTTCAACTTTTTTTTACTTACATCTTGACTAAAGAAGCTACTGGAGCACTTGTTTTATAGTACAGTTTTATAAAATAGAATGTCATTGGTACATATATTGGTATTACATTGACAAAGTATTTCCAGGATCAGATCCTTCAGATCAGTGCAGGTGACGACAGTAATACAGGAAACGAGGATGCAACTAATAAAGTGTGTTTTACATGTTTTGGGTGCCAAAGAAGCAAAAACCAACGACCGGTCACTTCCTCTTTATAAAAGCTGTGTCACAGCTTCCCGTCACTCCTTTATCCCCTTCACTAAAAAAGCAGAAAGTACGGGAAGGTCAGCCAGTCACCACAATAAATGTTCACTTTGTACATTTCTGCAAACCACGTTTCATTTGTACGTTTCATTTGTAGCAGATAAGTTGAAACTTTACAATTTATGTTGTAACAATGCTGTGGCTAAACCACATGGTTAGGGTTAGGAAAAAATTATATTTAGGCTTGAAATACTTGGTTTTGTCACAACAAACACAGCTGGAAATGTTCCGATGTGTACGTAATAATAACTGCTTTTGTTGTTTGGAGTCGCTGTGGCTCAGAGGTAGAGCAGGTTGTCCATTAATCAGACGACTTTGTTCGATTGCGGCTCCTCCAGTCCACGTGTCTGCATATTCTTGGGCAAGATACTGAACCCCAAACATGCTCCATTTGTGTGTGAGTGCATGTGAATGGTTACTGAGTAGCTGGTTGCACCTTGTGTGTGTGAACGTGTGTGTGAATGGGTGAATGTGACAGTGTAAAAGTGCTATGAGTGGTCAGAAGACAGGTGTCACGCCATCCGCCATTCCTTCTTCCTCCTGATAAGAAAGTCACATAATCTGAACTATGTTACTTTAGAAATGCTGATATGATCCGAATGAAACATACAAATGCCACATAGCTGTGCTTTGCAGAAGCGTACACTGCCAACATTTTATTCTGGCGACTGGACTGAGGAAAGGTAACTTTGTCCCTCCTCTTGCCAATCAGGTGTCATGTGTGTAACCTTACTGTCATGCCAAATAAAGAAAATGTAGCTGCAATGTTTGTATTGATTTTTGTCAGTTTGTTTCCTGGTTTGCATTTGTGAGTTTGTAATGTTTGACAGGTGATGGAAATACGCCTGTAAAAGTAAATATCAGGACATTTTTATAACATAAATGTGGCTAAATATCATCGTCAGAAGTTGAGTGACATACTATCCATTGTGTCTGTCAAGAGGAAAGGATGTGTAAATTCAAATTAAAACAAGTACAGCTGAGATTTTGTTGGTCGACTCTTGTTCTGTGCTGACAGCTAATGAGCTGCTTCTCTTATAAGACTCATGGATGATATTAAAGCAAACTGTATGTATGGAGACATTACATATGGAGGTGACAAGCTTACTTTCTTAATGTTATGAACTGAGCAGCGGTGGAAGAAGTAGCAATACTTTAATGCCCAAAAAGTACAATATTACTCTTTTAAATGCAGTTGAGGTCTAATGTACCATAAAATGAAACAACTGGAAATCAACAAAGCCTCCCTCATTTATACAAAGCATCAGAGAGATGATGAGCACTCTCACGTTAGAAAAAGTAAGATATTCACTGGTATCTGAAAAAAAAGTTTTACACAACCTGGTCCCCTTTCTTAAGATATATAGGGATCCTGTCCTTTGCTTGAGTTAAACCTCAATATAATATCCTCCTGAGACCCTGTGTCCTCATGAGGACATCACATTTTGGGTTTGATTGACCTTATACTTTATTCTACTTAACTTAGACCTGTTGTCCTCATTTGTGGACACTTTTTTGTGCCATCTAGTGGTAGTAAGAGCACAATACACGAATCCATGCAAAAACAAAATGGCAGCCATCTCTGCCAAGTCAGTCTGACTCCGACACAAACGTGGACAAGGTCCAAAACCTGATCACATTTTATGGTTGAAACTTGTTTATTTATGGTTAATAATGTTTGTAGTTTGATATGGCAACACATTTGACCAATTTTAGCAACAGTAACAAGCTGTTAATCAGGAAGTACTCTTTTTAGGACATTGGGACTTTTTTGTTGTCTCATTTGAGGACATTGGGACTTAATTATCATTGACAATGTTTAGTTTTTTATACATATCGGGTCCTACTGATCCCAATTAGCTAGGAGAAATTAAAAAGGCATATCAAACAAAAGTTCGGGCCTCAGGAGGATATACTGGTGTCCCTTTAACTACCATAATTATTGCAATAAGTCATTAATTTCGCATCTTGAGCAGTTTTTTTTTTAAATTTTTATATTGGTTTGTCTGTTTGTATTAACATGTACAGTCTATTTAAGACAGTACTTTTGCTTAGTCTTTGCTAGTTCAATGTACATGTAGGTATGCCGATCTTGGAAGGGAGGGGAGGTGGGAATAGGCAGGGAGGGTTCAGAGTGGGAGACGTCAACTGTAACTCTGCACCTTTCCTCTGAATGGGAAAATCAAAATTAAAAAAGTTGCATAATATTGTACAGTACTTGTGAAAATGTATTTTTTTTAGCTCTAAGAAACAACTTCAAAATAAAAACATCAAATGAACAAGAATCACATTTTATTACTGCTATTTACAAAATATTACAGTCCATTCCATAAATAAAAAAACAGTGTATGACAGAAATAAAAATACCATCCTTTGCAAGAACATATTGTATTTTAGGCATTAATGGTTAAAGTGCACAGGTAGACATTGGATCTGCTGTTTCAGATGAAATTCATTTGACATCTCAACCGCAGGCAGCTCATGCAGCAAGTCATATTAGGAGTGATGTGGCGTAAAAGGCTTCTTCGGTGAGAGTGGCATCAGTTGGGACATTACAGTCTCTGCGAGATTACTGGTGACACGTTTCCCTACGAGAGCCTCTCACAACCTGTCTGCAGCGGCCTTGCCAAAAACTCTCCAAACCTTGAAATTCAAAAAATTTGGAGGCAAAGTAATTGAGGATTTACTGCGTGTCTACTGAATGTGCAACCAAACAGAATCCGCTCTCCTCCTGGTGGGCGTCGTTTACCCACTCAATGTGCTTTAAGATCAACCGGATGGAGTGATGACGTTTCAAATATACATTGTGCATAACAAGGCATCAAGACATTCTGTTGTCCCGCCGAGAGCTGTGGCTCATTCCCTTGTCCAACCTGATTATTGACCCAAGAAAATACATTGCTCAGTAATAAATAAATGATTATATTTCAGTCAAAGCACTTTGTAAACACTGTTTAAGAAAGGTGCTACATAAGGGTTATTAATATTATTACTGGTTCAAAGATTATTGGTAGCTCTAATGCTGAAAATTCAATGAGTGAGCTTAAGACAAGTACGAATATTTAAATACGTGTGTTTAAAAGACGTTGGTCCAGTCGACAAGTGGTTAACCCATTGGTTGATTAATTGATAAAGTTTTAGCTACAGTAGATGCAGTTAGGTTAATATCTGTCTTTCCAAAGACTCGGTGATGGAGATAAATAATACTGAATATTATTTAGAGAAGACAACACTTATATTGTAAAATAAAGAAATAAAGAAATAAATAAAAAGCCAGGATCGGCTGCAGCTACTCAAAGAAAACAGATGTCTGGTTAATATACGATATTCATCTTCAACATAATTCCAGAGATATGACAAAGAAAATGTGCTGATTTTTAAAGACAGCGTTAAATTGCAATGTTTTTACAGCAGGAAGGCAAAAAAGGAATCTGAAATTGATCTATGCATGTACATTACCTTTCAATATCAGTCACATGCATGAACAGAAAGTTAGAATGTCAACATATGTTCCTATAGCACAAGGTAGCCAGGTTATGGTATACCACATAATGTGTTTACATGTGCAAATACAAATAAGGTATGCTTGATAATACAGTAATCTGAGGTGTGTATCAAAACATACTAGGTGACTAGAAGGCACCGGGAACGTATCTGTTTGATTGGAGGAGAGCCATGAACTCCTGTTTCCTTTTTATCTGGCCCATCAGCTTGATGCTCATGACGAGTAGGACCACCTGCGAGGGGAAGCACAGGAGTGACAGGCGTGATGTATTCAGAGATGGATACCACGTGATTTTCTGACCACCAGATTTCCTGTGTGCGTTTATAAAAAAAAAACTTTTGTCATATCTGCTGAAACTGTCACGATATCCTGACAGTAGTGAGTGAGACAGATCGCAGCTTTCCCAAACCACCCCTACACCCACTTTCACCCCATTTACATTTACACCCTGTCCAGGGTGTACCCTGCCTCTCACCTAATGTCAGCTGGGAGCAAACATCAGTGCAAAAAGGAAGGAAGACCCAAAAGAAAACAGAAACCGAAAGCCCCATGCTGAAGACACTGACATACTCCCCAACCTTGAGACCTCCAACACAGAGAGAATTTTGAAACTTAAGCAGAGGATGTGAGGGCCCTTCCCAAAGAAGTTTTAAAAACTTTGTGTCCTGCATTCTGGTGACCTTTAAAGAATGAAAATATCAATAATAACTCCAGAGTACCAAGAGAACAGAGGGAGGGAAGCCAGGCTGTAGGCTCGGTCAGCGCCAGGAACCCACAGCGGGCTGTCCTCCTTGAAGCACACACCTCTGTGTCCTGGATGCCTTAGCGAGGCAGAACGGTAGGCTCACAGCCTCTGGCAGACCATAGAGAAGGGCAAGCCAGGCCCCCCCCCCATCCCCCGAGACACTCCTCAAACACCCACCGGAGCGTCCCATCAGATGTATGCACGCATAACGCTGTCAGCACAAAGACAAGCCGTCCACCAGCAGCTGCACGCAACTCATGCGAGGCCGGAGGGTCAGATAAGGAGGGAGGAAGGGGAGGAGACGGTACGCTTTTAGAGTGGTAGGGCTTATACACACTGTATAGTGTCAGAAACAGGCTGCGATAGGGTGCGAACATTTATCGTCAATACAAGAGAAAGCAATGAAAAGTGGGAGCGGGGCTGCACAGCCTGTGCACGAGACACCTCAGCTCAGATTGGTTGTTTTCAAGGCTTGGTGAATTCTTGCAAATGCCATTAGAAGCACTAGGAGGAGCCAGAGGAACATGAGTATTTCAGAGATGATCTCTCTCGTGTACAACTGTCAGGGTAAAGTGACAGTTTGAGCAAATATGACACGTATTTTTCTAAATGTTACCTACTGTACCTTAACAGTAGGTACAAAAAATGTGGAGAAAAATACAGACACATACCCAAAATACTCCACTTCCAAACTGTACAGCCATCGCCAGTGAGAATGCGAGCTTCAGTTCGGAAACATAGATTGGTAGGCAAGGCTGTGAAGAAAAGTGTAGGTTTATTGTAAAGGTGTTGGCTCATTTGATCGTCCACTGTGTCAGATTACATCTACAGTTTTTCCTAACATGGTGGTCCTGACCCCTTCGGACAAGCTGAGACAGCTTCAACGTGAGGGGTCACCAGCTACAAATGTTAGGAACCACTGAACAGAACAAATTTACAAAACAAGCTGAAAGTCTTTTACCTCTTGATAAACATACTGGTTCTTCGGAGCTCCGAGTGTGGCGCTGCCCCGTAGTCGAATCTAGTGAGGAGCACAAAATGCCATTATAATATGACAGCAATGAGCTTCACTCAATACAGATGAATGATGGGTGCCACTTCGACAATACGAGGACCTTGGGGCTCTATTTAAATGATCTACAGCGCATGGTACAAATGCATTTAAGGCTTGTCCATCTCCACGTATGAAGTTAATTTGTTAACTTAGGCAGGGCCACGCCTCAACCCCACCTCTAATTACCTGCCATGCTCCCTTTCCCTTCCCTTCATCCATCATCCTCCCTACCAACATTCCTTCATCCTCTCTTCCCTTCTCCCCTCAGTCTGGTGCATGCCTCACCCATGTCCAAGGCGCAAGGGGCAAAGAAGTTGTTATCAATCATAGGTGTGTTTTGAGTGAATGACTGACTTCAACCAATCAGTGTTTTACCCCCCACTCCCTTCAGGCTGCACCTGCCGCTGCTATTTACATGGAGGATTCAGCAAATTGAAGAAGTAAGCACTTTTCTGCTGAGAGTAATGCAGACAGAGCAGTGATGTCACTGCAGCAAATATCATGGGGCATTTCAGAAGCAAAGCTAAAAACTGCTTCTGGAATAATCAATGAAGTTACGCTGCTCCTCCCAGATTAGTGCGCACAGCGTCTCTCTTAATGTGAAGGTACATCTTGCTATCTGAATAATGCGCCCTTGAAACAGCAGGACAATACTGCAACATTGATTTTACACCAGGTTTTTCTGGTCAGTGGTGAAATCGCTTTCTGCTGCCTCGAAATAGCAATGACCTACACGCCCGCGGGCGCAAGTGCATCTGGTGCCGACAAGAAGTGCGCACTGGCCGTGAAAATGACAAGTGCATCAGTCAGGCTCTGGGTCCAATACACATAGTTTTGGCCATCACTCTGATCAGTTATGATAATGTGTTACTTCCCAAATGTTGCTGTGGTCAGCAGCAGCAGCACTGTAAACATCTATTAAATATTGTAGAGCTACTTCCTGGTTCAGCTTTAATCCACTGAACAGGCAGTTTAGATAAAGTTCAACTCTTTGTTTACATCCAATACCAGTATTATTCATATGCACAATTAACTGTCATCGCTCAGTTGAAGCCAGCTAACACTCCAGTCTGATTGTTTTCATAAGGATAGAAATATTTTTAGGTATACTGGATTCTTTTTAGCTGTGTTGCAGCCCTCTGGTCAAAGACATGCACAAGACCAAGGTCACTAAAAAAAAAAAATTCCCTCATGAGTCTTTCTTGACTGAGAGACAACATGAGGCCGCAGGACCAGAATGAGTCATCCTCACTTCTTATATAAAGGCAGATACTCACGCATTTTCCTGGATAGTGACAGTTACAGGAGGCAGGGATGGAAGAGCCCCAGTCTTTATAGCCTTCAATAAGGCCACAGCACTCGAACTGGAGGTGACAAACACACACATAGGCCATGTTAGAAGTTGTCGTGTGAAGACGTTAAAGGTTACAGATGAACCAGGACAAAATGCATCATGAGATATAACACAGGAAGCACATATGCATTTCTGCAGACCCTGGCATCCCCATCATCCCTCACATCTGAGGTACAAATGGTCTGCCATGGCAGGATACCTCTTTTTTTCCAACTCTTTTTATTGGGGTTTTCAAAGTTAAACAACCAGTGGTAGTTGTGTAAAAGTGAAATTTCTGATACAGAAATATAGAAAAAAATTCAAGTCAAAAATCAAAAGTACTATATATACAATAAAATAAATTATAAAAAAATACAATAATTATACAAATAAATACAATAATAAAATAAAATAAAGTAAAATAAAAATTTAATTAAATTAAATTAAATTAAAAAAAAAAAACTAGCCCATTTAAGCTGGGCTAGTTAGTGGTCTATAAAGGGTTGCCAGATCTGGTAGAATTTGTTTTCACACCCTCCTAATGAGAATTTAATCTTTTTCAAATGCGGCTGGTGCATCACATGCTTCACAAGGGCAGCCCATGCTTGCTTCCAATTTAATAATATCAATCTACATGCTAGTAGGGTTGCAAATGATATCATGTTATGCTGGGAGCTGCGGTCAGTGGACCAGGATCCACAGGACTGATAGCAACTGAAAAATATTTTGCCTATATGTTGTGACTCTAGCTAGCGAGGCTGCTGATTGCCCACAATGGTCACAGCTGGACTAATATTAGGATACATTTTACAAAGCTTATCTTTTGATAAGTGAAGTCTATGCAATGTTTTAAATTGCAAAAGTCTTGGGCTTTTGTCCATGACAACCCCCAAATCATTTGCCCAGGTGAAACCAATTGAGGATAAGACACACCCACTTCCCCTGGCCCCGCCCTAAAGACTATACTGCTGGTGAGAGTGAGTTCATGTTTGATTGCGTGTGTGCTGTGAGTGTTTGAGGAGTTTCGGTTTATAGTAAAAGCCACCAGATGTGTGCATTTGGGCACACTTTCTAGATTTCTTCTCCTATGTTTTCAGTATTCTGGCAGCTTTCCATCTAACAAGAAAGCAAGTGTGGGAGCTGGTATCTTCCTGCCTCAGATGAGAAACCCAAAAGCACACCTAAGCTTGCTTTTACAGCACATTTATCCACCAAATTATAGAGACAAAGAATAGTACTAGCAGAAATAATTAACATAACAGCAGTGTCAGTGCTGACATATCATGAGATATACAAGCTTTTATAAATGGTGGACAAAGTAATTTATTTACATTCTAACTCTACTAAACTTTGATGGAAGAAGAGTGTATTATGTTAAACTTGGCCCATGTGTGACGCCCCCTGGATGCCATCTCCTGTGCTGTGCTTTACCCACCCATGTTCTCTCTGTGCAGGCAGCAGATCATTAGTGCAACTGGGAACACCTGATGATGTTCAAGGTTATTTCAGTCTGTGTGCAGCTGGTGGCATGTCTCCAGCTGAACCTCCACTTTGCTGCTGCATCTCTCTGCCCCTCATTTATCTGGTTATGTTGCTTTAGTTTTTGACATGACAATCAAGTTAAAAGACACAGCTTCTTACTTCCTGTTGGATGCTATACAGCAGGGTCCTGTTGGCTTTGCTGGTTGTACTGAGCGGCATCATGGCCAGCAACTTGGACTCCTCACGGGCAACACGTTTCTGAGGAGGGAGAAATCACATTGAATGCTGTTATTTGCTCACACATATTGTAGATAAAGCTGCATTTTAAAAGCAAAGCATTCAGGCACTATACCTCATAAACATCTTGGTAACTTAGTGCCGTTCTAACAATGATCGTTTGACTGGCTGCTGCCATCCCAGTTGCATACTGCAAACACACATTAACCATCAACAGTAAGTGAGAGAAACATCACTGGCAGAAACACTTGTGTACACACTGTCCTACACAGATAAAAGCTACAAGTACAAACACATGAAGCAGGGTTGTTTTTACCAGAATCAAACACCATCTCTTTCCTTTACAGGCTCCAACCACACCGAGCACTGAGAGCAGCAGGCAGCTGATCTCTACGACGTACATTATCACTACAGAAACACTGGACACCAGCTGTGGAGACAAATAACAATGGCCTTAAAGGGGTTCATTGACTGGCAAATGCCCTGTTGTTTTATGTAACAAAATAATCTAAAACAGTGATACTCAAACTACGGCCCGCAGGCCAAATCTGGCCCCCGGTAGGGTGCTGGGTGGCCCTGCAACCATTTTCTAATTTACAAGGAAAATAAAATGATTCACACTGAGATTTTTTTGTGCTTTTAAAGTAAATAAGGACCCAGAGTGCTTAAAAAACATCAAAATAGAGCTTGTTGATAAAAAATGGTGCCAGTGGAAGACCCCCCCGAACCCCCTAAAAGAGGTCCTGGGTGTCCTTAAGTCCTTGATACACCCCTGCAGGTGTAAAAGTGTGTACCAGGCAAAGCAAGTCTAGTATTTCTGATTTAAAATCAGCACACTTACACTTAATATTAACATTATTTGTTGTGTTTCTAACTTAACATGGCTACAACAGAGGTCAAAGGTCAGAGCTACAGAGTGGTACACTCAGGCCCTGAAGACAATTCACTGTCTTGCCCAAGGACACTTTAACTGGCAGATGCTTGCCAACATGAACTCAGGTCTTGCAGAGAAAAGACAATATAAAAAGTGCTGCTGTGGTGTGTTCAGGCAATATTGATGTGAGACCAAGTGAACTCATGCATTAATAATCCCCCGATGGTCCTTGAATGTCCCAGCAACTCTTCTGCTGCTTTTAAAGCCTGACAGCACGGAGGTTATTTCCATCTCCGATAAATAATATTATCTGCTTTGGGTATTATTTTCATACGCTCAGAAGAACATTTGAATTTGGTCTTACTTTGCCGGTTTGTATGAGGTCTCTGTGCCAAGCCACGGTCATCGTCAACATGAAGAAGCACAGCGCCTTTGGAGAAAGGAACACAAGAACTTGTTAAGAAGACATGAAAAGTCTTGTTGTTGTTGTTTTACAATGTCAGTGTCTCTGACTTTGTATCCAATCCGTATGTTATTTGTCAGCCATCACCTTAAATGTTTTTAAAAAAATTTTTTGTGGTTAACTTAAGCACTAATCAAAGGCAGTAGCACTGCTATCCAGGATTAGCCTACAACTCAGATAATACCCTGAGCCCACCCTACCCTACCTATTATAGATCAAATCACAATGTTTGTTTACAATAACTTCCAGGTAGAAAACTCTCACATCACATACATAAAATGAAACAGCGCTGAGAAAACACTGCTACTTAATTTTTAGCCTCCTAAAAAAAAAAGACCATCTAAAAAGAGTCAATATCTGTGTAAGTGTATACTATATTTAGGATATTTTCACTGCTTTACCTTGTTGTCAGACAGCCCTTTTCAACTGGGCACTGAAACTGTTTTATCAAAGATACCAGACTCCAGTGACAAAAATGGGGTTGCTGGTCTACTGCTGCCTTGATTGATTGTGTAGTGAAAAGTGGTAAAAATACGCTAAATATAGCATAGACTAAAACTGATACAGATTTTTTTAAGTTGCTTAAACACGTTTTGTCCACAGAAGTATACTGTTTAGCCTCCACTCTGGTTGATTTGGTTATCAAAGATGCAAAGTAACACAGTAGGGCTATATAAAATAAGCACAGCAGAACATCAGTTAGATTGGACCACCATGTCTAACTATATATCTTTAAACATTGCAGTTAAAGCTGACAATGACAACAGAAACAGACAAGCTTGCTGATTTCATGAATCTCTGCAATTTAAATCAGTTGCCAGCTGTCTACCCAAACGTGATTGTTGTTGGTAGGACAACATCACAATGATTCGGTGCATACAAGCAGTTGCTCAGGGCCCCCTGGCCTAGAAAAAAACCTAACAACAAAATAAAATCTAACTTCCAAAACAAAAACATTTCGTGCCATTTTTGCCAACAAATAGTGACAAACCAGTCAGCTCAGAGACGAGAGAAATGGACAATTCTGGTAGGCCAAGTAAGTGATTTTCTCTCCTGATGCTTGCCACCCTGTGGCCATAGATGGCCATTTAGAGATACAGGATATTTGATTTTTTGCCGATATCCAATATGTTGATAGACTACAACTTATTTGGCCGCTGACGAATACCAATATCGAGATATCCATTTTTTTCCCCACCTAATTTTAGTGATCATTAAATCTCTTCTGTAGTGTAATTGACATCATATTATACATGCATGCTCCTATAGTGATGGCCCACCAGCAGATGGAGACATGAAACAATGATTTTCAGTGTATGTAATATTCATTCATTATGCAAAGGCATAAGGAAAAAGCATGTTGGCCGATTCTAATAGTTCATTTTAAAGCAGATATCAGCCTATACCGATGACATGATGATATTATTGTGTATCCCTTCTTCCATTGCATCAAACCGTCGCCAGCTTTTTTTCTGTCTACACCACTTGGGCTGTTGTGGTCCTTGATCCTTCTGTAGTAACTCCAGTTGTTTTCATCTATCCTGCACTACTTGGACGTCCAATGGAAGCTGTGGTCAGACTTGCACTGGGAAATGTGTCACCAATGACACAGAGGAACTTCTGTATTTTGTTGACAGTCCATGGAAGGGGGTTACAGGCTAACATTTTTCAAAACAAAAAAACAGGCTGGAGTGTTAAGAAGTTAGTCGCAATCAATGTAATTTTTTAAAATGCCAGGGTTGTGCCTTTATGCTTTGAGTCCTTTGTGGAGCAATATGACGATTCTTTATTGACCAATCAGCAGACTGCAGCGTTTCTAGCTCCACCTTTTTAGTACCGGATCAAAAAAGGGGTGACCAAAAATAGGGTAGGTTCTCTTGGTACCATCCACAACATTAAATAACCATTCAATTGGACTGCTTGGTGGAAACGAGGCTTTACTGTCCCCTACAAAAGACATGCTCCCAGAATTCTGTGCGAAAAAAATCTTGTATCTTGTCAAAAATACTGTACTTACTGTTGTCATTTTAAAGATAGTGTTGGTGCTAATAGGTCTCACTTTATACCTTATTTGTACCATGTGGACACATTACAATAGGGGGAGGCAGCACATCCTGCTTTTGTCCCCCAAAATTCTAGGGCCAGCCCTGGTAATAGCTTTGCATGACAGCCAAAGGGAGACTTTCAATGCACATGATTCTAAACTCACATATAAGAAACAAAAACACACTGTAAACAGCTGCATTTTGAGGACATTACAGATATTATTTGGGCTAAGAGGTATGTGTGAGGAGGAATAACAGAGCAGGGATATCTTTGTAAATGCAAATGATCAGTATGACGTCTTTGTTGATATAGCTACCACTCATTTTCTGACAACACATCCTTAAAATATTACAGTGCATAAATACACTGCAGGCATCACCACACAGCAGCCTACATTCATAATTCTGATGGAGGGGAATGCTGCAGATGTGACACACACACACACACACACACACACACATAGCACTAGCATGGTGTTATTTGGGTTAATTTTAGACACACAGATGATTTGGGCCAAAAATAACAGCAGGCAAATCCAAATATTTAATCAGAGAAAAGCCCACACAGGTCAGTCACACAGGCCTCTTGTGTTACATAGAGAAGCGGTGACATGTACCTACCATATGCACAGCGTTTGCAAAAATAAACGGCCTTTTCAGGCTGGTTTTATCCGCCACCACGACCACTGCACTCCGCTGCATGCTGCTGCTTCTCTCCAGCCTCTAAAAGCACCTTTACATGCAGAAAATATTCCAGCTGTAGTCCTGTGATGGTAACTGTAAGGGCATCTACAGTGTCTCTGCGCACAGCGCGTCACTGTGATGTACTGGGTGAGGGGTCTGTGCCGCTTTCAAGTGCAATCGGAAATGTTGGAATCAAGGTGGATTAGCGCACAGGGATGTTGTTCAGCCGGGATTCATTTATGAATGAGAGGTGAAATGGGTGTGTGTGGTATCAGCAGGGCTGAAATAAACCCATATTTCCCTCAGTTACTTGTATTTGGATTTCTATCATTTTATTTATTCTGTTATTTGATGGATAATACAGTTTCAAATGTCGTTTCATGGTCTTGTTAGTAACAACACTAGTCAAATTTCAGCATGTTCATGTTCTCGATGTGCATTATCTTGTTTTCATTGTCTGTCCTTATGTGTATATTTTTGGTTTTGCACCCAGTGGCGCCCTCAAGGGGGGACATGGCCCCCCTGATACAGCTGCCAGCCTCCCCACCCCTGGTGAAAATAATCTGAAGTACTGTTTTTAAGAGGCTGTGGTGCGCTTATATAGGCAAAACTAGACAACCTAAGGCATTTATTGGTACCAACCATGTTGTCATGTCTTGTCATGAAGGGGGCACTCTAAAGTTAGGCTACATTTTAGGAAGGGAAAAACTGATATGGCCATTTTCACAGGGTCTCTTGAAATCTCACCTCAAGATGTCTGAATGAAAATGGGTTCTACGGATACCCATGAGGTTCCCCTTAAATGTTTTGTTCATTATACTCAACGTACTCCTTCAAATTACAGCTGTATATTTGTCTTTTAAAGAAAAGGACAACCAGTCTGTTTGAAGAAAGATGAATTGTCTAACATGTACCGATAAATAACGCATTAAAACAGAATTGTTGTGGAACTCAAAATGTTGATGTAGCGATATTAGTCTATGCATTTCAGACAATAAGAAATATTAACTGTAAATTAAGGAATAAAAGTATATCAGTATGTGATTCCTTAACTCGCCATATTGACATAACTGTCATTTTAGTGTATACACATCAACAACACAACAGAATTCCTGAAGTTCAGTTATGGCTTTTGGATTATGTGTGCCCCATGTGGTCACCTGTATGAAAAATCTACGAGGGCAACACTTTTTGTACCTGTAAAATTCACTTTTGAATTTGTACCAATCAAACAAAAAAAAAAAAAACAAAGCATAAGAAAAGTCACATATTTTCTTCTTACAATTTTCTTTTTAATAAATGATTTGCTATAGTCCTCCTTATACATGGACTAAAATTAAATAAAATAAAAATAGTCTAAAAATACTTGACTCACTAATTGCAGAATGTAAGCTCTTCTAAAGTTTGCAAAACTCGACACGTTTATAAAAATATGAAAGTTATGACCCTTTGTAACCTCAAACAGCCCCTAATATGAAGTTAGTGTTTATGCATTTTTCCTAATTTTATGCAACTCTTAATAAAGTGGGAGACTCACCACTTTTATCCATTGCTTATAATTGTTATGGTGGGGCCATTCAGCTTGGGGTGGGAGACCAAATCTGCTGCTGGGGCTCTGGGGGTCCCTGCACCCAGAAAGAAATAAAAAACCTTGAAAATTAATTTCCTGTTATATTATTTGTTTTAAGTAATTACTGCTATACACTGTACTATACCAATATGCAATGTTACATAAATGAAAATGTAAATGACATATGCAGGGCAACATAAATGACTGACACTTCAACACCTATATTACATTATATTTTTCCACTTTTTAATACATACAGAGTAATGAAATACAGTCAGTACAGTGTTTGACACTGATTGTACCCACATAAAGCAATGGCTTCTGCTGGGGTACAGCAACACACCACACGTAGCACTGTAGTGCACTGTAATACTAGAAATAGTAGTAATAATAATGGCACTTTGTTCAGTTAATTTACAATCATGATTACATTTGCCAATAATTATTGCAGACAGTGGTGTGTGTTTGTCTTTTGTAGCATAGCAATTTTTTTTATATACACGTTTGGACAACATTATACAACATTTGGATTTTACTGCATTACATACAGAGGCATGCAGAAGGTTGGGAACTCTTGGTCAGAATCTTGTTTATTGTGAAATCTCAGCAGATTCTGGAAGAAAACATCACACCATCTTTAAAAAAGCTGAAGATGAGGAGAGGATGGCTGCTACAACAGGACAATGATCCTGAACACACCTCGAAATCTACAGTGGACTACCTCAAGAGGAGCAAACTGAAGGTTTTGCCACGGCCTTCACAATCCCCTGATGTAAATATCATTAAAAATGTGTGGATAGATCTCAAAGAGCAGTGCAAGAATGAAAGACTCTTAGCTGGTTGCAAAAGCGTTTAGAAGCTGTGATACTTTCCAAAGGAGGCACCTCTGAGCACTGACCATGCAAGTTGCCCAAACCTTTGCTTCAGGCCCTTTTATTTTTCTGTTATTTTGAAACTGTAAAAGATTGAAACTAAAAAGTAATCTTACTTAAAATATTACAGAAATGTGTCATCTTTAACTTCATGTCTTTTAAGAAATCAGTACATCTTCTACTTAACTACTCACAGTAAACAAAATTTGACCAGGGCTGCCCAAATGTTTGCACGCCACTGTAAATCATCATCCACCTATTCACTCCATGAGTCCACACTGACTTTCTTCTTTCATGTTTGTTTAAGAATTGCTCAGATTGACAGGTGAGATATTAGAGCACCAAAAAAATCCCAGTCAGTGCTTGTGACTGTGGCTGATGCCTCTCTGCTGACAAAATGACTGCATTTCCCAGCATCCCACAGCCACAGAGGGGCTGGGCTACTTTGCTGTAACAGGTAGGGCGGGTTCCTATTGTTTCCACAGGTGCTGTTAGAATAAGTCAGTACGAACAGGAAAAACTGATGACAGGAGGACGCAGAGATAAAGAGAGGCAGAGGAGCCAGTGGAGGGAAAAAACCTGACACGTGTGTGTGAAAGAACAACAGGTGGATTGGACAGGAACTTGGATTACAGACAAGGATCTTTTTGAATTGTGTTTTATTTAATGGAAGTTGATTTTTCCTTTGGAGAGCTGATCAGAGCCTGTGCAGGAGGACAAAAAGGATGGGATGTGTAGTCATGCTTTTTTCTTACTGTGGGCCACAAACTGGGTCAACACCTGAGAAGGAGCTGAAAGGAGCAGCAGGGACTGAGGCTGTTTTGTCCTTCTGAAAGAGCACAAGAGAGGAGAGAGAGATACTGAACTGACAGAGGGGAAGCTGAATTATAATTTTGGGCCACTGAAATCAGGCACAGTTGATTCCTCCAGATTGCTGCTTGTGTTTTTTCTTTACATTGTGTATGTGCAGTTTTAATTTTAGATCATTTTAAATGTTATTTTGTAAATACTGGTGCAGTAAACAGGTTGTGACGTGCTGTCTTACCTTTGCACAGCACCATTAACATCTTGACAAACAAACTTTCTAAACCCTAAACTGGTTTTACAGGCTGCATATGGACCAGTGTCACTACAGTCACTGAGCAGCTACAGCTCTGACTGGAAGGAGAGACAGTTTCATTTTAGATGAAACCCCTCAACACAAATCCATCTTGGGATCAGTTTTCTTTCCTATGACACAGCCTTTATACAAGCATAAAGAAGCATCTCCTGGTTGGGTCCAAACACTCCAAGTGATCTCCAGTACACAGGAAAGGAAGCAGTCCCCCACACAATTACATCCTCAGCCTCCACTGTACCTCCACCATGCAGGCCCCAGGACCTGAGCATGATGACTCCTTTGATTTCCTGTTCAAGATCATCCTGATCGGGGACTCTAACGTGGGGAAGACCTGCGTGGTTCAGAATTTTAAGTCAGGGATTTTCTCAGAGAGGCAGCAGAACACCATCGGAGTGGATTTCACTGTGCGGACGGTGGACATCGAGGGGAAGAAAGTTAAGGTTAGCACCCGTGTGACTAAATGTGTGTTGAAGTGCATGCAGTGACTGTTGTGATGAGTGAAGCCTTTACTGTCCAAACTGGGCCTACAAGCAGTCAAGGTTTGGCATGTAAGGTGTGAGTAGAGCAAATGATCAGCCTATTCTTGGGTCCTGAAAAGCCTTTAAGCATTAAATTCAGCTTCATAAAAGGCCTTGTAAGGTATTAAAGAGTATTAAATGGTAAAGGTTGTAATGTTAGGCACAAAAACACTTCAACTAATCAAAAATAATCATTTAGTTTATCTACCTTTTCATTTAATGTGGCTTATCTGGGTCATGATTCCACCTCAGTTACATTATATTAGGAGTAGGAAAATAATGTGATATAGTAATTAATATTTCCAGGCCAAATCATCCTGACTGTTTCCCATCATGTGTTTATGCATCAGCCCTGTACGACTGTGAAACAGGTGCTAAATTGCAATCTATGCGGTATTTAAAAAGTCTTAAATTTAACAGCCCTGCAGAAACCCTGATTGTGCTCCAGCTAAATGCCTTGATCCTTATCATGGGTGCCGTAGAGCCAGCTGGCTCCAACAATGACAGCACGACAGGGGCGCTGCACAGGCCTTTTATGTGAAAGATATTTAATGAAAAGTATGCCACAAATCAGGAAAATGCACCTCCTGTCAGATGTGATGGACTTTTTGAGGTTTAGGGATAGATGACACCACAGTGAGAGGCGGCCTTTGGTTACAGTGTCAGTTAGACTCGGTGCAAAACCAGTCAGACCAGCTGCTCACATGAAGGACCTGTCCTTCAGGTTGTTCTGCTCGTGCTTTTGTACGGACGAAAATAAACTTGGAATGACTTTTTCGTGCCGTCGTAAAGATAGAAAAGGAACTAAATTATGTGGTTGGATGGTGATTGCTTCTGCATGCAGCAAAAGTTGGTCTGTTACTTCCTCTGAAACCCTTCAGATGATTGATCCATGGGTAGACACAGGCACTGCAGCACTCTAATACTGTGAGTAAGGGTGCCCAGAGTGGTCAAATAAATACAAAAATTCTTACCTTTTTTTATGTTTCTGGTTATATTTATGTTACTAAGGGTTATCTGTAGTTTTGTCATAGCCAGGAGGGAGGAACAGTCTGCGTCTCAACACACAAACACACCTACACCAACTGTATTGTTCTGTTAACAAGCCAGTGAGATGACTGCAAGATAAACAATCCTGGCATGTCATCTTAAGTCAAGTTAGCAGCTTTATTCAGCAGAAACTCTGCAGGAGTTTCCTTAAAAAATTGTATGGACTCATACAGAAGTAATCCCTCTCAGTCATCACTAGAAGTGTGTGTTGGTGTATTCAACTGCAGAAACTCTGTGCTGTGATTGGTTGTTTTTGTTCAGGCGTGGTGGATTCTTGCAAACCATTCAGTGCAGTGGGAGGAGCCAGAAGAGCATGATTTTTTTAAGAGATTACTCGTCTTATGTACTACTGTCAGGATATAGTTACAGTTTAAAATAATATTAGGCTATTTTTTAACCTACTGTAGCTGTAACTGTTAATAGTTAACCTGCTTTGATTGGTTTCCACTCTTCTTCTTCCTCTTTTTCTCTGTAAACAAAGCAAAGGCAGAATGTCAGTATTTAATAGTACAGAACAGGAATGTCGAACGGGGTCCAATCAGGCCCACTGGGTGACTTTGTACACCTAATATTGATGCACTTGTGAAGGGTAAGAGGTGCTAGGGTTCAGGAGCAGGTTAAAAAATGAGTAGCTTTCTTCATGTAAAATGCTGCATCAGAGGTTTTTCCATCCTGACCAGAACACAGTTCTCTGAAAGAGCAATGCATACGTATTGTGATCATATACTAAAGATATTGTCAATCAGCAGCTTCAGTACAAAAGAATCTGTATTAGATTTCAACTTAAAACAATATTGGTGGAGCCCTATTGCTGAGACACTGCCAAAACCTTTGATTTGTAAATGGTTTGTAAGGTAAAGGAAAACTTAACGTGGTTCCTCAATAGCTTCCACTTTAGATTGGTGTGAAAGGAGACAAAAAAAAGACAAAAATATTGTTGAAACTGCACTTATTCTTCTGAAGACATGACAGGCTGTTTGTCATCTGTTTTGTTAATGGATAAGAATTTTTCAAATGTACTTCTTTAAACTGAAAAAAGGAAACATTTGGAGGTGTTATTACTGGTTCGGCCTACCTGCAATCAAATCGTATGTGACATATCACCTAAAATGGGTTTGACACCCCTGGTCCTGAAGCATTTTGTTTTCCCATTGAATTTAAAAGCAACACAATGAACTGAATTGCTTGGTAAATTGTAAAGCATTAAAGGTGGAGTCAGCGACTCTAATCTAATAACTTTTTGTCAAATTCAGCAAATATCTCCTCTGGGTCCGCTAACTGTCCAACCTCTGTGTGCTCTGAAGAAATACTCAGCATTCATACACAGCCCTCGCTCTGTAATTTGGAGACAAACAAAGTGGCTCGGACTATGCGACACAGGACAGGGGAAATCCCCTGGATGTATAAAGAGAAGTGGGAACGAGAGGGACAGTAAAATGGAGCTTCTGAAGGAGCACTGACAGAGGGGGTGTTGTTTGGGTGTTGAGTTCAAATGTCAACAGTCTTTCTCCAGAATCTACCTTTAAAGGTTCTGTATGCAAATCTAGAGAAGGATAGTTACAGAAGTTTTAAGGTCGTCAAATACCAGCGATCTTGCATTGGTAGTCGGACTGAACCACCAGCCTAAAGCGTCTGTATTTGACGACCTGGGAATGATACTCAACAGTCTCTCTCCAGTATGACAGACTGTACCTTCTAAGTGTTTAAATGAGTCTTAACAATGGCAGCCCCTGTTTGTGTGTCTACCTCAACTCCCAATGAACGATTCAAGCCTGAGGCTGTGTGTAATTGAGCTATTTAATATGGAGTACATTTAACTTCTGTATTTCTTCGTCTTCTTCTTTTTCTTTTTGTAGCTGCTGTTTTAAAGTCATGTTCTGTCTGCACAAGGAGGATGTATATCTTGAATTTTCTGTCCGTGTGAGCTCTTTCATCAGTTTGGTTTTGGCTGCTGTTATAGTTATTAAGAAATTAAGTCACTTCACTCATTGCTTTGTCAGAATCTGTCTGTTTTTAAGGACTATTATATACAGTCAGTGTTACAGATTTTTACAGGCTTTATTCAGAAACACATGGATGTGAGTTTTTATTTCTTTTACTGTGTTGTGATCAGGTTTTAAAGCTTGTCCTGATAGCAAAGTAGACATGGTTCAAACCGTCTAAACTGGCACTGAAAACAAATAGGTTGAGCTGGTGAGTTTAGATTGGTTGCTATGACAGTCGTTACCATGCTCACATGGTCTGTCAGATGCTCAGGGAGTATACTGCGGAGGGATCTAACACACTGTTCCCAGTGAGTGAGTGTATGTGTTCTATTGTCACCCATACATCCAGTTATGTGTATTTAATCCATATATCTGTTAAAGCCAATTGTTCCTGTGTGTGTGTGTGTAACAGATGCAGGTGTGGGACACGGCAGGTCAGGAGAGGTTTCGTACAATCACCCAGAGTTACTATCGCAGCGCTCATGGTGCCATCATCGCCTATGACATCACACGGCGCCCGACCTTTGACTCTGTGACTCACTGGATCAAAGAGGTGGAGCTCTATGGAGCGAGCAATGTAGTGCTGGTTCTTATAGGTGAGTGTGGACATGACATGTTCACTGGATGGTTTTTATTACACAAGCACATAAAAACGTGTGTTAAAGTACCGCATGTACATATAATCACTCTAGATAGTTTTGGTGTGAGTTGCAGAGTGTTGGAGATATTGCCTGTAGAGATGTCTGCCTTCTCTTGAATATAGTGGAACTAGATGGCACTCGGCTTGTGGTGCTCAAAGCACCAAAAAACACATTACAAACAGTCAACAGCAATGTCTCCTTCCAGAAATCATGACTTGGTTACTAGCCTGAAGATCCACAGACCTTGTTATGAGCAGTTTCAGGTGGGAACTATTTTCTTTGTACCAAACTACACCTGCAAACCATATCACAGTCCCTCAAGGATTGTGCAGTCGTCTTCGGGGGGGCTGAAATACCTGAACATTTGCGATGCATGTTGCAGTGGTTCAAGTGAAAAAAGTGTAGCTCTGCAGTGACGTGATATTTTACCTGTTTCAAATGATCACGGCATCCTGGAGGGGCTAGTATCACCACGCAGAAGGAAGCCTGCATCTACGGCTAGCTCACGTAGCACCACTGAGCTAGCTAACAGGACAGTTAAGCCAAGGGGGAGGACACCATTAATGTTTACATCTGTTGCTAGCACGAGCCTCTCGTCCACAAGTAGATCCATGCCTCCTTCAGTGCAGTGATACGCCAATACTCCCTGACTCACACCAGAACAATCTAGACTGATAAATAGCACTTAATTTTTGATTTGGGAGTGAACCTGTCGCTTTAAATTTATCTTGTATTTGCATCTCTCAGCTCCCTAACTGTCTCACTGTAGGTAACAAATGTGACTTGGAGCAGGAACGTCAGGTTCTCTTCGAGGAAGCCTGCAATCTGGCAAAGGAGAAAGACGTACTAGCTGCTCTAGAAACATCTGCAAAGGTAATAAGTGAACTCACACATGTAAAACACAGAGAAGCTGGTTGAAGATTATTACATAAAGTTCTCTATCTCCTTCTCTGTGTCCAGGAGAGTCAGAATGTGGAAGAAGCCTTCCTCATGATGGCCAAAGAGCTGCTGTCTCGTAACGGCCACAATGTCCAGCAGGGGGACGCAGACGGCGATACACCTCGAATTCTCCTCCGGTCTAACTCTCGGCCAGTTAACGGTGCAGTAGCTGCCTACACGCCACCAGAGAAGAAGACATGTTGCTGATTCGAACATGGATCGAACAGGGAAGAGAGTGAAGGACACTTTTTATTGGGAATGTTGGAGAAGAGGAATGGAAGAAGATCCAGAGATGCATAAAGCCTCAAGAACCAAGAATCTTTGTATTGAGGAAGTTTAGGATATTTATAGTATTGAAAAATGAATTCAGTGAAGGCTAGTTGTCGTGACTTACCTGGCCTGAGAGAACACTTGGACTACTTTTTCTCTTCCAAGTCATGTAATATGATGTGCACAAAATGTTGTTTGACTGTTACTTTTTTAAGTTTGCACTACTAAAAGTAATCAAGATCTGAATGTAAATACTAAAGCGTTCATATGGTGGTTGGTAACCACGACGTGTAAGCATTACAGACATCCTCAACACCTGCTGGCCTTAGCATACCTGCCAACCTTGAGACCCCAAAAATAGCTTTTGAAACCAGAGTGGGGAATTGGGGATCCTCCGACAAAAACGAAATCAAAATGAGTACACTGGAACAGCATTTTTATGGTTAATACTTTTAATTTTACTTCCAATTCTCAGGAAAGAATACAGAATAATCGCCCCCCTGCCATCAACTTGCGTGAATCTCTTTTTTTATTCATTTAATTTTAATTGAATTAAGCCATTTAATTTTATTGAACTGTGTGATTCCCATGCTTGATAAAAAAAAAAATAAAAAAAAATTGCTGCAACAACTTGGGAATTCTTCTGTCCTGAACATCTGAAATGGCTTGAGTATTAATACTCTCCATTTCCCCCTCCATCTCTCAAGCCCTGAGGAGATCATGTCCTTGTCACGAGTATGCCAGGAAATGATGTTTGGTGTAGCTGTATTGTTGTCCTGGTAGACGGAGTAGACTTTTAGAGTTTTAAGCAGTGGTGTAGTGGTAGCCGATTTGTAGGGAGATGGGTAGGTTACCTAGAAGGAAGTGGGTATACTCTCCTTTATATTCCAGTGGCTTTTTGGCTGATCGGTGGGTATACCCTCCACTACACCACTGCTCTTTGGGCTTACACAGGCTGTACAGTGGCAGAAACAAGGACAAAATAGGTGTGAGAATGTCTCATAAGTCAGGAGAATTATGGGAGAATCTGGACCCTGCGAGGTAACAAGGAGAGAGCAATGAAAAATGGGAGTCTCCCGGTAAAATCAGGGAGGTTGGCAAGTATGGGCTCAGCTCATTATCCTGAACACAACAACATTCTTTGTGTTGTATTTTGTCTCCGTGCCTCCCTCTGCTGGTAAAACCTATGAAATTCTGGGAATGACATTAGATGTTATTGTAGTACGTCAGACTCTGAGTATTTCACCCAAGTGACCTCCATATTGTGGTGCCGCTATGACGAGCTGTGATCCTCTGCTGCTGCACTCTGGATGAAATCATCCTGGAGAACCTGCTGCAAGCCAAAAGACTGTGAATTATAAATAAATATTTGCTGGACTACATAATCATGTGAATGTATGTTATATCATCCTGTGGACTGCTTCATTGTGAACACTAGAGGGCACTGTGCTGTTGCACATAACCTAAAGCTGCAGGTTGGCTGCTCATTGCCTCAGACAATAAATACCAAGGTGATTTAAAACATATGTGACTGCGCTAAGAAGCAATTAACTACGTTTACATGCAACCCAGTAAACAGGAAAAATCACCTTTAAGGATGACTTTTGCCAAAATCACTTCCTGCCAACGCAACAGTCAAGCTGAAGTAACTGAGCTGACGAGGCTCACATCCAGGATGTAATCTGTCTTTGTGTCTTAATGCCAAATTGGCAGGCCTTATTCAAACACCAATCTGGAAGTCATGTAGCAGGACTTGCACTGATTGTTAATTTCTTACACTGATGCAGTTAATCTGCCTTAATGGTAACTGATTTAGTTATGAGTGAAACAACAGTGGAAACAATCCAAGTGTAGGCTTGTCCTCATATTCAAAATGAAATTTCAGCTCCATCTGACATGTAATAAATGATCAGTCTATCACTATCAAATCATTTCATTCATCTTCAGTGACTTTTTAATTTAAGCGACAAAAAGTTCTGCTAAATTATAATCTGGTCTGTGTTTTTGTCCTTCACTGACACTGATTAATTATTCTGTTTTTAACTGGCACTAAGGCCCAAAATATGACCATGGCAAGAAATGAAAATCTGGATGATAAGACTTAAGGTTTCAAAAAGACGGCGGTTGACTGTTGTGTGTTCAGCACACTGGGTGGCACTAGATGACAATTAGTGAAGACTGCTTCCTGCAGTGGGGTTAAAAAAAACAGATTGATAGACGACTGTTTTGTGGGTGTATGGAAGACCTTTCATCTGCTGAAAAGTGACCTGTGGGCATTTTCAGGAGTGGGCTAAGTGACTTGATTTGGTGGCAAAATGAATCGTTGTCATGGTTTCAGTCTATTATGAGGCCGTTTTTGGAATTTAGCACGTTTAGCAATAATTATCAGCCATGATTAGGGCTGGGCCTGATAGGTAGGCCTACTTCTGAAATAAGCCAGTACCAAGTAGTCTGAAGCGTCTTGAATTAAACAATACCTGCATTCGATACTTTGTGCACCAGGGTCTGATCCCAGGACATCCTACCCACTGGATCAGCAAACTTTAGCCCCGTTCGCTTTAGCTAACACAGCAGCAGCTAGCATCCGACACTGAGCCAATAAACGGTCCAATCAAACTAACATCAACACTGAAATGGTTTGACTTGATTGTTAAACCGTTTAGGCGTGTGCTGCTAAATGTTAGTCCTCTCACTGTGCAGAACTCACACTCCTGCAGCAGCAGCTAACGTTACAACCCATACAGTCTGTGGTGTGGTGAAGCCAAGCACGGCGTATTTGACTGAGCTTGCAGCGTGCTGAGATGCCACCAAATGTTTGAAATTATGGCTAATCAGCTATTGATATTATGAGTATCAAATGCTGGACTCTGTTGGTATCAGTATCACTTTCAGGGTACTGGTATCGGTGCTGATATTACAATCTTTTTAAACGATAACCAGCCCAAGTCATGACGCACTTGGCAGATCCCCAGTAAAGTGTATCTGGAACCTTACATGACCTCATCAAAACAGTGAGTCACTGTATGATTCAGTACATCTGCTTCCTGACATGTTTGGTGGCTAACTGTTGGCACTGTAACAAGTTCAGTATGTCAACCTGCATTTCTTGTTTTCCAACATGTCTGTCCAAACAAATTTTCAGAAAAAATAAACCCAATTTTATTTCCAGAAAACAGGTAGACAATGTCATACATTAATTAATACAAAAAAGACCATAAACTACTTTTTTGAAAGAAAAAAAAAAGTATATCCTGAATTCAATCAAAATGACTGTAAAAGAAATAAGAGAGCACCTGCAGTTCATTGTGTGGCAAATTCAAAGAGACGTTTTTTTTGTCGTTGGGGTTATTAGATCTGATACAGACTGGACTGGGAATGCACTGTAGAAAAGATAAAACAAAAGCTCACATGGCAAATCCTAAATCTTAGTTTAAAGGTAAACTTAACTAAAAAAATTCTTAAGAAAACGTTAATGTCCTAAAACTAGCTTTTTTGTGTTATCCACACAAGATGGAAAATGTTGATTACTCAAAGGACAATGGTACTTTTTTCCCCAAATTGTGCTTTTACATGTCACCTTTTATTTAAACATCAGATCACTAAGTCAACCTTTATTAATCCATTCTTCAGCCTGTCCCCAGACCTCCATTTTAATCCAACACTCCTTTGACCTCCATACTAAACCACACCCGTCCGCTGATCCACCACCTTTCTAACTCAGCCTGATGATCTCAAACCTGCTGGGCTTCTTTTTCTCCTTCAGGTGCTGTGGTAGACGCCCACCCTGCCCAACAACCGTCTCCCCCATCACCTCCTGCGCCTCATTGTCCGACCCCCCTTGTCCTCCCTGTCCTATATCAATCCCTCCAGTTTGTTTATCCTTGGGACATTCCCCGTTGTAGGTCTTGACGTAATCCTCGACGCGCCAGCCCCTGAACTCCTGTGGCTCGGAGCAGACCAGGCCAGTGTAGAAGACGCCGGGGTGGTGCTTGAGCCAGTAGATCAGGTAGTGAATGTTGTAGTCGCAGATCCAGGGGTTGTTCTCCAGCGAGAGCTTCCGTAGGAAGTAGAGGTCCTCCAGCACACCATACTGGAAGTAGTGGAGGCTGTTGTTGGACAGGTCGAGCTCACGAAGGTACAGCAGGCCTGCGAATGCAGCTGTGAGGAGAAGAAAAGTAGAACAAGATAAGCTGGCATCTTATACTGCTGTCTGAATGCTAAAAAGGTCATCTTGTCTCCATGGACGCCTCCTGTTTGTCAGCAAACAGTTGTTAATTTACTCATCCGACAGCAACACATTATCACTCTGACCCCATCACATATAGATGTTTGCCTATGGACTGTCCACATCCACATAAGACATGCAAGGTACCCTGGGTGCGTTGGTTGTTGACTATTTGAGACAAGTGTCAAGTTCTGCTTGTTACATACATTGTCTTCTTTCAAAATACACTTCTGCTTTCACAGGAAATTTAATGTTTACGTACATTCTCTTTCAAAAAAAACAGTACGTCGGTACAACACCGCAAATTGACTTCTTTTCCTTCCACAACAAACACACATGGTTGGGTTTAGGAAAAAAGTATAGGGTTTGGTTTTAGACACTGCTCTCTCAGGCTAAAGTCAGTGTTTGTTGGACCCATCCACCACCCCTCCTGCCCATCCCAGTCCAACTTACGTTGCCTTGACTTTTGTCCTTGTCCCACCACATTTCCCCCTGATGTTGCAGGGTGCCGTTATACTATAAGAGCAACTGGAGTAACTAGAGTAACTAGAGTTAAAAAGGTGACTGTTGACGTCCTTAAAAGGTTCCAGACATTGTTATCAGTCTGTGTAATGGGACAGTGAAGACTGTTTCACGCTGTCCACTAGCCTTGGGCTTAGCTTTGATCTTTACAGAGCAGAAGAGAAGACAGGGAGAATGGGAGGAGGAGGAGAAAGAAGAAGAGACGAAGGAGAATGTGTACAACATATAAAAGGTAGAAAAATATATTGAGGATAAAGACATCACTGAGATAGAGACACAGAAGTAAAAATAAAAGGACCCTGGGGACTATAATCCTTGTGAAATCCAATTTCAATCATTGTAAAGAGAATTTACTGCAATCTCATCATTCAACCGTAAAGATGACACAGATATAGAACTCTAGGAGAGAAAGGAGAACAGAGGGATGAGGGAGGCCCCTGTTATCTCCCCACTCATGACTCTCCCAAATGGGCTATTGATCATTTGCTTTTTTTTTTGAGCCACTATGACCAAAGGAAGCCTGTGTGGTCTACTTTCATGGTATTTTCCCAGACACTGAAATAAACTAAAGCAGTATTTTCTGTGAAGTACATTCAGTTTGCGGGTGTCATCGGAGTATTTAAAGGAAGCATCTAATTAAATCTTTGGACTGTGTGTCCTAATTTTGGCATGAGAATATGCCTATTCATATTCCTGCCAGTTTTAGGTATTTTCCCCCCCGGGATGCCTTTTTTTCCCAGCTGAAAACGGCAGGCGCTTGTCAGAATTTGCCAGCTGGGAGCGTTAGAGTGCCTTTGAGGTGCAGCGTTTTTCATCTAAGACACTTTGGCTGCGTCTGGTTTCTATGATACAGAATATCTGCGGAAGTAAAAATGCTAAAACAAGGCACAGCACTTTCTCTGGCCCTTGCTCTGGATAAAGGGAAGGGTAAAGCACACAGGGAGAGGGGATGGACCCATCGGTCTACGAGGGTTCATGAGAGGAAACATATTACTATGTATAAAGTTTATTAATATATGTCTCCCTTATTGTTGTTGTTGTTCAGCACTTGTACATGTAAGATGCAATGGCTGGTCTTTGTGGTATTTGTCCGGCACCTCCTCCATTGTGACTGAACGGCTACGTAAAAAGCGACAGTGACAGGCGCATTGTTTTACCCAAAGTTGAACAGTTTTTCAGCTCTCGGTGTTCAAAACAACAACAAAAAAAGCCAAACATTTGTAGAAAAAAATTTCTTGGTGGCCATTTAGTAACAAACTACTATTGATGGCCATGGGTTGTGTGAAATATCCTGGATACAGCTGCTGCCCTCTTGCACTGGTGACATCATTTGGAGCCAGATTCTGCACAGTAGCGATTTTTGCTACTTCAAGCAAGTTCCCGTCCATACGCCAATCGTACACCAACTTCAAAGAACTAATAAAAAACAAACTTGTCAGAAAAACGAGCCATTGAGCACACATTACTGTGATAAGAACTACCTGAAATTATCTTTAAGTTTTGCCTATGTCCCATCCGCTTACATGGAGGAGGCAGGGTTTATGACCTATACTGCAGCCAGCCACCAGGCAACAGAAATGTTTTTGCTTCACTTTTTGGGAGCTGTCATGTCATCAGGCTTTATATACAGTCTATGAATCTACCTTTATGGCATTACTATGCTGCCTAGATACAAGAGACGCAACACCATCAAACAGTGCTTCAAGTTGCTGAGTAGTTAGGTGGCTGCCTTGCTAAAAATGGATGCCTGTTGCTGAGCTCCTGTTTTGTTTTGCCTTTTAACTCAAGTGCAACATTTGGTTTCGTTTGGGTTTCATTTTGTCCATGTATAATAGGATAGTAGCTGTACCTTACCGGGCTTGGTAAGGTTGATATGTATGTTAGTAATAAATGACGAGCATTATGGAGACTGCAGCACCAGTGTTGCTGTGAGTTTTTGTCTTTTTCCATGCGCTCCAAGTTACCTCAACTGAGGAACACAGATCCAAGGAGCAAGTCCACCGGCCATGAGAAAAACCATTTCTTTAATGACCATACTTCCCATAGCTGGTTAGTGTGACATGTCAGTTCCACCATGACATCAGCTCTTTGTTTCAAACCATCCTTATCTCACTGTCCTTCGAGACTAGCGTCAACTTTTTATCACAGAAAAAGCGTATGCAAGGGACCTCTAAGTACTTTAATCAGCGCTCCCACCAGGCCCACAGATCCATACACCATAACACCCACAGAGGGTAATGCTTTAAACCCTGTCATCAATTTTTCCAGCTTCGACGCACATGCACTAACGTTTTCTGAGCTGAAAAAGAAGCAGGCAAAAAGGCATGAAAAAGGAACTCTCGTCCAAATTCAGCAGAGGTGATAAATTAGGGATTTACACCCCAGGCTTACCCCGCTATGGGCTGATGTTGGCAACAAGTCTCCATAACAAATAAACACGATTTCAAAGTCTCTGGTTGCCATAGCTACAAATATCACTGTTGCATAAGTCATGCTATTACATATCTGTCTGCTGCTGCATTGTTTTTTCAATTACAGTAACACAAAAGAGATGCAGGCAGGAAGGACCTTCAACAGGAACTTGGAGAGTATTTAGACTATTTTCTTAGTGCTTTGGAGTTCCAGATGGGTGGGAATTCATTTTGACCATTCTTAAAATGTCAAGTTATTAGTCATAGGGAAAGTGCGCTAAATTGACCTTCAAATATACTGTACTCTTCTGTGACTGTCTAAATGATTGGGTTATTTTTTCTATTTTGGGGTTTGTCCTGCAAGGAAAAACCACAGCAATCTGGCGCAAACATTTGCCAAACCCAACATTGAAAGACGATTACAAATAATTGTGCATTTATTAGCAATAACCCCAGTGTGCCAGAGCCTTTTGTTTATGCTTTTCATTTGGAGGGTGACCAGAAGGAGGAAGACACATGAATGAAAAGGCAAGACAAACAACCTCTTGCAAATGTTTCTGGGTTTTATTTTTCTCTCAATGTGAACGTGATTAGAAGGAGCAACCATGATTGAGACCATATGTCACTCACTGGCTATCACAAGCATTCAGAATTACGCAGTATTTCTTTTGCAGTTTCCAAATGCTCTTGGACACACTGGGGTGAGCTTGCAGTAGATTGTTTACATGTGTTGCAGGGTAATGAAGAAAGCTACACGGTTTTGTAAAGGATTTCCCTCCTGGGCAGGAAGACACGAGCCCAGACATCATTAACGTAGGGTAAGTAATGAGTCTGCGCTTTTTTAATGGCGCTGTAGTGCTGAGGCAGAGTTACTATTCAGAGCAGATATTCTGCTTCAGTAAAATCGATGTTTTGAACAAGGGATTGTCTTGTGTTTCCCTGATGAGTTCTGCTGAACTTTTCCCTGATCTCTGTTTAGTATTGTGAGTCATATATTTGGTTTTATATTTGCATTGTTAAAGGGACATTTTTCCCTCTTTGTTGTTGGGCTATTTATCAATCTAATCTGATTTCACTTTACAGGCCAAATCACTGAGACGTTGCGCTATCAACAGCAATCACCTCTGGGTAGGCAGGTGATTTTAATTACGGAGATATGTGACATTGGCAAACTTGTTTATTTCTGTTGCCATTTTCAGCCATAACTATAACGTTTAAAGATACAGTTACACATGGTAGTGCACACAATCTGATGTTTCTGCTGTGCTTATTTTATCTACTGTGTTGCTTTGTTAGCATCTTTGACACACCAAGTTTAGCGGTATGGAGGCTAAGCAATGTACTGCTATGGATAGAGGCCACAGCAAAACAAGCTTATCCTCTTGAGGGTCGCGGGGGGGCTGGAGCCTATCCCAGCTGACATTCGTCAAAAGGCAGGGTACGCCCTGGACAGGTCAGGGCTGGCACATAGAGACAGACAACCATTCACACTCACATTCACACTTACGGCCAATTTAGAGTCACCAGTTAACCTGCATGTCTTTGGACTGTGGGAGGAAGCCGGAGTACCCAGAGAAAACCCACGCTGACAGGGGGAGAACCAAACAAAACATATTTCAGCTAACTAACTACTAAAGAAAATGAAAAAAAGTCAATATCTTTTTCAGTGTACATTATATTTGGAATATTTTCACTACTTTACAACCCTACATTACACAGTAACTGATGGACATGGTGGCAGATCAGCAACTCCCCTGGTCAGCAAAGTAAAATTATTGTTTTTTGTCAATGGAATCTGGTGCATTTTAGATAACAGCTTCAGTTCCCCATCAAAAATGGCTGCGCAACAGCAAGGTAAAGCACAAATGTTCTAAATATAGTTCTACCTTCTACCAAGTTCTACCTTAAAGTTGTTGTAGATGAACATTTTTATTTAGTCTTTGTCAGGTAAAAATAAATACACACATATTAAAATACAAATTAACATGTAACCGGACAAAAAAACACACCACAAACACTACAAGTCACATCAGGCGTTTGAAAAAGTGGATGCAATGCAAGAAATGAATCATTTCCCATTTACATTCAATGTTTGATTGGTGCACATACTGCGCTCCTTTAAGGCTTATACTTTAAGTTAGGTTGAAGAACAAATGGGTTCATCAACCTGTTCAATTAAGCCTGTGGGACTCTAGAACTAAAACTTCTGCTTGGTCAATGGTACTTTCACATCTATACATGATGAGCTAAGTGTCTTCCTGTGCATGTTGTTGACTCTCCGGGAGGCAATTTATGCTTGTTACATGCTTTGTGTCTTCTCAAAATACATTTCCGTTTTCACAGTAAATGTACAGTTTCTATATGTACATTCTTTTCAAAATGAAATCACCTTGAGATTACATTTAGTTCCTTGTGCAACAAATCTCGGTGGTTAGGTTAAGAAAAAAAACACCATGGTTTGACTCAACATTCTTTCTTTTGTTGGACCCGTCCGCCTGCCCTATAGAGACTTTATTGTGTTGTTACGGGCAGAGTTATAAACAGATGTGTCTTTCGTGGTGGTACAGTATGATACGCTGCTAGGTGGTGTATCATAAACTGACAGCGCATGGCGGCGCATCATCCCTCTATGAGAGGTTCCTTTTTGTGGCGGTGTCTGACGCCGAAATTCCTGACAAAGCTGCAGTATTTGACAAGTTTGGAATGAGAAAATGTTGACCAAACATAATATTGCTACCCAGACATAACGTTCAACTGCAAACATTGCAAACTGTTGAGTTTTCAAAGGTTTTGTTCTTTGTTTTTTTGGGCACTTTGAGTCCCACAAGCTGAGAGCCATCTAGTTCGAGTTGTTTGTGTTGTATTTGCTTCATTTTGAATGTACTTTTTTTTTTTAGCTTATTTGTAATTTAACGCAGAGGTTCCTGCTCCCTTTGGGGAGTGACAAAAAAAGTCAATTTGCAACTCCCCGTCACCGGGCATATGTTAAACTGATGCAAGTGGTTCAAGTGATAGATGATCTTTTTATACTACGTTCTGAACACCTGCCAGCCAATCAGAGACAAGTATCTCTGTGGCCTTAGCATAATGTATTTCCAGGCTGCTGTGTTACCTGTGTCTATATGTTGCAGGCTGTTTCCACTAAGGTTGAGCAGCTTGAGGTCTTTGGACAGCAGGAACTGTTTGGGCCTGAGATGTTTGATGGTGTTACTGGACAGATCCATCTTCACTATGTCAGATGGCAGGTCAGACGGGATGTTATTCAAACCTGCAAAGAAGATAAGACAAAGAAACATGAGTTATTCAAATGTGAAAGGAGCTTGGGTGTTTTTTTGCAAGATGGTAAAGTGAGAATGATACACTGCAAGTATTTTACATAAAGTTAAACCCAATAAATAAGCTTTCATTGTTGCCCATGGTTTGCAGGATGGACGCAGATGTGCGCAACAACTGAAATCAAAATACAAAGTGCAAAGCTGCAGAATCAGCAGGAGAGCTGGATATCCAATCTGTCTGCATCCTTATACATTTTCAAGATGTTGTGTGGGTTGTGTGCAACATTTAACCTTTTCAAGATGGAGTCGAGTGTGACAGCATGTATAACAATATTTCACTTCTGTGCCAGGGGAGGTGGGGGGATGTTTCCACTCTCTTCCAGTGTTTCCAGCCTCACACACAAATCTCCCACCAGTAAGAGCGTCTTTGAAGACTCTAATGTACGAAACAGGGATTCCCACATATTCCCATTCCGATAACAGATCCTCTCTGGAGTTTTAAATCAAAAGTCCCACGCTGGAGCACATTTCATAAATGCTATATCATCCCCTGCAATGTTGGGACTGTTAGAGTACAAGTCTGTCACTGTCAACACATTTTGTCCTAAAGCTAGAGGTGAAGCTCGAGTCTAGATTCTTTGGAGCTTCTCCTCAGACAATAAACAGATCCAGACTCATGTTTAAAGCCGTGTTGCACAAGTTCTACTTTTGGCAGTCAGGAAAAGCCGTTTGAAGTCACAAAAAAAGGCATTTTAATGGATTTTAAATTGCTTTTGTGGTTCCCACAACCATTAGACTTGTTTCACCTGTCAGTGTCTGTAAAAACACGAAAATCGCCTAAATTAGAGGTCACATCTGCCACGCCGCTTGGGCTGCAGATCTGTTTAAACTGAGAAGGCAGCCTCTGCAACCTGTGTCATCAAAATGAACATGGGTGATTGTTTTTGAAGCAGTTTGCAAAGAGATTGCAGATGAGAGGAGACACGAGTATGAGAAGATATAATCAAACTGTTTATTTTGGTGCAAAATCACTGCTTTATTTTGTAGATTAAAAAAAAAGAGGTTGTGTATGATACGTGTGTGGCTGAGCATTCATGCGTACATGCATTTGGATGAGTTTCCTGCATGTATTTATTTACACGGGCTGCATAATTTGCTCAGAAGAATGCCTATGGACACTTTTATAGAGCAGATGTCGCAGTCTTTATGCGCACGCTTTACTGCCACAGATGTTGTTGTTATGGAGGCACTGTGCCATCAATCATCACTGACACGGAGAAAATATAATTACACACGCACACACAGGACACACGTATACAGCATGCGCACAGATGTAGGCAACGCACTCAGGAAATGTAATTATTATTGTTCAGTGATGTGATGCGGTGATGGTTGATGAGTGTGCAGCAGGCAGAGAGCTGACTTTGGAGAAGTTATCAGTCAGTCACTCCGCTGTGAGAACTTGTAGTCCAAAGGGAATCCCTCTCTGCCTTAGGTGTACATGTGTCTGCAAGTTTGTCCAAGATTAGAAAAAGTTGCTGGCACTCTTACATCAGACTCAAATTCCCAGGCTCCCTGGTGAGAAATGAAGCTTGCGAGCCAAAAAACAGGTCTTCTCCGTCCAAGAAGAGATACATCTGTGGTCCTCTGTGTTTAACAGTGAATGAGGATAATCTTTTTGTATTCAGTAGGACCTATTTTTCAAAGCTAAACCAAAGATAAAAAGATTATCTTGATTTGTAATGTTGCGTATCCCTCGCTCTTTAAGCATCGCTTCCTGGTGCTTAATGTGTTTTCAGGAAGTCTGACATTTTATCAGCAGCCTTTAGGTTATCTTGAGATTTTTAATTGAGCAAATATTTTAGATAAAGTGTCAGGCTCTTTCCTACTTTACCATCTGTGCCTCCTCGGAGCCGGCTGCTGAATGAATAAACACACAGAGAGGAGGAGAAAGAGAAAGAACATGTCAGGAAAAGTGAAAGTCGTTCATTCATAACTGGGTTTGGACTGGGATTTTTACTGAACCTGCTCAAGTCATTATTTCGTGTTTGCTCATGTGAACATCTGTCCCTCTTGGACTGTTTATGTCACAAAAAAAGAAGTGCTTTTCTACCTGAGAAACTCTCCGTGTGGTTTGATAGCACCTCCGCTATAAATAAAGTTAGGACTACTTGCCATTATATTTTTGAGTGATTACATCATTTATTCTATGGAGTGCCAACTATAGCACCTGCTTTATGTCAAAGTGCCAGGTTTGAATTGCCCTCTGCAGCAATTTAGTCGGTCATTTGCCAAAACAGCCTATGGAGGTTATTAGTTATGCAGTACAACACAGGGATTAAGTATTGCAGTAAATGTTAAGGAGTATTTACATAGTTTAAAATAGATAGAGCTAAACTTTTTCCGCACTTTCGCAGAAGTGCAGGACATTAATCTGAGCATATCCTCCTCAAGAGAGCATGGGAATTATACGTGCACACAGTAGTTTTTCCATCTTTTCTCCACCATATATTCTATAAAATGTCTTATTTTTGCAAAAGGTGTAAAAAAAAAAGATATATTTCCTTTGTGCATTGATTCTATTGAGGCAAATGGTGCAATATGCTTCATACTGTTTAGACAGTAGAAAAGGAAGCAGTTATTTTTTTACAGTGCTGACATGATTACTCTGGGGTCAGCTGCGCGTAGTGCAGTAAACTTCTGTGGTTTGGACGCTCGCTCCAGGCTTGACAGGGGAAATGATTTCTTGACGTGTTTTAACAGTTTTGGCCTTGTGCTGCTTGGTAGCAGCGAAAAGGTTCATATTTAATATGTTGCCATTATAACATTTTTTCATGTAAGGTCACTTTCACCTCAGACATTAAATGACCCACTAATGGTAGCAGAGGAAATATACACAGTGCAGTTATTTGTCTAACATGACTGTATATACAGTATACGCCTTAGGAAAGAGTCAAGCTCACTATTTTTAGTGACACTACCAGGCTGAAGCAAAGATCTGAACTAAGTTGGGATCTTTTCCAACATTAACATTTCACATGACAGGTGCAATAACCTGTCAGCGTCCCCTATACTGCCTTCAAGGTTTGGGCTCTATGTAATGGGCCTATACTTAACTCTCTATCATCATTCAGACCAAATATATAGAGGCAGAGTTGAAGCCTTTTCTAAACATGCTGACAACTCTGTTTATAGGATATCACTATTACAACAGCCGGATCAGTGCTAGTAGTCATATCCTCCCTTACAATGATAATCTTGGGGATTTAAGTCATCCTAGGTTCTCATATTAGACTGACTTCCTTTTCAAACCATCGTGCCCTGAAGCTACTTTTACTTTAATGTTATAAGTCAAAACCTGCTGCCTACATTACCCACAATGCAACACAACCGCTGACAGTTTGGTCAGCAATTCAGGTATGTTAAAAGAGTAGTGGCTGATGTAGCCGTGAGCCACTAGCCTCAAGCAGAGGTGAGGAGCAAGCTATAGAGCCCCCAGGAGCAGCGCCGGGCTCTGAAATGACTCCCTGCGAAATGATTCGTTTCACCATCGGGATTTGATCCCTTTGGTCCGAAAACATTTTGGAAGTCTAGAGGAGCCACACACTTAAATAATTTTATCCCCATTTAAGTTATTCAGTCATTTTTTAATTATCCGCAACCGCTTATCCTGTTAGGCTCCAGCTCCCCCGCGACCCCTATCCCAGCTGACACTGGGCAACAGGCGGGGTACACCGTAGACAGACTGTTCAAGCTCCCATTGACACCTACAGGCAATTTGGAGTCCCAAGTTAACCTAACCTGCATGTCTTTGGACCCACGTGGACACAAGAACATGTAAACTACACAGAAGAGCCCCAGCTGGCTAACAGTGCTAACCACTGCACCACCGTGCCGTCAGCCCCCCATTCAAGTTAGCACGGGGCTAAACCAAGGGTTAGCTACTTGGCCGGCAAAGTCTGTTGTGCACTTGCTCAATGGGTTAGGGTTAGGCCCTGCGATGTGAAAGATCTGGGCAATTTTACACTCGGGAAGTCGAACTGTTTTGCCGTCATGCGCCACTGAGCAGCTGTCATAGGAACGTTGATCCAGCAGTGTATCCAGTTCTCTTTTACGTTATTTTCAAATGTATCGTCTTTAGCGCCAACCAACATCACTTGAGGAAATTTTTCGTACTTTGCGTATCTTCCTCCAAAGCCATAAAAGGCTTTATACAACTGGTCCAGTCTCAGGGTCCAGATCTCTACGTAGTCATTAGTTTAAGGTGCACACAATTGAATACATTCAGCGTGATACTTGCGTTTGGCCATGTCATCAAGCTAGAAAACAGTACTTCAAAACAAAAACCTCTCTGCTGGAAATTTGCTGTACTTATAATAAAATGCGTTTTTACAAACTTGACACATTTGCGAGTCACTTGCGGTCCATTCAGAATGAGCCTGGGACCCACTTTGGGACTGCGACCCACCAGTTGGGAACCACTGCTTTAATGTGTGTAATAGGTTGGCTGTACAAGACATCTTTGTTAATAGAGTTATAAACGAGAAAATCTTTCAACCCTTTCCCTGCAGATTGTGATTAATACATCCAGAGTCTGACATGCTATTGCCTGTTTTTGCCCATGTCACCATGGCAACAGTGTCTTGAGTATAACAAAAAGAAAATAATCAAAATTTAATCAACCTATTGTCATCCAAGGTATATCCATCACATTTTGAACATTAAGCAGTGGAGGTAACGGCCAACTCGCCAAGAGAGCAATAACAATTGGTTTCTATGGAATTTTTATCCCATGGTCTGTTCTCACAGTGTCTCAGTGACCTTTTCACCTCAGCGTGAAAGACTTCTTTGGGAAACTCTGAACCCCAGAAGTCCAACATCAGGTCAGTTTCCTAACAGCTGCGTGGTTCCCAGTGTGGACGGGACCTTCAAACTACTGCAGGAAAGCCTCTCGGCGCCTGGCAGAGTCTGCAGCTAAACCCTGCAGTTACTGGAGAGTGATGTGTGATACTGTCCTTTCCCTCATTCATGCTCTGTTTCTCTGCCTCTCGCTCAGATAGAAGATAGATTTTTTTTTATCTGCTGACTAACCACGAAGTCCAGGGAGAGCCTGACATAATATCATACGCGTGGGCGTTTGTGTGACTGGGAAGCAGCCAACTCACCATATACATGAGTCATTTTACTGCTGCCTGCTCAAATGACCTGAAGTTTATATGGCGGATTTATGTTACTTCTGAAAGCAATGATTTCTTGACCTCATGAGCACAGTGTTGAAGGCAGAGTCTAGAACTACTCGCCAAAACCATCAATACCACCCTGTAGATGGGTTTCTGAGAGATGTGTATGAAAAAACAAACGGAAATAACTGAGGCTCATGGGGAGAATGAAACGCTAGTTTTAGCACTAATGTAACATATCTGTCTTGATAGAATATCCAGGAAAAGGACGCTTTATTCAGTAGCATCACCAGTTTAATGCTAAAGTTACTATTTTAATGCAGAAAGTACTTTTTTGTAAAGCTAACGCTACTTTTAAAAATGCTGTTATGACTTATTTTATGCTAACGTTACCTTTTTAATGCCAATAGTACTTCTTTTTTATGTGAATATTACTTTTTTTTAATGCTAAAGTTACTTGTGTTGTATTGTAAATTAGCTTTAAAGCTAACTTTCTCTGGTTAGTTAATTTGTGTAGTCTATTTTAGTGTAGTCTCTGCCTCTAGCTGCCATTTTTCACTGGAATTGCAAATGGCATGTTAGCTAGCCAGAGCTGTAATCTATTGAAATTAGCTTTATGCTAACTCTGGTAAGCTACAATACATTGATGACATTTTTGTTTAATATTGTACATGATCCCTTACAAATAAAATGAGGAAATTAAAAAAAGGCGAGTATACAAAATACCACACAGGCCTGAATAAGTGACTTATTTATGCTAACGTTACTTATTTTAACGCTAATATTACTTTTTTAATGTATTGTAAATTAGCTTTAAAGCTAACTTTCTCTGGCTGGCTAATTTGTGTAGTCTATTTTAGTGTAATCTTTGCCTCTAGCTGCCATTTCCTCACTGGAATTGCGAACGGCACATTAGCTAGCCAGAGCTAATATCTATGAAGAATTAGCTTTACACTTACTCTGGTAGGCTACAATACATCAGTAACATTTATGTTTAATATTATATATGATCCCTATACCAATTAAATTAATAAATAAAAAATGGTAATGTAGTAAAATATAGTAAAAAATACTGTGGAAGTATTTCTAAATATATATAGAGGTAAGCCTATTAGTTTAAGAAACTATAGCTTATCCCAGCCCTGTCGCCATAAGAAAATGTTGCCATTGTATGTTTCTGCAGACCATGAATATGTTATATTTGTACGTTTCATACATATCATCAATGTCTCTACAGCCAAGTATGACATCGAGATGTGGAGGGGATTGCGGATGACATGGCATCCAAACGAGATGCCTACCACTGCTTAATAGTAACAAACAACAAAACCTGTTGTTTACCTATTGCTGTTTTTCCATGGCTTTTTAGCTATGAAACGTAGGTGGTTTTTAGCGACCTGTTGCTATTTATCCACGACACATGGCTGCATTTCCTGACTGGATAGTGCCACGAAAAGCACATTTCTTTTTGCTGAGACGACATTGCATTTCCAGCCAGGACCGCGCCACCAAAACTGGGTATTTTGAGTCAATACCTGATCTTTTCCTAACCATAACCAAGTTTTAGTGCCTAAACCTAACCACAGCGATGTAAAGTTTAATTTCATCTGCTACGTAGTAACATAGAAATGTAATGTAACTGCTTTGCAGAAACATAAATACCAACATTTATATTTTGGCAATTGGGTTGATTAACCCAGGACACCTAGAGCGAGTTTAACAATGTGTCCACTGTAGAGAAGGGGCTAAAACAGAAGTAATATGCAGGCACATTTTTATGTAGCCACAGACTAACTTTCAACTCCACGTCCCATCTTTGAGAAGCACAGTCTTAAGAGCTCCCATATTAACTCTAACCACTCTGTGGAGCATTGATCTCCAGTGAGAAGGATGTGGAGCCTGAAATCTGCTGTGGTTCACCTCAGAGAAACAGCCTTCAAACCAGAGTGAGGGGAACATGGAGACGGGGGAGAAAAACAGGGAGCGAGACATACACAAAGGGAAAATATAGGATTTGGAGACTGAAGGATCAGACTGTTTCCATTCTGCTGTGGGGGTTGTTACTCTTGCTCCCTGCTTGCTTTCTGGTCCCATGTGAAAGAAAACCATGTTTTTACCACCTCATGTTCACCCTTTTTCACCTAAGTTTCATTTCTCTGTATTTTTTACCATGTCATTCTGATAATTATAATTCCACATGTAGGTTATAATCGAACTGCTCTAATTAACTTTTAAAGCTGCCAGTCCTGCAATTAAATTAAAAGCTATATTCCTGTGCAAGGCTTTGAGACACAGGCCAGCATTATAAGCTAATTTTGTGTCTGCATCTCGCAGAGGAGCCCTGTGTCCAATTCAATTATTTTTGTGCACACGTAGTGCATATGTTATAAACAGTATTTAATCAAATTACCATAAACTTAACACAAATTAAAAAGGTACCCTGTGGAGGTTTGGCCGCTAGTAGCATTATAGAATGATGTTTTCAGGAAAGAGTCAGTGTTTGTTTGTGTTGTGCACACATATCACGTCCCACATGCACGTGAGCAAGACACATTTCTGCCGCTGGTATCATGCTATTCCAGTAATCGCCAGTTTTTGGTGGTAACGCGCAGAGAAGTGTTGTAGTGCCACAACAAAGGCAAAGAAGAAGACAATTTTTTTTCTTTGGTGAATCTAATTGGAATTGAAAATGTTTCATGAGAAAGGAAGTGCATTCAGCAAGTTGGTTAGACCTAAAAAATATACAGAATTCTTTTGGTTAAATGCTTTAAATGTAAAAATAACTTTTGTTTGTTTACAAGAAAACTACAGTGGGCACTTTTATCCCTCATAACGGGCCTATTTAAAAAGAAAAGCTCTGAAAAAGGGGCTGGAGGTGGATCGGCTTTTTCTCCCTCATTGAGAAATCTGCCCGCACTAAGTTTCATTTTGGCTTTGCCCTTTCTCCAGCGCTACTCAATAATGGCACTGTTCTTACCCCCGGGGTCTTTGCTGCTGCTGTTGGCGCATGGAAGGGCAGGGAGGTTTGCTCCGTCTGCCTCAGATTTTACTTGTTTGCACATGGAAGGGCAGAGAGGTGTGCTCTTTCTGCCTTAAGGCTTTGCGTAGGCCTGAAGAAAAGCAAAAAGGCCCCAGATTAGAGCCATACCGCCAATTATAATACTGCAAATGGAAATAAAGTTTTCTTTCCATAAGATGAAAGGACTGGATGGAGGCGATCATCAAAAATGCTCACATGTGCAGCGCACACTTCATATTAAGTTAGGGAAAAAGTTCTTACTGCTGTGCTGGGGGGGCTTTGAGTGTTATTCCAGAATAGGAGCACTGGTTGTACTTGATTAAATGGGAACTTGAAGGTATCAGTTTACCTAAAATTGCATAGAGGGCAGTAGGTGGGGTGTCACTAGCGGCCCAGCAGCACTTTTGTCTTTTTTTGTTCTTGTGGCCCTCAAACAATTTTCCTGTGGGATGGAGAGGCACATATGGAACATGGGGAGAGCATTAATTTTGCTTATTTCGTGAGAAGTATTTGAGATTTAAAACCGAAAGAATGCAATTTAATGTGTGTTTGGATCAAAGTTATATACCACAGCATACCAAAGTTTGAACACTTACAGATGCTTGCATATTGCTGACAAAAGCAGGAGAAGAAAACATAACGTGTTATCATATAATCTACCTGTAATTAGATTTCACACTGACTGACAGCTAATACAACCAATGCAACTAACGGAAACGCCAGCGCTGAAGTGAAAGCAGTACAATTAAAAGACTTCAAACAGCTCACAGTACAACTATATGCGCGTCCTTACAAATCAAAAACACAGAAACCACGTATTGAATGTCATGCACAACAGCTGTAGTACATAAAGCAACATTCACACATCACATACTGCTCTCGTGGTGGGGCATGGTTTAGGAGGCAGGATGTCGAGAGTTATTACTGAGTATTAAAAAAAAAAGAAGAAAAGATGTGAGGGAGATGGATGGGAGATTAAGCCTGCGAGAAAAACAGAGAAACCTTATAGTGGTTCAGATAAAGAATCAATTCAAAAGTTTTACTGCCGCAAAAAAAAAAATTGGAAAAATATGCAAAAAGCTTCCTCGAGCATTTACACAACACAGGCGCAGCATTGTGCGGTTTTTGGCTTGTCTGTGAAAGATTTCTTTCTGTGAAAGGCATAAGCTCTCCATTTATAGATTGCATTCAATCGCTCATTTAAATCTGGAGCTCACTTGGTCTGAAATATGGACACAGGCGATCTTTCAATCCAGCATGTTGACAGTGAACGCTCTAGGGCATCAGAGGAAGAGGTCGACAGGGAGAAACAGACAAAGGGGAGAAGATGAGAGAGCAACCAAGAAAAGAGAGCCCACATAAAAGTGACAAAAAAAAGATTGGTCTGCACAAATTCAAAAATTGTCATTCCTGCCTCCAGTCTGTCTTTGAACAGCAAGACTGACACAAAGTTTTATGGAGCACTGGAGAAGTTACAATCTCTATGATAGCAGCCTCATAGTGGCATTTTTACACACAGAGAGAACCAGATGTGAAAACTGGAAGGGCTGACACAAGCCCTCCCCTTCCCTTCGCCCCCTCTCTGACAGACGCCTGCCTGTTTCCATCTTTCCTGCAGCTTTCTACCCGTGCTGACTCGGCGTTAAAACTGAGAACACAAACAGGTTGAGATGCTGGGGGCAATTATTGCATTCTACGATTTCTTTGAGAGCACAAGTCTGCAGAAAATTGATGAATGCATGATTCAAATTAGAAGACAATACAAAAGAGCTGGTGCTGTATTTAAAAGAAATACGACCGACCACACAGGAACACAAACGCACCACAATGCAACTCATCAAAAGGCCAAACAATGCAACTCAATCACAGCGGATAACGTGAGGTCAAACAAGTAAGATTAAAATGCAAAATTATGCTCCATGCATAAAGATGCAAGCGTTTTAGTTTGAAAGAACAGACCACAACCAGCTAAGCCCCGGCGCCTTCCATTCCAGTAAAGTTCAGGAGCCCCATGTGGCTTAAACTTAAGAAAACAAACACAAGTCTGCTCGCTCAGCCTCATTGTAACCAAAACATTAGACAGCAAACTACTTCTCGTGCCCAATTTCACTGGAAGAGCAGAACACAAGTCAGCTTTTATACAAAGTACTCCTCAGCCAGGGCAGTCTATTTGTTACTGATACGTTTGCCAGGAAAATTATTTTTCGTCACACATGATAACCATTGAATGAGTAGAAAAGCTTCAGTGACACTGGTTGATTTCACTTGAGTTTGGCTGCAAATGAACAGCTCCTAATGCAGAGAAAATACAGTGATTCATTGTGTGAGTTTGTTTCACCCCTCGTATTCAGTTTGACTCTTTTCTGTGGAAACAGTACGACCGTTTTATCTTTCATTTGACCAACATGATTACTTCAGCTGAAATTCAGATTCTAACTATTCTTGAACGATAGATCCTTTTACTGTTAGTAAACAGTATGACGTTTTTGGTGGGCGGGGCTTAGCTGGAGGCAAAACAGTTCTCCACAGACATTCGTCAGCACCAGCTAGCAATTTCTTTTGGCTTGTTTTAGACAGTGGAGGAAGATGATGCGAGTGATGCCTTTAGAAATGCTCATTCCAAGTGCCAAAGCGCACTCTGGCACAAACTGGACCGCTCATAAATTCGTAACGCTGTCGGAATGCACTGTTCTGGCACACTGTCTGGGAAAACGGAGCAGAAAACGTTTATTTTGGAAAAAAAACACAATGCATGTAACAAGCAAAAACTGACGCACCATCCCTGAGTATCCAAAACTGACGCAGGAGGGGTACCTAGAGCGTCATATTTTGATGTCATGCTGACAAGTGAAAGGGCGAATTTTTGCCGATCAAAATGTAACTTAAGGTTGTGAAATTAATGAATTAATGAAAAACCTTAGCACACTTAAGAATTGCAGTGTACAGACCAAATAATGCACACCCCCTTTTCACTCAATCAAAGATGCATGCCGCTGATCTTGTGCCATCACCCTGACTTCAGGAAGAGACATAGAACTTGATAGTCTCACCTTTATTGCTGCAGTCCAGCAGAGGTTTTGGGAACATGTAGGTGTGGCACATGGACGTGGCCTCAGGCTTCTTAATAGGTGGCGGTCGCCCCCCACCTCCGCCCCCCGGCCTCATGTCCACCTGGTTGTCAGCCGCACACAACAAGTCCACATTCAGCTTCCTTAGCTTCTGGCCCCTCAGCGACTGGGGCTCCGCGCACTTGGCATAGTTGCCCAGGTTGCGGTTGCTAGGCACCTGCAGGGTCCTGACCAGGCTGTCCAATTGGCAATGGCAGTTCCAGGGGTTGTCATAGAGACGGAGGTAGGTGAGGCGGGGCATAGGGAGCAGGACTTCCTCGGTGGCTGTTTTCAATCCGTTGTGCTGGAGGAGCAGGGTGGTGAGCTGGGAGAGCCCGCTGAATGCTCCGTCCTCCACCTTGGAGATGTCGTTTTGCTGCAGGTCCAGGCTCTTTAGCTGGGTGAACTGGGAGAACATGTTGTCCCTCAAAACCTAAGGGGGAGATGTGGACTTTTAGTTTTTGTGTATATATAACTTAGCTCACTTCAAGAAGTATTTCACTGCTGCAAATACTTTTGACATTGGTGCTACATAACAAGAGAAGAGCTGTGGAATCAGCTTACACTCAAGAGGTAGAGAACCTACAGCTACCAGAATGAACTGCACTGCACTGGACCAATATACACTGATTAGGCATAACATTATGACCACTGACAGCTGAAGTGAATACCACTGATCATTTCATTACGATGCAATGTTCGACTGGGACAACTTTGGTCCTGGCATTCATGTGGATGCCCCTTTATGCACTCCACCCATCTAAACGTTGTTATAGTCCAAGTACCCCCACTCATTGCAACAGTACCCCTGATGGAAGTAGCCCCCCAGCAAGGCAGTGCACCATGCCACACTGCAAAAACTGCTCAGGAATGGCCCAAGGAACGTAACAAAGAGTTTTAGGCATCGAACTAGCTTTCAAATTCCCTAGATCCCAATCTGATCAAGCATCTGTGGGACAAACTGGTACCCTGAGGTCCGTCTCTGCGCCTCGATGGGTCAAAGCCAAGTCTGATCTACGGTGGAGCCTCTGACCTGTTGAGGCATGGACACTGGACCTCTGGGGGTGTCCTGTGTTGTCTGGCACCAAGGCGTGTTGACAGATCCTTTAAGTCCAGTGGGTTGTGAGGAAAGGTACTGGCATGCCCAATGGATGTTCTATTGGATTGGGATCTGGGAAATCCGAAGGCCAGGTTGACGCCTTGAGCTCTTAGTTACATACACCAGGCCATTCCTGAGCAGTTTCTGTGGTGTGGCATGGTGCATTGTCCTGCCTGGGGGCGCACTTCCATCAGGGAGTGTCGTTGCCATGAGGGGGGGTATTGGTCTGTAATGGTGTTTGGGAGGGTGGTGCGTGTCAAGTGGCAAGTGGCATCCACATGAATGTGGATGCCACCTGCAAAGGTGTCCCTGCAGAACATTGCATTGTAATGAAATGATCAATGTTATTCACTTCAACTGTCAGTGGTCATAATGTTATGCCTGATCAGTGTATGCTCTCAGTGGTGGGTGATGTAATGAGAGCTTGGACATTTTTCAACAGGAAACAATATGGCTACTGGCTGCCAACAAACAAACAATCTCAAATTACAGTTTAACAGCAAACTAAAATACGTATCTGAAAACATTTGAAGGGCGATATAGGCAACTCAGTAACAGAATCTTGGTTCATATTTTATCAGATCTGCTTACGGCCAATCATAGTATCTGCGTTCGTGAGTGTCTGTTTTGATCAGTGTGACGTAAATGTCATCATCAACCCATGTCTGTAGGGTTCACATGGACCCTGGGCAGTCTACCGCATTGCAGCAAAGTTAGTTTGAGGTTGGATATTTCACAGAAATGTACTCCAGACCCAGCAGCAGCTTCTGAGTTTCAGCCTGACATTGGCAGTAGGAGGAACGTAAGCTCACCTGCCAGTCCTCCTGTTTACCGCCAAGGATGAGACATGCCATCAACTGTACTGTGAATAGAACCGCGTGGGCATCTGCATGATCTCAGCTGTGTGCAGACATTCAGTGCGGGTAGTATATCCACACCTTTACTGTTTGACCTCAGTTTTTTTCAGTCTCATTTTTACAATACAGGAAAACAGTTTGGTGCCCACTGTTCACAAATTCTTGTATTACAGCCAAACAGTGCAGTAAAATATGTTTTAAGGTCATTTCAGGCAAGAAAATGCAAAACAATAACAGAACCTTGGCTTGCAAGCAAAAATCCGCTGGCTGAGTTTCACTGGTAGATAATCAGGGATATCTGTGTGCTGGTAAGATGGAGGGAAGTTCATTTACACACACTACCCACATTGTTACGATAGTAAGCTGGTTCATAATTGGCAAATTATCCCTTTGAATTGATGTCTGTCTCAAGCAAATTCCTGCTGAGCTTTGTTAGACTTATAGACAGTCTGTCACAGCTCAAGTTTCTGAGGTTATGTTTTTCTTTCATTTCCTGTTTTGCTCTCGTTTCAGATCACTTTACTTCCTGTCCCTGTGTGTTTTCCCTCCCTTTTGATGACTTCACCTGTGTCTGATTGTTGGTCCCGCCCTGATTAGCCTCACCTGCGTCTCGTTATCCTTCCCCTCACAACAGTATTTAGTGTGTGTCTTGTTTTCTCTCAGTGCCAGTTTGTCTTAGCTCCTTGTGTGCCTAGCATTCCAGCCTTTTGTTTCCAAGTGTCCTTTTCTTTTTTTGGGGGGATTTAGCCTGTTGATTGACTCTACTTCTGCCTCATCCCTGTTGGATTTGTTTGCCTCCACTGAGGACCGAACCTAACATTTTGACCAGTAAAGACTGCGTTATTTTAGCCAAACTGTCTCCAGAGTTGTGCGTTTGAGTCCTCTGTCACCTGGTTCACCAGCTGTTACACAATCTATGTCAGACAATATATGGCAGTCAGTTGTCATTCCCAGGTCAGCTAATACCAACACTTTGTCGCACCCCTCAGAGTGTGATATTGACGCCAAAGGCACACTTTGGCATCTCTGTAAGGCACACCAGGCTTTCAGCTGATGCCAGTGTAAACCCACTGACAGTATAAAGAGTGACAAAGACCATGTAAGCTGGGAGGGAGGGATGGTGGATGGATTAGTCAAAGACATACTTTCAACCAGTGACTCTTGTGAAACGAAAGGCCAGTGTTGTTAAACGTACCGTTACGTAACTCAATTCATCTGTCACAAACATCACTTAATTATTTTAGGCCAAAAAATGATGTTTTTCGAAACCTATCCAATTAGTCTGGTCGTCTTAACCTAACCACGACTATTTGACAATGTTAACCACAAGTTACGTGTTTTTCCCAGAAGACAGTTGTGCATCAGATACAGACGCTAAAGGGTCTGTGTCATAGAGATGCCAAAGGGTTCGATCGGCATTTGCATCTACAAAGCATCAGTATTGGACGACCTGGGATGAAAACGTGTTGCATACACTGTTGAAAATCCAGCTCCTCAGCTAAAGGTTCACCAGCAGGTCGCTAACTTTGTGCTGAGCAGGTGTACTGTGGATTTTTAGAGCTTTTAGCTGAAACCAGATGCCTGAAAATATGGCTCAGAGATTGAACCAAAACATTAAAGATGATCTTGCATTATCTCTTTTGCGTTTTTCACTACAAGTAACATCTTTTAGACTTTACATAATCATTTGACCCATTCTTAATGAATAAAAGAATAATTATATTGCAGCTTTAAGAGCAAATTGCAGGATGTAGCTTTAAAGAATATATTTTTTCATGCTCTACAATTCTATGCAAAATCCAACAGGGCTACAGGTGCAGCTAAAAATAAAGTCAATCCACTTAATTCATTCTTTCCCTCACTACTCACTCATTCGACAAACCTTTTCTTTGAACTTGAAAATAAAGCTTAATTATACTCATTTTTCACCGATTCAATCAGTGTTTTTTGTAAGCCACTCGTCTTTATTTATTACCTCGCTGGCAACGAGTTTTGTTTTGTTTCTCTCAACACCTGTGACACACACATCCTGTGTGCTCAGTCACGCATAAACCTACACACACACACATACGTAGCAGGAAAAATCACTCTTTGATCTCGGCTCCAAATAAATGGTGCACAGATGCTCATGGTATCAACAAGCTGGCTGAGTTTAGAGTCAGAGTAAGAGGTTTGAGTCACTAACGCACAGAATACTCACAAACTGTACTCCACATTCTCAGTTTTGTTAATTAATGTTAGCTGTGTTTAATAACTGGACTGTAGCAGGTGGCCTATGTCTGGCCTCTTCGTAGTTGAACCATAAATAGCCTGTGCATACCTGAATCTTATTTCTTGCCAGCAGCAGGTGGTGAATATCTTTGGGCCAGTCCTGCATCACGGTGGTCAGCTGCCTGTCCTGGCAGTCCAGGTACTTCTCTCCTGCCTCCATGTATTCCTTACACTCCTGAGTTTGACGTCTCATCACTCCGGCCCTGCCTCTGCCCCGTACACGGCCCCCAGCGCCCCTCTCCAAAGCCCCCGACCGAGGGCCTCTCCGGGGCTCAGCTGACCGGAGGAGCAACAAGAGGAGGAGGGTGGTGAGGAGACGCATGATGGGAGAGGAGAGGAGAGGAGAGGAAGGGAGGCCTCTCGGTAATCAGGTCACCCTTGGAAGACTGTTGTTGGATGATTGGTGTGACGGGACACGGGAGGCCGGTCACAGCTGTGTGTATAAAGAGAAAAACAGAGGGAGAGAGAGAGAGGTGACTTTTTAAAGGTCTTCAATGGCCAGTTCACACAATCTGACTCATGGTTTAGCCGTTTAGCTGACACTTAAAACACTGCTGGTGATTTGTAGGACAGTTTACATCCTTGCAATGACACCATTGCAAGGATATCAAACAAATCATGCCTTTAAAGGTTCATTATTTGCATTTGATGACTTGAATGTTGATTAGACAGTAATATAAATGTACTTAGAGGTGCTCAAAGTCCATTGACCATGGATTCAAACTGTTGCTGATGGCAGCTGTATTTGTCCTGACACCCAAATATAACAGTGAACACTCAACTGAGCGTAGCATGATACAAAGCAAAGTTAAGTTAACCTTTGTTTATTTTTCATGTGATGTAAGTCAATCACCACCTAAAGTACTTTGGGATAGCAGGCACTGCTGGACTGAGCGGCAACACAAAAGCCAAAGGGAGGTGTCAGAAGCTGAAAATATTTCATTTGGATGAATGACGGATAAAAATTTGTCTGAAAGTTCTGTAGTACGTATGTAGTTGTAGTCTTGTGAATCTCTTTTTTTTTTTAATGTCCCTTGCCTTCCAAAATTTAGCATAGCATTAGTTCAGGTAGGACACAGTGTCAAGCTCAGCTCACATCCCAGCTACATCAGCTGATCTCAAACAGCCCAGTCAACTGATGGAGCAGCTGATTGATGGAAGGGAGTCAGCTGATAGATCACATGATTCCTGTCTATGCAACCAGTTGGTGAATCTCATTCAGGGTGCCCTATTTAAACTGCTCTGGCCTGCCTACTGTTGCTGCTTCCTCTGCAAGCTACTTTGCAACCCGCCTCCACCCCAGCTCCTCCTTTTCATGCTGTGTCTGACTTATCAAAGTCATTTCTGTTTGTTATTGATGCTGCTCTGTTCTCATATAGGGGGGTCTTTGCTGCTGCTCTCCCTGTCTTAGGCTTCCCATGTAAGCATGTGGAAGGGCAGGGAGGTTTGCTCTCTTTGCCTCAGGCTTTCCTCGTTTGCATGTGGAAGGGCAGAAATGTGTCCTCCCTCTGCCTTAAGGCTTTCCACGTAGGCAAGTGAAAGGGCGGTGAGGTGTGCTCTCTCAGTCTTCAGGCTTTCTATGTAGGCATGTGGAAGGGCAGAGAGGTGTGCTCCCTCCACCTTAGGCTTTTTGTGTTGGGTTAAGAAGGACAGAGAGACCCCAGAACAGAGCCATACCACCAAATATAATATCACAAACAGAAGTAGAGTTTTCTTTGACTAAAGTGGTCCTGACTTGATTACACATTCATAAAAGAGAAAGAGGCTGTTTGGCACAAAGTTACGTAAATTCTTTGAAATAGCTGCTTATTTACACAATGCTTGGTCAGAGGCAAGCTACAAGCTAGCCTGCTAGCTTTTATACAGAGGCAAAGTTGCACAACAAATATTATCAGCTGCTATTGTATCAGTTAGTAGTACAGGGGTTAAAGCCAGAGGTGTACTGCCAGGAGAGGCAAACCAGGCTAATGTTGGGGGGGCACCCAAAAAAATTAAGAAAAGGAGGCCCCAAATGGCCACTAATATTGACACATTTTCCAATGACCTCTACCCTCAACTAACCCCCAATGAGGTCCTTGATGGGCTTCTTTGTCAGAGACCCACCAGAGTCAAGGATCACCTCTGGTCAAAGCAACGATGCACATGTAGCAAAATGTTAAAATATTCAGTATTTTACAGCTAACTTTGAATCCAGAGACCATGTACAATTGTGTGTAATGACTATTGTGGCACAGAAAACATTAACATTTTAATGTTTTTCAACAACATGTAGACAAGTAAGTGTAATAAAGAAGTAAAGGGCACCAAATAATCGGATTGGTCAACTGGTGCAAAACAAAAATCTGACCAATAAAAAGTTGTATATATTCTGAGGGGAGAGATTTTTAAAAAGTCCAAGCAAAATAATTCTATTCACACATACAATAAATTGCACAGGGATTTGTCTCAGTGGCATGTCCAGACATGCTGACAACTAAAATGGTAGCACATGTTGAAAGAATTAGTGGAGAGGTGGGGTAAGAGGAAACAGGAAAAGGGTTTGAAGGGAAAGAAAGAGACATTTGTTATGTGTTAACATGTTATGGGTGAAAATGTGGTCAAATTAAAGAGCTGTTTTCTTTCAGGGATATCCCATGAATGTTTTCTACCTTCAGCTACAAACCGGATGTTTCTCTCCGTCTCTCCTTTTTTATTAAACATTCTTTTATTTCTCAATTTTCGAGTCTCGTGTTGCAACTCTGAGTCCATCTCTCTCTGTTCTCATTTGGTGCCTTCATATTGATGACTTCCATCCACTTGCAGGATGTTTATCCCGTGCAAAAAAAGTACATCTGTTGCATTGATATATAAAATGTGTCAGACCCATATGTGCTTTTATCTGAATTGAAACAGGCCCACACAGTATGTTCCACAAACAATCAAATGACGGGCTCCACCATCTCTGACACTGATTTAACACGCTGAGCCAACAAGGACCGAGTAGTGCCAATGGTGCAGGACACACCATGAAAACCAGGGTGACACCACATCGACGGTCCGACATTGGCCAATGGCCATCCATTGGCTTGGTGTGTGAGGACCCTTATTGTCACCTTGAGTTTGCCAGGAAACCAACGGAGACTCCAAGAAGTTACTGCACCCGGCCAAAAGATAGCTTCAAGTTTTGTACGGATTTAACAAAGGAGATATATTGTGCTAATCAGTGAGATTCAGAGGCGCTGGTAGGTGGATTTTGGTACTTTCCGACAGAGCAAGGTTAGCTGTTTCTAGCCTAGTATCGCTAAGACCAGCGTCTGGAACCTAAGAGTCGTTATTAATGGCTGTAGACCAAAATGCTTCTGGACGCAGCTGGGTAGACCTAAAACCCATCAGAGGAAGGAAACATGTGATGTAGCACTGAGTACAAACAGACTACAGCATACAGAGATGAGCTGTGATGGCGTAGCATCAGTATGTCTCTGAATTTGAATAACATACCTCAACAGAAAGTTCCACATCAGCTACAGCCATCTTGGTTGTTTTCATCTCAAACACCCCCCATTAACCACATAAACAATTGTGATTGGCTCAATGAGAGTCTGGTCGGCTGGAAATCTGCCTGAACAGGACGGGGACCAGATGCATTTGTCAGGGCAAATAAAACACTGGCTTGCAGAATTGTCTGGTTCCCAGGCTAAGCTATTTTCCCCATTTGTATAAAGGAACAGTTTGGAATCTTGGGAAATGCATTTATCTGCTGCTTTCATGTTTTTATTGGGGGGATGGTCCAATCATACAGATTCTATATATTAAGGAAGACTTGTCCCCTTCCCATCTGGAATCTACACCTATGCTTATGTCTGTGCACTTAACATAAAGCTACAGCCAGTTAGCTTAGCTTAGCAAAAAGACTGTAAACAAAGTAAACACCTGGCCTACAGTATAAGAAGAACTTCCTGTAGGCTTCACTTGTCACTTTGGAAAATATATTCCCAGCCAAAAAGTAGTCCAGCACATACCCACAGGATTAAACTAAAGAGATGTAATGCATTAATTAGAGCCACTGGTAGGCAGTGGATTATGTTCCAGCTCAACAAAGCCAGGCCAACTGTTTTCCAGTTCCAGTGTTTGTGCTAAGCTAAGTTAAGCGGTTGCTGGTAGCAGCTTCCATTCAACAAATAAGAGTGCGATCAATTGTTTCATCTAACCCTCTGCCAGGAAGCCAATCAGTGCATTTCCCAACATGTCAAACAATTTCTTAAAAACCACTCTTTGACTACTCTTTGACTCCCTGCCTTTGTGTTTTTTTTCTTTTTTCCTCGCAGCCCCGCTGTCTTACCAAATGTACTGCCAAACTGTGAAGCTATCATCAGCCACAAAAATGGAAACTCCAAGACCGGAGATATTAATATTTATGACTTAATAATAATGGTGATTGTCTTTTTTTGTTTCATAGCCGCTTGTTTTAGACTTCCTGCCTGCTGACTGTGTGAAAATGTGCGCGCGTGTGTTTTATGAAAAAAAAAAAAGTGAGTCATGGGTCCCTTGAGTGATCAGAGGCAAAAAGGCAAGACCCTCAGGTTTGCCAAGACACCGAGCACACACACACACACACACACACACTTGTGTGCACGCTGACTCAGTCCAACTGTACCAAACCGCAGCCCCCTTAGAGTCTTCCAGTCTCTCACACAGTGGAACAAGCCCGTCAATGCAGATGGTGCCGTTCCATTGTGAATAACAGACTGGGCATGTTAGCTAGCTACAGACAGAAACAGCTGAGAATGTACCGGGGAGGCACTTTCCAGTCCATTGAGCGCTCCTCGACCTTCCAGCTATCAATTGTCTCAAATGAAGCAAACAAGAAAGTTTGATGTCCATCACTGCAGCCGTCGCATGCAATCGTACACTTTTAGTGAGCTGTTACTCCAAGTCCAACAGGAACTGAGTGAATTGCTCTCAGCCTGCGTATGACTGTGTCTCTCTTTCGTCTTTCTCTATACACAAGCATACCTTCATAGATTTATATGTGTATATATGAGTACTTCACAGCCACTACAAACACGTTCCTATGTCTGTGTTGCATGACTGTGCCACTGATGAGAGACATATGTCAACACAAGTCGAGGCTCGTGCCAGTCCAAACACCAGACGAGACTAGACTGAAGTGGAGAGCGTGGAGAGGGGTCTTGAGTGGACCCAGACACCACTCTGTGTATAAGTGCTTTCAGGTTAACTCATTTGGTCTGGTACATGTGGTTTATGTAAAGTACTGTGATGCAACTGTACCAGTGGTTCTGTGTGTGCAGCTCTGTGGGTAAAACATGACAGCACCAGCTCAACAATACATACTCCACTACAGAGTAAGGTCCGCAGGTGTCACTTAAATGTTCAAAGAGGTGAATTTTACGTGAAGTGAAAAATCAATTTTCCCAGTTTTAATTCTGTGTCCCGTGTTAACTGATCATTTATTTCTTTTTATATGCCAAATATGAGTCAAAAATCTGTAAGAGTATTTTGGCTGGACTGCAGAAGCAAGGTCAGCCCAATAAACACAACAGTCTGCCCATGAGTGAGTGAGTGACTGAGAGAGTGAGTGATGAAGTTACACCATTGGTCAGAGTGATTACTTAAGTGTTGGTGTTTCCCCACTGGCTGTTCCTTTTTCAAAATGAACAGGCGCTGACAGGTAGACAAAGCTGTGGACACTGACAGTCCCATATTTCTCAGTGTCTGTAACCAGTGTGCCATAACAGCATGGTGGAAAAAGCAAGCTAGATAACCAACTAGCCAGCCAAGATGGCAGTTTTGGATGTAGGAAAGATAGGCTCACCGCAACAGTTCCTTTGATGAACAGCTGTGTCTGTATGACACAAGCCTTAATCTATTTAAACGTTATTAACTTGTACGTGTTGAGCAAAACTCAAACTGAGCAAAAGTCAGGCTGTGACTGGGTGTACGCAGGTATGCAGTTTCATACATGGTCAAGCCATAAACTTGGTTTTGACCTTGTCTTGTTGCATCAAAACCCTTGTTGTTTCTCTTTCAGTTAAACCATTAAAATGGTTTCACAACTACCGAGCGTCAAATAAGGAGAAGAGTTTCAATTTGATGAGTAAATCTCCGAGAGCTACCAGCCACACTGGCAGGTAAATGTTTGTGCCAAAATAGACGTGATAAAAACGATGCTGAGTTTCTACTGCACGCCTAAACACTACTGCAAGTTGATCATGTTGAGCACTATTAGATTTGTGGTGCTGTTGACCTACGAAACAACCATACCCTGAAACGTTCTGGTGGCATCCCGCCAACTCTGCCAAACACAACACGCTCAACCCCACCACATCACATACTGCACAGGTTGCAGATGCTGCGGCAGTGGACAAACAACACGTTGCCTCGAATTGAAAAACCCTTGCGGATATAGGCCACAAACAAAATCACCTAAATTGTCTTCTTCTTCCAGAGGGCTTTTTCCAGCCCTAACACCACTCCGCACTGGGTCCTCTCAGGCTATATCTTATAAGTACTGAGCACAAATACCCAGCTCTACCTGACACCAAGGCTCTTCTTTAACTTTCCACTGAGCCCACTGTGCTGGATCGTGTGGTATCAGAGTCTTGCTCAGTGGCAGATGTTGAGTTGGCACCTCATGTTTTCACAGATGCACAGTCTTGTGAGGTCTGTTCTGGTTCTGATGATTGTTTTTGCTGCATGCCATCGTCTTGAGGGTTATGAGTTGCGGCCATACTTATGACAGTACTAAAATAATTCCATAGGCTAAACCAAGACGGCAACTCTTTATTGCCTCTCACAAAAAGCCGTGCAGTGATCGATATATTTAAATAAATTTTCTTCAGATATTGTTCTGGCCTCCTCTTTAACATAATACATTAGTATCTGAATGAAATGGACTCAAACAATTGTATATGTGACAAGAAAAAAAGCTATTCATTTTTCTGGCCGGTGAAAAAATATGCTTGGCAAGTGGATTTTTTCATCTAGCAGTCCACTTGGCCGGTCAGTCAAAAAGTTAATTTCGGACACTGGTTTCAAATGTTCAATGACTCATCCAGCACTCGGGGGCGTTAACAAAAGTCTATCCAATCATATAAGACTTTGGGCGATGAGCTAGCGACATCACACCTCACCTTTTTTGGGTAATAGTAGATAACAGAGCAATATGGAGATAGAGATGTGTGTTAGGATATCAGAGGGCAAAACCTTTGTTTTCATTCCCAAAGCAAAAAGGCAAAGGTCTAATTCATTCATCTCTCCTCCATTCTCAATCTGATCTGACAGTGTGTGGAGCCAACAGTCCAGTCAGCAGTGGACTCTGCTCTAGCTCCATATCAAGCTAAAGCCAGCTGCCACCCCTGCTCTTAGCGGTCCGATCAAAGGCACAGAATTTAATTTAATTCCCACTTGTAACTCTACACTGCTCAAATATTTCACTGGGAAATGTGTTACCGTTTAGAAGCTGAGGACGCTCTGACTTCTGTTTCACGAGGACTTTAAACAAACTAATGAAACTGTTAACTTTTATTTCAAAAAATCACTCTGCTTCCCTTAATAGTCAACGAACCGTCTCCAAACCCTTTGGACCAGCGCTGCTAACGCTCAGACCTTTTCTAAGAAGGGCCGGACTTTTCTTGCTGAACAGCTGTGATGTGGAAAACTAAAGCCACGGTCAGCTTGCGATATCCAAGACACACATTCCAGCTGGGACAAGTCCACTCAGGCCAAACCCTCCCTGTGGTTCACCTCATGCCCATACCAGCTCAAATTAGCCCCTCTAGTCTAGTATTACTTCCCACCCCAGCTCCTTCTGGTCAGTCTATGGCAACCCAAAGAAAACTGTCTCCTTGTGTCCATAAACATGGAGAAGAAAGCCCTCAGGGTTTTTGATACTTCCTGAGGGGTATATTGCTCTAAATACTATGCAGACTGTTTATTGCTGCCATTGCCATCTGTACTGGACCAGAATAAAGTTAGGTCTGGACATGAAATGTGGTTGCAAGATGTCTCTTATTTTGGACCATGGAAAATAAGCCTGTGAAAAGAATGTGAGGCCTTTTTGAAAAAAAGATGGTAGGTGATTTGTTTGCCCCGTGTGTGCATTAGCATTTAGCTAAAAGAACTGCTGTAAGTGCAGCCTCACAGAGATGCTAGCATGGCTACTGTTGTTCTTTTTAGTGCAGTCATCGACCTTACGAATACTACAAAGCTTCTTATACAATCTGACATTTTAACAAGCCCTTGATTCATCATTTAAAGGTCCCATATTGTGAAAAGTCAGATTTCCATGTCTTCAACACATTCTCACTCCAGCTTCGTCACATATTGACATCTGGTCATGGACTTTCCACATCCAGATGTGGTATGCAAGGTACCCTGGGTGTGCTGGTTGTTGACGTTCTGGGGTGCCATGTCAAGTTCTGCCTGTTACATGCATTGTCTTCCTTCAAAATACACTTCTGTTTTCACAGGAAATTTAACATTTACATACAGCCTCTTTCAAAATAAAAGAGGCTGTATGGGCACAACACCCTGAATCGACGTTTTTTTCTTCTTCCAACAACAGACGCACGTCGTTAGGTTTAAGAAAAAGGAACAAGGTTTGGCTTTATAATCTTACAGAACACGAACACAGCTCTCCTGGGGGAAGGTCAGTGTTTGTTGAACCAATCCACCACCCCTCCCGCCCGCCCCACTCAGACTTTCACCTCCTTAACTTTCATCCTTGTCCCACTGCTGTTCCCTCTGACGCCGCCTGGCATTGTTAAACTATAATGGCAACCAGCCGCGTATCATAACGACATGAAAGGACGCCTTTTGTCATGGTGTCTGATGCTGCAAGTCACTGCTTAAGCGCCAGATTTGGACGACTTCGGAGTGAGACCAAATTGCTCTCCTTATGATAAAGCAGGCACAGGTGCAACATACATACTGTTAATATATCAAAACACTCAATCCACAGAGGAATGCACATGGCCCATATTCAGAAACTGCCTTTAAACAAGCCACAAAGACTTCCATGAAGTTGTGATGTCATAACTACACTCTAGAAAGGTAGAACGTGCCGTTGCATCCATTCCCCAACTGCACTGATGGTGCAGAGACCCTGATAGAGCAGATGTGGAAGATCTGAGGTCTCATTTATAATCCATACTAAAAATGTACACAGACAAAAGCCAAAAATGGCATGCGCCAAATAATATTTGACAATGTCTACAATCAGGCTTCCACCTCACCATCTGCGTCGCCAATTTTCCATTTCCCTACTGTTCATAAGCATGGGTCAAAGTTTCCCCTATCAAGTCTGTTTTTGTACATCACAGCTCATGCATGGGAAGTGATGTACGTCTCTTTCAGGCCTCGTTTTGTGTGCACACAATGTTTATAAATGAGACCCCCGGAAATGTTGACCTATCAACGCAGACTGGGCTTTTTTGAAAGGTGGGCTCAAAGAGTGGCGCTAAAACGGAGCGTTTCAGACAGAATGTGAATAGTGGTATATTCAGGCAGACAGTATCAGGAAAATAAAGTGTTTCTCACAACATTAACGCATGTAAACATATTCACATAGAAACCCAAAATACAAGTATGAACCTGAAAATGAGTATCACAAGGGATCTTTAAAAGCTATTAGCTAACGTATTTCTCAGACTCTATGTGAGACGGTATGTTTGACAAATGGTTTGTTGTCGTTGTCTGAAGTCAAATGAAACAGACCCCACACTGAAAATGTGAGTTACTTCTGTATGTCAAATAGATTATTTAATCAATCATATTGCAGCCTTCAGCACTTTATGTGGTGTCGTGTTTGGCTGACAGTTTTATCAGTCTGTTCACAGTTTAGTAAAGGTCCTGCATGCGAACAAGAGAGCAGTTTAAAGGCCTCTGGGTCACTCTGTTAACAGTTTGTTGTTTGATTTTTATATTGGGTGCTAATCATTACACGTTTTATGTTTTGTTAACACTCCTGGCTTCGTTCAATGCTTTTACATTCCAGTCACATTGGAGTGGATTTCGCAGGAAGACCGCAATCAGACAGTGCTGCCAAAAAACCCTTCAGACACTTGTAGCACTCAGAGCATGATTATGTCATAAGTTGTGATAGAGATTCAGTTACCACCAAGCTCTGGACAGACACATACTGTATTATTGTTTCTAAAACTGCTGAGCAAATGGAATAATCACTATTTGGGAATTAAAATGTTTGTAATGGCTTTTCAAACCAAAACAATTTACGAGTCAGTGTTTTAGAGAAGTAAGGGACAGCAAGTACTCAACACAAGTGTGCTCTCAATCAAAACAAACCACTGAATAAATGCTTAAGTCTGCTGTGTTTCTCTGTGTGGAATTTGTTTTGGGGAACAGCGCGCAGGGAGTGTAGACTTATAACTCATCTCCAGCTGAACATCATGTGTCTCCCTGCTGTACCAGCTTTGGTTTGCCCTTATCCTGAAAGTTCACCCTGAAGTCAAACATGCATATTTTTCTTATTACTGCTTTAAAAAATCCAGATTGTTTTGTGAGAGTTGCTGAGTGCTGAAGATATCGGCTGTAGAGATGTCTGCCTTCTCTTGAATATAATGGAACTAGATGGCGCTCGGCTTGTGGTGTTCAAAGTGACAAAAAATCATGACCCGGTTACCCTAGATAATCCACAGACCTTGTTGTGAGCTCTTTCATGTAGGGACTATTTTCTGTCTATCTAACTACACCTGCCGGCCGTATCACCGCACAGGACACGTACATCTTCTTGTGGACGAGAGGCTCGTTTCGACAACAACTAGTTTGCTGCCCTTATTTTAGAGATCTATCATTAATGAACAGAAATAAAATTAATGAAAAATAAATAATATAATACAGTCAATAATACAATAATTCAATGGAAAGATGTATTTGATATTATCTATAATTCATCTTAAGATGTAACCATATGTATAATACAACTACAGATAACATATAAATTCATTCATCTTCCATAACCCCTTATCCTATTTAGGGTTGCGGGGGGTGGAGCCTATCCCAGCTGACATTGGGCGAGAGGCAGGGTACACCCTGGAAAGGTCGCCAGACTATCACAGGGCTGACACATAGAGACAGACAACCATTCATGCTCACATTCACACCTACGGACAATTTAGAGTCACCAGTTAACCTGCATGTTTTTGGACTGTGGGAGGAAACCGGAGCACCCGGAGAAAACCCACGCTGACACAGGGAGAACATGCAGGCTCAGCACGAGTTCAAACCAGGAACTGTCTTACTGTGAGGCAACAATGCTAACCACTGCACCACTGTGCCACCCATACAAATATTCTCACCCATTAAAAAGATTCTACGTGTTCGGGGCCAAGAACAAACTTGCTTGTGAGGGTTTTGCGTTGACGAAGAGGAATCGATCTTACACTTTATGTTGTATTGTCCCATTGTTGCCTCATTTTAGGATGAAGTCCAGGAGTGGATATTAAATCATAATAATAAATAAGCAATAAACCTACAAACAGTAATATTAAGAGACTTAAGTGTTTGCAAATCAAAGACCAAGTAACATTGTAATACTGTTTGGCAAAGCATTCATAATAAGGCAGAAAATATGTACACAGATTAATATCTCAGAATTTAAAACCATCTTAAAACATCTAAAAGAAAACAACAAACCCTGAAATTTCTAAAGGGATCGGATTGGGAGAGGATGAGAATAGAAAATAGAAGGGTTGTGTGATAGGTGGACTGGAGATATGCAGTGCTTGCTCTGTTCCATTATGTTTGAGAGAAGGCAGACATCTCTACGGCCGATATCTCCAACACTCAGCAACTCACACCAAAACAATCTAGACTGATAAACAGCACTGCAGGTAAGAGGGAAAATATGTGTTTTTGATTTAGGGGAGAACTGTCCCTTTAAAACTCCTTTTTCATTCTCTGGATCCTCACTCCTCATGAAACTGAAGGTTTAAGCAATAAATGTCAGCGATTCTGTTACAACACGAGCAGTAGCACACTACATACACATTATGTAGGGTCGTGTTGCATGATGGAGTGGAAAGTATAATTTAACCAGGTGGTTTGGCGGGACTTCAGTTGTGACATTAGCCGGGGCGAGAGGAAGTTACACCCCTCTGCTACAGCACCAAAGGTCAAAGTGCAAATGTCTGAATGAAGACGAGGAAGTCTCCACAGGCACACACACACACGCAGACACACATAAAAGTGTGTATTATAACAGTATATTTATGCAGATGTACACAAAGAGAGACATTAACACAGAGAGGAGACAAATGCTGACACATGCAGTGTCTGTGTATGTTTTCTGAGCCGCCTGTGGGCTGTAACGGGTCGTCTGGCCTCAGCAGACCGGTTGTCTTCTGACAGCATCACAACCCACCTACATCAGGAAGAGGCGGCGAGAGAAATACAGATGGAGGAAGCACGCATATTCAAAAACCACAATGTTTCAGACTGAAAATAAGCCCGAAGGAGTAAGTGGGAGAGACAGAGGGAAAGTCTGCATGGGACATAAAATATCATGATGTCAGCTGAAGGGAAATTCCCCCTGGCAAAGGGAGAGGGAATTGTTTGGTTTCAGGTGACACTGCTGCGCTTCTGTTAAGCTGAGAACACACAAGAGGGTTGTTTTTTTAAATCCTAACCAGCAGAGGAAAGAGCCAACAGCACACATTAGCAATACAGTAGATCTCAGACGATATTTGTGCAACAAAATACAGGATCCCTTCCAGATATGTCCACATTCTAGTCGTAAAAATCAAACATGTTTCATATAAACGTTTTGACTCCGACTGGTCCGGTGGCAAGACATGAATCCTAAACTGCTGGTAACCTTCCCTATTTTTTTCCCCCCAACACTGCAGGGACATTACATAATGACACTAAAACATGTGTGTCCCTGGCTTAAAGCTGCATTAATCAATATTTTTATATCAACAATAGATCAGATGAATATGTCTGTGTGAAAGGGGTCACGCGTAAAGAATGTACCAATGGAGAATCATTGAATTGTGCAATTCTCCTTGGCTTTAGTGTACATTTTAATATATTTCAGCTCATTATTTTGGTTGTAGCTTTACTGTTGTGGGTCACTCTTACTGCTTTCATCAACTACGTTTTCTCGGGCAGCTGTTTAAAGTAATAAAACTCTAAAAAATGGACCTGCCCAACACGAAACTGCACATAGACAGAGTTAGCAACTAGCTAGTGAACACAGCGGAGCATTTAGCTGGCTTGGTGTGTCAGGACCCTTCGACATATTGACTTTATATGCCACTTTATTAGGTACACCTTGCAAGTACGAGGTTGGACCCCTTTTGCCTTCAGAACAACCTTCGTGGCATAGATTCAACAAGGTGCTGGAAACATTCCTCAGACATTTTGGTCCATATTGACATGATAGCATCACACAGTTGCTGCGGATTTGTCAGCTGCACATCCATGATGCAAATCTCCCGTTCCACCACAGTGTTATCCTGCTGGAAGTAGCCATCAGAAGAGTTTCTGACAGACCAGCCTGTCTGGCACCAACAACCATGTCACGTTGAAAGTCACTTAAATCCTCTTTCTTCCCCATTCTGATGCTCAGTTTGAACTTAAGCAGGTCGTCAATGCCTAAATGCATTGAGCTGCTGCCATGTGATTGGCTGATGAGCTATTTAACCAGCAGTAAATGGCAGTTTGCTCACTCAACTTGGCCGAGGGATAAGCAACTCAAAACAAAGCTACAAAACTCTTGTTGCACCTTTGAAGACACAATGTCACAGCCTCTCACCTACAAAGCCTTGAGGCTGCACAGTCACCTGCACTGTCTGCCAGCAGAGGCTCTGCACGCTCCAATAACACTGGACTGGGCCACGGGGGATGGAAAGAGTTCAGACCTCTGGAGGAAACCATCCAGAAACACAAGGGGCCACTGTGTTACAGAGAGAAAGCGAGAACAAGCAGGGGAGGCTGCAAAAACAAGCACGAGCCTTTTCTCCTCAGGTACTTACAGAAAAATGTCAAAAATTCAGTCAGTCAGTCAGTTGGTCAGTCAGGCAGTTAATCACAGTGAGAAACAGAGACAGAGAGTTGGAGGGCAACAAGGAGCGAACTTAAAGGTGAGTCTTTTTTTCCTCAACCTCCCAGCAAGCCGACCTTACTTTGTTTCCTTTGGGCTAAACTCCCTTTATGTGTGTAGGAGTGCACATGTGCCCAAAGGTCTGTGGCTTGTTACCGTGTTACAGACTCTCCATCCAACAAAGAGACAGAGAGGAGCACAAGGAAAGAATGACAGCACAGACTATGAGAATGTAAAGAGGAGAGGAGGAAAAAAAGTTTAACCACAAGCCCTGAACCCTAAAGGATGAGACGGTGACACAGACAGACATATACTGTATATGTAGGGAGAGCAAGCGAGAAAGAGAACCCTCACACATCCCTGCGAGCCTAATTGAAACCAGACATGCTCATTGCTGCTGAAAAAGGAGGAGAGGCGAGAGGGGAAAAAGTTAAAGAGAAAATGACACTGTGTTTTTTCAGAGAGGGTCAAAGGGTGTGAACTCACGAAAACAAACATGAGCCAAAATTGTGTGTTTGTGTGTTCCTTATACCCACGAGAAATCGTTCCTCCTAATCTCTGGGGTCCAAATCATGAGAACAGCAACTAGAACCCTTGAAAAAAGGTCAGTGTCCCATGCATATATATATCTGAGTCCATGCTCCTGTGAGTGTGAGTGTGTGTGTGTGTTTGTAACAACCGGCCAGCTTTCAGCTGACGTTATGCAGGCATCAGTGTGTCCCCCCCCACCCACCCCCCGTTTCTTGGCTGCATCTGATCATGTTCTAAAACTGTGAAACTAGGAATCACTCAGCTCTATCATAAAAACGGGATTACCGCAGAGCCGAAATGTGTCAGGTTTATAAATTCCGGGCCAGATTTATTACATTTATTTTTACGTTACGTAATTTTCTGCAGCCTTTTCATACTTCTATTCTTCTCTAACAAAGATCTCGGGTGTCTCTCGAGCTGCTTCATCAGAATGAGGTAATTAAAAAACTGTCATGAGATGCTTCACAGAGCTCTCACACACACACATGCACACACACCAACACTAGTGTCTCTTCTCTCCTCACTAACCAGCTATGTTCTTCACTTTGTGTCGGTGCCAGACACATCTGCACCTAAACACTCGCACTTCAAGCATAACTCTCCCTCCTCTTACTACAAAGTCTCCCACTTATACTTAACTGCGGCGAGCTGAAACAGCAGAAACTTAAGTAAAAGGGAACTCTCGCACTTTGTAATCAGAGTAAACTTGCAAGTCAAGCTTTTTCTCCCACCCACCCCCCCACCCGTTTTTGCGGTGCAGGATTCCAGAGGGAAACCACACGTCGCTCTGCTCTGCTCTGCGCTGCATAAGACTGGAATTTTACTGAAACTTAGACAGTGGCATGTAAATCCATGCGCAGATGTACATATAGCTGTGTTCACACGCATATAGATACTCATGAGAAAAAAAACTTGCTAGTATAGATGCAGACTTTGCAGGATGGCTTCCTCTTTTGCAATCTGACCCTCAAATTTGGGAAATCTCTACACCGAAGCCTCCAAACCCAGATTAATTTCTAACAGGATAAAGACTTGGCCGTGTATTCAATGAACATGAGTCATTAGGTGGGCATGACTATCCGCACTCCTTACAGTACAAAGACGCTCCAAGTGGGTAAATTAACCCCCTCGCACTGGGAGAAGTGGTGCTCAGCTCTGTATGTTGAGCCTCACAGAGGAACTGAAACTCAAATCATAGCAGTGTGAGCACATTTTAAGTTATGGTGCATGGGACCACCAGCCGGTTACATAACAAAAGCAGCGAGGAAGCATCTAAAATTAGCAACTGAATGTTTGCTTTGCTGCAGAATTTATCTGCAATTTATCAGCGTCGGGGTGCAATAACCCTCCGTAAACTTGGCACAACTTCGGCAACTCCAGATTAGAGCATTGTAGTAGAGAAAGAAAGCTTACGTCAGGAAATTCTTGAATATTCAGCTGGAATAATACAACTTAAATGCAATGAATACAATAAGATAATGCTTGTGTGGAGTTTTTCAGAGTTCCATTCATATCTTTGTATGATTGCAGTGCTAGAGACATCCAAACTGCACATAATTTGATCAATGTCTGACACTGGACACGTGTTTTAATGTTGTGTTGCTGCTTAAACTTAAATGTAAATGACTTATAATGAAGCACTTGGTGAGTTCTCAACATTACACTATCAGTGCGTGCCTATAATGTGTGAGGAACAAAGGAAAAAGAAAAAAGAGGGATGTCACACTTCTTGTAAAACCTTCACAAAGGATTTAAAATGAAGTAGAAATAATCCTTACTGGTTTTTATTACACACTGTGCTACCTAATAACCATTTCAAATCAAGATTAAAATAATATTTTGGCTTTTCCAAGCCTTCAGGGTTTCACATTTTGTCACTAAAAACCAAACTGTGGTGCCAAACAATACTTGGCAAAAAAGAAAAGTCCTCTTGAATATTGTATCAGGAAGGATTGGGGATTTGCTGCTGCTTTGAGAGGAGAAATCTTTTGTAGATAGGCAGATCTGATGCTCTTTGGTACAATATGAAGGGTTCAGTCCTACCTGTGCAGGGAGAGAATCTGGCCCAGGCTTGTCCACTAGGACCTGCAGATCTCCGGTTGGTCCCGCGTCCCCGGCTCCTAATCCTGTCATGAGCGCTGCGTCGAAGCCAAGAAAATCTGCCTGGCTGCCTATAAACTTAGAGCCTGGAGTGAGGGACGAGCGACTGGCTGCTTCTCCAATCTCTTGCTCTCTTTCTCTCTCTGGCGGGCTGTGCTGAGTGATTGACTACTGCCTTATACAAGCTGCCTCTCTCTCCTTTGCTCTCACTCCTTTGCTTTTCACCCACTCAGCTGGATCGCCCTGAGAATGTGAGGAGTTAGAGAGTGAGAGTGAGTAAGGCTGATTCTCAAAGGGGCCACAAGTCTGTGTCTGGTTTAGTATTACACACACAAACACACACGTGTAGGACGGCTGCAAACCCTGCAATGGTCCCCCCTCTGTTAAACTAATGGACTTCCTCCAGGATCTGCTGCTAACTGGCCTATTAGACCGAAACAGAGAGGGAGAGATTGGGCGTCTGGGTGGCAAAACACTCACCCACCTGGTTGTGTGTGTGGTGTTATGCTCTGTACCCAGGAGATGTAAGTCTTATCAGGTTTGTTCCAAAACTGCCTCAGTCCACATCCAACATCTGCCTTTGATCGCCGCCTCAGAGGGTGATCTCTTCTTTGTTATTAGGCCCCGACTGATGTTGCCCTGCATGTAGCAGGCAACACTTTGGGTTTCACAAGGTTTTCTAAACAGTTTGCAACCCATCATCTGGACTGCATCACTTTACAGTAGTGCAAGAGGTCGAACCGACCACGAATACAGTGTTTTGATCTGTCCTGCTACTTTTTAGCCACGCAAGCAGCACTGTCCGCTTTGGTCTGAACTGAAATAATTAAGTAACTACCCAGGTAGCCAAAATGACCTGGTCCATAATCAGCCTGAACTCAGCATGCCGGATGAAAGTAGCCAGGTCGGGTCTGGTTGCCGGACTCTCAAATCAGCTGGCCTAATTCCGGCTGCCAACACTGCCATCATCATTGGGCCGTTATCAGAAATTACCTGGCCCAGTATCGGCCCAAACTTGGCATGCAGGACGATATTAGCCGGGCACATCCGGTTGCCTGACACAGCTGAAACTCAGGATGAATGATGCCCCAGAACTGGGCCGAATCACCTAGCCCGACTCCCGCTGCCAACACTGCCATCACTGGGTATCAGATGAACTACCATGAAACTTCGTATGGGCATTTGTGGTTCCCAGAGGATGAATCTTAAAGACTTTGGTGACCCCCTGCTTTTTCTCTAGCACCACCATGAGGATGTCATTTTTTTTTTTATAGTGACTCTAGTGGCAGTTTTACCATGTTCCTGATTCCCAAGCCATTTATTCGGCAAAATTTCTCAGTTCAGTCAGAAACACTTTGTCAAAGAAAACTTTATTTCCATTTGCAGTATTATATTTGGCGGTATGGCTCTGTTCTGGGGCCCCTCTGCCTTTCCTCAGGCCTACGCAGCAAGCTTAAGGCTGAGAGAGCACACCTCTCTGCCCTTCCACACGCCTGTGTGGAAAGCCTTAAGGCAGAGAGAGCACACCTCTCTGCCCTTCCATGTGCAAATTAGGAAAACCTGACAGGTTAGAGCAGTTTAAATAGGGCGTCCTGAATGAGATTCGCCAATTGGTTGCATAGAAAGGAATCATGTGATCTATCAGCTGACTCCCTTCCATCAATCAGCTACTCCATCGGTTGATTGGCTGTTTGAGATCAGCTGATGTAGCTGGATGTGAGCTGAGCTTGACATTGTGTCCTGCCTGAACTAACACTATGCTCAATTTTTGGCACACATTCCATTTATGAATACAAATACGAACACTTTATTGTCCACTTTATTTACATTTTCCTTTGGTTTCACCATAACACATGCCATAAGACATACATAAAAATGTGCATTGGCAACAAACATTCATAAAAAATGCCACAAGTCACATAATATACACAACATACAAGTGTTGATGAAATGAAATCAACCTACAGCGCAAAATGCTGCAACAATTAAATGCAGTACAAAGGTTGGACCAAGTCAGTGTTTTGCAAGTCACAAGTAAGTCTTAAGTCTTTGCACTCAAGTCCCGAGTCAATCACAAGTCGAGACAAGCAAGTTTTGAGTCAAGTCACAAGTCAAGACTAAGAAGTCCTGAGTCAAGTCCCAAATCCTAAACTCTGAGTTTTGAATCCTAAACAAGTCATAATGCAGTCTACAACAAATAAATGTCATTTCAACAACACTAACCATGAATGCTTTTTAAAATTTGATCTGTTAAACAAGTAAAAACAAGTGCGGCTGAACCAAATCAATAAAAGAAGTTGCGCTGACACAGCACTGTCTTGTTGTATTATGTAAATATAATAGAAAGTAAATAGAGCACTTTGATGTTGTATACCATATTGCTGATTTGAACATACTTTTTAGTCTTTGGGCTTGAGGAAAGTTATCAAGTATTTGCAAGTCAAAAGGTTTCAGTACGAGTGAAGTCACGAGTCATTGGTGTCGAAGCTAAAGTTGTATCTTTTTTGATTTTTCAAGTGTGACTTGACTTGAAAAGTCTGACTTAAGTCAGAGTTTACACACTCTACCTTACAAATACTACAAAGTGTTTATTACTATTGACATTTTGAGACGTTACTATTGTTTCATTTGAAAGCCATTATTTAGCCAGGTGTTAGCTAACAGAGCTATAGTCTCTCAGTCTTGTTTAAAGGGACAGTCCACAAAAACAAAACAGCATATTTTTCCTCCTACCTATAGTGCTGTTTATCAGTCTAGATTGTTTTGTCAAGAGTTATTGGAGATATCAGCCATAGAGAAGGAGGAAGTGTGCATCTACTCATGAACAAAAGGCTTGCGCTTGTGACAGTGCGAGATGTAAATATTAATGGCGTCGTCCTTCTCTCCGCATGGTGTTTGGAGGGTGTAGTTCAGTAGAAAGAAAAACATTCCAACATGTAACTGCTCACAACAAGGTCTGTGGATTATCTTGAGTAACTAGGTCATGATTTCTGGAAAGAAACTTTGCTGTTGACTTTTTTCAGTTGTATTTTTTTGGCGCTTTGAGCAACTCAAGCTGAGTGCCTTCTAGTTCCATTATATTTAAGAGAAGGCAGTGAACTGTTCCATTGATCATGAAAACAGATCTTCCTGTAATCCTGCTGCATGACACAAGACATCAGATACAGATTTCTGTAAATCTCTGCCTGAATGGCTTTCTGTTATAAATCATGTCTGAGCTTCTGGTGTCCTTAAATTCTGTGTAATTGTTTTTTCACTGTCTGTATATTTACTTCTGAAGCAGTGAAGATTCCCACAGTGGCTGAACCCTCTCTACCACTTGTTGTTAACATGAACCAGTTGGCCTCCCTGACACAAAACAGCTCCCACACAAATAGTTTCATCTACTAGTAAGGGGCATTCTGTGTCATTTTGTGGAGCCAGAGGACAGTAATCCCAGTTAATCAACATACTGCTGCTCGCTCTGTCCTTCTCTTCTCCTCTCTTCCCTTCTTTTCTCTTCTCTGGATCAACACTGAGTCAAACAGCTCCATATTAGGACCACCACTCTGCACTGGCTTAAATAGATTGTTTACTGCCAAACACTTCAACAGCTTGAGGGCACTTACACCAGAACAACTGTTTTAAGTACGCAGGGAGGAGCTGGGATGGAAACCTGAGGCGCTTTTCTGCTAAGGCTATAAAACAGTCAACCTGTCTGTTTAGCAGCGGACAGCGGACGTACAGTAACCCCCCAACCTTAAACATGCTAGCACCTACTGTACACACACATGTGCAAAAGTACACATGCATACCAGAGCACTCTCTCAAGGGGCATAAACTAACATCCAAATAAGCTGCGAAATGCATTTTCTCTATCAAACCTAACCTCATGTGTGTATGCCTGAGTGTGTGTATGTTCATACCCAGGGATGAATGTAGTGTGCCAGGCCAGCTGTGGTGCCAGGGGGGAGACAAGGGATGGGCACCTTGTTAAAATGCTTCAGACACATTCTTCAAAGAGCCAGGTTGACTTTTGAACCCAATGCATCCTTTTCAGACATTTTTATAGCCTGTGTGTACTATATAAATGTCTAAATAAATCTCTGGTGAAAGCCCAATGCGTGAACATGTCTAATTTTGTCAAGAAAGGCAGTTTTAGGGCATGTTTATCCTTTGTTGTATCTTTAAAAAAACACTATCTGTGTGAGATAACATCAGAACCCAAAGCAAACAAAGCTTACAGAATCTGAAGTTTCAAGCCTCTACAGGTTGCAAATGAAGTTTTAATTAATGGAAACCAACGGCAACCTGGGAGGTAGGAAATCCATCTAAATGCCATTATAATTTATTTTAATTGTATACTTTGGAGACTGGTTGACAGTTATGTAACGTAAACATGAAAAACTGCCTTCTAATTAGGCTAAAGCTGCATTTCCTCAATTTACAGCCATCGCCACAGGGAAAACATGCTGTGAATGGTGGCTGCAGTGCTTTCCTGCCCCAAATCCTGCCGGAAAAAAATGCACTCGTCTTCACTGCTTGAGTCTCTAGTGTAAAGACCAAGTGTATAAATTTAAAGTCAGAAGTGACAGTGTTTCCAGATGTAGCAGACAGCTCATTTTATGACAGATAAGCTCTACAGATCCCACTGGAGGCTAATGGATGGATTACTGGACAGGCTTACCAGGCACAGGCTCAAGGGCTCAAAGTGTCAGGGGCCTCTCTGACCTTCACCTGCAAAGTGTCACTCATGGAGACATGTACTGACTTGGAAGAGACTCAAAATGGCCACAAAGAGACACAAAACGACTACATAGAGATACAAAAAGCTGCAAAGAGATACAGAGACTCACAAAGACTATGAAAAGGGGTAAAATAAGCACAAAATAGCCCCAAATCACCACAAAGAGACTTAAAATGCCTACAAAAAGATGTAAAGTAACTACAAAAAAGACAAAATATTATGACAGACACAAAACAACCAAAAAGGGACTTGAAATTGACCCTTAAAGAGACACAAAACAATGACAAAGAGATGCAAAACAACTACAAAGAGACATAACAACTACATTTTACAGAAAAATAACTGCAAAGAGAAGTAAAAAGCTGCAGAGATACAAAGAGACTCACAAAGACTATGAAAAGGAGTAAAATAACCACATGTGAACAAAAAAAGACCACAAAGAGATGAGAAGTACTACAAAGACACTTAAAATGCCTACAAAAAGATGTAAACTAACGACAAAGATATTTTAAAAATGAGACAGAGAGACAAAACAACTACAAAGAGATGCAAAAAGACTACAAAGAGATGCAAAACGCTGGAGAGAGATACAAAGAGACTCACAAGGACTACGAAAAGGGCAAAATGACCACATAGGGACACAAAATGACCACAAATAGACGTAAAGTACTACAAAGACACTTAAAATGCCTCCAAATAGATGTAAAGCAATGACAAAGAGACTAAATATTATGACAAAGAGACACAAAACAACCACAAAGAGACTTGAAATTGACCTTAAAGAGACACAAAACAATGACAAAGAGATGCAAAACAACTACAAAGAGACATAACAACTACATTTTACAGAAGAATAAGTACAAATAGATGCAAAAAGCTGCAAAGAGATACAAAGAGGCTCACAAAGACTATGAAAAGGAGTAAAATAACTACATATGAAAAAAAAAAGACCACAAAGAGATGAGAAGTACTACAAAGACACTTAAAATGCCTACAAAAAGATGTAAACTAACGACAGATATTTTAAAAAATGAGAAAGAGAGACAAAACAACCACAAAGAGATGCAAAAAGACTACAAAGAGATGCAAAAAGCTGCAAAGAGATACAAAGAGACTCACAAAGACTATGAAAAGGGGTAAAATAACCACATACGGACAAAAAAAGACCACAAAGAGATGAGAAGTACTACAAAGACACTTAAAATTCCTACAAAAAGATGTAAAGCAATGTCAAAGATATTTTAAAAAATGAGAAAGAGAGACAAAACAACTACAAAGAGATGCAAAAAGCTGGAGAGAGATACAAAGAGACTCAAAGGGACTACAAAAAGGGCAAAACAAACACTTAGGGGCACAAAATGACCACAAAGAGACATAAAGCACTACAAAGACACTTAAAATGCCAACAAATAGATGTAAAGCAATGACAAAGAGACTAAATATTATGACAAAGAGACACAAAACAACCACAAAGAGACTTGAAATTGACCCTTAAGAGACACAAAACAATGACAAAGAGATGCAAAACAACTACAAGAGACATAACCACATTTTACTCAAAATGCCTACAAAGAGAAGTAAACAACAACAAAAACACTCAAAATTACTGCAAAGAGATGTAAAGCAAGTATAGAGACTCAAAATGCCTAAAAAAAGATGTAAAGCAACTACATAAGACTCAAAATAACCACTGTAAACTACTACAAAGAGATGCAAAATGACTACTACAAGACACAAAACAACTAAAAAGAAACACAAAATAACTACTATGAGATGTAAACTAACTACATGAGACTCAAAATAACCACAGAGTGACACAAAATAAACACTAAGAGACACAAAACGGCTAATAAAGAGATGCAAAATGACCACTGAGGGATGTAAAGCAACTACATTAGACACAAAATAAACAGAGACAAACAGAGAACAGAACATTACAACTGCAAAGAGACACAAAAAAACAACAAGAGGAGGCTAAACAACTATAAATTCTGTGTGTCTTGAAGAGGCAGTGGGGCCTTCTGTGTGTCTTACTGTATACATTTTTTCGAAGTGAAAAGTTTGACAGCATGTTTAGCAAGCTAAAATTGGTAGCAAGCTAGTTGTGTAACATATAGAGGGCGTAAATAGTGGGTCATACGTCTTTTAACAAAATATTTCACAAAACTGGTTACATACCTGACCTGCTTATTATGGTCCTGTTTTTGTCTCTGTATTGCTCCATGTGTATATTCCACAAGATTGTACCACAAAAACACTCAAAATTAACTTTTCTGCCTTTTTTGCAGTGGCATTTTTATCCATTCGTAAAGAGATGCTTTTTTTTGTTATAGTCAAGGGCCATACTCCATATACGATATGGAAACATGGACACAAAATCTCAAGTGATGTCGCATGAGGGCGGCATGGTGGTGTGGTGGTTAGCACTCTTGCCTCACAGCAAGATTTCCTGGTTCGATCCTGGGTGCGGATTCTGCATGTTCTCCCCATGTCAGCGTGGGTTTTCTCCGGGTACTCCGGCTTCCTCCCACAGTCCAAAGACTTGCAGGTTAATTGGTGACTCTAAATTGTCCGTAGGTGTGAATGTGAGTGTGAATGGTTGTCTGTCTCTATGTGTCAGCCCTGTGATAGTCTGGCGACCTGTCCAGCCTCTCGTCCAGTGTCAGCTGGGATAGGCTCCAGCCCCTCGCGACCCTCAAGAGGATAAGTGGTTAGAAAATGGCTGGATGGATGTCACTTGAGTCAGCAGCCTTACCTCCAGCCTGCTCCTTATCTCTGCTTGAGGCTAACAGTTGGACGCTACATTAACATATGCAAATCTTCAACCAAAGCTTCAGCAAAAAGGTTGCATTGGTGGTTCTGTAGGCGCCAGGTTTTAACATGGACGAATGCACGTAATAAACAAAACCAGCTGATGTCTCTGGTTTTGCTGCATTTTCGTCTGTCCATTGAGTCCATGTCATGAGAGCGCATTGCTAAATCAATTGAGAACTCTTTTCTTTTCTGGGTGGAGATGAGAGGGTTTTTTTTATTTATTGTATCAGCTAAGGGACACCATTTGATCTGGGACTTACATGTTTTGTCAATTAACCTCTGTCGTATTTGCCTCTTTGTTTGAGAGAGAGAAACATGCAGACAGACGAGGAGAACAGTTCCCAGTCTGGGTCCCATGCTTCTCTACCTGGCCGCAATCCACGACAGACTGGAAACGCATTGGAACAACACATGTACACACAAACTCAGCCGTACGGATGCAACTATTTAGACAAACCAGATGACCCCATATCTCCATCTGCTGCGGCTATAAACTTTAATCCTATTTAATCAAAGCACCATAGGCTGAATCCCCCCTATTAAAGTCTGCAGCACTGATTGAGTCCACGCTCCGCAGGTAATTGCTCACTTCAAAGAAAACGAGCGTAAATCACTCCTCAGATGAGGAAATGTTTTTTTCCCTTTTTTATTTTCTCTCTTTTTCTTCTCACTATCATTTCCTCACTGTTTATCTGTCTTCTTGCTTTTGGTGATTTATTTGATTTGCGTAATTTCTTTCTCACATCCGTTGTTTTTCCCATTTTCTTCACTGCCCTAGATGCTATGAGAGATAATAAAAGTCTGGACTTAAAGTTTATGCTGAGTGTCATTTTATGCTGAATAATCACTTTGTATTACTAATACAAATCATCTTGCTATTATACATCAGCCTGAGGAGTACAGGCCATCTGGAATGTGTCTGTGGCTACACAAATAACGGATTCACAGGAACATGACAAAAGAAATTAACAAAATAACAATCAGTGAAATGTTTTTGTATCTGCAGGGTCAATTACATATCACATAATAAACTGTGTGTCAGCTACAATCTACCTCTATGGGAGTCACGTCAGATTAAAGGGTCATAACTACGGTAAACTGCAAAGACAAATGAAGGCTGGATGCAGTAAGAATAAATAGAAGGAGGCATTAAATACATCTAAATAGGTGTCAAAGAAGAGGATAACATAACATGTCCGCCTGCAGTTCATTGTGCTGTAATGACTAAAAAATGACTTTACTGTAACTGTGTGTTTAGAATAATGACTGTCATTAATCCAGGCTAACAGGAGGGTGGAAAGGGGGCCGTCTGGATACTTTTTTATCATCTGCTGCTGTCACAATTTGTGAGCCTGAGCACCACAACTGATAAATGAATCCCATCACACTGTAATGTAAGTCGTCGTTCTGTTGTGCAACAAACTGGAATTTTTGGTTTTATTTTGCCAGATAAATTAAAGGAACCACCAGACGCATGTGGAATGGGTCATTTAAAAATAACAAACCAAAAATTATAGTGATAAGATGCTGGCATGATTTCTCTGTACATTGGATAGTTCATCTGTACAAGATTATCCAATGAGCTTTACGGCAGTTAGGCAATTACTGCTGTCGGCAACTAAGCAATAAGCAGACATCAACACATGAGTGAAAGAGGTCATTTGTAGTGATGAACCCATACTGAATTATTACCCAACTCTGTAGTTCCCCTCAGCTCAACAAACACTTTAGCCTCTTCCAGCTCATTGTTTTGGTTTTACAGCCCACAGTTTACAGTAAGAGTTAGGCTTTGACTTAATGCTATGCTAATGCTAGTTGTTTAGCAAAAAAGTTTTGATAAAACCAACTCTAGAACCCGCCTGGAACCAAACGGCAGAAGGCCATAGTTATTAACTAGCTGTTGAATGTAGTAGAACAGTTAGCAGCTAAAGTGACAGATATTTCCTTAAAAGCCCAGACACACCAAACCCACATTAAAGACCTAATAGCGACCAAGGCCAATGCCTCACATTGCCTGCTTTCGATGAAAAAGTTGCACTTGAACACACCGCAAACACTACAGCCAACGATCAACTAGCACCTACGTTCTGCACCTACGTGAGAAAAGATAACTACAGTAGGAAGCCGTAGTCTGTATTTGTCATTCAAAAAGGGAAACATGAAGACCCACATGACATATTCAAAATCCTAGTTTACCAGTTTGTATGTTTATAACACAACCTGATGTTGAAAGAATGAGGGATATGTACCGTACACTAGTGAACAATAACACAAACCATTATGAACTGTTTCTGCTAAAGAGCTCAATATAAAAAAAATCTTACCTCATGTAAAAGATTTGTTTTGAACTCACGCCCTCTTGACTTTTTCCATTTTGTTTACTTTCCTCCCATCTGTTTCTCTTCCACCATTAACCACACACATTTCAGAATCTTTTAAAAATTTAAGAAATGATTCATCATGCTTACTGACATATTTATCTTGAGCAATTCATGGTGGAAGTCCCCAGTATCAGGGATGAAAACATTAAGTCCTCCAATTCGGGCATTCAAGTCTCCACAAATACAGAAAGCAGCCATTTCTGAGCATAAATAAACTTGGCTTATCAAGTTGGCTTCTCAAGCACTGAACTGAACTGCCAGTGCCACATCATAATGATTTCACTCACAGTAAGGCTCCACTGTGTCTTTCACTGCAGCAAACCCCAATTTGCTATGTACAGATATAATGGAGTCATGGCGTCCTTAGCAGAGAATGAAGTCACGCTACCTTTGTGGATGTTGTAATCCGAGCTTTTCTATGGTTTGTTGTGGCTCATTGCTGCTGCTTTACACTACACTCATATAGCAGAAGTGTAGTGCCCACACTCCTGTTCACCCATGGTTAACACTGTTAGCTCTGTCAGCACTGTTGCCATTGTTTAGCACTGTTGCAGGAGTTAGCACGGCCAGCTCCATGTTGAGAATGGTGTCCAGGCAGCTTGTATGCTCTGAATTTGACATTGAGACCCTTAAAAGATATATAAAAGTAGTGCTTGAAGCATTTTATAATCAACAGTGTGCCCTATTATGAATTTTTATATACAGTATATACAGTAGCTAATGTCTTTCCAGTGCCCTAAATACCCTCTGTCAGGTTGACACAACTTACAGTACTAAGCATGAGACTTGATTTTACTTTTTTTTTTTTTTGAGTGGAATGTGTAACTGGCTTAAAACTGTCAAGCCAACAGTTTTATCATCAAGCTCTTTCTTGCCCCTAATGGCCATATCCCATCTCAGAGTTATCACCGTTACAGCATAGCTCCTCTCCCTAATGTGATAAGATAACAAGACAGAGAATGGAGACGTTGTCTCCCTGTTCAGATGGATTCTCTCTCTGAGGATCCGAGGGGATAAAACTATGCCGAACAAGAACAAGCTCATATTAATTGCTACAACTTTGGGGAGTATTTGAGGTGGAGAGGATTAAATGCTTACTAACTCTCCCCTAGGAACTTCTCTACTGTTGCTGAACATTACCTACACTCAGTTTCACTCATCCTCCTTTTCTAAATTGACCTCCAGATGTTTACCACCAACCTGCCGATCGAAATCCAACCTGTGCAGACAACAGCTTAAATTAAACTCACATTAACCCTGGGGATGCATAGCTGTTGTCCCTATGGGGAGTGCAGAGTGAGGTCACCTAGACGAGTTATCCAGCACCGGAAATTTCCCCTGCCAAGCAAACATTAGTCCAAGGAAGCACCATGTTTTCAGAGGCTGGAAGAAAATAGAGGTGTATTCATGTTAAACTCATTTGCATAGAAGGTTTGGCTGCCTGCGGGACGTTGTAGTAAACTGTCAATTGGAGGAAGCTTTAACTTTAAGACGAACATAGAGTTTGCAACATGACAGAAACCATTTCAAGGACTAGGTGATTAGTTTGTGATTTATGACTGTCAGAAAAACAAACAAATTTTTATGACTCTTTTTGGCAAACATGACATCTAACAGTTAAGTTCTATGGTTTTTAACTGTGTTTTAAATACGTATAAACTGGAAAGAAAAGATGCTTTCTTTGGCTGCAGCTCGTCATTTAATATTCCACATAAAGAACAAGTGGATTTTTAATGAATCAGATTTTCTGAAAATAAATGGCTTTGTCTTTGAGCCATTTAGGCCAAGTCCTTAATTGCTTAAAGATGCTGAAGGAATGTCAGTGTTGTTGCTTAATGTGACTACAGCACTAAACAGTTTTAATTGGTAGAAATGTGGTGAAGTGTTGGATTCAAATGCTCTTTACACTCTGGTATCAATATAGAAAATATGGCTTACATGTGCAGGGAATCTTTTTCTATGCATGTTCTGCCCAAAAGAACAGAAAATAAATTGTGCGAATAAGATGCCTAGAAGATGGAACATTTCTAAGTAAACATTAAAGATGAAGAACTGCTGGACGAAAATGAAAAGATAAATTTTCCATAGAGATTTTTTTTGACAGCAGAAAAAGTCTGCAAGTTAAATCCAAGAAAAACACATTTGTACATCCTGTTCTGTGTTGCTACATTGTCCTTCTCTCCCTTATATCTTCCCTGTCAAAATAAAAGAATGTGTATTTGTTTACTCTACCAAAAATGACTCCATTAAGATAGTAGAAGTTTTTCAGCATATTTGTGTTCCCTTTTTACAAAGGCATATTGTCAGCAATGCTTACATGTAGAATTCACTATTGACTGTCAGTCAAATACTGAAGATACATTTGTTAGTCCTGCAGGGCTCTCACATGCTCATGAATTGCAAGTATAGTGTTTGTTTTGATTAGTTACATGTGCCAAATGTAAGGTGGGAGCACATGAGTGCAAGCTGCAAATGGCAGGTGAAGCTGTAAAGCTGTTTGATATTACTTTTGGATCAGTTCGGTCAATACAACTCCCCGTAATATAAAATGGGTACCAGTTCTGCTGATCCTACTGAAACCCGATTGCCAGACTAAATGTTGGCATTGTACGTTAAAACTTTACATTTCTTTACGTTTCATCAACATTTGGTTAACATGTGCTTAGACACAAAAATCACTTGGTTATGGTTAGGAAAAGATCAGGTTTCAGCTTAAAATACCTGGCTTTGGTGGGGCAATCCCAGCTGGAAACACAGCAATGTTTCAGCCACTTTATCTATAAAAACACAACCACTTTTCATGGCACCATCTCGGCAGGAAACACAGTGATGTCTTGGTAAAACAACTGCTTGACTGGTAAAAATCAACCACTTTTTGTGGCACTATCCCAGCAAGAAACGCAACAATGTCTTGGTCAAAACAACCTCATTATCTGTTAAAAACAACTACTTTTTGTGGCATTATCCCAGCAGGAAACTCAGTGATGTCTCAGTTTAAAGCAACTGCTTCAGTGGTAAAAAACAATCACTTGTCGTAGCACCAACCCAACAGGAAATACAGCGATGTTTTGATTAAAGAAACATCCAGTTTTGTTGTTGTTTGCTGGTCCTCATCAGTGGTCTGCAGTGGTTTGCAGCTTGGCAGGCGGATCATCTAGATGTAACACCATCCACCATCCCTTCTACATCGCATTAGAAATGTTTATATGTGTATGAAACGTACAAATGACTGGGCTGCCCGACGAAAATCAACACACCTCTCTTTAATGTGCAGTCTCAGCCATGTGTGAAATGACAGAGAGCTCAAATACACAAGTGGTGAAGAAAGTGCAAAAGACCTTAAGGTGTGTACTTCAAGTGTTTGCCTTATAAACAGCATCTGAAAGCTCTTTCCTACGCCTTTTCGACGCCAGAATCTCGGGGGCTACATCCGCCAATTTCTGTTACCTCCCAAAAAACCGACAATCTTACAACTTCATGCAGCAATTCCCCAGTTATGCGTAGGTGAGAAAGTATGCAAGATCTGAACTTTTCTTCTTTTGAGCTAGCTCATTTCAAGCATACTCCAGTCGATTGTTTGCCAGTTTCCGTGATTTGCACAGCTGTCAGAGGTTTACCTGGCTCCGTCCGTTAACTCAAACATTCTGGTTATTTCTGCAACTCTGCCCCAAAGACAGTGTGAGCTCTAATGTCCTATCACTCCATATAACTTTATAACACTGCTGCATGAGGAGCAAACCCACACGACAGCATCCTGGAAAGAGTGAAAGTAACATTTTGGCAGTTTGTTCGAAGCATAATTACTCTGACGGAGGAATCTTTACCCCCTCTGCTCAGCTGCAGTGGATGATGTGTTCTTTAGGCAGTGGAGTCTGTAATATCAGGGTGGATTGGTTTAAATTAGACCTGAAAAAAACTTTCCAATACCTCGAGATTTTTCATCCCACAACCCATACTGAGTCAATTTAGTGTTCTGCTAAATGTATCCAGAGCTACTTTTATTCCTGTACATGTATGTACTCGTCATTTACAGGCTAAATTTATGTGTTGCTAAGGTAATGTCCAAGGAGTTAAGCAAGATTTGGCTATCTCTAACTGTAGCCATGAGCTGCAGGCCACAGCATACTCATACACATGTGCTCTCTGGCTCTGAATTGTCTTACGTTTAAGTTGACATAGTTTCAAGCACCTGAAGGATCCTAAACTTGCTTCATCTCAAGTGCCAATAAATACTTCAGTGTGCTACATATCTGGTTCCAGTGTTCCCACCCTTTTTCTGATGGAATGGTCTTGATCATGACAGGAATCGGCCACGAAATGGAAATCTTCAACTTGGCCCCTCCAGAGAGTAAATTGAATTTCGCTAATGACAAAATATCAGTTGTGTCACAGCGGAGACCCAATAGAAGAAACCTTGTGACCCATTAAAGAGACAAAAACTTAAACCAGGTGTTTGAGCCGATGTGGTGCAACAGATGTGCAGTGAAGTCACTTTTGTTTGACAAGTGGAAAGTGACTGATATACAAATGTAAAATATTGAACTCTACATAAATGTTACATGCCAGAGAGAGAATAAACACAATCAATTGGGGTCTTGGTAACCAAAAAATGAGCTGAATTCTTGAGTAACATCAAATGTTATAAATTGTGAGAGTGGTATTTGTTTGGATAAGAAAAGTTACCTTGCAAAACAGAGATCCAAACCTAAGCCTCTTTATACGCCTTTCAATCTTAAACCCAATCAAAAACTACTGGCAGTATTCATTGGTGGGAAGCCAGTGAGGGATCATGTTTTTCTTCCTGCTACTGAATTTTTTGGGTACCTAGAGAACTGTAGCAGGATAACAAGGGCATAATGTAAACCTAAGTATTTCCTGACTTTTAGAAATCTTCAACCCAGGTTACAAAGACCAGTCTCCAACACATTTCAGTTGCTTGCTTAAGGGGCTGTACATATGCGGACGGAGAATTCTTTTCAATTCTTGAAATATGCTTCGCTGCCCCCACAATCCCCATTAGTACTGCTCTGTTTTGTCTGTATCCATGAGCTTTCAGAAAATGTCCACAAATATGGACCAAATGACAAAAGGCTCCATCTGTGTCTTTCACACCTGCCCTGCTTGGTTCGGTTTAATCGAACTCAATTTTGTTTGCCCCCTAAGTGTGGTTCATTTAGGCATGGTTTGAACACAGCAATCGCACTCGGGTGCACACCAAAACAACCGGACCGAGACCTTCTTGAAGACATGGTCTCAGTCCGGTTACAACCGATCTCTGGTGCTGGTTGCTTGTGGTGAGAACTTGCTCCGGCTTTGATCCAAACCAAGTGAAGTCACATTATGCAATATAGTCCACGATGAGCAGCGCTAAAATCAACCTGCGTAGTTGTCCCTCCATTGTCACATTAGAAAGTGTCACATTTATCTTGCAAGTGTACTCTTCTTCAATGTTTTGTTTACTTCCTGGATTTTTCCCACATGGAAGTTCTGACCAATCAAGAGCAGCTTTCTCACACAAGGCATTTGATCTGGTCCGCTTGTGAATGCTGCCGTGAGAATACAAACCAACTCTAGGCAATTATACAACTTTGTAACAAAATAAGTCCCTGATTCAGACCAAAACAAGACAACTCTAGGTCTGAAAGCACCTTAACATTGAGCATAAATAAGTCATAACTCTTCTCATACTAGACGCAAATCAATGAAAAGATAGCTAAATAAAATGACTAAACCATCTAAATAGACTCAAGGATCCAACATAAGAGCCTGGCAAGGAAGTTTACAAAAACAGCTAGAAACTCAAATACAGTATGTTATCGTCAATGTTTTTTCTTTGTAACAGTAAGAAGTCAGTTCTCTGCTAACAGAGATACCAAATGATGAATTCTTACTTTGCTCTTTTATGACCATGACTAAATAATCACTCCAGTGTAAAAGTATAATTCATCCTTCTTGATGTCAGCCAAGGCTCAATGACAAGACTGCTCTTCCTCTTGTTTCAAAGGAGACGGTCATGTTAGGACCAGCAATGTCCAAAATTGCATACCACAGCTGCTAATCTGTCCTTCCACATCACAAGACTTCTCAGATACCACTGTCATTGATTGGCAAATGGTGGAGGATGAAAAAAGAACAAACTCCAGTGATTATATGTTGGGCTCTGAACGCTGCCAAAACACAGGGGACATTCAGTACTGTGCCTGATCTCATCCTGTGTGGACACATAGAGGACTGGAGCTACTGCTGCTGCTTTGCTCATGTTAAGTGTCACAGTATAAGAGTGTTGACAAAAGCTGTCAGCAACGCAAATGATACACAAACCAGCTTGCTTGGTTTGGCCGACAGTTGTATGGTGTTCCTCAGGGTTCAATGCTGGGCCCGTGATTGTTTTGTGGTTTCAGTTTTAGTTTTTTAATCTTTGGGCTTTCACTTGGGAGCTAAAAGCTCATGAGACAGACCATTATGTCTTTACTGTGTGTTTTATGTGCTAGTGCATTTAGAAAACCTTATGCAGTGTGGCTGAACAGCTGTGCGACCTTGTTTTCATCCAGTTTTTTATTATTCAGAGCCCTTCAACAGGCCAATCATGCTTTTATTTTGGCAAGGCATGCCTAGTTCTCCTGGTTGTTTTTTCTTTACTTAGTGCCTATCTTTATTTCAGGCTCAATGTGAACTCATGCTGCTCTTCTCTGGTTGTCCGTGGGATTTTTAATTGAATTCAAGATTTCATCACACGCATTTAGAACTAATATACTCCTAGTTAATATATTAAATTTTGTCATAGACTTTCTTGTTTACTACAGAAAGGTTGTCATTGTCCTTGCGTTTTAGCTGTGGAAAGAATTTTATTTTGAAAAGTACTTTCTACTGGCTGCCACGTCAAAGTAATATAATAGGAGCCTTGCTACCTACTTTTACTATTAAACTGACTATTACCAGCACTTTAACATTATATTTTTACTCCACTCAAACCACTATCTGCTTTGGTTTTGACCCATTTTCCAACCCCAGCCTCTTCTCAAAGCCATGCTGCTCGCTCAAGCTTTGATACATCTCTTTTGCCTCAACAAGCTGGTTATGATTCATCTGTGCTGACTACTGCTGGGCTGAAATTACAGGACACATAAAATCAGAACGACCAGGTGTCACTGTAATCACAAATCATGTACAAACACAACGCAAGAACTGCCCTGCTAATAACAGACAAACTCAAATCTCTCTCTATTTATCTGGCTAATATTTTGCAGTGTGTCATTGCCCTGGGGAGCAAAGTGATTTATTGTTGACATTATCTCACATGTCATGCTTATATTTTCCAGACATCAGTGGACCTGTGTTTAGCGCACATCCAAAAATACAAACTAAGCTTCTGGAAAAAAGCAGTCATAATCATTTGCAAATGTGACAAGCTTGTATGTGCTGTCACAATCATAACAAACATTATTGTTTTTGGAGGAAAAACTGCGTTTGATATTTTGCAAAAATGGGTAAAGCCTGTTCATTGAAAATTAAGCATGATTAATATTGGAAAATGTTTCTAAGGAATCTTGTGCAGTGCACAGTGAGGGCAATAAATTCATGTGATGATTTTTACATAATTAGTATTTGTCATTTTAGGATTTAAGTCTTGTCTTTACAAAAGTGCGACACTAAAACCATGGAACAATATTTAGCTTTGACATGATAAAGTGTTAAATTGAGCTCAACTTTCCCAAAGAATACAGGCTGTTTACACAGCTGTGTCAGATGTAAGAGGTAATGGATGACTAGCTGTAAAATTATAATTTATGCAGCTGCAACCTCAGATCTTGTTATAAGAAGAAATTTAATGAAGTGTATTTTCAGCTTGCAGAGGAGGGGGTTGTTTGAGGATTACATCTATGTTGGGGAAGAAAGTTTTACTTAAGGAGGCCAAGGGACAACATCAGATCAGAGATCAATGTCTTGCTGTAGAATACTTCAACAAAGTTAATATGATACACATTACACAGCATGAAAATGCCCAATACTGACAAACTGTCATGCCCCTCTGCGTCTTAAAGCGACCCACAGGCCACCCTTTAGCGTATCTATCTGACGCACAGCTGAAACAGATTTTAAAACATGGTCAATGTTGTGAAACAGTTAGGTTTAAGCAACAAAAACTTGGTTAGGTGTAGAAAAAATATCAGGTTTGGGGTTACAATCAGTATGTTTTGTGAAGTACAGTCAAGTAAAGGGGCCACATGACTAACCTACCTGGTCCCACTCCAAAGTCGTTGAAATACAGCTCTTAGGCAGTGACTTGCAGTGCCAGACACTGACGAAAAAAGCCGTTCTGTAATGTTGGCATGATTCGCGGCTGGTCGCCATTATAGTTTAATGGCACTTGGCGGCGCCAGGGGGAAACATGCTAGGACAACATCCAGCAAACACTGACTTTTACCGAAGAGAGGGGTGTTTGCGCCCTGTAAGATTATAAAGCCAATCCCTGCTCCGAAACCCAACCAGGTGTTTTTGTTGCCTAAACCCAACCACGTGCATTAATTGTTGAAGGAACAAAAACGTCTATTACAGTGTTGTACTGACATAGCGCTTTTATTTCAAAAGAGAATGTATGTAAACAGTGAATTTCCTGTGAAAACGGAAGTGTATTTTGAAAGAAGACAATGCATGTAACAGGCAGAACTTGACACGGCATTCCAGAATGTCAACAACCAACACACCCAGGGTACCTTTCACGTTGTATCTGTATGTGGAAAGTCCATAGCCTAACGTCAATGTGTGACCAAGGTCAGGGTGAGAATGAGTTGGAGTGACATCAGTGCGCAACAACTGTACACAAAGTGCTTAACATGATGTTAAAAAAGTACTGCCTTTTGGTTTCACAAGGGACACAACCATGGCCTTCTGGATGAAAGTCTAGTTTTGTTTGACACATCTGCTTCCCCTCCGTCCCAACCTATGTGGACTTTCTCACACTTTATGCTTCATCAGTTGCTTTAAGGGTCAAGTACTGCCGCAGATGGATTTAGACTGGATTTAGTTGACAGCCCCGTGAGTCCCATAAAGACGCTAAAGAGGGTTGTGATAAAGCAGCGATATTTGACACCCTGGGAATGACATCGGATTGGTTGTGGTAATTTCACTTGATGCTAGGTGTCATATCATCTATTTAATAGCAGAATGTGTATTCTCATTTCAAACAAATGGAGGCCTTATTTCACTTCTTCTACTTTTGACTCTTATCACAACAGGAAGTCCTTCTTTATACGACACGAATACCCATACATCTCAGAATGTATGAAGCGTACGTGGCATGTTAGCAGAGCAGTAGCTACAGCCCTCCATGTCTACACAGGATGCGTTCAGGCACAGTGTTAAGTGTCGGCCACTCACAACTAAAAAAGACACGTCTGAAACACTTTCTGTGAATACACACAAACCAGTTAAGCAGATGTTAAAGAAACATCTGTTTAACTGCATGTTTCTTAATTTGGACATTTTATAGAGAGCCTAACTTTCACTCCAAAGCTACAATCTGTGATTTAAAAGGACGACAGCACCATAAACCTCAGCCGCTAATAGGAGCAGTGGTGTGTCACAGTGCTCTGATGCCATGCCACTCTGCGGTTTAATAATGTCGCCAGCTGTTTATAGCAGCTGTCACATAGTAGTGCATAAACACACACGCTCAGAAACTCAGGCCGTCTTCTTTTGGTAATGACAACAAAATACCATTTATAGTTTTAGTCGTCTACTCATACCTCAACAAAACTTTAGTTAGAATCACTATTTAAAACCACTGACAGTGATCACTGAAAATATTTTCCATTGAATGTAATCATCCGTTATTAATGTTCCATTTGGCAAGTGGGTACTTAACGCTCACACATCATTCATCACTGCGCTAAATACAGTTTTATTTTTGAATGCACAGCTTCTTGCAACAACTAAATAATGACTGTGTTTTCAAACTGTGACAACATGAGTAAGTAGACTGATCATATTTTCTCTGAGCTTGTCTGTCTGAAGCCAAACTGGATGCTTCAGCTCATTCCATTGAAGACATAAAATATTACAGCTGAAGATCCTCCTCTACTCTGCAGTCCTCGTCTCACTTTTGCTTTTCAAACCTACCAAATCCTCCTTATTCGACCCACATCCCTTCTCCCCACCTGTGCCAAGCCTTCTCCTACTCCTTTACCCAATCTGAATTTTCCACTTGCACAGCCCATAATACATAGGTTCTACTTAAATCCCCTTTCCTTTATCCTTTTTGTCAGTCTCATCCTTTTTGTGAGCTTCTGTCTTGCCCTCTGTGTCCTCCTTTTCTTTCTCTGCTGCACTTTGCCTCCTACTTTCCTTCTCACCCTTCAGAATCTCTTCCACATTTTATGCTCCACCTTTTTCTTCTGTTTTTCTTATCTCTCCTCAGGCGATGAGCTAGCTGGAGGATAATCAATTTCAGACATCCAGGTTTATAACCCTGTTACTCTGACATCCAGGCTTGTTGCTAAATAAACCCGCTGTTCGCCCTACACACCTGATAGTGAAAGGAGCTCCATAACCTTAACCATGTGGTTATTATTCTGACAGTGATGACAAAGCTCATCTAACCTAGTTTAACACAAACCATGATCTTCCCCCAAGATGACCTGAACCCTAACCCTAATGTGCAAAGTACCCTGGGTGTGTTGGTTGTTGACGTTCTGGGACGCCGTGTCAAGTTCTGCCTGTTACATGCATCGTCTTCTTTCAAAATACACTTCTGTTTTCACATGAAATGTGTTGTTTACATACAGTCTCTTTCAAAATTAACGCACTACATTGGTGTACGTGGTTGGGTTTAGGAAAAAAACGAACAGGGTTTGGCTTTATAATCGTATAGAACATGAACACAGCTTTTCCTACTAGGACTCTCGTCACCTTAACTTTCATCCCTGTTTCGCCACGGTTCCCCCAGACGCAGCCAAGTGCCATCCAAGTATAACAGCGACCAGCCGCACATCGTGCCGACGTTAAAGGATGGCCTTTGCGTCAGTGTCTGACACCACAAGTCATTGCCCAAGAGTTGGATTTCAATGACTTTGGAGGTTGCTTTGAAAGGCACTGACAGATGATGTCATCCTGCTAAAAGGGTTGTCCAATAAGAAAACATAGATATGTTGTACTAGAAAGCAAACTATGTCTTTTGTTGTTTTAAGTAGAGGAATTCAAAATCGTAACACGAAATATCATGAAATTCTGAAAAATATATATGTGTAAAGGGCAGTACGGTGGTGTAGTGTCGCCTCACAGCAAGAGGGTTCCTGGTTCAATCCCAGGAGGGAGCCCTTCTGTGAGGAGTTTGCATGTTCTTCCCGTTTCAGCGTGGGTTTTCTTCGGGTACTCCGGCTTCCTCCCACAGTCCAAAGACATTGGGGTTTGGCTGTAGGTGTGAATGGTTGTCTGTATCTATGTGTCAGCCCTGTGATAGTCTGGCGACCTGTCCAGGGTGTACCCTGCCTCTCACCCAATGTCAGCTGGGATACTCTCCCCCGGGTAAGCAGTTACGAAAATGGATGGATATATGTGTAACCTAGGGCACCAGAACGTCTAGAAAAGGCCCAAATTTTAAAGCTTTCTCTCCTAGAACCTAAGTTTCTAGGAACTAATCTAGCGACTAATTACAAATGGCAAATGGGTTAAGAAGGAAACGTGTGCTAAGCTGCTTGCATTGCAAACCACAAATATGTGGCATTTGCACACTTCACACATCATATCAACATTTCTAATATGACTGACTTTGTCATTGGGAAGTGGAGCAGGTGATGAATGGTATGACACCTGGGCGATATGCCAGCCAAACTGCAGGCCACTGTCCAAGGACCAACAACCAACAAAACCAGTCGTGTTTTAGCGAGTCATTGCTGTGTTACAGTGGATTTTTAGCCGATAAACCTAGATGTTTTTTAGCAACCTGTAGCTCTTTTTCCAGCGGGGAAAGCACCAAGATATTCCTGCATTTCCTGCCAGGATAATAGCATGAAAAGCAGTTGCATTTTCCTTCACTTCCTTATCTTTTCTCTTATTTTTTTGTTAAGACTTAAGTGAATCTCCTCCTAACTGAAGGCCTTTTGGAGGTTTTCTGGAGTTCTACCCCAGATGTCACCTACTTCCTGCCGCAGATGACTTCAGTCTGCTGCCTCTGCTCCTCAGCCTCCACCGGATCTATATCGCTGACCTCCTTTTCCTCCCTGGGGAGCTTTTCTTTCATGCTCTGCTCTTCCAGCCACTTTATCTCAACATGGCGGACGTGTCAGACAGATACACAGACAGACAGACAGACAGACAGTGTCATGTGTGCAGATGTCTGTGTCTGGATTTTGTTGCATGCCATTTCAGCCAAGGCAACACGGTGGATCCTCGTGCGTAACTGTGCTGCACCTTTCCCCTGCGAGGCTGCAGCATGGAGCATAAAACATCTGTCCTGACAGCTGTAGACATAGGCAGTAGCTATAGACAGATAGTGGGAGCCAGGGGACGTAATTTAATGATTAAATAACACAGTTATTTGTGCAAGTATGATAGTTCATTGTAAGGATTTTATATTTTCTTTAAACAATTTCCACTGAAATTGAGATTAAATATCAGAGATCGGAGATTTGATAGTAGAGAAATGACAATAAAGTCCCTCACCTTGCTTTCTTTATAACCTTTTTTGAAAGCTGTTCCCCAAATAAGATCTCAGCTCTACTTCTTCCTTATCCTCCTCATCCTCCATCTTATCTCTCCTCTCCTTCCTTCCTTCTTTTTTCCTCTCCACCACCTCCCCTCCTTCCAGTTCCTTCTTTTCCACGTTCACACCTCGTACCTCAGGCACCACGCTCCTCCATCTTCCACTAATCTTTCCTTTTCTGCGTCACTTTTTCACTTCGGGAATAAAGTTCATCTCCTCTGAAGGAAGTGTGTGCGTATGTGTGTGTCAATATCTATCACTGTGTGTGAGCCTGGATCCAGCACACCTGCTCTTCTTCCACAGAAGTCCATCGAGAGAGCTTAACCAAACTTTGTCTCTGGTTTGATCAAATCTGCCAGCGTCTCGTAGGATTAAGAAGGCCAACTGAGCTATTGATACTAAACTGCGTGTCTTTTTCAGCCTCCCACAAATTCCCTTGAATCTCTTTCCTTTGTTTGCAAGTGCTCAGAAAAAACACACACCTTATTTCTGCTTTTCTGAGTAACTCTGTTCCTCCTCTCTAAATCTCCTTCCAGATATACTGTGTATAGTTTAGAGTTTGGACACATGCCTGCTCACACGTAAATAAATACACACAGTCATCTACGTCAGAAAGTCCCCTGATCTTTAAGTAATTCCATATCTCACTGTTTCATGTTGACTAAAAAGCGTCCTCTTTGTGCTGTTTTCAAATCTCGGTCCAAGGCCTTGTGATTTACGGTGAACTGTACGTTACACGTGTTGTGTATGAGTGTGTGTGTAGGTGCGTCAGAATGAAATACACTGGTGTTGTGTGTGTCCAAAGATGATTCACTGTGAAGGGTAAGCTCTCATTGGAACATCTGCTTTCCAGCACAGACAAGTTACAGTGTGATAATGATATGTATGTCTGTATGTGTGTGTGTTTGTGTGTGTGTGCTGTCGACCCTGAACAGGCGCCAGCTTCTTGACTGTCTGTTTTGTCTTTTAAGGAACATTTCGGTCTTTGTTTACAATCTCATGTTCATGTCTCGTGTTTTCTGTGCGTTATATTCTATGTTATGGCTCATGCACCTATGGGTCTGTGAACCTGGGGTCACCATTGCACTATTTTTTATTCAAACATGGCTGTCCAAAGGGTGTTTGTTAAGTCAACTTAGAATATTTTCAAATTTAGTCTTCAAGGTCTCCTGTTTTCTCAGGAAGTCCCGCTACACCAGTTTCACTGGAACTTCTCTTGAACTAAGTTGGAGGTGGAAAGCCAAAATGGCAGGATAACAGGAAAGAGATTTTCAGGTCAGAGAAAATTTACACTCCTTTTTACAGCACATTCATGCCCTAATATTTGTGGTCCAATCCAAGACACCACACGAGAGCAGCAGGGTTGGTCAAAGGTTGCATTGATGTCAACACAGGAGTTTCTATAGTATGTTTAATGATGGAAAGCAATAAAGAGAAACAGAGAGAGAAGCAGACCTAGACGACTGAAAAGAAAACTACAGATGGTCTTATGTTGTATGCATCATTTACTAAAAATATATATGGACTAAAAAAGAGCTCTAAGTAGACTGCTGATCTCTGCCAGGTGGTTACACTTTCGAGGATGAATGTATTTTAATAATAGTGGGGCGGCATATATAGCTTAATATATGCAGAAGACATCTGGATATCAGGGTTTCGCATATTGGCATTTTGATGACCATGGCAGCAAATCCAATATGGCCGCCACCTAAAAACCGCTTTGGCTATAACTTTTTAACCAGATGAGCTAAAAATGGAAGCTTGGTGTCTATTTTATGGTTTGTGATCGTGAAAAACGTATTGGAATTCTTATTTTTATGACTGAACGCATCTGGAGTCCTAATCTGCATATTTCAACGATGGCGGCTCTCATAGATAAGGTTTTTTTTTTTTTTTTAAACTCTTTTGGCAAATTTGGTGTCTGTTTCATATTTTTAGGCATTAGAAACACATTGGAATCCTCAGATTTATGATTTACTTCAAAATTATGTATTTTATTTATGCTCTCCAATTTGCATATCATCAATATGGCTGCCAATAAATTCATTTTTACACATGTGAAGTGTTTCCATGTTGTGATTCCACGTCCTAGAGTGATATTGAAAGCCCACTTTATCAACAATCAAGTTCATATGACGAATGAATCTTGGGTAACACTCCTCTAACCACCAGCACGCGTTCGCACACTCAGAAAGTCATTGCCGGCCAATCAGAACATGCCTACCCGAATACGTGCGGACCCCACAGTATTTAAGGAGGCAGATTCCCACGTCTACCTTCCTTCATCCTCTTCAGTGATTGGCAAAGGAGCGACAGGGCCTGTGTTAATAGAACAAGGGTTACACTATCGTAACCTCCGCTCTATCTCATACAAGCTCTACTGAACTCTGAGTACAGTGGGTGGAGTCCGATGAATGAACGCCCTGTCGCAACATAACATCAACCCAGCTTCACTGAACCTGACTGGCTAAAGGTTAGCCGCTGTAGCCCGCCTACTTCTTAATAACCTAGGCCACTGCAGCGGAGAAGTAGGGGGCCTCAGCCAACCCAGCTGAGTGGAGCTTTGGCCTAAATGGTTTTCAGATGATGGCCATATTGGATTTTGCTGCCATGGTCATCAGAATGCCAATCTGCAATGCCCTGATTTCAAGATGTCCCCTACATATATTAAGCTATATGTACCAAATTTGGTGTTTTTATCACAAACACAACCACAAGTCTTTGATCCATGTTGTTCATGATGGGATTTTTAATAGTGTTTACTTACTTACTCCCTTACAGACAAGATGACAGCAAAGATAACAAAATGGCAAACTAATTCATCTCATAACAGTCCTAACTTTAGTGCATGATAACCTGTCTGTGTCAGCTTCCCCTGCCACTGGTAACACACCACACCAGCACACCACACCATCATTCATTCATGTAAGCCAGGTAGCATGCTACTGATAGTTTGGTGGGTGCACACACTGAGCTACATTTAACATCTTAGTAAGTTTCCTGTGCTATATTTCCCCATAAAGTTTTACAGAAACACACACAAACACATTGTTATGGTTTTGGGTTAACTCTTTATTATTTAAAGATTGTATATCATGACTTTGTTTGTATCTAATTATGTTTCTCTTCTCTTACCACAGTGCTTCCTGGTGCTGGGCAGTGACAAAGGACCTGAGCATAGTTTCAGGCTGTCTTTTATAGTGCCTGAGTAACAGGTAGGGAGCATGCTCAGTCCATGTTACTGCACCATACCAATTGATGGGAGTGTTAAATGGGGTTGTAAATTCATTCCTAGCTTGGGTGTTATGTGAATGCTTTGGTGATTCCCTTAATGTGTGGTAAATAAATGTAAATAGACTTTGTAATGGTTTCTGTTATGGAAAATAACCTGTGTGGTTGAATTGATTACTAAATTGATTTCAATTAAAGATGGTATGGTCCAGTGGGAGGGGCATAGTCTTTAAATGGAGGGGATCTAAACTGCCTAGGCAGTCAAAGAAGGGTTGTGGTGCTGTGCAGAGGTAGTGGTGTTTCTGGTCAGTGGTTTGTAAATATTTTTCTGCTGCATTTTTTTTGCTTTATTATTTGCTCACATTTCCCTGGACTGTCTTTAAAGGGCAATAAAACAGTTCCTTTTTTGCATCAAATGGACTTTGTTTTGCTACCCTTTCTTACTTAGGTTAAACTACATCTTTTTCAGTCAGCCTTTTGACCTACTACCCTCACTCTAGGTCAGAGTGTGACACTGTCGGATATGGGACTAGTCTGCAGATGCTGCGGTTCAAAATGAAACCAAACTTTTCTATGAATGCAACAAAGGCAGAAATGTGGCCTGTAACAGATGGTAGGGCTTGTTGTTTTTCGCTGAGCTGATTTCCTGGAAAACATTCGGGCATTACCAGCTGGTTATAAGGAGTGAGTAATCAGCAGTCTACAGTGGTATAAAAGAGTCATTAAAACTGTTTTTTTAACAGTTATGAATCACTGCAACCACAAGAGGCCCTTGAGCATACAGTCATACATGTGCACACATAATATTAGGCTGATTGGTCCAGTAGTTTGTAAGATTACCTGTAGACAGACAGATACACACACATGCATATATAAGACCACATGCACAATCCTTTCCAGGCTTATGCCAGGCAGAGATGGCTGGTTTTGCAAAACAAGAGTTAGTTAAATGAGCAGCAGTAGTTGAATAAACCTCATAAGGAATGTGAGTCATATGCCCCCAGCTCAAGAGGCATTATAGACACTACCACTGTATTCAGTTTTATAAGGTTGCAACCCCAAAAGTCTGTGAGCTAACCCAATTCTATAAAGTCTATTATTTGGAAACACAGGCCAGGAAATGAAGAGAAAAGTCAATAAAGGTTCCTGTGAATGAAAAGTTGGACTCTTGTCTTTTTACAGAGGATCTGCGCTATTAAGAAAAACAGCTTTACACAGATCACAAAGATGTGTCTCAAGGACCCAGTCTCAAGAGTTAGTGATTGAAGCTGTGTTTTAATCAAAAGTCTTGCTATGTTTGATTGTTTGTGAACACACAGAAACACACATACACATGCACATCGTAAAGTTTTATAACCTCTGGATGTCTGGGTCACAGAGAACAATATTTAGCTGCATAATCTGCTACATCTGCTACAGTAAAGCAGTGAAACGGGAATATTATTCATGGAAACACCATGCAGAGAGCTGCTGCTGCTCTCCGTCCTGTGAGGTGGTGTGTAGTGGCGGGGAGTGAGGCGGAGGACACAATGCTCTAGCTAACATTAGCTTCATAAACAGTGAACTTAAGCCACAGCTGTGAACCTTTGGCCCTGGTTAGCAGAAGGCTAAACTATTAGCAACAGTTTCTCTTCACCTCTAAAACACTTTGCAGATGTTGATACGTGTTTAATTTTGTTTATTGTCAGACTCTCTGTCAGACTTTCATTTTGATAAGTCCATCTCTCTTTTATGGGTTGCAGAAGTCTGGTGTTCTTCCGACCACTTGAATTACAATATCCTCAAAGTTTATTATGGAATTTTTGATGATGCCAAAATGACACTGCCTCACCCAGCTTTCAGCAGAGCAAAGTTTCACACAAAGTATTTTGCCAAAACTGAGTTCATGTATAAGAGACACTCTGTATATTTTAATATAAAATAATTACAGTACATACACCGGCTTCTACACTGCCTGTTATTTGTTATACTGACTGTATATTAGAAGGGAATATTCCGAATCCTCTCAAGCAAACCTTTACAGAGCCAGACATGCTTGTATTTTGTGTGTGCATGCATGCGTAGTGAATCGCACAGACATTTCACACGTGCTCAAACACTGGCTGACATCCCGCACAGCTAATTGCGGGTTCAGAGGTCACAGAGAGAGCCTGTGGCCGACCCCGGAGCTGCATATCTTCATCATGATCTCAGCATCTGTTCATCTTCACTCAGCCTTACTCACCAACGGAGCCCATGTGTTAACTTGTTGACTGGCTGACAAGATGACTGCTTCATTAGCAGCATTTAAGGAACATTTTTCATGTGATTTTCCATTTTACTTTTAACTCTTGCTGGTTGAAGTCATCTGGTCTAGTGGCAGATCTGTGCCCCTGTTTTGTTTTTCTTCACTTGATTTCACTATGGAGAGGTTTTAAGACCTCTTTAAAATGACCGCTAAATATTGGAGTCTGGAGGTTTGAGAATGCATGTAGCTGTGTGAGGACCGGGTCGCTGTGGGGGGTCGGTTTCTGAGGTCAAAACTGTAATGGTTTTACTGAGACCCTGCAGACAGAGACGCAGTGAGTCATGACCCCTTTCAGCAAACCCGATTACTGCATTCTTGCTTGAGTGGTCTCTGAACAGACATATGTAGGCACACACGAATCTCTAATGTTTGTTGTTCTCTTATGTATGTAAATAGGGACAGTTTTCAAAAGAGCCAGATTCAGTTTTTATGAATTTGGCATTTAAAGGAGCCTAATTGTCCTTTGAAGGTCAGATGTTTGCATCATTGTAGTTGCATGTACCCTCCCTCCCCCTCAGTCTGAGCTCTCTACTCTGTAATTTTGGTTTTGGGGTGTAGGCTTCTTCCTGAGGACTAAACAGAAAACTCTCCGTACTACATAGAAACAGTTTTAGTCTGATTCACCACAGAGAGGAAAAAAACACAAAATCAGTTGTGGATATGGCATAAAATGCAATAAAAGTGAACTTTGCATTCTTCAAGAGGGCACTCGCATCCATGGAAAATTATAGGCTGTCTCTGTGGTTAGTACATTTAGTAAAATAGAAAATGAAACAAAGGAAAGTAGTAGTTTAGGGTTTGGATGTGAAATCACTGCAGCCTGAGCGCTAGAGTTGTTGGTTGAAATTTAGTCGGGAAAGTGAAAGAGCCGGTGAAAAAAAGTTAATTGCACGCTTTTACGCTGGTCACTTGACATATGTGTTTGTTTGATTATGTTTGTTTTGGTTTTCAGACCCACAAATTTGCTGTTTTGGTTTAGTCTCATGGCTCTTATCAACGTCATTGCAGGCAAACGCTAGCCTGGGAACTGAACGGATCTGGGAGCTCATGTTTATTTGCTCTGGCAGATCCATCTGGTACCCAATGACAACCATTTATCTAACATGGGGCGTGTTTTAGACAATGAACGACAACTTGCAGAGCCCACGTGCTTTCCACAACATGCGTGATGACACTATTTTTGGTTAATGTACCCTTCCACCAGGGATACTACGGCAAGCATAAGCCTAGCTTAGTAAAATTAGTAAAAATTTATCAAAAACAACCAAGATGGCTGAAGCCAATGCCTCCAGGACTTCCACCATACGTTGACGATCTACCCTCTATCGCGTCCTCACTTCCAGACCTGTAGAAACTGCTAAGTTAGCGTTAGCATTAGCAGTTAAGGTTAGGGTTCCATCTCATAAAGGTGAATTCTGTCTTCATATATAATGAATAAAGTATATGAATACGGTGAATTATTGCTACATTTGGCCTTATATTTATTCAATACAATGTCGTGTTGTAGCAGGACTCAAATAACCTTCGCATTGGTGGGTTTGTCTTGTGCTGGTGGTGAGCGAGGTTTGCAGATGCGGGTTGTGTAAGCTCCAAACAGAATGTGGTGGCAGCTATCAAAATATTTTCTGTTTCTGATAGCAAAAATGACAACACTCTTTTCCAGACATATTGATGCTACGCCATCACAGCTCATCTCTTCACGCTGCAGTCTGTTTACATATGTCCGTCGCTCAGCTCTCAGATGTTCCAGTGCCAACAAGTCCTTCAACCCATTTTACCACATGGCCTCAAATACGATCTACTGGAGGGTTTCCTAAATTAGCGCCCCCACTGTTTAATGACAGAATTAGCTCGTATATGATCGTTAATGGTCACAGTTTTCAACGTGTCACTCCTTACTTCCTCCTTTGCTTCTGTCATAACTACTACTGCCACTAGAGGTCGCCGCCTATCAGTTAACATAAATATGAGTTGTAATTGCTGCTTGTATGAACAACCTATGTGTTTGTAGGTCTATCTAATGGTGTCAAGAAGCATTTGATTTACGGCCATTGACAACGCCCCATGGAACTGAAAAAGAACTGAGAAGCATTTGTAATTCAATCAGACGATGTCAGGCTAGGAAACTACAAAAAAAAAATGCCTACTTACACGACTTGCCCAGGAACAAATAGCAAACACACAAAGTTAGTGACTAGATGGACAAATAACTGGAGTAGCTGACTAGTAAGATATTTTTGTCAGGAGCTGGTGGAGACCAAAACAGTGATAAAACAAAGAGTGAATATTGAAACTGATTTGTCTTGTGGCCAAAAACACAACTCCAAATGAATGCTTATGTTGCTTCTTGTCTGCTAAAGGTGTAAACAGGCAGGGATTTTCAACATTTGCTAACAAATTTGCTGTATGATAATATGATGACTGTTTTGTTCTGCTGCCCCCTCAGTGGCCAAAAATCACCTACTGCAGCTTTAATTGTTTTAAAGTCAGTCCTTGATGTTATTGGTCCAGTAAAAATCAAAGGTCTATTTAATGTTGCTCTAGTGAAAAACCTCATAACATACCATGTGATTTCATTTAATAAGAGCTATCACTGTGTGGCTACTGTGTGGAATACACATAGAAACATAATACTGAGCACTAGTTTTCCAGTAAGAAACATCAGACGACATGGGTTTTTAATATCAGCTTAATATAGCCGCTCCAGGAATATGAAATGTCTGTTTTTCTCTCAGAGGTTTTGCTGTTATCATTTATGAGTGGTGACAAGTTACCAGATATGTGGTGTGTGTGTGCAAGTAAAAGAGATGACAGAATGATTCATGATGAGAAAACAAGACGTTCAAACACACAGAAAACACAGCAAAAGAGAAAAAAGTAAGATAAAAACATAAGAAACAGAGATAATATACAGTTAACTGACCAAATTAGAAGGACGGACAGAAACAGAGAAAGTAGGATATGATTTGATTCATAGATGTTCCATAGACGTTACCATCTTAACCAGGGAGGGTGGCGTTTCCAAGGAAGTGGCTGTCTGTGGACTGTGGTTGGGATGAAAGGGAAGGAAGCCAGGCGGCCCTGGAGGATTCCTCCCAGAGTCTGTGGGGAACACACACACATTAACACACACTCGTACTCACAAAGTGAGACGTATGTAAATGAGAGGCTATCCTCTAGATCTGGCGAACAGATGAAGTTAATTGCTTCCATCCTTCTCAACAGACTCACAAAAAAAATTAACTTACACTACACAGACACACAGAACAGAACCTTTCTTTCTTTCTTTCTTTCTTTCTTCCTCTCTGTATTTCTCAGACATTCCATTGTTACCCATTAAAGGGGTTAATACCCTCAAGGATGGGTCAGCTACAGATGTTTGAGCGTGATTAAATCTCCTCTGACGTGATGTAACATGCATGCATGTCCGTGTTTTCCAGTAACTTGTTTTTTGTATTGTGCTTTCCTTTATTTCTTAGTTCAAAGATGCACGAAAAGAATCATGCATGTGTTCCCTTTTTACTGCATCGCACATTATAAACAGTGCTGGAATCAAACTACATTAAATCTGTTTACTCAACTATTATGGTATACTCTGCTTCAATCTGAGGGTGCTGTTTTATATTTTATTGGAACAGTCAATGTTGGATGTCTTTTAACTTTCTATTATTGTTTTTATGAACTCTAAACAAAATTGGTGCTAAATAGTACCCAAAAGCAGGTCTTTGACTCATCGTCATCAGGAAACTTGTTCTGATGCCATATGGCAATGGGAATTTTCAATTGAAAATATGAATGATTACAAATAATTTCCTACAAAATGTTAGCTTAAACATTTAGAATCCTGTGCTAAATGCTTAGCATGTTACATCATGTTAAGTAACCTTTTCAAAAGCCACTCCTTTAATGTGTTATCCTCTGAAAATTTGTGGTGTTTTTATTCTTTCCCCAGTAAAGAGACTCTGAAGAACAATAAAGGGGCATAACATTGTAATGTCCACACCGAGAAAAAATAATTTCCGTAGGGCAATGATTACATTTTTTTTTGTTTGTTTTTTGTTTGACAGACCCCGTAGTTTTTTTAATAAAGGCCTCTACGAAACAGTTTAGATGTCACTTAGTGGTATTAAAAAAACAAAAGGAAATAAATCAGAATTACAAACTGTGTACTGTTATAATGCGTGTAATATGTTAGAATACCAATATATATATTAATTTGTTACCACAAATATGCTAGTATTATCAGTATAAGTATTTTTTTCACGTATTTATTCTAGATATTTACTGTAAGAGTGTCCTGAAATCATACTAATATACTAATATATTTTTTTTTCATCATATACATAATGGAATGACATAAAATATATTGTATTAACAACAGTTAATATTCATCCTTTCTTTATTTTGTAAAAACTGGGAATGTATTATCTTAGCATAAAACAACAACTGTTTGGGTTGAGCATGGCATTTATTTCATAGCAACGAATGATAAGAAGTTTTTTTACTTACATTAGCTAAGCTTTATTATCTTGACTATAAAAGGACGAATAAACCGCTTGATAGAGCATGTTTTTAAAACATTATTTGACCCTTATAAGAAGTCACATCAGTCTGTTCAGTAAGATCTCTATGACACATTGAATAATATGGCTACTTTTGAAAATCCCATCACACAGCGTGCTTATGTCTCTTTTTTCTTGTCCTTAACTTCCTGTAGGAGGCGAACCCAAAAGGCTTACAATTTCAAGACAGTGACATCTAGTGGAATTTTTTAGCATAACATACATAACCCAAATGGTATAGATAGCTCAATCAGGTTAAGTTATGTCTAACGCATTTTTCATTTAGATAAAATGAGTCGAAATGTGCTCTACCAAATGGGTTGAGCAGAACGTTAAAGGGTAACAGGTTCTCTACTGGTTATTCAACTTAGTTTAGTTTACTGGAGAAACAGCAGGTAGAGAACCTAACCTCGCACCTAAAGTAGCATCTCAACCCATCCCTAAGAACCAATGAGAAAAATAACATTTTTGTATAGCTTGGGTCATTTATCTTAGTCGATAAACATCGTTTTCTTCCATGACTCCCAAAATTGTTATGTGCAAGAGATAAAGTGAGACTTTCACTGTTTTTAAAAACATTCCTACTTCATTAGAATGTGAAACTATAAATAGAAAGGATGACATGCAATGAATGCCAAATATCATCTTCAGCATTTACAGTAGCCAATCAGCAGTAACCTGGCGCAATGCTATGTTTGAAGGTATGGAAAACTTGCTTCCAGGAAGTGAATCCTTTCTGTACAGGTAAAGATTGAAAAGAAAAAAAAAACAGTTTTAGTGCCACCTGGATTGACTTTAAGCCTAAACCAAACACAAAGATGTTTATGTAACTTGAGTGCATCTTCGTGAGAATCAAGTCAAAGTGACTCATCACTTGTGACAGATTGATTTGCGTTTGTTGCAGTGGTAAGACAACCTGACCGGGTCTGTTTACTTCAATTCATTTAAACTCTTGTGACCTCTGTGACCCTTCTCAGGTACTTCAATGTACCCCCAAAGTCCTTGACCATGAAATCCATACAGGTTTGTGCAGCCAGTAAAATACATACAGGACTCTCTATCCTTTCCTCAGTGGAAACAGGAAGGTAATTTTACTCTAATCCCTCTGGACATTTGTTGGGTGTCCTTGGATAAATTCCACCTCAGAGGTCCTGGAGGGTCACATACCTGGAATCAATTAACTTTCTGCAGCCCAAGCTTTACCACCAACTTTTCAGACTTCCAAGATACAAGCAGAGATTTATCTGACTGTAATTTAATCTATAAAAAGTTTGTTTCTCTTTTATTGTTAATAGTGTTTGCAGTCTGCTCTCTTTACCACTCATGGCTCTACTTTGCTTTTCTGGTCACAATCCAAAATCATCCATGTGAACAAAGACAGTGATTCAGAAAGTTCCAGTAAACTGTAATTAGACTGGGCATTTAAGGTGAAAAGCATTACCTTAAGTTGATTCAGCCTTTCATTTAGCGTGGAGCTAGACTTCCCAAATGATTTGTAATTATCTTTTAAAGATTGTTTTTTTCCATAGATTGTCTCCAGGAGTTGGGATTTATATAGACTGACTACAAATACAGTCATTGTTTCAAGTGTCAAACGTCAGGATAAACTTGAGTGGCTCAGATTTGTTTGGCAGCAGAGGCAGATTTTGGAGACACAATGGAAACCAGAACACAAAAAAGACACTTTGAAGACAATAAGAACCATCTACTACTGTAATGTGTATCTGTAAAATGGCCCTTACGCTGAAAGTGCGTAATAAAAACTAATTGTAAGCCTCCATTCCTACAAGGTTCAACCTATGCAAGTGTATATGCAGCAATTGGCAATTAGTTTCTTTTACTGGACACCAGCAGGTGAGCCACAGTTGCTTGTTACATGAGCGGCACTGCATGTACTTCCTTTAGAAGTGTATAATGAGGCCTGTGAGGACCAGGGTCCTGCTCTGTAAAATAACAAGAAACACCACATCAAAGGTAGAAAGAGGAGAAGAGGCCTTTTTAAATGGTTTGGTTCCCATATTAAGGCAATCATACTGACTAAGACTGACAACATGGAGAATATCAGCCTGTGACGACTTACCGCAAGAACAATTCGTTTCAATACAACTTTATCTGTATTCAAGGGTTCGACTGTATATACAACATCCAGAGCCACTACATGTGGCACATGTGGCATCTGAGAACAAAAAATTGGCACGTTGGCCACGCCTCCCCCTTTTGCATTCTCAGCAAGACGTTGTAAAACAGAGAAAGCAGTCACTGGAATCAAAATGAAATAGACAACAGAATAGTTACCCTTTTGTGAACACTGTCGGTACCCTTGGAAATTCAAGAGGATCTACATCTTTGCTATTATTTTGTTAGCTGGAATATTGATTTTATAGCTTGACTTGTTTTAGTAACATTAGTAACCTATTGTATTCAGCTTGGCAAGGAGCTATTTCGAAGACCTGCCGAGCAATCTTGGAGCTCATTGGCTATCATCTGACGACATTTCGGGTGATCCAGTGAGGCCAGCGGAGACGAAGACTTTCCCTTCCATACCCCAGTCATCTTGGCCAATCTCTATAAGCAGATATCTGCAAATATAAATGGAAATATAAGCTAACTCCTCATCAGCTGATAGCCAGCAGCTTCTGAGATTGCATTTCAGCCAATGTGTTCCACCTCTCCACACAGATGTCTTACGTGATTGGTCAATACCACTTGTTCCGCAAACGGAATGCAAACAGAAACCAAGAAACTTCCAGTACCAAAATCTTGCTTATGTATTTAGAATCTATTAAAAGAAATTCTCTGCCAAGTGACCCATATCCATGTAACATAAGTATTAGCTTTCTAGCTATCCCACTAACGTTAGCTACCCAAACATCAAGTAAAGCCCAGTTCAGACCAAAGATTCATGACGAGATGAGTTGAAACAGGCAACTTCTTGCAATGCACCATTCTGCAACATTTAATAACCTACCATAAACACATACAACCCATCATCTGACACCAGAACATTGTTGGGACGGAAATAGAGGGCTTGGCGGAGATGGAGCATCTGCCACAGCAAGCGAACACACCATCTGCAGTCATTTTAACTTGACCGGCGGTCTTCACTTCAAGCTGATTGGCTGTTGAAACAGGTGACGTGCTTTACCTTATATAACCAGCTGCTAGCTTTGACCAGCTGAGTTGCAGGAGACACCAGTTCACACCACTGCAACTTTTCTCTGCAACCTTCCAAAGCAGTTTTGTCTCACTGCAAATCTTTGGTCTGAATGGGGCTTAAAATATCAGTTAAATAACAATCATAGACTGTAGGTAGAATGGACATAGCGGCAGTGACTTTATCCATCGGGTTTGAAGCCTCAGATTTGGCATTTTTGCCCTTGCCATCTTGGTGGTTTGGAGCCAGAAGTGACCATATTTGGACAAGCAGGTGGAGCAGTAAAGGAGCCAGGGGTGAATAGGACTGAGAGCCATAGGACACTTGCCATAGTGAGACTGTCACTCAAAGCAGCCCTGTCCTTAATTACACATACTAACTGCTCTAATAAAATATAAATGGGTGAGCTGCATAAAATTTTACCTCCCATACAATTGTCATGAATGGTGAAAACCATTTTCTGTACCAGGCTGTAAACATGTTTATTTCTGTAATAAAGTTGCTTTTGGAGCCAGCCTCAATTTGCCATTCGAGGAACTCCCATGTTGGCTTCATTGTTCAGCCTCAGAGGTTGCCACTTGGTTACAGTAGTTGGTTGGTACCTTCTACTGTAGGTAGTCCGCTAGAAGGTTGAACACTTTGAACTGCTCTTAGCCATTTTGCTTTTACATTGCTGTGTGGGAGGTCCTTCTTTTAGTCTCTTTATGTACATGAGGAGGGCCAACAGTTTCAAACAGGAGGGACTCACATCCAGTAATATGCATGCGCAGCTGGCCCGGCTATCAAAACAAAGAGAAGACAGGAAGTGTTACTTCACTGTCTGCTCAGGACTCCATAACTCCACTTTATCTATTTATAGCAAAGAACTGTTGTAGAATCTTCAAACTACATCACAAATGTTCTTCTTGGCCCCATTGTCCGTTAAACCTTTTCCCTCCCGCTTTTTTTCTGCCATAAAATGCCGTAAAAGTTATATATTTTCTCAACTTCCTGAATGAGTAAAGGTATGAAAACACGATGCCAAATCTCAACAACGAAAGGCTTGAAATGTCTGAAGAATTTGCCCCTGCATAGCGCACACACATGTTCACACACACACACACACCATATTTAGACCAGGTGTTGCTCTTAATGTGATGAAAGGAATACCATCCTATAAAAAGGCAGTGAAGAAGTCTAGCTGGTTGTAAATTTAATTAACTTGCATGTTTCGTCAGCCAAACAAATCCATTTAAGGATCCAGTACATCCTGCACAGGAAATTGTGCCACATAATCCAGTGTTTTATAGTGCAAATGACAAATGTGTGTCTGTTTGATGTGATGTGACGCAAAACAATAGCCCTACCTTAATACAGCTATATTTCGTCTAAAGATCTGACATGACAGGGAGAAATGAGGCATGATATGATACAAACTGTCCCAACATGCTGCTATTTTTAGGATACTTGACGATGTTATCTGATGCCAAACAAAAGAATTTGATTAAATACAGTCAGAGAGATGTCATCACAATACAACACAGTGTACTGATTCATTGGGTTCACATCATTCATTGAGTTCAAAGCGCCAAGTTATTGATGATTTAAACACGCTTCAAAGATCAGGATTTGTTCCAAATGAGTCGAGATAATCTTTATAAAATGTGCACAGCTGTTGCTGGCTCACACATACAGCTTTAGTTCTTAGGCGCAAGATACTGAAAACAGGCATGGCTCTCCAGTACATATGGTTTTTTTGTTTGGGAGAATAATGGACAGTGGTGGGGATTCCAAGCTGTAGGGGGTCTTACGGATCTGGGCCTCTGCTCTGCCCACTGACACACTATGGAACAACGATTCTCCACGGAGATCTGAAGAATTACATCACACTCACAGTCTGCCAAAAGCAGTTCTCGATTTCTTAGTGATTTATGTTGTAGGTAGTCCACTAAACTCAAATTTGATGGCGCAAAATATTTACACAGGATGTCAACTCAACAGTATGGAGTCGGATCCAACAATGAGGAGCTGGATCGAGTTTCATGTTTCCATCCCTCTGGTGAAATGACTTAACGGTAATCATAACATAGCATTTCATCTCGTCTTTCTTTGAATAACACGGTAAAGATTTCTCAAGGACGCAAATAATATTGTAGAAGTGCACACAAGTTTCAGTCTGAGCTTCAATAAAGAACTGGTTTCAAGGTTTTAAGAGACTCTAAAACATCTGTTTATAAACTGTCTCCAGACGCCTTGTCTGAAGGACAAAGTCTCTGACAAGAGAAATTGTAACAGCAGATTTTGTGCATGGAAAAAGAACACTGTGCCTGTGTGCTTGCTCGTGTATGTGCTTGTGTGTTTTAATTAGGACATTTAAAATGGTAAAATCCCAACAGCCAACCACACATGAAAGAGAGAAACCTGGAGTGGAGGGTTTTGTGAAATTACCCCCAATCCCTAAGTTGCGTTTGTTGTGACTACAATAAGGCAGTAAAACAGAGTTCTGGACACTTTGCTGTGGGAGTACAGTAAGTTTTTCCAGAGGCCTGGTTCGTGCAGTGGCGACTGAGCAAACTAGCTCAGTCAGGACATGCACCCACACAGAAAAAGTGACACATATGGTTTGTGTGGTTCTTGACCTTTGACCTTAAATGGGAGTAGCAGCAGAGGCTAGACTCTTAAATCTACATCCTGTTTAAATAAAATGTGCTGTATGTTTATGGACAAGACAAGGGTCTACAGCAGTGCTAACTTGACTGAAATGCAGTGTTTGGAGGTTACTTTTCAAATATATTCCAATTCCAATTTTTTTTCAGGGGGTCACTTCAGTTAACACTTGCTTGTGAAAATGACTTTATTAATGTCTGGAAGTACACAAAATAACAGATGTGGTGTGTTTTGTCCTGCAGCTGCTACTGTTTAAAGAAAAATGGCACCCACCACAGAACAAAGTCTTCAGTGGTACTTTCTTCTTTCTTTCATTTCCACAGCATCAGTTAACCGCAGCATCTTTTAAGAAAGCAGCTTGGTTAAAGGCAAGTAGAGCTTTACGTTGTGACCTTGAACAGTCATGAAATGTTCTTTATGTTCCAACCCAATAGCCACAAAAAATGTTGGCATTGTACTCTTCTGCAAACCACACATACATTACATTTACACGGTATTATTGTTAGAGTTTTCGGAGCTGCTGATTTAATAGCTAAAGTTGACCTCAGGAGACGTCAACGGAACACACACAGAATTTAATGAAGACTCCATCGAGGAGAATCACACTGTGTATGCTGTCCAGAGATTCTGCCTTGCATTTAACCCAAACAGTATCCCCTTGCGAGTTACTCCACGTTCCCAAATAGGGTTATTCTGTCCTGATCTACAGCTGTGTGAAGTTTCTAGTGGTTACTGGCTTTAAACAACAAGCACAGCACCTGGCTCGCTCTATATCACATCGACTGTTTCTTACAAAGTGCATATACCTAAAAAAAAAGGCTCATGTCTGTGGAGCCTGGAGCACAGGGCAATCTGCCTTCCCCTTAACCTTGGTAGCTATGGCAACGGAGCCCTTATCTGGGCAGCTGTACTCCCTCCGCCACAACTAGGTGACAATAGATGGAGTGTTTTTGTAACAAAGGTCAAGCAGCCTGACCTCGAGGCCTCGTTTAGGCCTCTGCTGACCCAGCTGTTACCTTAAACATAACTATCATCCATTTCTTTTACTGACAAGGCTGACGGCTGTAACACAACAAAATTCCTGCACAATTATATAGTGGTTATGTTGAAACTTTACTTTTCAACAACACTGTGGTTAACGTGTGGTTAAGTTTAGGCAGAAAAACCACTTGGTTATGGCTAGGAAAAAGTCATGCTTTGGCCTAAAATGACCTGTTTGGGGGACATGACCTTACAGGAATAGCATCAGTGTCTCAGTAAAAAGCAAATACCTTTCATGCCTAAAAAGCTGCTGGAAACACAGCAATGTTTTTGTTGGTTTTGTTGTTTGTTAGTCTTGAACAGTGGTCTGTACCTTTGCAGGGGTTGTGCCACCCAAAGTCCCCTTCACCTCACAATGACCAGTTCATGATGCCTATGAAACATGCAAATTGTTTGCTGAAACAGATAATTCCAGCATTTTCTTCTGGAGGCTAGGCTGTGTATTTCCATGCCTTTATTCCGTAGAGTGTCCAGGCTGTGTGTCTCCTAACATTGTTATGTGGTGTGAGGCATGTACTGCATATGTACAATTGTAGCACTTATTTTTTTAAGATCAGTTTATGGGAGAAGCATGCCTCATATGAATTTTAGAGCCAATAAAACAAAAACAAACACATTAATCCCCTCAAAAGACAGTAACTGTATTCAGAATACCACCAATTTAAAATGTAACTGAATACAGTTACTCTTTAACATACGCCAACTTGGTGCTCCTGGACACATCTTCAGTGATGTAACCTAGGATCATTGGATGTTTCGGGTCTTTCAACAATCAGGCACCCTCTCCCAGGCGACCCAGCCAGGGGTTGATCAAGCCCCGACTTGTGTCCAGGTAGCTCTACCCTACCCACGGCCCTCTTCTCCTGATCCACAGCCACCTTGTTGCCACCTCCTGTGATGCCCAGCATCTTGCACACCCTGCAGAGGGACTGGCCCACGAACCCTCTGCATCCCACCTCAATGGGCTCACACCTTGCTCGCCACCCATTGCTTCAGCATTCCTCCACCAGCTCGGTGTACTTGGCCCTCTTCCTCTCATTGGCTCCTCGATGCGGTCCTCCCAAGGCTCAAATTTTTGTATTTTAAACACATAATGTATTCCGTTACTCCCCAACCCTGCCTGAATTCTAATGTCAAAATACTGAAAATATCTCTCATGTCAGTGTGGGTTTTCTCCAGGTGCTCCGGTTTTCCCCACAGTCCAAAGTCATGCAGGTTAATTGGTGACTCTAAATTGTCCGCAGGTGTGACTGTGTGTGAATGCTCTATATGTGTCAGCCCTGCAATAGGGTGTGCCTCAAGGGCACCTCAGCAGTGCCCACTCTCCAGCTACCAGTCTACGCTCCATATTTTGGACTCGAACCTGCAACCTTCTGGTTCCCAAGCCAAGTCCCTATGGACTGAGCTACTGCTGATGTTTTGCAGGTACGATGTTTACCATGTTCACCACCTTAGCTTGCTGTGTAGCATGCTCACAAGTTCAACTGAGGATGATGGGAGTGTCATGCAGGTATTTAATCATAAACCAAAATATAAGACAAATTAATTCTTTATCTGATGGTAGAGCTAGATGAAAAGTAAAGGAATCACAAAAGTTATTACAATATATCCTGAGGGGGTATGAATATCTGTACCAAAACAGACTGACATTAATCATAGTCCTCACCCAGCTATCTGCCCCTGGTGTCTGATTCAACATACATCATCAACATCTGTTGCAGATCATTAAACCTCACAGCAGTTCCTGTGAACTCATGAAGCCCAAGTCAGCAATTTTTGTCTGGGTTACCGGAAAGCCATGGTAGATTTGTTTTGAAATGGTTTGACTGAGATGAAAGGGTGAAGCAGAGTCTGCAAAATATGTATAAGGATTATAGAATGGTCCGGTTTATGTATATCAGGGACCGACTTAGAAACAAACAGTAACCTGAAGCAAAACACTCAGGATGCTATTATTATTCCCACATCAGTTTGCAATTCTCGGTTGCTCTCCCCCAAAATAGCAATAAAACTGGGGCTTATGTTTTATTTAGCCAAAAATGGTAATGCTAGGGGCACATGGAGTGGCATATTTTCATCACAAAATAAACTGGAGTCTGCCAGGATTCAGAATCTAGCATCCAGACTGTTGGAAAGGGTTCAAGGTTAATTTGGAAACCTGGCTTCCACGCGAAACATTCATCCCAAAGCACCGGCTGATTTGTTTGGATTTAACAAGGGGTGGTAAAATTAAGTCTACATAATTAACAGGTTTAATTAGAGAGTCCCTTTTTAAAAGTCTAATTTGTTCTAACATATACAAGGAGGATGGCTCTGGCCTTCGTTCCCCTCTTTTCATTCATACTGTCTCACTATGGAAAAACAGAGGATGGTGTTTTTGTCCTGCATGAAAATTGGTTTTCAGAAGTTTACCGTTATTACAGAAGCCAAACCATGGATAATGTGTCTGAATTGCAATCACTGGAAAAATCAGTCATTTCAGCTGTTGACTTTATGCACAAAAATTGCATACCTCCTCTGCCAAAACAACCAAATTGCAAGGGAGTTTACAGTCACTTAGTCAGATATGGTTTAAGTGAACTAAAGTCGCAAAATAGGGAAAGCTATTATTATAATGATGCCAGTTAAACTCAGAAAGGCCCAGTGTATATGTGCATGCAAGCATGGGTGTGTTATCAGAGTTTTTGCATATGATTTTACATGCCTTTCTTCCTGGTGCACATAATGATACACTTACACATGGTAAACGCACATACCTGTGCCATATGTTAACCCATATGGCTTTGAGAATTTTTGTAGGCAAAGAATAAAGTAACACTGAAAACAGCCTTTGAAGGGGAAGGTTATTTGTGCAACAGCCAGTAAACCCAAGGCAAATCAGGAACATACATACCAAGTCTAAAACTGTCTCTTACAATTCATCACAGGCTGTACTTTTAACAAGAGGGGCTACTTGCTTGGTGGCAGCATTATACCATGTCTGTGCGGACCTTTACTAATCACTGCTGACTGAAATGAATTAAAGGGGTCTCTTTCTTTCATACATATAGTATGCACCCACAGACACTGCTTAGATAACACAACCCTGCAGCTGTTGCAAGCGGTGAGTAATGGTCCGTGCCAGCTCCCAGAGTGCACTGTGGGAAAGAAGTTAACAGGAGAACAGTAGTGTTGCATCATCACCATCACTTTCGCCTTGGATTCAGGTCAGCTGAATCCTGTTTCATTTTAGTGCTTTCATTCAGTGTGCTCGGTCAGCTGGCCTTTGATGCTGCAGCCTGTTGGCAATGCAGGACACATGTTGAGGACGTGCTGTATGGTATATTACAATGTAACGCCATCTGCTGGACGGTCACTGCAAGTGTAACATAAAATTTAGAGCTGTTTGAGTGCACTTGCTTTAAACTTTTCCATATTTGCATGTTATAAGCTTATAAATATAAGAAGCAAAGGCTATATTTAGCTTAATGCAAATAAGAAATGCAAAGCTAAGGGACTTCCGTAAACACTACTAGGCACGTATGACGTCGTTGCTATGGTAACCACAACACACCACTCAACTAGTGCTGTGATTTAGTTTGGCTAACATTTTCTGTTAGCTTCAACGTTATTTAAACTGTTAAAAGCGTATGTTTTTATAGTGTCAGAGGACAAAGTGAAGTCTTGAAGACGTGTACGAGCAGTAAAGATTCTCAAAAGTAAGACTTTTGCACAAATGTTTGTTTCTTTGTTTCGCATATAAACACCGACATAATATTTACTAACGTTACTTGTAGCTAACTCGTTAGCTTCTGTGTACTGTAGGTTAGCTAGCAGTATGATTAACATTTAATCGTACACATCCATTTGAAGGTTTTTTACTGGAAAAACGCAGGTGTTTATTAATTAATACACCCAAGAAAATCACCATTACAGTTTTTACATGTGCGACAGAGTATGACAGTATCATGTTAACTGTTTTTAAGCTAATTAAAGCATGAAAAAATAACGTTAAAGCTAACTTCATAGTGTCATAATGCCAAGGTGATATGTTAGACCTGTGACGTTCTTCAGGCCAATAAGTTTTTTAACTATCACATATTATGTAACAGCAATAACATTGTCTGTCTATATATTATTATTATGATGCCCAAAAAATGTTTTGGTGCAGTTTACAGTCACAAATCAAATATGTATCTTGATTTTGATTTCCGCCAGCAACTTACTTACAACCGAAATCCTTCAGAATAAAAGCACAATTTTCTCCTTTAAAGGGGAGCTATGCCTGTTTTCAAAATTCATACATGTCATTCCCATGGTCTAAGATAGTCCAAATATGCATTAGTAAATATAAACAACTCTTACAAATCCAAGAATAAGGGTCCTGAAAGTCAAATTTGTGATGTCATAGGGCAGATGTGCCCAGACCTTTTTGAATGGGGGCCAGATTAGATAATGTGAAAATACCTGGGGGCCAGCTGATTCTTGCACCATATGGTTTATTAGAAAACTAAGACAAAGGCGGCACAGTGTTGGTTAGCATCGTCGCCTCACAATGGTATGAATCCAGGGGAGGGAGCTTGAACCCTGGGTGGAGGAGCTTCCCGTGTCAGCGTGGGTTTTCTTTGGGTACTCCGGCTTCCTCCAACAGTCCAAAGACACGCAGATAAGGTATATTGGTGACTCTAAATTGTCCGCAGGTGTGAAAGTGAGCATGAATCTGTCTCGATGTCTGTCTCTACGTGTCAGTCCTGTGATAGTCTGGGAACCTGTCCAGGGTGTACCCCACCTCTCGCCCAGTGTCAGCTGGGATAGGCTCCAGCCGCAACCATCCCCGCAACCACACAACTGAGCACACTACAATATAATCACACTCCTTTGGGTGTAAGAAGGCTCATTTGAGTATAGAAAAGAAGATAAACAAACAGTGAGTCCAAATCAGGCTCCCATTCATTGTCTATGGAGCAGCATCAGACTTTGTACCCTATGACATCACAAGTTTGAGACTTACTTGCCTGGTTTCTGGATTTGAGAGAGAGTAGCTCATGCTCACAAATATTGATTGCACTTTCCTTGGCTGTAGAAATAACATATTGGAATTCTTAATGTAGGTGGTGTTCCCCTTTAAGTGATTCAACCCCTGTGTAATAGCTCTGCCTGTACTACTGTATTTTTTCTGTGGTTATGGAGTAACCTACAGTCCCTCACAGCCAACTATAAATGTTCCTGTAATCTAATGTGCCAGTGTAACCTTGCCAGTTTTTTTCCAGGCAACACCTTTTGTGCCAAATTATTCTGTGATCCTTACTGATTTGTTTGGAGTAACTCACCTCTGGGGAAATTACAGAGGGTATGTCTATATTTCAAGATACCCATTTTGCATAGGTGTAGATTTCAGAGGGGACACATTCCCCTCAAGCTTTAGAAAAAGCATAAAGGTAGCAGAATACTTTTATTTTAACAAAATTAAAGGCATTTACGTCATAAATTGATGCAGAAAAGCACATATTAGTGCATAACAATTACCCAGAATGCAGGGAATTATGTATTTTGGCTCAAAATTTTCTTGTGGAGGACCACCAAACCCCCATTTCATATGTGCCCCTCCTCAATTTTGAAACAAAACCTACACCCTTGCCACCCTGCATAGCCTTTTGCTATTACTGATTGTTTAATATCACTCCACATTGCTCTTTCTCCCCTTGCTGTCTCCCTTCTTCCAGTCATCTCCCTGTCTCTACACACCTATCAATGGACTGTATCTATCTATACATTGTGCATTAGTGAGTCTATCTGAGGAGCAACAGCATATCAGGAATTCAGCAGAGGAGAGGAGGAGGTGGAAGAACAGGAGGAGGAGGAGGGAATGGAGGTCGCCCCTCTAGTGGCCCTTGCACCTGATGCTTCACTCCCAGAAGAGCAGCCCTCTGTTTCTACTGATGTTACTGCTAGTCCTGCTTTCCAGTGCCTAGATGAGGTAAGACTCTTTAATGTTGTTAAATGATCATATTTTTTGTGAATGGCATTTTGAAGGTTTAATAGGAAAGACAAACATCACATTTGGCAGCTGCAGTGACAGTATTTACTCTAATTACATCCAAGAAAAGATTATGAAAAAATCCCTGAGCATTTTGTTTCCCAGCAAAATTGATGTTTAGAATATAACTTGGCACTGTGAACTGATTTGTGTGCCTCACAGTGTTTACCTTAAAGCTTAGTGTTTAGGCAAAAGTAAATACTTGGAACTTGAAGCCATCACGTGGATGAGCACAGTACTTTTTTATTAGCTTGATCGTCACACACAGTAAACAGACATAAAAGTCACAGGCCCACAGTTTGGCCGTTCATCATCTGTGAAGTTGATTTGAACTCATTCTTTTATTGAGTCGCTTTATTGAGTCAACACCTCATTAACCCATTTGTTATGGGCATGCAGCACCTCATACCTCCATTTTCACAGGCGGCAAATAGCCCACACCTCAGAGTGTGGGATTTTTACTCGTGGATAAACATGCTTAACTTGTATACCGTTTTGTATACATTCATTAAGATGCTGTCATAAAGATAGGCAGGCATCAGTATGACGTCAAATTACCAAACACTCCAATGTACACAGTCATGTAGTTAGAACTTTATTCATTTTTTTGATATAAAAAGTGCATATCTTTTGGCATGACAGTCGTGTATGAATGATAGAAAAGATCAATATTGTACACACACAAAGCTCCAAATACACACATAATTACTATGAATGGTCACAATAATGCACAGTCTTTATCATTGCTCAAGTATCAACAATCATTAGACCTTGTACTGTATGACCTAGGTATTATATAAAAGCTATCATACCTCACAAAATAAAATAAATACTGTACACGTCCTTAAAGTGAAACATTCCTTTCCCCGTCCTGCCCATTCACAGTGTGCATAGAATGGATTAAATGATGCTATACAGTATTCTAACATTAGGAGGCAGTATTGTACAAGTGGTGAGTCGAGGAGGATTTCTTTTTTTACATGTGAAAACTGGTGTGTGGCATCAATAGATGTGCAGTAGTACAGTGCACCCAGAGATAATGGTGGAAATACAATTAGAAGAGTTTTTCTTGCAGCAGCGTCCTGCTCCGTGGCTGCTGTCAAGATGAATTTACTCGGGCATCAATAATGCAGAACGTACTTGGGAATGACCCATTGGGAATTTATCTGAGGGTGCATATTTATACTGGGATGTTTTGCATTGTATAGGATGATGATACATTAGCGAAGTGTCCCGGTGTAATTAAATAAACGACACAGAAGCTATTACTTGTGCACTGCTGCCCAAAGCGTGTAGTATATCACTTCCTGTAGTTATTTTTTAAACAGTTTGAGTCTGACCCCGGCGTGAAGTCTTTCACAATGAATTTCCGAGCCACTCAAAACTGTATCATCAGCTCTCATGTACCTCACTTGAGTGGCTGCTGTTAATTATGAAACCATTTAGAGCGGAGAAAATGACAGCTCATTAGTTTTTACTACTGCTGTGTGCTGTGCTGTGTCTCAGCTGGGTTTATAGCGGGAGGCAGCGGGACAGAAAGTGGAGAAATGTCAGAGAAACAGTGAAAAATCTCTCATGGTAACCCTCCGTATAATATTATGGCCCCTGTAGTAGGCTGGCCTTTACACTGCATGTGTGTTTTTTTTATTAGTCCATCATCGTTCATAGTCCATTGTCCTTTAGTATCATCATTTTAATCCAACATTTTGAAGGCCACACTCACTGCAGTGGGGGAAAGTAATAGCACAGTTAATTTTTTTTCACAATTATTTTTGTAATTACTGCATTCAAACTGTCTATAGGGCTTATTGTCTTTTTCGGTGTACACGTATGCATGTGTAAATGTGTGCAAATGCATGACTATGCGCATGTCTATGAGTTTCTGAGTCTACTCCTTCTTCCATTTTCTGACTGTCTTTGTTTTTGTTCGCCCGACTTCGCTAATATTTACCTGTCTTCTTAAGGAGCATAGTTCTTGGGCCGTATCATCATCTTGACAGTTTTGAAGGCCTGCCTGTAGTTGGTGGGGTAGTACTCCGTCGACATGTTGTGCCATGTTCCCCAGAAGATCCCGTTCCTGACTCCCTTGTACCTCTTGTGGTAGTACTTCCCGTTGAGGTTGGCGGACATGCAGGCATCGAACCACCAGCCGGAGCTGTAGTAGGCGCCGCAGTTTCCAGAGGGGTACATGTCATTGTCGCGGTCAGGCGTGGAGAAAAACTTCTGGTCGTGGTTGAAGTGCTTGTTGAAACTGATGGCGTTCCCAGCGGTCCCACTACAATGACACATCAATATACATAAGATGTAGTCCCCCCTTTATGAATATTTGATGATACATGCATACTGTACACTCGCAGAATCAAATATTGTACCTGTATCCGCTGACAGACAGTCGGTAGCGAAGGTATTCATTGGCCACGTAGAACTGGTCGTACTTTGCATACTCCCGAACGCCCTCAAAGTCCTCCAGCTCGATGCGCAGGATCATGTCTTTGGCTTTTGTCATCAAGTGGATATGGTCATTACCCAGCCAGAACTCACTTCTGCAGCAGAGCAAAAAGGTAGAGGAAGGAGAGGATGGGACAAAGCAAAATGAGAAATTATTAAGCTCATATGCTTGTACATTTGATTAGAATGTGGATACAGTTACTCAAACTGAATTAACTTATCGCCAGAGGGGAGGAGAGGAGAGGAAAAGATGCAAGGGGAGAGTAGTGTGACAGTAAAAGAAGCATGAGAGGGAACATTATTCTTTCAGTGGGAGGTTATACAAGATCTATAGGCATAGTTATCAAGAGGTAGCCATGGTTATTTCCCATATAAAACTCCCTCCTACAGGAGCAGATAGCAGAGTGGAGAAAATGAGCTGATATTTGAGTCCAGTTATAGTGGAAGCACTCCGTTAAAACAAAATATAGTTATGCCCACAATTCATTAGAGGACATTGAAAAGACTTTTAAAGGAGTAAAGTCTGACACCCTCGCACTTCTTAAGACAATTTGAGTTTTTAGTCACAATTAAAAAGATTGTGCAAAGACAGGGGATCTTGTAGGGTCATTATTTGCAAAACTACAACTAGATTCCTTTTGAGATTATTTCCCATCCTGCACCTGGTGGAAAATATTACATCAAACTGCCTCTAAGAAATATGACATATTGACAATTCCTTGGGTGTTCACAAAAACAAATAACTCCAGAAACACTAAATAAAAGGCGTCATATGCCAACAGTATTCTTGTCAATTTGACATCAGTATAAGTTTAAAAGAAACTGCATTTGTGTAAAAACTTTATATCTTGGATTTTGTCACCTTAACTCAGAGGTGACCATTTTATAAATTGAGATTTCTCACTAGAATAAGATCTGACTGATGTATTAGATATATGCCAAATTAAGAACAGACTCTTATTCACTCCACAACGTCACCAGTTTCTCTTCCTTTCCAACAGTGCAAGGGAACTGAAAGTTTTTCATGTTCATGCACCTCACTGTCTTCCCAGTTTGCTGCTTCTTGTTTGGTGCTGGACTGAGCTCACCTATTGGTTGTTGACAATGTTTAAATCATTGAACTTCACTTTTTGAATGAGTCAAGTCTGAAAACTTGTAAAAATATTCAACACGTTTGATTCTGACAGAATTGGAGATGGGAAAAATAATGACAGAAGCCCAGACTGACTTTTATGACCACATTACACCAAATAATTGAGATGGCAGCAGCACATGCCAACTGAGATAAAACTCGTGATTTTATTCTAACATTGGAAATTAGTCTGCAACAGTGGAATTGCTTTAAAAGTCTTTGTTGTTAGGCCGGCGTTAAAAAGGCTGCTTCCCTCCATTTTTTCAGATTTTGTTGCCATTTTTTTATCATTAATTGTAAGTTTTAGTTTATTTCTACATCTGCTTTTACTCACTTGTATTTTTTAAAGGATTTGCATCAGGCTAGCTCACCCCTAAGGTTACCTGAGCAGATTGCATGTTCCAGTTAGGTGAGGCTGTGAAGTGATAAAAGGCCAGGCCAGTTACAGGCCCATGTTTGCTTGCTGTGAGGCTGTGGGTTTTAGTTGTTGATTTTCACCAGTTTTGTTTCTTCAATTTTAAACTGTTTTTGATAAAATCTTTGTTTTGCTGTGATTTCTGGTTGGTGATTTAGTATTTCCCTTCCATAAAGTTGAGGGGCTAACATGAGACAAATAAAGAAATGATCAGGATTGTCTTCTCAGAAGTCACGCAACATCAACTACCCTCTGTGAGGAAGCAGCACTACAGTCGGCATGCAAAAGAGTGTGCAATATAACCTTTTTTGTGGTCAAATTTGAACTCCACCCTGTTCTGCCCCTGTGATATTTGAGCTCCCTACCCTGAATACAAATAGCAGGAGGTTTAGCTTAACTTCTTTTCACCAAAACATATAAATCACTCAACCATCGGCACTGTTTTTGTGAAGAGTAAGACCTAAAGGGATATAACCGGTTGTCTATTCAAGCCTCTAAGCAACATTTGAGAATTTACAAGCTTTGGTTTCCAGCAAGCATTCCTGCCCATCCTAAAATCTCTTTTGAATGAAACCTAAGTATGATACTCAATCCCTTTACCTGAGGTTCCCGAAGCCTTTCTTATACTCGGCCCAGGTGCGGTTGAAGCTGACAGATCCATCAAGCCGTTGCTGTATCACCGTCCATCCACCTCCAAAGGACTCCATGTCACAGTAGACCTCAAATGTACCGTTTCGAGGATCAGGGGTCACACGATACACACCGTTCTTCCTCACCTCCAGCACATTGTAGTCTGAACAGTCCCGAGGGGCTAAGATGACTGCTGGGAGATGGAAAGAAAGAGGAGGGGGGGAAAGGGAGAGAGCTGTTTTAAGGGGATGTTACAGGATGATACTGAATAATCTTTTCACTTTGCTGTGGCATTTTTCTCTGCCCAACCAAGAGCCGGTAATAGAAACGGCGCCCGAGGCTGACGGAGACTGAAGAAAGAAAAAGAGAATGCGATAAGTTAGCAGGAAATCCGGCTTTAACCATTGTGGAAGTTCTCATTCCTGCATTAATTTCCAGGGTGTTGTATTCAAATACAAAACAGTTCAGCATGTTCTCTAGCCAACCAGTTAGCAGACAATTTTCTCGTCTGGCTCAAACTGAAGTTCAGCAAGTCCTCAAGCGTAAAACGGAGCTCTACCTTTTTAGTAAGCACTTGAGAACACTCTTGCCTATCCTGTGTTTCTCAACATGATGTCCCCTTTCTGAAAATCACATTTAGTATCAGGACTCCAACATGAAAGACAGCAAGGGGAAGGACAAGGGCCACTGTCGAAGGATAAAAGTCAGTGACCTTCCCCTGTGCTGCACCACAGGCCCCATTTCACACAGCTCCACTGCTTTCTAAAATCTCTTCCCCTATTTCTTTTTATTCCTCCTCACTTATTTCTTTAACTCTTGCTCCTGTCCCCCGTGTTGCGCTGCAGGCCGCTGACCCCATCCGAAACCGAGGTCCAAAGGCCGCTGTCAGTTAGCATTTGGGAATTGAAAGGAACAGACTTGTCAAAACGTGGGAAAGTGTAAAAGTGGATTAGAGAGGCGTACCCCCTCCCCGCACGTTCGGCACCTGGGGCCTAAATCATTCTGACACTGGACAGCCAGCATGTGGACCCCTATTGAGTTTGTTTGACGCAGTCTATTGCTGTTACAGTTTTGTCATACTGTTAAATCTGTTTTAGGGGCTTGGTAGATTATAATAGAGCGAAGGTAGGGGGGAGACACACTGATTACAGAGAGCCAGACATCAGGTTTCTTGAAGCAAGAGGAGAGGTAGTCTAGACTGAAAAGTGGCTTGTGGAGTGGAGAAATGTGCAGTCATGCTACTTCCTGGTAGTTTAAGTCCAAGGTTAGACTTGGATATTCGTCTCCATGATTAAACGAGAAGTCATTTGCAACTAGGGCACAAAATAAAAGCACCATCCGTGTCTTTTTGGATGCTTTGACTCCGTAGCCATCTTCTGTATGTATCCTTTCAAAATCGGCAGAATACTTTGTGTGCAAAATGGCTGCAGATGGTAGATCACTCCATATGGAAAGCAGTATGGGAGTCCAGGGCGAGGTTAAAAGATGTATCCTTGGCACGTTAGCAGATCTGTCTGAACTTGGCATTCAAAGTATTGTCCTGTAAATTCTTTCAGTGCCCCCTCCGCTTTAAGTGACTGCAGTTTCTCCGCTTCACATCTCCCCTCTCCTTATTTGTCCCCATCTGTCTCTGGGCGGCCAGCGTCCCTCGGCAGACAAGAGCCATCTCATCTGACTTCCTCTGGCACCGTGCCTGACCTAAATAACTCTAATATCAGCCACTTACTGATGTCCGAATGACTGTTGGCTGATTGGCTGTCTGACTGTTGAGGTAGCTGTTGAGTCAAATGAATGGTTAGTTTGGTGGCTGACTGCTTTGCCCGCTTTCTTGCTCGCTTATTTCCATAAAAAGTGGTAGGCTGCTATCTTAAAGGCAGATAACTGACATGCTTTCATAGACGACTTTTTGACCAGCCATACCATATTGCCTGTTTGGCTGGCTGCACATGGATAAATGATTGGCATGAAAGGAAGACAACTCTGTTATCAAGGAAGCTCGCTCTGTGACAGCCCGTAGACAGCTAAGATTGCAATGGAAGGAAATGTCTATCCAAAGTGATAGTATAATCTTTTCCCACAAATACAGCTTTAATAGAATACTACTGACTGTTTTGACAGAAAGAAAGTCTCTTCTAAAAGCAACACCCTTCCTTCAGGAAGTTGTGTGTCACTATGTTGCAGACAAGCAGTCCCTGACAGCGAAGCGGACTTGGCATCTATTCTTTTGTTTATAATTGAGTTAATGTAGCTGAACAGTAACATGAATTGCTGTCCATTCACCTCAAGGCCCTAATACGTCTTACAGGAGTGAAAGTGAAGATTAGTTCTTACAGCAGGGACGGGAATTGGAAAACAGGGTGAAATGAATGCTTACCGTACAGAGCTGTGAGTGATAAAAGCATCTTGACAAACGTGCCATTAGTCTTGCTTGATGGTTAAATTGCAGTTCTACATCGGCCTAAAATGTCTGGGTAATGTATGCGAGTGTTTTATGAGCTGCTATGTTCCTCATCAGCTGCTGTACTTTTGAGCTTGGAACAAAGTAGTTTGGTTGAAGGGATGAAAAAAAGTTAGAAAAATGTATTTCTCTGAGCTTCCTCTGATGTCTTTCTCTAAACCCATTGAGCATAAATGTTTGAACTGCGTATTGTAGCCTAATGAGCTGTACCAATGTGCCTGGTTTCTAAATCCCTGCACATGTGTGAGCGTTTGTTAACATTTGCTTGCCAATGATCCATCACTGCAGCTTCTATCTAGATAAAAATTTGCATCCATCTAATGTGACATTCTCCTAAAAACGTTATCTTGATATAATCTTCAGACGATGTTGTCACATCAGGTCTGCTGGCTTGTCTCGCTCTGGATGAAAACAGAATTTAAATTTGTGCAAATGTCTGACAATTATTTGATGATTTAGCTACAGTTTGGCAGCTGGGTAGTTTATTCAGGAGTCAGGGGAACCATTTAGCCATGAATTGCTTCACTAAGCACTTTTGACATTGTGATAAACAACCGGAAAACACTTTCCACTGCGAGTCCTTTTTCACTATATCGTGTTCATAGCAAGTGGAGGGACATTTTAATTTAGCATCTGGTGTTAGTACTTTCAAGATTAAGAGCCTTCACACTGGAAATAAAATGGGATTGATGAAACATGACTAAGTCATGAGTAGTATGAGGGAAAACCTCGAAGGCTCTGATTAGACAGAGTCCTGGGTGGCTGAGTGCCTCGTGTTTTTACACTTAATGCGCCTAATGTTTTTGTAGGAACACTCTGAACAACCCGAGTTAAAAATGACTTCAAATCAAGCCCTCTGTGGTGGCGATGACAGCAAGTTGTAGCATACTTGGTTTGTGTGAAGCTAACCGTTAGCTAACTTTCAGCGTTGCCCTTATTGGAAGACACAACTGAACAAATTGTCATCTCAATTACTTTCTAATGTTTAACCAACTGTAATTAGGCCTGACAATTGACAGCAGATATACAAACTGTCCCCTACTCATCCTAAAATAAACCTTGAAGTGACCATCATCCAGGCCAAGCCCTGTGATTTTGCCTCCTTCTGAGGGTCTCGTGCCCACACATATTCCCAACATATTATTGGGAACAGCCTCTCACTCTCAATCAAAGCCAAAGCTAGTGCCCTCTGCCTGTTCATTTTTAATACAGATATTAAGGTACAAATCTATGAGTTTCCTTTACAGCAAAGCCCAGCATAGTTAAGCTAAGGACAGGTGCCTTGGTGGTTAACTAGTATCAATTGAAAAAGAAGATTGGGGCCTAAGAGATCTAACATGTTCAGCTCACGTCTATGTTAATCGTTTATTAATCCTGTCTTTTTGAATAAGACGTATTTGTTGAGTCAAAAAGCAATTGTTTATACTCATGTTGCGAAACAGAAGTCATACCATTACATTTTGGTCTATTTCCATGGTAACACCAGCTGTTTCTTGTCTGCTTCCTTGTGGATTCACTTCAGACACCATCAGGCACGATTTCCTATCTTGCGCCAGAATAATTTGCTGCTTCTTGAGTTTAACATGACAGATTGATGTACAAAGACAAGTGTTACTGACCCCGTGTGCCATCCGTGACTAATGTTGGGGAAAGCCGCCCACATTACTTCTTGTGTTGTTGTCAAGAGATAATGAGAGCTAGTTGTTTTATGCAGGAATGAGCACTCAAGAGCATGACCTCCAGAGGAAGAGGGAGGTAGAGGGAGAGGCAGGGGTAAGGCACCGAGAAAGCAGATTAAAGAGAGAGGGAGACAGGAGAAGTTATGGCAAGAGACGATGTGAAAAAGGGTAGAGATATGAAGGGGAATCGGAGATTGAGCAGATAGACTGAGGATAAATTTATAAGGAAGTGAAGGACGGGATTGAAGGAGAGTCTGAAGGAGAAGGGCAAGTTTAAGAGGGGGAGAAAACAGAGGAAGAGAGAAAGCTGGGATTCCCTTCACACCACTGTCCCAGCTAATCTACTTAGAAATAAGCTCACATCTGTTTTCCACATAAAAGACCCAATATAGTGTCACATTCACTCATGCAATATCCGGATATTATTCCGTTTCAGTCTGAAAAGAGGCCTGCATTTCAACTGTGCCCTCATCCAAATAAGCTTTTGCATCAATGTAAAGTGGAATGTTTGGTATGCTTTGCTAGTTTGCAGTCGTCCCTACTGATGAGTTTTACATAGTCTCCATCATGAGGCTCTAATCCCATTCATCTCTGGACTTCCTTTTTTTAAATCTGATCTAAAAACTGTTGCCTTATAGGGTTATTTTTTTTAAATGTCCACACTATAGTAGCGTAGGCGCCAAGTACCTGTCTCTCTCCCTCTCCCTTTTTTGAGCTTCTGCATATGGAGAGTAGTGGAATGCCAAGGCACTTGAATAAGTTATATAAGAGGCTATTTGAATTTTCACTTTGACCCTAGTTGTAATACTGCTCCACTCGTGCTCAGTATGACCTCAACCTAAAGCTATTTTGCTTTGGTAATTCTTGTTATGGCTGCACTTGGCCAACTGAGGCTCTGTTATAGTGATGTAGCAGAGATGGGAAGCTGTTGGAGGCCCCTTACTATAGTATAGTATAAGTGGAAAATTCCTCTTCTCATGATTTTACGTAATGTTCATATCAGTAATGGAGAAGGCATGTCGCAACTGTGTGCAGTTGTCAATGTCATCGTCAAGCCGAAGATTTCATTTCCCATTTCCCAGAAAGAAAGGCTTTATCGGGTGAAGGTGACCACCCAGAGTCGGTTGTTTGTAGTTATTACAAGTCGCCGTGTCCACTTAGGGGTGATTGGATAGATCCTATGCCAGAAATTCAACTCAAAGCAACATCAAACTGCTGGATGTGAATAGTGTGTGCGCTGGAGTTTCATTACCGTAACAACATCTGTAGTGAATTCAAGGGAATGGAAAAGAATAGAAGAGAGGATAAAAGAAAAAGGCCTTGTTGATCATGCTGTGAAAGATTTCAAAAAATGAAATACATGAGAAGAGGAGAGGTGTCTTTGAAATTGCAAAGATGGAATAGAATAGAATATAACACAATAGAAAACACAGAAAGCTTTTTTTTTTCTTCGCTCCAAAAGAGAATACATGTATAGTAAATAGCTGAGAAGATGGAGGCTTTCAAAGGATGAACCAAAATAAGGGGAGAAAAAGATTGGAGCACTCAAAATAGCAAAAAATAAAAAACAAAAAATCTTAGTGAAAGCAGGCTTACACTGAGGGCTGGTCTGTACTGCACAGTGGGTAGTGCAGGTGGAGCTGAGTTTGTCGACTACCCCAGTGATGTTCTCCACCCGCCTGTCCACCATAGCCTGCACATTGTCCATGTTGAGCAGGTTGAGCCCCTCCAAACGACCCTGCATGGCCGAGATCTGGTTCCTAGCGTTGCGTAGGCTGGCTGACATCTTATTCAGCTTCACCTGGGAAGGGCCAGAGCAAGTGGGGGGAGGTGGGGGAGGAGGAGGAAATTATTTCTGTGCACAGCATACAAAGCAGGTGGATTACTGAAGTCACCAGCCTCCTTCATTGTCTCACCAGCCAATTTGAATTTTAGAATAGAGTCTGCGTGATGTTTGGCCGTCTGCCAAAGTGGCTGTGAGAGTCAACAAACTTACCAAACAGAGCAAAAATTTACCGCCATTTGGCTGCTGTCTGACGCTGGTTCCCCACCCTGTTTACAGTACCAGGAATTTTCCCTGGGGGATTGGTGCCAGGTAGGACTTTACAGGTCTTTTAACATCTGGCCAGTTTACATTCCAGCTGGGTACATTTGACTGGGCAAATTTTAGGTGACTTTGTCCCTACAGTGTTTATAAAGCACAGTCTGGTTTAGTTTGTTTAGGTCAAATCTTCACAAGGCTGATAATGATACTGGCTTACTGGGAATTTACATGGCTTTGATGGAAACACAGAATGGTGCAGTGCCACTATTGCACTGTTTGTCCAAGCCTTTAAATTATGTTTATATGCTCCAGGACGTGTGCTCATTTTACACTGTTTGAACAAAATCAAAACTATTGGTTACCCTAATTTAGGTCAGGCTGACAAAACGTACTCTTAACTTTTATTGGAAATTAGAAATTCTGAATACATACACATACACACCTTATCATCTTTGCAATGTACTAAGTGTATTTAAAACTAGCACTCATTCCTTTGTGAAATCCTTCATATTCCAATTAAAAGTATTAAAAATTGTCTCCTTTTTATGAGACTGAACTGTGCCTCTTACCTGCATCTCCTGCATAGTGGTCGGACTCGGTGTAATTTTTCCAAAAATAGAACCATGCCCCAGTCCAGCAGCGTCCACAGTAGCTCCAGGGACCATCCCATCTCCCCTCTCCTCCTGGCTGGACCCACCTTGCACGTCCTGTCCTGTCAGGTCCAGTCTCACCTCTTCCCCAGCATCCCTCTGAATGGCGACCTGCGTCTGTCCCTGGTCAGATAGCTGATGTCCGGAAGCTCCATTGCCCCGTGCCCCACGGCACTCCTGGCACCCGCTCTTCAGCTTGTTGACCACCTCCTTCAGGCTCTGCAGCTCCTTCATCGTCTTCTCCAGCAGCCTAAACTGCTTGGGCAGCTGGATGGTGAGTGGAGGCAGGGTGAGCTGGTAAGGGCAGTCCTCCCCTTCCTCTGCCCCGGCCCCGGAGCTCCCACACTGGCCCGAGGGTCTCAGTTTAATGGGGCAGGAGGCGGGAGTCCCAGGTTCAGATCCCAAAGAATAGGGTCCTCTAGCGTCCCATCTCTGGTGTGAGTTGACGGGGAAGTCCGCTGCCCGGCTGGTGCGCGGCACCAAGGTGGCTGTGAGCAGGCAGGCTGGCACAAACGCAAAGCACAATTGTCCTCATTTTCCTGTGTTAGATTTGTAAATGAGAAATAAGTGTGTGTAAAGTGTCTGCAACTGCCTCTAATGTGAACTCAAAGTGTCTGAATGCGTGTAGTAGTGTGAGCGAGTCTGTGCCTGCAGCTGCAGATTGTAAGTATAGGAGTGTGTGAATGTATGTCCAGTATCCTATTGGTTTAGGAGTGTATGTGTGTATGAGTGCAGCCTGCAGGAGGGAGAGCGCAGGGGAACTGCCGCTGCCTCAGATAGCTGTGTCATTAATATCAGGACGAGTGAGGGAGGGAGGGAGAAAGAGAAGGAGGGAGGGTGCTGAGTTAGAGAGGATGGGAGGGGCAGTACTATTGCGTAATGCAAAACACCATATCAGCAGCATTGTGAAAAACCACAGAGATGCAGACAGATTATGGGAGTGGGGGGGAGAGAGAGGAAAGATGGGGAAGAAAGAGAGGCAGAGAGGAGGAAGGTCCTTTGCCTGCAGTCAGCGCATGGTGCCGTCCTGCCTCACTCTGAAGTCTGCTCATTTCCCTGAAGAGCGAAATGAGTCAGTGCACAGGAACTATCCGCTCAACTGATGTTAGGGTGATGTTTTTTCACGCTGCGTTGTTTTGTGATTTTGGTTGTCCGCAGCACAAAATTTAAAGGCCTCGTCCCCCGACCCAGTTCAGATTACAAAACCTTAATGAAAACTGTCAACTCTACCAGTCTCTCTTCAGTTCCAAACGAGGCTCAGGTGGGCACAATTAATGTAAAATCCATGGTTAGCCAGCAGCAACAATAAAGAGGGCTTGTTTCAATTAGTACAAACAACTTTTTTTTTTTTTTTTTTTTTTTGGATTTACAAGCCTTGCTCAGGATGTTGCAAATTAGGCAAAAGAATCATTAGAGCCTTCGGAGTCAGTTTTTCCCTGAATCCAGCTCAGCATTATTGAGCACCTGCCAGTGCTCTGTCCTGATTCGATGTTTCATGTTTCTTATATAATACAGCTGCAGATGGCACAATTTAGCTCAAAACAGATCAACATTAAAATGAGTAAAGCCAAATTAGATACATTACGATAGATAGTGCTTCAAAAAGACAATATAACCTACATCACATCGTATCTTTTAAAGGAAAACTGATGGTTTTCAACCAGCTTTGTGTCCTTGTATATCAGTCTATGTTCCCTCTCTAAATTTGGAGATTTTAGTGAAACCGTAAACACAGCATAAGCTGAATTTTTTTTTCTTCAGCAGCAGTTTGGAGTTTTGAGTCACAGGTTGGATAATCGATCAGTCGATCCGATCAGAGCTGATCAGATCAATGGATGAGAGGAGCAGCTGTTTGTGAGTGAAAGCAAATTTTGAGACCCTGCACAGTGAACCGTTAGGCTTCACTTTCACTGTGCCTGCATTTCCGCTGCTCCATCTATGCTCTGCACTACGATAGATTGGTGCAATGAATAACTGAACAGTGTATATATATTCCAATAGTGCACCTAATGAGCAGTCCATCTCCAAAAATGGAAAATCAAGGTCGCCACGAATAAATGAATGTGTCGGAAACCCTGAATGAACTGTGGTAATCTTCCCTCGATGTCACCAGTGCCCAGATTGCCCTGATCACGTCTCAGCTCAAACATGTCATCCGATGACTGTTCGCTGACTCTTGAGCTGTTGCTCAAACTACAGATTGTACTTCTGCATTTTGGTATCCCCGTCAACACTGATAAATAGAGCATAGAAGCTGATCGAGCCCCTCTTTCTCTCTTACCGTCTTAAACTCAGATCAAACGATAAAAGTAGGCAGTGCTGATCAAATCTAAATTAACATTCTGGTACTGTATTTCCTATTTCTAGATTAAAATGTCTTCAGAAACATAATTTAGTGCACTGTTTGGCTGTTATATGAGTATTTATGAAGAATTGGGGCTCATGCTATTTTCTGTATTGTAACAACGGAGGCTGAAAGTACTGAGATCAAACGATAAAAGGAAGCAGTGTTGATCAAATCTGAATCAAGACTCTGTTACTGTATTGCCTATTTCTAGTCCAAAATGTCTAGAAACATAATGTAGTGCACTGTTTGGCTGTTATATGAGTACTTATGTAGAAGTGGGGCTCATACTGTTTCCTGTATTGTAAAAATGGAGGCTGAAAGTACTGAGATCAAACTGTAAAGGTTCTGTTACTGCATTGCCTATTTTAGTTTACCATTTAACCCTAATTCAAAATTGTTTGTAACCATCTGGCTGCCATATTGTTTTCTGTGGAAAAATGGGCAAACTTGAATTCCGACAACGACCAGTGGGAGTGTTTATTGGTCCGGTGGGGCACAGTGCACTCTGGTCGTTTTTTTTCTGCCCCTTCTTCTAGCAAAAGTGACTGCTACAGCCCTTTTCTTCTGTTTCCTCTGGTCATGTAGCACCAATTTCAAAACTATTTGAGTCTTCTTCCTGCCTAGTTTTATGAAAAGACCATCTTTCCAGCGGTGAAATTATTCTTTAATGGTTTTCTTCTCCTGATACAAGACTTTCCTGTGTTGTGTCAGGAAAGTTTGGACTGAATTCAGACAGCCTCCCTTCATCTCCAGCATGAACAAAATATGTAAATTCAGACGCGATTTCAAACCAACAGCAGCCACCTGCAACATGTCACAGAAATAAATGCAAAACAGCCTTTTCTTTTTTTTTCTAAAACCCCAAATGGCTCTTCTCGCTTTGCTCGCCTCATGAGCTGTCAGTGTGGATATCATTAATTGAAACTGCTGGCTGCTCTTTATTTATTTTGTGCCGCTTAATGATTCTCTTGCATTTAACACTGTGTGTTTGGAGCAGGCTCTAATTTTTTAATGAAGAGAAATGGGGCATTTTGGTAGCACAAATTGTTAAAATAAACAAAGCCTCAGAAACGGCTTGTTTTGGGAGTCTTTTAAAAATCTCAAGGTGTTTATACTGATAAATACATTTATAGAAAACTTGCTCCGGCCATCCCTAAGAATTTTATTTCCCCACATGAACATTTTTATTTCATTTGCCTCCTCTTCGGGGAGATCAAAGGTCCGAAAACGGAAATATTGAATTGCTATTTTACATAAAGTGCCTTGCTCAAAGATGTTTCAGTTTGGCAGATGTAGGCTGACAGGCGTGTTTGGACCCAGTGTTCTCGTCCTCGCCGCTCCATTCTGCGGCCGCAGCTGTTGGTGATGTTACACAATGGCTTACTTAATTAAAAATGTATTAAACTGCTGTGATGTCACCATTGATGGAATAGATAATAAAGTCTTTTATGAATAAACAATACGCTTGTTTTTGCCTGTAATGATAATGTGGTTCTGCGGTCATTTATGGTGGTTTTTACATTGTATTAATTGAAGTTGCGCTCATACTCTCCCACAAACATTATTTATACCTTCCGCAATTTTATGAAGCATCTTATAGAAATTAAGCAACACAAGCTATTAAAATTAATTGTTTCTTCTACAGAGTGAACAATTCGTAGTTCTGGGTCCTCGCCCAGTGACATTACAAATGTTGCCCTACTTGGAGTCTTGTTATAAACTCGTAAGTTCATTAACTTGAGTCTGATTGTTTGTTTTTGGGAAGTGGCTATTGTTCCGGTGTATTATGTGATTCATAACCACGGGTCATGTAATTGAATTTTGTTTTTTTCTTGGGCGTTGGATGTCTCATGCTCTTGTCATATTTCTGGAGAAGTGACACAGTTTCAGGATAATTGATTTCATCTACTGAAGTGGCTCTCAGGCCCTGATGGAGGAACACGCCAGAGAGGAAAATATTACAGCACAAAACTTCTCCTAACAAAGTGATTCAATCTCGCTGTAGGCTCGACTCCAGTTCAAACAGTCAATATAAGGACATGAAGGCAGAGATACACACACACACACACGAGAGAGAGGGATGGTGGTTCTCTTCATCACACAGTGGAATACAGCGCCGTGCCTCGTGGTCATTATTTCTCTCCCTGAGGGTGCACAGTATTAAAGCCCACAGGTTCTTTTTGTTACACACTTCACATACCTGCTGCACCACACACCCATATTACTGGAAGGTTTATTGCTTCTGTACAGATCGCATGCTCACATGCTCGGGGGGTGAGTAGATGAACAGGTATGCGAGTCCATGTGCCTGTATAAATATCTTCCAGTGATTGTCTCGATCGCACTTCAAAGATGGTCTGCCACATGTGAGCCTTATGCAGCCACCCCATAAAAGCTTCCAATACTCTATACTGCTGAAGATAAGTCTTGGCAGCGGAATTAGAGAGGCTGCCTGAAACCGCTTCAGGCTGCTTTTCTCAGATAAATGCCCAGCGTATGGCCAGGGTGTCTGTCGCATCACTATGTTGCTGACAACACAACACTGGCCATATTTGATGTCTTATTCATCCTCAGATTCTGTTTTAAATTGTCGTTTCTTTTCAGTGCGATGAGATAATTTCTCATGTTCCCGTAATAGCTTTTTTAGGAATTATTATTAGATTACATGACTAAAGTTGAAAAGATCTATCTGGACCAGATGACCTATTTAACTGTTTCAAGATGTAAAAGTGGGTAAATATAATAAGTAAAAGTAATATTTGTCAGGTGTTTCGCTTGTAGTGACGTGACCTTGGGGGACTGCTAATGCAAACTGACAGAAAAACATCTGAATAAATCATATTAACGAGAGCCCTAATCTGCATCATTCACAACGTTCATATCTCTGTCCTTTCAGCCCTTGGAACGTGGTCGGGCACTCGTGAGCACATTTGACAACAGCCAGATAAACAATATAATGGAATGAATCTAAAAACATAATCGGCTATCCCAAATGTTTGAAGTTGGGGTGAGTTATCAGCCTGTGTGTGTGTGTGTATATAATCGGAGCGTTGGTGTGTTTTCATTGCCGTTAGATTACCGGCTACACCGTCCGACCTGAGATATCCTCAGTTCTGCAGCTCTTTGATACAGACAAGGCTATCCCTCATTACTCCCCTCTCTACCAACCTGGCTCTGAAGATAAGAGGGAACAACACCGGTCTTCTGTTTATATCACTGTTTACACACACCGAACTACGTTGCCACAGAGAGAAATTTAACAACAACTCTTAGTGATAATTTTCCCTTTTTGCAGCGCTGTTGACCTGATGTCTTTCTCTGCGCTGTGTTTTTGTTTCCTTTTTTCCCAAGGTTTCACAGCTGTGTATCTTCTTTTATCAACTTTTTCAAATCATTCAGAGCTAATGGTACCTGTAGTCTGAAGAACTGTACTTACTTGTGTTATTTATGGGCCATTCTGAATGATTTTTCTTCTCCCTTTGAGATTGCAGATAGTTGGGGGGGTTGCTTTTTTATACTGATTGTGATAAGGTGGTCTGATGCTGTGATATCTGCAGTGATGATTAAGGTTTATTCAGCCCAACCTGGGGTAAATCCTCTTTACAGACATCAGGGAGTTAGACTTTGTTGTGGTCGATCACACTTTGTGTTGGCGAGCTCAGGCAGATATAAAAGAGCTTTTTCTTACAACAGTAACTGAGGTTTGAGCATATTACAGCAAAAATAAAGCAATTCTTGTCAAAGAAGTTCTGGCTATTATGACATTTGAAAGTCTTTTGGAGTCTCTTGTGATTTAGTTTTCAACTTCTGGAACTTAATTTTGTCACTAAACAATATTACCAAAGCGCTTACTGGTCAGAATTGTATCTGTTTCAAAGCAATATCGTCCTATTGAATATTCTGTCCGGAAAAATGGCAACGAGAGATTTCCACAGAATGTGATATTCTATTAATGTCTTAGCTTTTATACATGCAGCTCTGGGTCAGATCAAAGACTTTGAAGTGGTGCAACCTGAGCTGGCACACCCATGCAGGAAGATTTGCTGCCAACTTAGCTGAATGAAGCCAAACGGTTTAGGACTGCTGTAATGTCTGGCTGTAGCCCGGACTGCTCAGATGTGGATGATTGACACTGGGGGAAATTTTTTAAAAACCCAGCCACCAATCATTTGCTGATAGGAGTTTGGAAATGCTGGTCACTCTAAGAATTACTATCAACCATAAGTAATCAATTTTATACAACAGTTAGTTCCAACCAAGTAATTGGATTGGACAAGAGGCACTCAGTGAGTGCTGATATAGAGTACGACATCACTGGGACTGTAATGCGTGTATCACTCTGCTTTACAGGTGTTCTGAACCATTAATTATATTACATGTTAATTAGCCAGCAATAATGGTGGTCGTAAAAAACACTGCACCGCAATGATGAACATGTTTCCACAAATAAGATTTGAGTCAAATTATAAATGGTCATTAGATGAGAAGAAAAGGAGCCTGGATGCTTCACTGCAAACCAACAGCATCAGACTGGAAACACATGGAAACATGCAGATAAATGTCCATAACACAAAGTAGCTGGCTTGTCGTAACGTGTAGACCTACACAAAGTAGCAAGCTTATATGGAGAGATGTTACTGTGTTGGCTGGCCACAGTCCAGTCCCAGCCCAGTTGCAGAACTATTTGTGTTGGCGGAGCCAAATTAATGATTAAATAAACAAACAAATCATAATCTGTTGTCGCTTATTACTGTTAACATAAATGGCACTTGTATTGCCCCTGTCTCCTAGAAATTATGTTTTTGTGTTACTAAATTGCTTTCTAATTACATCGTTGTGGCAATGTAATCGCTGCCTGTATTATATTCAGCGACGTTTCATACAGGTAATGAGACGCTACATTCATGTACTGTGTAAGCTTCAGAAAGAGGTCGTTGGGGAGAGTAGCAAGGTGTACAATGTGCAGGACGTTGACACCAGAAGTTCGGGTTTACTTCTGCACTCCTGTCCTTGGTTTAAGCAACCAAAGCATTTTAGTTAAGGTTAGAGAAAGATAATGATTTTGGTTTCATTCTTAATTTAAATAACAATGTAATAAGAGTTTTTTCTTAGGTTTAGGCAACAAATTCACTTTGGATAAGGTTTGATTTCAGTTAAATGACTTGGAAAAATAATGCTATAGTCACTATGACCCAATTTTACAAGATTGCCTATTTTGGCAGAAAACAACTGAAGTATGTAATCACTAAACATTTTGCTGATTTGTTCAGTATCAACAATTGCTTGCCAGATACGTTAAATAGCAACATCATTATGTTAACAGAAAACCTTATTTGCTCGACATTAGGTTTCTCTCAAAATGTGTTTGCTGTTTCAAATTACTTGTATAGGAATGTCATTTCTAGGAGACAAGCCTGCTTGTGTACAAGCAATATGACATTTGAGATTGTGCTGTTGTACTGATTATCAGCACTCCATCTTATGTGATACTGCTTTAATATTGTGTACTCCCTGCAAATTCTTCTTTGCAAACTGTTTTTTCATGTCTATGTGATTTGTAATATGTCTGTGTTTGTCCTCCTCAGTTGTTGTCAATGGGCAAAATCCGCCACACCAAAGTAGCCCAACTGAAATCCACCTACAGACAACTTCATGACGCTCTGAAGAGGTATGTTGTTGTTGTAACACAAGTATTCGTGTGTGTTATATTTTTGAGGTGCATAATGACTGTAAAGATGCTGGGAATACAGCCCAGCCAGTAAAGAAGTTCAGTTCCTGTGACAGCCAGAACCCATCCAACTGAGGTGTCCTTGAAGAAGACTTTAAACTCCTTATCAGATCTAGTTGTGCTGCTCTTATACACTGTTGAGAGAAGGTGGAAGTAGCATCTGTGACAAGCCGCTGGCTCCTGGAGAGACATATGGATTGGGGTCACTTCTCACTCAGTTAGTGGAGCCAGCAATCCTAATTTGAGCAAAGAGGTGAAAGCAAGGATGTAACTGAGACAGTGTTAACCACCACAACTGCCAATCAGAGGTGTCCTGAAATATCCTGAATGGAACACTGATTCTCAAAATTATTTACTTATTATTATTACTTGTGGAAACAACTAAATATTTGCGTAATTTCTTGTGAAAACAAGAAAACAATCTGAGTGCGCACATTACATCCAACTGGCTCGGCATTAGGAGTTCTACCATGGGAATTGACAGGCGCTGCATGTTCAAATCAAGGTGTGTCTGAAAAGTGAAAAGTGAAGCCAAGGCAGACGTGGCTTAACCTTGCAGCCTCTTTAATGGCCAGAAGGGGGCGACTCCATTGGTTGCAAAAAGGAAGACCAATTGTCAGAAATTTGTGTGAAAATGACCCTACTTTTCACTTTGTTTATTACCTCAGTAAACAATTTCCGAATAAGTTTATGGTCTCAGTTGCTAGTTTTAAGTCTTCTTCGAAACTGCATTAAGAGTTAGATAGACAACAAAGCGAGTTATGCTTTAGGGTGTGATTACATTGTGATTTATAAGATCGCTACTAGGCCAATGTCTTTGGGTTCTCAGTCAGATCCATTCCTTGCTCCTCTACAACTCCATTGTCTCGTCCAAATATGGTCACTTCAGGCTACAAAAGAACAGGATTGCAACGGCCAAAATGCCAAAATCAGGGCTTCAAAATTGTTGTCCACAAACCAATTGATGATGTCATGGTGGCTACGTCCACGTTCTTTTATACGTGATATACATGCAGGTTGTATCAGACAAGAATTCAGGTTGTAAAGAGTATTTGTTGTTGCTTGATTTGCAATTTTGCAAAAGTTTATATGGATTTATTTCATAGTTATTGGTTAGATTTCCTGAAAAATTCAGAGAGATTCAGTAAAAACTAACTTAAAATAATGTGAAAATTTGCAAGAACAAGTAGTTCTTGAAAAGCAGTGTACTGTCATGGTCTCATGTAGAAAGAATTTTATCAATCATGGAACCGATTGGGTATCTGTCTGTCGACGATAAGACCAAGCGGGGCAAGAGACTAATGGTCAAGCCATGGAATTACAACTTCATGATCTGTCATATGAAGCCATGGGGCCAAAAAAAGACCTTTTCCCATTGACTTATATTTTGTCCATTGAGTCTATTAAGCGTTTAGTCTATAAGAGCCACATGATTAAATCATTTGATCTCACTCAAGCTAGCAGAGGGTTGAACTGTATGTTAGCCAGCTCGGCTGGCAGAAGTCTCTAGTGTGCTTGCTCCATGGGCTCTCGATGCGGAAGATACGGGTAATGTTATACCCAGGAAATCAAGCTTTTTGGCCTCAAGGGCCACTGGGCAATTTTCCTGAATTTGTGGTGTCACACTTTCAATGCTGTATGCAGTCTTCTTCATACATCCATGTAGATCTTGTGTAGCCAGCGGATATCCAGGCCAAGACTTCTTCTTCCGAGGTCATTTTGGCTACCCAAAGGGAATTTAGCCGCTTGTTTTTGTCTCATCAGAAATAAATAAGCTTCTTATTTGGAGATCACTGACTTCTGATCTGTTTCTCCTGAACCCCCCTTAAAAAAAGTAAGAAGCAAAAGAATAAATTAGCAGTTCTTTTGCTGTGCTAATAGGCTTCTTAGAGGTTTCACAACTGTGAGAACAGGTGAAATACAGAGTTGAGACCTGAATTTGATCACAGAGATAAATTTCTGAAATTGAGCAGGTACATTTAAAAGCCAATAAAGTTTTCTTTCGGATCTTACTGTCATCTAAAGAGCTGACTATCTCTGACAAATAAAGATAACTGCGGTGAGAGAGGAAAAAGAGGATTTTAATATCTTAAATTAGGAATGGGCTGAGACAAGAGGAAGGCTATTTCTCAGGAGCTGAATTTAATAAGTATGTGAAAATGGTCAAAATCTCATATTGATGTTATATTGAGCTCAGTTATGTCTAGGAGAAATTGGCTGGACAAAGAAGAGATCTTATTTTTAATTTTCCTTTCCTCTGGGTAATTCTTAATACTAAGTACATATATTTTTTAAAGTACAGTTAAAAGAAAGTTAAACTGTCATTGGACGATATCCAGTGGGTTCCAAGATTGCTTTTCGGCCAATGCACTCTGCCTCCCCACACGGACTGTTTACTTGCTATTTATATGCTATTTATCAATGTTGCTCAGACTACAACGAAAACCGGAACAATTCCAATACCAAAATCTTGTCCCGTTGCCAACAGATTCTGCTTGCATATGCAGATATCTGTTTATGAGATGAGAATTATATAAAATTTAAAGTGGAGTGAAAAACTGCTTTACCTGAGTTTGGGACTGTTAAAATGCAAGTAAAGGTACCCAGCAGTCAGGAAATAGTGTCTGCACACTGCATACCATATTCTTAAATCATTGTTTCATCCCACAGTACCCAGGATTCTGAGATCCACCTTTTGGGAGAAGCAAAGAGGTGTCGTGCTGAGCTGGAGAGGCTGCAGGCTGAGGTGGAGAGAACAGAGGAGCAGAGCACCTCTGAGGAGCCTGAAAGTGAGGTCAATGAACTGAGGCAACAGCTCCTCCAGGCATACAATGAACTGAGAGCTACAGAGGACAGAGAGTACAAGACACAGCACGAACTGAGATGGTGAGCTGTATATACAGTATATATACGCACACACGCTACTGCAGTCGCTCATGCTGCAAGTTTCATTTTCAGTCCGATATTGAGTCAAATGAAATTGACAGTTGGTTTTAAAAAAGATATCTATTACAAACTTCAGCTTCGTCTCACAAACACACAGATGATTCACACCACTGACAGTAGCCCGAGAGATGGAGGAGAGTGAAAACAAAACACAGAAGTGAAACTGTGTGTGGGGAAAAGAGAAGTTGTGTACAGTAGAGAGCATATGCATGCATGGACACACATACACAAGAAGTTACTAGGGGCTAAACATTGAGGTGAGCTACAAGAGGAAGCCATTTCCTTTTGATGCAGCTAAAGGTGAAGAGTAAAAGACATGCAATGTATGTGTGTGTGTGTGTGTGTGTGTGTGTGTGTGTGTGTGTGTGTGTGTGTGTGTGTGTGTGTGAGTGTTGCTTGGCCGACAGTACTTTTTTTTCTGTACCACTATAACTGTTTATTGTTGTAGACCAAATCACCGTGACGTCGGGCTAATGACAACAGTCACTTCCAGGTAGACACCTGGCAATTGATTTGAACTGCAGAGATATGTAAAATTAGCAAACCTTTTGTTTTTGTTGTCATTTTTAGCCACAGCGCTTAAAAATATATCAGTAAACATGGTGGTCCAACCTATGAGAGATTCTGCTGTGCTCATTTTAGGTACTGTGTTGCTTTACTAGCATCTTTGGTAACCCAAATTACTAGCATGGGAGCTAAACGTTGAACTGCTGTGGACAAAGTTGCAGCCAAATGTATTTTAGCCACCCAAAAAGACCCATCTAAATTAAAAATCAATATCAGTTTAAGTGTACGCTATGTTTGGAATATTTTCAGCGTTTTACCTTACGCACTAACCAGTCAAGGCAGTGGTAGACCAACAACTCCCATGATCTGTTTTTGTCAAAGAAATCTGGTGGCTTTGAGAAGTCAGTCCGTTATTCTTCATTTTTGTAAGACACCATTCTTTTTTACACATCATCTGGTCATGCATATACAAAACATGGAAAAAGAAAAGAAAAGAAACAACAAAAAACCCCTAAAACAAAACAGTATCACAAATGTTTACAGATTATCTCAATAAAGAGCTTTTATTTCTCTTCTCCCGGGCTTTCTGGGTAATTTATATGTATATACTGTAGCTGACTCTGTCTGTGTGTATTCTCCATATTTACAAAACCCATATCTATTTTTTATCTCGCTAAAAAGCATTGTGCGGTTCACAATAAGTACGGCAGAAAACAAAATAGAACTCATTTTCTGTATCGTTCAGACAGCACATTGGACAGATCCAATTTTCTCCTTCTAGATTACCACACCATCCAGCTTGAACAATCAAAAGTGAAACACAAGATCTCAGCTAGGCACACAGATATCTTTGCTTTTAGAAGTTATATACAACACACATCTCCTTACCCTAATAGTTTTTATCAGTGAAATACACACAGTTTTGGTTTGTTATAAGAAAAAATGCTGTCACTGCAGGGGGTGAGTTTTTATTCCCTTTGCCTTAAATGTTGTTTCTCTTTAGTAGCCACATTTTTCAAAGATTTATGTCATGGGGAGAACTTGATAGATTCAATTCATGATACAAATACAAAGTTTAAGTGGATTTTTATGTTGCTTTGGATGTCACTTGTTTACTTGTCTGAGCTCTCTGCACTGGTAACTTTTTTGACGTCAGCTCTGGACTGTGTTTCTGTTCCTCTCTTCTAATCCTTCCCTATCACTCCCACGAGTCTCTTTTCTCATCACAACCAATTTTCCTCTTTTCTGCCGCAGGTTTCTCTTTTCCTTCCCCCCAACTCACTCAACACCACCATGAGCGTGTCCAAAGGGTCAAACACACCCACCGACATGGAAAATAACTGGAGTATCTCCCTCTTTTTCTGTACACAAACTCTACTTTTCAAGGGCCAAAGGGAGGTTACTGGAATATTGCTAAGCAACATGATAACATGCAGCAGTGATTCCCAAACATTTTGGCTTCGGACCCTTGAAAACAAAGTAACGTTTACTTGTGATCCCTCGTTAAAAGTTGCCTATGTCATAGAACATTTGTTCCCTCTTGGATCGAATCATTTTTTAGAGGCCAGTAATTCACAAGAAAAAAGCAAAAACTAAAAGAGGAATTATTTTCTGAATCTAAGTGTGCTTAAAGTGCTTAAAATTGCAAGTACAAAGACTGTAAACGTGAAAAAATCTCTTTTTTTGTGTGCGTATGTGAGTGTGTGTTAGATATTAAATGGCAATTGCAAATTGAAGCACTCAAAGCAGTCAGTGGAGCTGTCAGTTAAAGAGATGAAAGCTGAAGTTGAACTGTAAATGATGAAAGCAACTGAAATTTCTGCTGAGCGCCAATAGGCAAGTTTCTACAGTAGGCCCTGTAGGCAGTCAGATTGTCAGTTTATATATTTGAAATGAAAGTATTAACTGTAAACTATGAAAGGAGTTGAAATTGAAGCACCCAAGATAGTTTGCGTGTGTGCAGAGTAAATAAAGAAACTGCAGGCTCATTCAGAAGTAAACCCTCTCAGTCATCACTTATGGCCCACTAGAAGTGTGTAGCTGGTTTTTGTTCTTCAGAGACTGCGCACTCTGCCTGTGTTTTCTTATATTCTGTGCTTGGGACATTTGTGGACCCCCACGGTGCTCAGGTGAGGTCGGGGCTTTATAAAAAGGAAGCAATCAGGTGCCAGACTGTGAGCAGCAGGCATTCAAGAGACACAGTGCAGAAAAGAAACTATGTAGAAAGACAAAACACCGAACAAGAGCGAATTTTTAAATGGCTTTAACTTTCACTTTTGCTTGCTGCTCGCCAGTGCTTACAAACAGCAACCAACAATCGGGCATAGTATACCTTTAAAGTGTCAGTTTGTGTGTAGGCAATGACAGCAGGTGAAGCGTCTCTTGAGGTTTGTGAGCTCTCAGGTTAAGGGTAAAATTGAATTCACTGTCTGTTGATGTGCAGAGGATGAAAGCAGTTGAAGGGTCAGCAACAAAATCACTTCAGTTATCTGTTTTAAAGGGGTGTCCTCTAGCTCACCTGGTAGAGTGTGCACCACATACAGGCACCTTTGCAGAGGCTCGGGTTCGATTTCAATACGCGGCCCTTTGCTTCATGTCATCCTCCATGTCTCTTCCACCTTCCTGTCAATCTCTGGCTGTCCTTTCAATTTGAAAAATAGGCACAAATGCCCCCCACCCCCCTCAAAAAAATCTTAAAATTATCAGTTTGGAAATTGTTTTTACAGTAAGATTTTATTCTTTCACAGTGTACATGTTTTCCTACAGTATTTGAATAAGAATAAATAAATGTGATTCACATTCAAATTACTAAACACTACTGTAATTTCCAATTCCAGAAATAAAATTAGGTAACAGTCAGTTTATTAAATTGGTGATAATTGCTACAATTTTATATAATTTGAATTATATTCATCCTTCCATCCATTTCATTCATCTACCCATTTTCTAACCACTTATCCTCTTGAGCTGACATTGGGCAAGAGGCAGGGTACACTCTGGACAGGTCGCCAGACTATCGCAGGGCTGACATATAGAGACAGACAACCATTCACACTTATGTGCAATTTAGAGTCACCAATTAACCTATCCCCAATCTGCATGTCTTTGGACTGTGGGAGGGAGCCAGAGTACCCTGAGAAAACCCACGCGGACAAGGGGAGAGCATGTGCACAGAAGGGCACCGTATCCCGCACCCGGGATCGAACCAGGAACCCTCTTGCTGTGAGGCGACAGTGCTAACCACAACCGCTGTGCCGCCATAATCTCACTCATTTCTGCACTAAAAGTATGTAAGCACATCATATCCGTTTCCCTCCCCTTTCAATCTGTTCTCTTTGCACCCTCCTCCTTTCAGACGACACCGGACCGCCATCAGACTCCACCCACCATCTGTCCGCAACCCTGGTTTCTCCTTTAAGCATTGTGCCCACGCTCCAGTTGCCCCCAGGTTAACACTGTTCGCTCTGTCAGCACTTTTGCCATTGTATTGCATCAGCAATGGAGTTAGCCCCCTTAGCTGCTAGCCGCCCTGCTTTGCCAAGTCCAGCATGAGAACTGTGTCCAGACAACTCTGAATTTTTCATACATCCCCTTTAAACACAGGAGATACAGGAATTAAAGTGAGAGCCCTGAATTCAGCTCACATATGTATCCCAGAAACTCAGAGGAAGAAAGAAAAATAAGTTAATCCAACTCTAATATTCTTAATACCCTTTATTTAATCAACAGCCCTTTATTGTTTCAAGCAGATCTTGTTTCTTATCTTTCCCGCATTGCATTTGACCCTGGATTGCTTCAGCAATATTATTCCACTCACAGCACATAAACTCAGCACTGTATTGCAAAGATATGATCTGTAGGATACAGTGATTTTTAGTGCACAGCGCACACACCGCGGCAGAGCGTTGAAGGCCCGGCGGTAATTGAAATATTAAATGAAAACCACTTACAGAGCATTCTCAGAGGATGCAGTAACAGACAGGATTAGACAGTGAGTGCGCATATTATTTGTGACAGTGTTTGGTTGTGAGCTCTCTTGTCCTCATCATCTCTTTCTCCCTGGTCTCTTTCAGCCCCTTCTTTCATCCCCTCCAGCCTAATCTTCCTCCCTCTTCCTGACTTCTCTTCTGTTCTTTCTACCTCCTCCTCTCCTGTCCAAATGGCCAGCGGTCTGCATATGACAAGCAGATGCTCACCATGCAAATATGCCTTTTTCAAATCTTTGCGTCCTTTATCTTTAGCCAAACATACACACAGGAATTCAGCACTTTTTCCACTCACATATTTTAGCATTCATGCAGCTTTCTCTGTATCAGTTAATATCCAATATATCAGCTTGTCAAGAAGATTAATATCATTTACTTTGTGAAACGTGTAGCTGTATACTATGTGCTAATGTAAGGTTTTTCACAGTGACACAGCTGACTCGAAATTGTTTCATACAAACTCTAATCAATTGCTCAAAAAGCATCTGCTGCAGGGGAATGAAAAATTCATAGAAAATAGGTTTTTATATGCACATTTATACTGTGTTGGGTACTTCATTTAGGCGTCTTTGTGTTTATGTATGAGAGTTTGTACAATATGTGTCTAAGGTATAGCACACAGGGGCTTTTTATTCACTCACTAATAGTAGGAAGGATTCATAGCAACGTTTTCCAAACCTTTGACACCCATACCTTTCTTTCTTTTTTTGGTATTTTCTTTCTCAAGTAAGAGGAATTGAGCATTAGCTTCAGTTGACTAGAAACTGCACATTAGTGTATTTTTAAAAATGTAAATGCCCGTTCCTCTCATTGCACTCCTCTTTCTGTTTAACCAGGAACTGAAACATGCTGTTTGTCTCTCTTAATAACACATTTTGTTTTCTTTTTTTCCACATTTTCTCCCCCTCACCTCACCTCACCTCACCTCACCTCTATGCAGTCTCTGGGAAGAGAAGCAGTATCTGGAGAAAGAGAATGAGATTCATCCGAAACCTGCTGTAAGTTCATCATTGCACCATCCAGGTGCAGTTTCAGAGACGTGGATTACCACCGCAACAAGGGTCTTCCGAGAGGATGAATATGAGTTTTACTTTAAGCTTCCAACCAGGTTTAATCCCTCAATATGAAGACTTGCCACTGGCTCTTTTTCGGGGCCATTTGAAGCTAAAAGATTTTATATTACAGTCATAATATTTGGAAAAAAATGACGGCATACAAGTTGAAGAAGTTATAATCCTTGTTACAAATGAGAACGGTTTTAAACCTTTGTTTAAGCAGGCAAAGTAAGATACTAATGGCTGCTAATCATCCACAAAAGCAACTGATAAAGCAAAAAACATAACAAATGGAGAAAAATATATTATGTCTAAGGACGAACAAACATGTCCTTAAAGTACAGAGACTTGAGAGACAAAAATAGGTTGGTTTTTGGACTGTTCCTGATAGCACACTCGCCTCTCAAATATATCTGCTCCCACTCTGACTCAAAGAACACAATGTAATAGAGTGGTGCAGGGATGATCTTTTTTTGTAGGCCAACCCAGAAGTCAACATCGCCCTGGTCCTCTTGTCAAAGCCAATGGGATTTTTCCATTTGATTTTTGATTATGGCAGAAAATAAGTTTAGTAAGTTTATGATACCTACACCTTTTGTTCGGCAAGATAATCTCTACAAATACACACCACTATTATGATTTTTGAAGCATTAATGCAATCGCCAGAAGTAAAAAGCTAACGTTAGGCTATAAAAGAACTAAACCACAGTCATATGACTTCAAGCTGCAGGAAATAGTCAGTGCCAAGATGTTTCGCTAGCCTTGAAAACGCTCACACCATAGCAGCATCAGTGTCAAGTACTTGTCTTCACATTATCAGTGAGAAGGTTGTTCATTCATTTATTCTTTTTCCGCTGTTAGGGGTCGTGGGGGGGCTGGAGCCTGACCCAGCTGACATATGGCGAGAGGTGGGGTACACCCTGGACAGGTCGCCAGCTGACACATAGAGACAGACAACCATTCACGCTCACATTCACACCTACAGGCAATTATAGAGTCACCAGTTAACCTGCATGTCTTTGGATTGTGGGAGGAAGCCGGAGTACCTGGAGAAAACCCACGCTGACACAAGGTGAACTCCACACAGAAAGGCTGGAGAAAACAATTTCATCCTTAAACAAGAAGGAGTGATTAAAAAACTGCTTAAACATCTGTAAATTTGGCTTCCCCCCTGTCTGTACTAACCCTGGTAAAAAATAAGAACATTTCTTTTAATCCTATCATCTTGATGCTGTGTGATTTCAACACCACAGTATTCTGTAGTACGCTGTAGGGCATATTGCATTACGTTTATTATTTAGTCTATCAGAAGTCGACCACAGTGTAGTGCAGTTTGAACACTTAGGCATGAAAATCTATAGTAATTGTAGAATAACCAGCACCAAAACTCAAACTGCAATTGTGTTGAAGGAAATCAAGAATATTAACTTGCCCTCAGGGTAGTCTCGAGGAGTATTACATTCACAATTCTCCTATCATCAGACTTTATCAAAATACAGTCGGCTGGGCTGCTAATGGCAAAAGAACATTAGATTCTGAGCTTTGTGGAGCTTGTTGAATAAATTCAACGGCTTTAATTAACTTTCAGGGTTCTGTTATGCAACTGCTGTTCAATTACTGATCGCAGCAACAAAACATTCCAAAATGTTTTCAGTTCTGCTTTCATGCCTCTGGGCGGTATATAAAATCTCCAGTGCCCATGAGCCAAGGTGGCTCATCAGTTACCTTCAACAGATCAAACAAACAGGAAAAAAAAATATTAAGAAATGGAGCTGAATTACAACCAAGGCCACAACTTACCCAATTTATCCTGGAGATGACCATGTGTCCTTGTGCTGTGTAGCATTAAAAGTTAACTTTAAAAAGGGAATTTACATCAACAAAATACCTCTAGAACCAGTGACACATGCTGGTGTGCTACTCTACAGGGAGCCAGTATTGCAGTGAAGCAGTTTCAGCATTTTGACTGCTCAACATGAATTATTGAGGGGCAGTATTGAGTGGACAGAAGCATTGCACCAGGACTAATGAACAGTTCTTAAAACGTACACCATCAGAGCTTTGTGTTTTAAATAGCATTTATACAAGTAATGTGAGTTATTATGGTTTTGAAATATTTTTATCTTTATTTAGTCTTTTATTTTGGTCAGTTGATTTCAGTTTAATGTTAGCAATGTGTACGTAGTTTTATTTTTCATTGTGAGTAATTGACTGGTTTCATTTTTATTTAGTTTGTTAGTTTTTCAAATATTAAGAAGAATGTCTTGATTTATACTGTAGTAGCTTTCTATATTTAGCTTTTGCCATTTACAGAAAGTCTTGCATACCAAGCATTTTCTTTTTCATCGTCTTCTTCTCTGGGGATTTACCAAAGCCGGCATCAGCTATCCTTGCCACCATCTTTTGTAACTACAGCAGAATTCTATTCATTTGTAGTTTCACGTTACATTGTTCATCCATACATTCATTTTCATAACTTCTTTTCCTCTTGAGGGTCTTACATATGTTCAAGTGGTAGCTATTTGATGCTACAAAAAGAGGGTTTGACGTCATGATTGACAGCTGTGTGTGCCAAACAGTGTGCTCGCCATCAGTGGTGCTGCTTGTTTTTGGTCTGTGCACACTCAGGCTCGAAAATGGCGTTACCAGCACAAGATGGCAGCGGCCTTATCTGGGATATATTGGCTTAATTTTTGTACAGTGAGAGGAAGTAGATTCGTGTTGTCTATCTTTATATACAGTCATTATAATAACCCTGCAAGTAACACCTTCTTCTGTCTGTGTGAATAACAGGAGCGGCCTTAACTAAAACAGTATAGGCAGTTTAATCTGATAATGTAACAGCGTTTACGTGTAAAGGTCGAGGCCTTGTTAATGAGTTTTTCCCCCGTTGTTATTGAAACAATATGCCATATTGACCTACAACATTAAGTTTGACATTAACTCTAATGAAACAATTTGCCTCCGTCACACACAAACACACACTTGTCAAACATGATAGATAAGCTATGTGTTTCATTACAGAGCTCTCACATACATTTTTAATTGTTTTGCTGTATGTACAGTAGATGTATACTGGAGAAAAACCACAAACAGGCTTTAAAGTACATTACATCAAGTTAAATGAATTAATAACAGCTGGTTTTGTTGCAGTTGTTTGCATTCATACTCTGGCTTGCAAAACTGGCTCAGTGTAATCCAACATTTTTCAACCTTATTAAGTGTCTAACGTTTCCTTTTGTGCAGAAAAATGATTATTTAGGCATCAAACTAGAGCTAGTCATAGCACTGAAAATTGTTTTACCACTGAAACAGCTGAATAAGTCTAAAAAAAAAATAAAAAATCCATGTACAAAGCAAAGGCTGTTAGAACTCACTCTGCGAGTGTTGGGAACAGATGCTTAGAAATTAGTAAAGAGAATGGTATTTTGCCTGTAGCCTGAGCTCAATTAAATTGTCATCACAGACCTGATATTCTTGATATGTGATCTCACGTTCAGGAGATGGAGAGCAGAACAAAGGCCCTGCAGGACAAATATGAGGATCTGAGGAAAGAGGTTTCCCAGAGACAACTGGAAGTCAGGTATTTTATCTAGCTGCTGTCCAGTGAGCAACACATGCAGCTTGCTCAGAGAGAGCTGTACATACTCGCTCTGTGGGGCTCTCCATAACATTGTCTTCTTCTTTGTCTTTTCTGTTTCACTCAGTGTGCTCTTATTGTCCGATTTAATCAGACGCAGTGCAGCTGAATCTTTTAAGTGCTGTTAATCAAAAATTCTTCAGATAATAGGCGTGCTTTTTGTGTGCATCTTGCCCTCACTCCCCACACAGAAGTCTGACTGAAGATGTGGAAATGCATGAAATGCAGATATTGAAAGAGCGGAAAGAGCTGGAAGACAAGATGGAGATCATAGAGCTCAAAGAGGTCTGTGTGTGTGAGTGGGCATCGCTTACAGCACACCATCAATAAAATAACAAATCTGCCGTCTTACATTCGTGTGTGTGTGTGTGTCTCTAACAAGGCCGAGAAAGCCCAACTCATCAGCGTCCCTGACCAGATTTTCAAGGAGAGCGAAAGGAAACGCTCTAAGAGGGAGTAAGTACATGTAGCCCCTTATTATTCTTTATTGTGGAGGAGCTGCGAAGTTAATGTTTCAAACATGAGGACAAAAAATGAGGCAGTAAGGGTGCTCCAGTGAGACAACACTGAGAGGAAAAGACAGCAGAAACATCTTTTGAAAATTAAGTCACTCCCTGTCAGTTGGCTCAAATCCTTCTGTAATCTGTCTCCTTCCCTTCATCTTTATCTCCCATACACGAAAGAGCTGAATTTAAGTGGATGAACTCTCAGTTACTGTAGTTTTCCTAATGGAAGGGGTTGGTGTGTCATATTGTTTTTGCTGAGTGTAAACTTTTGATAAGGAACAGAAAAACAAACAGTGTTTCTTAATTCAATTTCCTGCCAGAAACATGGGCTGCCAGATTTGCTTTGTTTTTCACTTCCCTCTGTAACTATCCAGGCACATTTTGGTCAAAATGAGAAAATGGAAAAATTAGGGACTATTTGTAGCAATCGCAGACAGTTTGAAATAATGGACGTAACCACTGTGACATCACCCATTTGTGGACGCCTGTTTTGAAGCCATGAATCTGGCATTTTGACCGTCACCATCTTAGATTTTTTTGAGTCAGAAGTGACAATTTTTGTCAGAGAGGGTGGAGCTAACCCTGATGCTAGCTGCTAATTTGAGTAGCACAGTGCATTTACAGTCTATGATTAACTGTGATGATGCTAATGCTAATTTGCAAGCTAAAACAGGCTGAAAATCACTAAAACAAAATGTACTTATCAGAAAACCTAAATATCCAACTCCCTAGAGCAGAGGTCTTCAGCGTTTTTTTGGCTAAGGACCCCTTAACTCAAAGAGAGACAGAGCAGGGACCCCCTACTACATATATTGTATAAAACTGAGTTGCACTTGGGACATTTCGGGATTTCGGGTCTTCCCTTGTTTGCCTGTAGCTGCTAAGTCAGCAGCAGCTGTAGCATGGCTAGGTGTGCTAGCCTCCCCTCTGCACTTTCAGCAGTGGTTTCCAAGGTGGACGGTGTGTCAGAGACTAGTAGAAAGTTATACAACAATCCACTGAGGCTCACAAGAATGTCTGTAACCTCATCATAGTAATACAGCTAATTTGCTATATGCCAAAAAAAGAGAAAAACAGGTGCCACACAGTGATGTAGCATTAACTAGCTCATATGATTGCACAAGGATTCATGGGTAACATTCAACCTATCATTAATGTTGTGTACTGTTAACTAAATAGGTTTTATGCGTAGGCTAATTTATCTTGCTATTTTACTTGCTAAAACTTTAATTGATTAATAAAATTATTGAGAGGTCATTTTGCGGCCCCCCTGCAGTGACTCTGAGAACCCCCTAGGGGTCACGGACCCCCTGTTGAAGACCGAGGCCCTAGAGGATTCTAGTACAGCCAAACACTTTTAGGCAACCTAAACGTTACAGTTTACTAGGGTGGAACTAACCCTAATGCTAGCTGCTAATTTGGTTAGCACAGTGTGTATACAGTCGATGGTAAACTGTGACAATGCTAATGCTAATTTTCACAAGCTAAAAACAGGCTTAAAAACATCAAAACAAAATGTACTTATCAGAAAACCTAAACGTCCAACTCCCCAGAAGGTTTTAGTACAAACAAACACTTTTGGATGGCCTAAACATTACGGGTCACACCATTGTTACATAACCTAACCAACGTTGTCGCCGTGGTAGCGACTTGTTGACGGGCAGCACGAAGCAGCCATGCCCTTAATTATGCATGACTTTAAGTCTTAATTACATTCAGATGGGTGTGTTTATACAAAAATTCACCCCCTGTACAGTTTACACAAATGTAGCTGTAGAGACCAAAACCATTTTTAGTACCTTTAGCTAGCCTGAAGTTTGGCATTTTGACCACTACCATCTTGGATTTTTGGAACCAGAGGTGAGCAAATTTGGATGCGAGGACGGAGCTGAGGATAACAAGGGGTGGATCTGACTCATAGACCGTAGTGACGCCTCGCAGACAGCCTGTCTCTCAAAGCAGTCCTGCTTTTAATTATGTGTAAATTTAAGCCCTAATATAATTTAAACAGATGAGTTATATAAAAAAAAAAAATCACCCCCTGTACAGTTGTTATGAATGTTAAAATTAGCTATAGAGACCACAATCATTTTTGAACCAGGCTGTAAACATGTATTTTTGTTGTTGTTTTTTTAACATGGGGTCTCAAGTGGCTATTCGAGGAACTGCAGTTTTTGGCACCTTTGCTTTGGCTTCATGTTTCACCATTGAAGGTTGCTGCTTGTTAGCAACAGTCAAAATTCCTCTCAATAATTTAAAGGTTTCAGTCCCTCTAATTAAAAAAATATATGACAATATATGCATCAGACATCATTAATTTTTGTATTCAAGTGCAGCTGCAGTCTTAAGCCCCTTCATCACCAGAGAATGGTTCCACTGGCACTGCAGTCTCTTTTATGTTTATTTCAAATTCATATTTGGCTTTAAAGTGAAGCAGTGGAGCTGTCTGTATGAGCCATGTGAACTGTGACTTGTAATTTGAAATTCACAAAGCTGAGGGGTACTAGGGGGGTGTATGTAAAAGACGGATACATCCGCTGTTATTACATGAGATATGCACTCTTACAGTGCAGCTGACGAGTAAAACAGATACTTCTCTCTTGGTTTTAAAATTGCACTTTTTCTTTGTCTCTCTTTAAATTGTCTGTCACATTAGAGCTGCAATGAAGAAGATAGAAGCACTTAATACAGAGATCTCTGAAATGGAGCTGCAATTGAAGGAAATGGACGAGCGTAACCACTCCCTGAGGCTGAAGAAGAAGAAGTTGAATGAGGAGCTGGAGGGTCTCAGGGCCTGTGTAGAGGCCAGCCAGAGGCAGTCCAGGGAGCTGCTCAAAGAGCAGGAGGTCAACAGGGAGGAGGAGGCTGAATTCATGGGGAACAGGTACAAACTGCTCATACAGTGACAGTCAAAAACGGACACCACAGTGAGAGTTTCACGGAGGAGAGGCTTTTGTTTATATGTTTCATGCATGTCGTGTGTTTTTCATCATCAGAGGTATCCTGGAAATGAAGTTGCAGAACATCATGTGCGAAAGGAAGTACCTGTATGAGAGCCAATGTGTGCAATTCAGGGAGAAAAATAGGTACGGAGTGATGTCAAACTGAGCTCCATCACACATGTGAATAAGTCCCCACATATTGATACAACATAATAAGTCCACACTGTATATGTGAAGGCTTTTGGACACACTGTACACCTAAAATATACAGTAAATATATTCTTTCACATGGAAGAGCTGAACAGCCATGATTCAAACACTTGATTTTCTCCATCTTCCCCGTAATAACAAGTTAATTATCTTAACTTAATTGTCATTATCAAAATAACAAACGTTGTTTTCACAAGATAATGGGATCATTTTCTCGATCTCAAGAACAAATCTTTGTTTCTTGATTATTAACTTGAGATCAAATTAAACACAACAGGCCTGTGCCCTTGTGTGTTGAGATTTCCATCACACTTGATATACATTCTGACAACTGACTGATGACTCGAACACTCGTGCAGACAGCGAGGGTGTATATTACCTACAGGAGCAAGGCATAAAGCAAGTTCAGCCTGTGGCCTTGAGTGAAGAGAAATGTGATGCAATGATAAATATGCTCGTGTTCATCTGACATTGCTGCACAGAATGCAATGGCACTGCAATGATTTTAGGCCTTATATGGTCGAGACAACTACTGCCCTTTTCACCCTGCACTCAGCCTGAGGCTGAGGGAGTTGTTAGCCACTGGCTAAGAAAGCTTTCACTCCTGGCACAATCCAAAGTTGGCTAACCCTGACCTTAGCCTAGTGCTTGCTGCCCTGACTCTAAAGCAGGGTTAGCCCCAAGATGGCGGGGTTATCCTCCTGAAAATCAACTAAACACAGGGCTAAAGGTTGCCAGTGTGAAAAGGAGCGAATTGAATTTGCTTCATTTGCGTTTTTGCTGTCCAATCACATGAGTTCTTCAGCAAAAGATATCTGCTTTTTAGTCTTTTCTCTCTCACTGTTCTCTCTATTTGATGTTTGAGCACTGCTCTTACATAAAGCCCTGCTCATGGCGGTATTTTAACAACAGTCACTTGTTAATCTTTAATGTAAACAATCACATATCCCAACAAACACATAGCCCAGGGCTGGTAGAAGTTTATTATCAATTGTATAGCCCTGAGCGTAGGTCTGAAAAGGTGCTAAGAATATGCAGTGTGAAAAACCCATACATCGTGCTATCTCTGGGGGGAAAAAATTATTCCAAGGTAGTGACATATAAAACTTGTGATCTCGATAAAACAAACAAAATGAAGTTGTTATCGCGGGAAAATAGAGGAAATAAAATATTTGAATCAATGGCCGATAAGTGCTTCTGTATTTTCATATATATTTGACATTCAGTCAGAGTTTTTGGTTTTAGTTTCATGAGCTTGTTGCTTTACTTTTCAGTATGAACGTGGATTTTTTTTTTCTGTGAATAGTCAGTATATAATTTTCAAACAATTTTAGACATTTTACATAAATTTGAATCGTTCAAAACATTTCCTCGGCTGAGCTCCGCAACTGAACACCTGCATATTTGACAGCAATCCACACATAATGAACCTGATTTTGAGTTGTCTCATTTTGTGTAGGAGTCACAGCCCTATGAAAATAATGAATATTTAAAAGGTGCCTGTGTTTCTCCTCAGGCAGATGCAAGCCCTCAAGAGGATGGAGCATGCATTGGCCATGGCCACTGAACAGCTAGAACACACGCAATATATCTACAACGAGTTACAGGCACAGGTGACCTGATGATTTTTACATTCAGAGGCATTTTTTTTTTCTAGCACCTGAAAGCTTCTCTTATTTTCCCCAGAAATGAGTCAGAGTTTTTGTACATGCAGGACCTCTAATTGCAGCTTTTAAATATCCTGAACCCACAATGTTCAAACTGCTACCCCGTATGGTTTGCAAAATTATGTTTTTACCGTTACAGGCAATTGGTCGGGGAGAAAATTGGCTTAAAAAGAGGCTAAAACACAGGTGTAGGAAAATTCTGTGTGTAAATGTCACGGTGCCAGCAATCACCACATTAAACCGTTATCCTGCATTACACCAGAAGCAGTTTTTTCATTCTTCAGCTTCCTGTAATTTCACTGATGTTCACAGTTTTTAAAAGTGAGACATGAGAAGAAGAGAGGGAGAGTCATGGGAAATGCATCAGCACATCTCACAAGCACATAACAGTATGAAAGGAAGTTACAATGGCACATCAGGGAATTGACGCATTGAGGAAATATTGAAAACAAAGCAGTTGGACAACATGATTCATTTGTTTCCACTCATCTGCCAATCAATAACGACTCTCACATGAACAATAACTCATAATTAATTTGACTGCGAAGGCTGTTTAGACGGGGATTTGGACGGTCTGCGGGGTTACCACAAAAATGCATCACGTTAGTCTCTAATAGGATGTGATTAATGGCTTTGATATTTACACATTGTTTGTTGTCATCGTCACACAGCATGAGGCCTAATTTTGAAATAAAATTGCGATAGTAATTATGATAATGATAATAATTATAACTTTAATTATATTGCACCTTGAAAAAGAGAGTGTATAAAGTGTTTGACGGACAAATCAAAAGCAGAAACAGAATACTCAGAAGGCAATATAACAACGAAAGCTAAAAAGTCCTACCAAAACATAAGAGAGATGAAATTAAGGTGAAGTGAAAAGAAAAAGACAAAAAATGCAACAGGTAAAATGTCAATATAAATACAAATATGACGAATAAAAGCAATAAAAAGACGAAATAAAAAGGTGACGTCACAAAAGCAATTGTAAAGATGGGTTTAGTGCTTCGTGTTTGTACCTGAAACACAAGTTGTGGTATCATCCCTTCTAAAACTCTCAACCCTACTAATTTAGTCTTCTTCTTCTAGGGATTAACAATTTTTAAATATGGAGTAGTGTAGTTCACACTCAACATGAGGCCTGGCAACCCTGCAGAGAGGGGCAGTCTCATCGCCTAAAGGCATTCATTTTTCATTAGTTTCAGGGAAACACTTTCAGTGTCACTGGATCTAACAGCTATCAGAGGGGCCTCTGGGAAACTCTGATATATAGTATTAATTATTTTGCAATTAATGTTTAATATGGGAATGAATATGCGCGGACTGTATTTGATTTGAAGTTTGGTCATTTCATACTGGATCCTCGCGGTCTTACAATCCTCAGTATGTAGAGTCTAATGGACTACAACCAGGGAGAGACATAATGATACATTTTACAGCTTTTTACCAAGATTCAAGGCCGACATACAGCTGCGTGATGTAAGATCTGCTCGCACACTGAAAATTTGAACAGACCTTCGAGTTTGATTTTTCATTCTGACTTGAATTTTCAGTTAGGTGCTATTCCTAATCGAGAGGCCAGTATTCAGCAGAAGACGGAGCTTCAGAAAGAGTTGGACACTCTCAAAGTCAGCTTTGAAAAACAGGTGGGAACAATGTGTGTGGGCGGACACAATGTCACAAGCAGCTGGAAAATGTAATGCAATTTACTGCAGTAGCCCTTGAACAAATCCAGCTTTGTGGAGCCTATAAGTTTTTTTTGATAGTAAAATGTCATTCAACTATATCTTAGTTTTACTATATGTACCCTCACCGGTCACTTAATTAGGTACACCTGTTCAACTGCCAATCAGCCAATCACGTGGCGGCAACTTGGTGCATTTACGCATGTAGACATGGTCAAGACGACCTGCTGAAGTTCAAACTGAGCATCAGAATGAGGAAGAAAGGTGATGTAAGTGACTTTGAATGGGCATGGTTGTTGGTGCCAGACAGGCTGGTCTGTCAGAAACTGCTAATCTACTGGGATTTTCACACACAACCATCTCTAGGGTTTACAGAGGATGGTCCGACAAAGAGAAAATAGCCAGTGAGCGTCAGTTCTCTGGGTGAAAATGCCTTGTTGATGCCAGAGGTCAGAGGAGAATGGCCAGACTGGTTCAAGATGATAGAGAGGAAACAGTAACTCAAATAACCACTTGTTACAACCAAGGTCTGCAGAAGACCATCTCTGAACCAACAACACGTTGAACCTTGAAGCAGATGGCCTACAGCAGCAGAAGACCACACCAGGTGCCACTCCTGTCAGCTAACAACAGGAACCTGAGGCCAAAATTGGACAATAGAAGGTTGCAAAAACACTGCCTGGTCTGATGAGTCTGGATTTCTGCTGCTACATTCAGATGGTAGGGTCAGAATTTGGTGTAAACAACATGAAAGCATGGATCCATCCTGCCTTGTATCAACGGTTCAGGCTGGTGGTGGTGGTGTAATGGTGTGGGGGATATTTTCTTGGCACACTTTGGGCCCCTTAGTACCAGCTGAGCATGGTTTAAACACCACAGCCTACCTGAGTATTGTTGCTGACCGTGTCCATCCCTTTATGACCACAGTGTACCCATCTTCTGATGGCTACTTCCAGCAGGATAACGCACCATGTCACAAAGCTCAAATCATCTCAAACTGGTTTCTTGAACATGACAATGAGGTCACTGTACTCCAGTGGCCTCCACAGTCAGCAGATCTCAGTCCAATAGAGCACCTTTGGGATGTGGTGGAACGGGAGATTCACATCATGGATGTGCAGCCGACAAATCTGCAGCAACTGTGTGATGCTATCATGTCAATATGGACCACAATCTCTGAGGAATGTTTCCAGCACCTTGTTGAATCTATGACACAAAGAATTAAGGCAGTTCTGAAGGCAAAGGGGGTCCAACGTGGTACTAGCAAGGTGTACCTAATAAAGTGGCCGCTGAGTGTATGTCTCTGAACTTTTCAGTTGTCGTCACTACCTTTTCTAAGCAAATGCTATTTTTTATGTTAAAGTGGAAACAGACAACCCAGCTAATATATCCTTGAGATGCTCTTCAGTAACTGGGGATAGCTACTGAGGAAATCAAAAGTGCAATCCTCTTCCTGTTTTGTTTGCAAAAAGGTTGATGCACTTCCTATGTGCGGTCAAACAAGCTTCATTTTACTGGGAGATCGTACCCAGTGGCAGACAGAATTTGCATAGTGAAAGCAAGGCTTATAGGGAACTAATCTAAAAGCCAGTGGTGTCATTATTCTATAGCTTTAGGTTTTGCAATCAACATTTACTTCATAATGATAAGTTAAAGCAAAAATGTGTCTGTTTCCACTTTAAGTTCTTTTGATATTTTTCCTTTTTTTAGTGTTGTTATCTTCAGAGTTAGAAGGAAAAATGGGATTTCCCATGCATTTTTATCTCATCCTATGTCATGTAGTTAGGCAAAACTTTAACGATCCCTTCAGGGAAGGTCTGAAGTTCACACAGAAAAGTTTCAACATCCATCTTCCTTGTATTTAGGGACTTTTAGTCCACTCTGCCGTCCCATTCTGCTGTCAGTAACCCTTCAATTGCAGCAGAATGGTGAGATTTTTCAACTGAAAACGACACTTAATGTGTTCCCAACCAGCTATCGGTAGCTGGGGAGGAGAGCCAGAAGATGCAGCAGTACGGGATGATTCAGGAGCTGCTGAGGGAGTCTAACAGCCTCCGGGAAGAACTCCATAACCTCAGGTGTCTGACACAGATCAAAGCGGAGGAGAGGGGCCAGAAGCACCGTGAACTGCTTCGGGCTGAGGTGCAGCAAAAACACACACAGACTCATGCAAACACATTCAAATGTACATTCAAAATACATCCTTTGTGCAATCATCGATAACTTTTGGAAACATAAGACATGCATATTTCACCAAAACATGTCAAAGCCTCAAAGAGGACCTAAAAGTAGGTTTATATTTCAGGCACTCTTCTATGTGACAGGAGAGCAACCAAAAATGACAAAAACACTATTTCAAAGAGTGCAAAGCTTTACTGCCCTCACCATATTACTGTCACCACAATGTGATAGTTTCAGAATGATTTGGAAAAATACACGGGGACTAGGCAATTTTAGATCAGCTAAATTGAAGATGGAGTATAAGGGGGACATTTTTTGGCAGAAATTGCTTTTATAAATGGTTCTGGATTCTCTTTCATGTTGGCTCCACTCAATTTTTCTTGTCTAATGAAATCAAAAATAACTGCTTTTCTAATACAGTATCACTTTCAACCACAGATCTGTGGAGTCTCTCACCTGATTAATACTTCATGACAATGACTAGCTCCAAAATGAATTAACGAAGTCAGAAAAAAACTGTACCTTAAACCAGAACAGGGTGTCTGTAGATCCTTTAAAAACCTTCAGATATTTTAAATCCAGTTCTATAAAGACTAGGCTTTAAAAGTTATTGAATAGCCTTAAATTTGAATTTGTGAGGCCGTAATTGACACCAAAAAAATCTAATTTAATTTATTCATCTTTTCATTTCTTTTCATCAAACGTAGTCAAGCCCCGACTCAGAATTTTCCTAGTCAACCAATTGTCGTCCCTTAGCGCCATTAGTTGACTTGTTGCCCACATGTTTACAATACTAATTTAGTCATTAAATAATATATTTTGGGCGGGGCAGCACAATGGTTTGAGTTGAAGGTGTGAGAAAGAATAGTATCAGTAACATTGTTAACACTGTGCTACATTACAGAGAAATACAAACCGTACTAATGAACCTTCATTAATATAGGCCTATATTTTATATATATGTGTCTGTCCTTTCAAATTAAAGTTTTGATTTATTTTTACAAGGCATAGCTCCTAGTAGAGTATCACGCTTTTTTTTTGGTTTGTTTTGTTTATTTCTGCGACAAAGCGACCAATGAAATCTTGCCGACTAATGACCTTTCTGATCGACTAACGTTTGGTCGACTATTAGGGGGCAGTCCTACACCTACACCTCCTTTAACTTTACGCCTACACTTAGCTGTTGGCAAAAATGTGAATTAACCTAACTCACTCTAATGACCATGTATATCCTACATAAAATCTACCTCTACATTGAACCACATATATACTACCTACCTGCAATACTTGAATAAGAAAAACAAAATTGTCCAAAAATAAGTCTTAAATTTGCTCAAAATATCTTTAAAATGTCTTAAAAAGCTTTAAATATAAGTGTCTGATATCTGTAGATGCCCCACAGAAAACTGCTTGATCAGCTAATTTTGTTATTGTTTCTTTTTTATGTATTCAAAGTGTCGGAAGAAAAGCTGCTACAACACTGAAAAATGTACACCCACAAATCTAGTTTGAAGGCTGATGTTTCGAGCGCACACACACACAGATAAACACACCCACACAGAAGTGATGATACTGTAGTTTTACCTGTGTAACTCTATCCACAGCAGCTGAACCAGCACATCCAGCAGGAGCTCAGAGAAAAAGACCTGATCATCATGGACCGCAACAAGCTGAACACTATGCTACAGCGCAGGTGTCACTGTTGTTTTCTCTTCCTATTTTCTAGTCAGCCACCTTTCATTAAATACCAAGGTGTGTGTCGTGATAAAGAGGATTTTGGTTACGGAGAAGCTGCTAAGCTGTTAATAGGTAGTATTAGCATAATCACCTTATTCTCTGTCACTGTCTTCATGTTTCCTGTCTGTCTCTCAGTCTAAGTTCTTCACCTTTTACTTTCTATTTGTTGAATGTTTTAGAGAGAGATTAAGAGATTAAGACTTCACTGCACATGTCAAGATCTTTTTAGTAAATACAGATTGTTTTCTGTGTTAGATGCAGCAGCAGGAATATTGTCCCTCTGTCCAGGGTCAACCAGTAGCTGTACAATATGTCCATGATCTTAGCTTAAGCTCAGTCAGGGCAGCAACTTGAAATTCCAATATACACAGTATATTGATGTGACTGATAATTGAATCCCTGGTTATTTGTTTGGCTCCTCTGATCTGTGTAACAGCTGGGATCACAATTAATTCAGACATCTGCACATGTTGTCGGGGTAGAAAACCCTAACTTACTAATTGGTCATACTTGAGTGTTCAGACACAGGCTAATGCATCTGGCACCACCCGGTACAACAGCAGACTCTCTCTACATTCAATTAGTTCACGACCACAGACTACAGTCTGATGCGGATCTGCCCCGAAAACTGCATGTAGTTGAGGGAAAACAGAGCAGGATGATAATTAAATGTTGTGCATCCTGTCTCTGCAGTTTGTAATATGAAAACCGTACTCACATTTAGCAGTCATGGTTCACGACCTGCATGTCTTACATGAACGGTAGATTGAAATTTAATGAAATGTCAAAGTGCATGGGACTTAAGTTCTGTCAAAACCATTATGTGATTCGTTGATCGTTTGTGATGAACATGAATATGAATGTTTGCCATGCTTTAGCTCACATTTTTACATGTTAATATTAAGTGATATAAAGATGACGTAACAGTTTTGTCAGTGCAGCCAAACTTTATTTCAAGCACACCTAGAGCTTAAGGTCTATAAGCAGGGGCGAGATGCATAGATTCATGACAACATCCTTTAGAGTATCAACACTTGTGTCCAGATTACTACTCATTAGACCTGTCAATGAGACCTCAACAGTAATGTTCAACTATTTTTCTGAGTATGACAGTACTCTGAATTTGATTCGGGTCATGTAAAGCATATTCTGTTTGGATATTCCAAATTAGGCTCTTCATCGCATTTTCTGGTCAAGACATGTGCGATATGCTGGTGTTGTTGGGTTTTAGGAGCATTATTTTGTCATGTGTACAGTGCATTCTGAATATGCGTCTCAGTTGGAGTTTTTACCGCAGTTTGCGACACACAGCGTCTTGTCTGTTTACAGTCAGGTCTTTGTATTGTCATAGATGCGTTGTTCACAAACCAACTAGCCAACAGTTTGGCTTGTCGGAATGAGAGACACACCACTTTTAAACTTTATATAAGACCCGGATTTCAACAGATTTTCAAATACGCACAAAATCTCAATGCTGACCTTTTCTAAAAGGTTGCTGAAGGAATGAAAGAGGGAGGCTTTGTTCTCACAGTTGAACAAGTGTACAACTTTGAAAAGTCTGGCACAGGTGACAGCCGTTCCACTTTTCCATATTTTGGCATGATAAACAACATTTTAAGGGTATGCATGACTGCATAGATACAGGAATATTATAGGGATATTTATTTCCTTTAGTCGTGTAAACAGCTTTGTCAGAGTTCAGAATAAGGGCAAAACATTGAATATTTTGTGCATGTAAATGTAGTCTGAAAAATATGACAAAGAAAGTACAATTTCCCTGAGTGTGTAGCATCACCGAGGCTCTCCAACAGTGTCGGAGTGGCTGTCAGTACAAACAGCTGTGGCTATTTGTTGCTTCCGTACCACTAAGTCATCAAGTCTCTGCATCATCACGACAAAATCTTGATCAATGTTACAAAACAACAGAGGGATGATCACTGATCATTAATAGCGCTCATGTTTAAAAAAAAAAATCCACAAAGTGCTTCACAGTTCAGGATACAAGTAAATAATTGACTGGGAGATGATGGCTAGAATAGCTTCTGCGTTGGCTTCATTATTCAGCCCTAGAGGCTGCCGCTTGTACAGTTGCTTGCAAGATGCTAAACAAGGAGCATAAACATTATGTTTTAGAGCTACCACTGGCTGAGGTATGCAAATGATAGAAAGAACAGATAACTGTAGATGATAAAATATCAAACACCTGCTCTAATAGTAGCCAAGTATGCATGTGATCAAGATCACGAGTGGGTTCTCTGATAATCTTTGTTCTTCCCCTTTAGAGTTTCACAGTGTTATAAACTGTGCAACATGATTACGGAAGAGAAGAATAAGTACGTCAAACTGAAGCAGATTGCCTCGCAGACAATCACAGAGCTGACGGAGCAGGTTAAGGTGCTGCAAAATGAGATGGAGATCCAACGAAGCATTGTCATCAGCAAGGACCGGTGTGTACATGTGTTTCATGGGGGGCTTGTCTGTGTGTAAAGTAAAATAATACAAACTAAAGCAGGAAAGAGGCCATAGACATTCTGTTTATTTGTTGGTAATCGTCAGTGAAGCTATATCTGCTCCCCTGTGTCTGTGTTTATTTGTGTCCTTTCCAGATCCGTCACAAAGGCTCACATGAAGATCTCTAATAGCTTGAAAACGAGAGACAAACTGCGCAATGACATCTCCAAGGTCCAGGCACACACACACACACACACACACAATAAAGCACAGAGATGGGGCCAGTCAAAACACATTGTGGGAAACACACTGTGGGTCTTCTTTGCAGTCAGCCAGTGTCACAAATTTAGCAGTTTGAATAAACAGATTAAATATGTTATTAAGAATAACATGGCTCAGAGGACACAGGGTTACACAAAGACATGGAGTCAAAGCTGTTGTTGAGATATACTGAGTGAACTCAGCTCTATAGCTGTCTAAATCAAGGGTTAAGAGCCCTTGTAGAAATTTTAAGGAGGCAAACAAACATCCAGTTTCCCCGGTATTTATCTCTGTGTGTTTAATAAGACTCTTAAACAGTGCACCACACACAGTTCACAGTTTACAACAGTCTGTGTTGTCCACTATAGAAGTTTTTTTCTTAGTCTTTGTCTGGCACTGTCAAGTAGAAGCAATCCATTGCACTTTAAAGCAAAGTCACATGCAGAATCTCCAAGATCAAAGTGGTAACTCAAACTTTTAGAATCACAAATTTATGAGAAGAAATCTTGGGAAAATAACGTGCAAATATTATTACATGAGTTAAAGAAACACACAGTATTTTACAAAAGTATGAAAGTAAAGTATTTATTGAGTTTCTTTGTGTATTGCAGTTGGCTTGAGTCTGGTGCTTCAAATTTGGGATACTGGGCTGCTCCACCTCATCATTTATTTGCCTATGAACGAACAAACAATGTGCATTGATTTATGACTCAATGATAGCAACATATTTGTTTATCAAGGAGTGTAATGTACGAGTGAAGGGAGAATCGCGCACCTTATTCATAGCTGTGGTTGGCAACAACAAGCAGAAAGTGGGTGGAGGGTGGTTTATACACCCAAAAATAAACCTAATAAATACAGATATCTAACCCCAATGCCGTATTTAATTTTTTTAAACCTGCAATGCCCTTATACAGCATTGTAAAGAGCCCTTTTTTGGGTCTAAAAAATATATAACACTGTCTTCTAGGTTGCCTGGAAGCACCATCAGATCACTCAGGAGTATGAGGACAACAAACTGGAGTTGATGAAACTCACTCAAATGATGAACCTCCAGGAGCAGGCACTTCTGGAGATAAACAAGAATCATGAAACGGCAATACAGCGCCGCAATTTTCTGTATGATCAATACTTTGAGCTTACATAATGCTGCCTGAATTAAAGTAGAGGATCTACATGTGTCAAATAATTGTGTCTTGTTCTGCATGTGTGTGTTGTCATCTACAGAGGCATTCAGCTCCTGGAGCATGAGGAAGTGTTATTTAACTACTATGAAAAGGTGAACGTCCAGGAGGCGGCCATTTCTAAGGGCAACATGACACTGGAGGCCCTGGAGAAGGAGATGAGGGATTTACAGTTGGAGATTAATGAGGAGAAGAGACAGATAGATCTGAAGAAGAAGGATGTGCCTCTCAAGAAAAAGTTGGAGGAAGAGATCACCATGCTGCAGATAGAGGTGGGAACACCCACACACTCATACACATCCTTACACAGACGTCAGCACATACACAGCCAAGGTCAAAACAAAATCATTTCTTGGTAATAATACATCAGTTCACAGTCTGTAGTCCTACTCTGATAGAACAGCAACAAAAAAGTAATCCAACTAAACTTTCAGAACTGCAAACTAATTACCTGAAGAAGTCATGTGGGTCGAGAGATGTGCATATGAAAGTTGTTGAGGATAGACATGTTTCATAGAAATCATTCATTAAAATCTTTTCTGTTGTGATGACAGTGTCCCGCTGACAGTCTCCCAACACCCACTTCTCCTTTGTCTGTCTTCTCTTATACCTTGCCAACAATAAATGAAAACACTTTTGTTTTTTTAAACGCCTTTGATAGACTAGTGTCTGCTGTGAATAGAGCCTGCTGTACACTTACTTTTGTTACAGCGACAGTGCACTGTGGTACAAAACAATTTTGTACTTCTTATATTTTGCAAGGGAAATTGTTGAGGCCCAGACACACAAAACTGATTTGAAAGCTGTTATGTCGCCTCACGTCAAAAAGATGCACTTAAACACACACTAAATACTGCAGCCAACAGCCCAATAGCACGTACGCTCTGTTCCTGCCTGGAGGAAATCAACAGGTGGCGGTGGTCTGTGTTCATCATGCAGACATGGAAACTGGAAGACCAACAGGCAGATTCAAGATGCTAGTTAGCCAGTTAGCACAATAACAACACACCCGCTACTGAAAGAATGAAGGATATGTACTGTGTGCTAGTGAACAATAACTTTAAAAGTCACAAATAGTTTTTGCTAAAGAGCTTAATGGCTGAAAAAAATCTAATATAACATTCTCACGCCCTCCTGACTTTCGCTGTTTCTTTGCTTTCCGTTTTCCTTCTAGCTAGCGCACTGAGCTGAACTGCCAATCAGAGAAATTGCAGTTATCAGGTCAGACGCTGATGCTCTGAAATCCACATCTACCAGTAGAGAAACATTTGACGCCACGATATGCAACCATGGCTGAAACACTATCAGAATGCCTTTAGCTAGCTAATGTCAGATTTTAGCACCCTATGTCTACCAGAGACTACCAGAGTGTGTTGACCCACTACTTTGATACTGACGACTATTTGATTGATCACCAGGTTATCATTTAACCTAACAAAGATCAAAACCAGCCCTTGCATAGCGTAGTTAGCTTCAACCTCGACATTTAGTCTGGCCAAATTAGCAACTTGCAACCCTAAGTTGCTCAGCACCTCTTGCGTATGACTGTAAGAGTCCCACATTTTTCCACTCTTCCTTCTGATGCCTCACTTTCGTCATCTTAAATGCTTAGTTTTTCTGGTTTGGCAGCTTCTAAAAACTTAGTTGTGGGTTTTTTACCCCGTTAGTTGTGCATCCCTTACCTTTTTATACCTTCGCACAATACAAATTCAAAGAAGAGAGCTGAATTGTCTTCCCCTCCGATGGGGCCGGGACTTAATTGTGCTCTGTCTCTGTAGGGCCCTTGCAGTTTGTCTAAAGTGCATTTCCTTATGTGTCCCATAGTCAGTTTTTAACAAGGGGGACCTCCCAAAGACGCTCTGTGCTTTGTCTCATTCTGGCGCTTTGCATCGCTGCTTTATCGCCACAGTCTCTGAACATATGATGAAACGCACCGGTTTAAACTGCCAGTGGGAAGAATATGAGAGTGTGTCCGTTCTTGATTAAAGCTCTGTCACTGTCTGCTCTCGTCTTCTTTAAAACATGCCATGTGAAATTACTTTTCTCTGACTCTCTTATTTCACCCACAGTTGTCTCTCATCTCGTCACCGACTTGCGTCGTAATCAGGACGCACAGATTTGACCGGCTGTGTGGCATCACATTAGATGATTTAACGTATGCAATTAGTTTAGGAGTTTCCTTGTTGCTAAAGCAGTGCTATAAACACTGCGCCGATTAAAATAGAAACCCTCAAAATGTACTAAGTCTCAGTAATTTATTGGTCATGGGACTTGTTCCAGACTGAAACGCCGTCCTGTCCAAACCAAGGGGGATGCATTTTGGTCATTTTGCTAACAAGGGAGATGGCGTCCCCCCCTCATCTCTTAAATCCCCTACTGCATAAATACACTAATTTGTGCAGATACTGGCTTCGGCACATTGCTGTCCACATTTCCCCAGTGTCCAATCACAGCTCGACTACATCATGATGTGGCCCAGCTCACTGACAGGCCTAACTGCTTCCAGATTTTGAATCCAATTAGTTCCTCGGAACTTGTGTGATCAGATCATCAAAGTTGTACAGAAAAGTTTCTGTGCGTCTGCAAGGTTTTCCTGAGAGTCCTCAGGCAAATTCCGTGTATGTGTGTGTGTTTGTATGCAAGAGACATTATCCGACAGTGCTGCAGGCCATCGTCCAGCTACGTGTGGGCGTGGGTGTTCCACCTTGTAAAAAGCAATTTTGGACATTTATTTGATTTATGTGATGTCAACAGAGGGTCCGTCCTCATAGGATCTCAGGAAGGAGAAGATTGAGTGTGCAAAGTGAGTTGTATGTGTCTCGGGTATTTCAGACTATTGTTCAGCTGCATGTGCACCTCTGTCAAGTTTTAGGGGAATTCTGAAAAGAACAGCTGAGTACAAACTCCAGAAAACAATACTTGCAAACGTGCAGACACCAGGAGAGTCACTCAGAGCACCACTAATGAGCAGATCTCTGTTTTGAAATACTTTCACAGCCTCTCCTCATAATGAGACTTTTGAATTGCTCTATTAAATATAATGTGTTGGATGGCTTTATTTTTAATATAATGAACAGATTCTGTATTCATATTTTACTTTGCTGACGGTGAATATCAGCAAATGTATTTCTTTAGACCATTTTCCAGATGAATTTTATTCATCTGTCTCTGCACAGACTCTCTAGACTCTACACAGAAACTACTTAGAGCATGCACAGATTATCCATCACTCTGAGAAAAAGGCTTTTTAAACAACAACATTGTAACTTTTTTTTCTGGGTCTTACACCATCACTGTGTGTCACAAAGCTGTCTTTGATCATTCATTAAAAGAGGCCAATTTATAGCCTTGTTTTTAGAGCCGATCCTCTCGCTTCATTTTATCGAGGTGAACTGACTGCGTTCGAGCGCTCTCAGAAGTTTGAACAGAGACAGTAACAGTACTTTTGCTCAATAAACTCCACAGACAGACTTGCAGAGAGAAGATCAAGATCTAAACCAAGAGGGACAAACCCAAACAACCAAACGCTGCACAAGTTTCACTGAGACACACATGAATAAATAACATAAAAACACAAACATATTCAAGCAACTTTGCAATACATGGAGACTGACAGACGCAAAGAAGGGGAGAGGTTTTAGAGAGGCACACACACGCGCTGAGTTTCCCTGCCAGTGGCTGCGTCGGGGGATTGGGTGTGTTGCTGCTCTGGATCAGAGTGACTGGTTTTGACTTGCTGCTGGACCAGACTTCTCTCATCTGAGTCTTGTGCTCTTTTGGATGAACGCAGCGTTGGAACAGACTTCACCATGTGCTGCTTTTTTTGAAAAAAAATCCCCTTTCCCTTTTCTCCATCTGTTTACTCCTTCTGCTGTTTATCGTTTGCAACAACAGGCCTTGTCGGTGCCATCCTTTCTCTTTCACTCTTATATTCTATTGTTTCTCTCGTTGTGTGTTTCTTCACTCTTTTCCACCTCACGTTTGTCAGACCATCCTTCCTTTCATTGTTCCCTGGAGGCATTCTCAGGGTTTCTCTTTACTTGGAAGAAACCACATATTTTACTAGAAAGTCCTCTCCAACCTCCCTTCCCTCTTCACATATTTTTTTTCCTCTCCCTTATTTTGTGACTGACCTTGCATTTGGCTGTAGAAACAGTACATTCCTATCGTCTGTCCTATTTAGCCCGTCATTGTCTGTCCTTTTAGCCGCTCATTGTCATCCATAGAGCCATGCTGCTACCATGGCTCTATGGATGACAATGACTGCCTGCCAGTTGGTACCTCTGTCACTTTGGTCTGACTGAAAACATCTCAGCAGCTTTTGGATAGATTGCCATAAAACTTTGGATGAGTCCTGCTGACTTTGATGATCTCCTGAATTCTCTTCTACTGCCATTATGAGGTTGGTATTTGTGGTTTATAGTAAAGTATCTATAGAAATAGAATGAGACTAGAGCGGACATTGAACTGTTTGCTGAGGCGAATTTGATAGTTCAAAAGAAAATGACAACTGTTGTTAGATGTTACGGTGACAACACATTTATACAGGGAAGTAAGGTTTGTCATAGTCATGAGTTTGAGAACATTTTGGACTCATTGTGTAGCCTTTGCCTACAATTGCATTGATTATTATCAACAGCTATGCGTGTTACTGAGCTAACAGTGGAACAACTTAAAGCTAATCCCACAGACAGCTGACATGAGAGACATTGATAACATTGCCAAACATGACCAAAGATTGTGATTTTCTTACTTACCAATAGAAATATAAAGCAGTAGCTTCATTGCATATGACATCATACACTGGTGCTCTGTCCAGTTGGAGCGCAGGCAACTGGAGGAAAATACTACTGACGCTGCACAAATGCTGTTCCAATCAACAAATTGGGAAAAAACAAAGGCCACTGTAAGTCCCGAAAACAACAGGACACAAAGGAGGAAATTAAAAAAAAAAAAAAGTCACTGAAAAACAACAGCAGATTTGGCTAAAACTCCTCCGTCTTCAGTCTGGTGGAGTGGAGTCAGCTACTTTCAAGACTGTTGTGCGCTTTCATCAGCTTGCTTTGTAACGTTAGTGACATTAGGAGGTCTGGACATTGAGGTAATTTGTGACGACGATCAATCAAGTTGTTGGAAAAATCACCTTTCTTTGTTTCATATAGATCACATCTAACTTTAGAGTTAGCACTTGTTGCATTACTGTTTTGGAGGCTGGCCTGCATTTGATGTCATCAAATAAAACAGTCTCTGTTTGGCTGCAGATTTCTGATTTGCCCCGATCGGATTTTCATTTCTGGAAAGTGTTTTAGGTGGAATCAGTCCAGACTGATTCAGAGAGTAAACAGCATTTTGAGCTCACGTCATCAGGATGATCTCACCAGGCTAGCTACCAACAGGTTTATCCAACTCTTTTTTTATGTAGTCAGTTTCCTTTTATGTCCAACTCATACAGTGAATTTATCATCTCTTGACCTTTATCTAAATTTTGTTCGTCATAATAGTCACGTGATTGCAAACAAGCTATGAAATCTAGCAGTCCTTAATTACCTTATAGCAGCAAGGCAAAGAAGATGCACAAAAGATGCCTTTATATGTTTTGTACTACTCCACTCTGTGCATTTGGTTGGCACTGCAAAACCTAGTCTTTGTAGGTTTGCTACTTGCCAAGTTCATATGGAAGTTAGCCTGCTACTTCAGTTAAAATGGCAATGGTACACATAAAATGGTTGCCGTTCTGACCGTCCTGCGACATTGATTTGAATGGGAACGTTTGTTCTACTCTCATTTTGTTTCTATGGAAATATCTTAACAAATATTGGATGGATTGCCATTGATATGGACACCCATGTTCCCCTCAGGATGCAGGGTGATAACATTAGTGATCCCTTATTTGTTCATTTAGTGCCACCTTCAGGTTTTTATTTGTCCAATACTTTGGTTTGTGACTTCCTATCAGGAAAACTAACAACGTTTCCATCAGCTCAGCCGAATGACGAGTTTTGTGCTAATTGGCAAACGTCACGCTAAGACACTAAACTAAGATGGAGGTAAACGTTACACCTGCTGAACATCAGCATGTCAACATTGTCTGCAGCTGCTAGCATGGCAATGTGTGTTGTTTGGATACACATGAAACTACTGGAACTTTCTAACCATCAACAGTTGCATCCCTGATTAGTGAATCACTTCATCTGCCTGTTCATTCATCCGTCCACTCATTCCATATTTCTCCCTCTCATCTTTGTGTAAATAGCAAATCATTTTCTAAATCACTGTTTTCCCTCAGACAGCCGTCTGTCTCCCCTGGGTACAAAAAGTGAATCACCGGGGTCTCTCCTATTGCAGGAGGCTTGCCGGCTCAATTCATCCTCCCTGCGAATTCATTCTCTATGCGAATTCAATTTCCATGCAACTGCCTTGCTGTCGATTTATTATATACATTGTGTATTTGTATTCATCTGTGACCAGTTTATCTGCTCATTGCAGACAGACCCCCCCTTCCTTTGATGGGAAATTTTGACAAAGATAGATCGGGCCATCTGTGCGACTATTGAAGTTCAATATACTCTGAGGCTTTCGATTGCTCTGAGGAATTTTAATTGCTGCAAAGCAAACAGAGGTTGGTGTTGGATTCTGAATTTACTACTTGTTTATGAGTCGCTGGCACGTCGACATCTCAAACACACATACAGGTGCACACGCATCGGCGCACACGCTAAGATCAACGCTGTGCTTGTGAAGTTGCGATAATACCCTTGCAGCAACATCTGATTATTGTTCAACAGTCCTTTAATGAGTAGCTATACGTCTGTTATACAAAGTCACATGAGCTCATAATATCAGCATTATACAGACAGAGATGTATTTATAGAACACACACACACAGTCGGTAACAGAGTAGGATTTACAACAGGGTGGGGCGGATGACATACTGCACTGTCCCTATGGTGGTGAGTCATATTGTTTGTCTGTCCCTGTCTTAAATCTTTGTCCAACCTGTCTGGAACTTATTACCACGGGGAAAGCCAACGTGAATTCTTGATAGATGTGTGCAAGTGAATGTTGTATGTGAGAGATGTAAGCGAGACGGGTACAAAGAAAGCAGGAAAAGCAAACACACAGAAATAAAAAAGCGGATAAATTTGACTCGGCTGTTATTCGTATCGCGTGGCATAGGAAACTCCCCTCTGTAACCACTAAAAGTTATTCAGTAACTCACCTCTTAAATCTGACTTCTTTTCAGACTGCAGCCTAAATACCAAAGGATATAAATGTTAGTCCATGACCCAGACCCCCAAAGGAGGGACCATGTCTCATTGTAATTTGTAAAGTGTATGGGCTCCATTCACCAATATGTAAAGCTTTTGTTAAATGTGCCCTCAAGGAAGGTCCGAAGAAAATTCTACATCACATTCATGATGTGCTCCTAAACTACAGAATTGTTCACCTCTTTGTTTGTATAATAGTGAATCCCATTATCCTCTAAAGTTGAAAGTGCATGCCATATGTAAACATCCCACAAATCCCCATAAAAGAGCATGAGACTGCAGGGCCATGTGCACACACAGAAACTAAAAAGAAAAAACTGAGAGAATTAAAGTCAAGAATGCCCAAACTATAGTCTGAAGAGGATCATAGCATTGTCCAAGCTGTGCATATGTGTGTTTAGAAAGAGACAGAGAGAGTGGGAGAGACAGTGGAAGGTGGACTAAAACATGTTTCTCTAAGTTATTAATAACTTACTCTGAACACTGCTTTGTCACCTTTTTTTTCACCCACTTGAACCACCCCCGACATATTCTAGCAGGATTAATTACTAATTATTAGATGGCACGGTTCCCATTAACAACACTGATGTGAACTGAAGCGTTAGCGTAGAATTTATTTTAAAAGACCATAATGCTTTTTGTAAAATAATCAGAATAATTATTAAAAAATATAATCAACCATAAAAATAGAATTGTAATATAAATCCATTAATATCATACAACTGTAAAATTGAAGAAAAAGCAATAACTAATTATTCTGCACAAACATGTCACCAGAAAATATGCATAGGTGTCACTTGTGTCTGCACTGATTCTGTTCTTACCTAAGAACAAACCCCAAATAAGAAAAGTCTTAGAGAAAACTGTGTAAGTGTTGCTTAATAAGAAATTTATTTTTTAACAATGACTGGTGAATGAGGCTTAGCTTTGTAACCTGTAACTTACGTGCCTTAATTTTGAAGTATCCACCTAATTACCACAGTTTTGGTCATTTATGCTCACCCAGAGAGGTCACCACTTTCAAGAGAGAGATAAACAAGACTTGATTTTTTGTTGACAGTACGCAACTGTACACCTCTGGGTACTTTGTTAAATGCAACATCAGCTTTAACAGCCATTGCTGTTAAATAGGGGCCTCAGTAGTTGTTATGTATTTATATTGACAATAGGGTAGCAGTGGGGAAATCTAAAATAATTGATATACCTAGGAGATGAATAATTAATCAGGAAAGGTTTGGAGTTTCTGTATTATTCGGTGTTTCCGCCATTTGCAGCTGTCCAGTGCAGATTTCTGAACATGCTATGAGAAACAAACAATGTTGTTATTCATGTAAAATATAATTTTAAAGCTCTTGTTGTGCTCTTTATGATGGAACCATAGGCACATCAGATCAGTGTGAAGTTATAAGGGTGTTTGCAGAGGCGTTAAAATTCGCCCTACTGCAGCGTTAGAGGTCAAAGATTAAACTCTGTTGTCCTGAGCATCATGAAAATGTGTCTGATAGATAGGTTATAGTCTACGCTTTACAATGATGTACGACCTCATAATACTTTGTGTGGTTTACTCTCTTTTTATACTGGCTTTATGTGTAAAATGGCCAAAAAACAAGAAATGGAGAAATGAAAAAGGAGTGCACATTGAAGGAGCACATAGACAGCCATTGCTTCAGTGCTGTCATCCATTTTCCAACACTATGAGACATGGTCCCTCCAAATTGGCACGGCAAACCCCTCGGTTCGTGGTGCATATATTCAGCTTTCTGACTCTGGCATGTCTTCAGATAAGTTGGGATGCATCTAAAGTGTAGTCCCGACAGTGTTAACAGTAGTCCATCACTGATGTCTTTTTGTTGGACGACTCCGCTCAAGATTTCCACAGCAGATTTATAACTTCTTTTAATTCAAGTGCCTTTTTAGTCATAGAGATTTTTTTTTCACCTTGGCTTCTGACATTTACTGTTGTGTTAATTCCAAGTCATATGCAGCCACTTATTACTTTTAAGGTCATCCGTGGCCTAGTTATCTTTCTTTTCATGTCCTATGAGCCTTGATGTAGCTTGAGGTCCTCTGCAGGCAGGAACCTTACCGTACCTTATAAATATTCCTGTATCCCAGTTAGAGAGCCAAAGTGAGGGCTTCTGTTGTCAGGGGCGTTAAGGCTGTGCAGGGATACGCCTGTGGAATTCAGGCCCGGCACAGTCAGAATCATCCTTCAGATCTCTTCTTACCACAATGTATTTTATACCTCTCAACTTTTAATATGTCTTTTCCCCCAGTTGCCTTATCTGATACTGTGTTTGCATTGTCTGCTTTTAATGATTAAATAAACCCCCAGACTCTGCCCCACTGCAGCTTTTACGCTCCCTCAAAGAAACACCATCAGATGACTTGGTTGTTCTCCAGAGCATTACATCAGCTTTAAATTACTTGGGTAAATCAGTATAATATTATATGTGTTTTTGATATGTGGTGACCTGTTGTCAATTATTTATGTAGAAGTCAAATTAAAATGCACATTTTCATATCTAATTTTAATTTATTCCTCATTTTGTGGCTTATGAAAGCTTCAGTTGAGCAACATGTTCTGCTAATTAACCTTACATAACCTTATTATGATTCTGATTTTGCTCTGTTTTACTTTACTGACCTTTCTGCTTTACTGATCTGTCCCTTTGTCTTCTATCCCTTTTAATTGTGAGGGACTTCGTAACCTAATTTTGAGAAGCGGTATATAAATAAGGTCATTATTTATCTTTATTATTATACTGTTAAGCAGGCAGCGTGGCATGTACTATGTGACTTCATGCTAACTACTTACTGAGCGGAAATTATGCAAATCATATGCAAATGGTATTCTGCGTGGATGCTGTCACACGTACAATGCTCTACAGCCGTCATGAGCCAAGAAAGCAGCGATTCTTTGTGACAGCCAGATGAAGAAAACAGAGAGGCAGGCAGGCAGAACAGAGACACTGACACAGAGACAGATGAATACAAAGAGAAAGACAAACATCAGCGTATACGAACAGAGGGAGGAGGACGGGTATAAAAATGTTAAGAGCGAGGGCACAACAGAGGAAAAAAAGAAGAGATTGATTGAAGAGCGGAGAGAGGAGAGGGAGAGTGACAGAGACACGCTGTATCCCATCCATCATGTAGTGTTTAAATGGCTTAGGGTGGTTACGTATGAGGGTGGAACACAGATCAATCAGACTCAGAATTGAGGACGGGGCACACGCTTGTCTCAGACGGGTATTTGCAGATAACATAGTCTGAAAAAGTTCATCTTCATTTAAAAGTTCTCTACTTAACTTTTTACATGTACGTATTAATTGCTTTTTATCATCAAGGGGTGAACGGACTGTAATGTAACTTAAAAACTAAGACCTTCCCCGTGTGTGTCTATAAAAGTGGACTGATTTGCATGTAAAGGACACAGAACTAATTTTCTGGGAAAATGCAAAGGATGTGACTTAATGCACGCTCACGTATGCCTTGCCTTTTGGCTCCAACGGTGTGCAACACTCGCTAACGTTATCCCAGGCACGGAGCCACTAAAGTCAACACATTACCAGCAGCCAGCATAACTGAATCCACACGTGCTGTGTTTCATTTATATATGTTCTGCAACAGGTTCTGAAACTTAACCTAGCGCTGGGGTTTGTCCTGGCTAAAGTCAAACTGCTAGCCGCTGACTGGAGGTCCGTCTCCAGAGCTGCCACCTTCTGGCAAAGTGGGTCTAATCTCTGAGTGGTGGTGAGATATTTTGGGAGCTGTCATGTCATCTATCTTTACTATACAGTCTGTGGTTTTGACAGTCATGTACTGGTCACCATCACCACAACTGGACCCTATTTTGTCTACTTTTACTTTGTTTTATCAGCATTCAGGATGAGCTTCAGATGAATAACACTGAATTCTAGTTGAAGCTGGGAGAAGGCCTGAGTCTGAGTAGAAGCAGAGCAATAAATAACTTTGTCATATTAAGTGAAAAAATAAGATATGCAAAATGCTTTAGCTGCAGTATTTTACATTTTCTTACACAAAAAAGTTAAGGATTTGAATTTCAGTGCAACTTCTATTTGTAGTGTCACTATGGTCATTTACAGGTTAATCTGCAAGTGGTGGTGAGTGCACCACAGGGTGCGCTGACTAATTCTTGTCTTATTTGTGGTCAGATAAAGAGTTAATTCATCAGGTTCAGTGCCTTCAGTGCTAAAAAAAATCCCACAGGAAACACTGACGTGAAATATATTGTGATTTTTGGACTTTAGCTGGCTAATGCTAGCTAACATTAGCTTGCTTGCTAATGTGGACAAATTGCTACCTAGCTAACATAGCAAAATATGGAATTGATTAGATAACATCAACTAATTCATCCGGACTGCCTGGGCTGGTTTGCAAATTACTTTATCAGTTAATATTACAAAGAAACCAACAACAGATCCATGCACTGTAGCTTAGTTACGGCTTGGCGGCCAATAAGCTGACCATAAGCCAAGCTGTAATTAGCTAGGCAAATTGAACCTGCTATTGGCTTCTTTGTAATATTAGCTGATAAATTCATTTGCAAATGGCAAGCTAGGTAGTATTATGGAGCCAGCCGAAGTTTATTCTTGTGTAGCCTATGTCATCTCGCTGTTTTGGCTGATGCCCAGGTGCTCTCGATACATACAGAATCTTCGGAGCTTAGAAATAAATGAAAACATCTCTAATGCAGTGAAGTTTCTTTGCGCTTATATCCATTATTTAGTTGTTAAGTAGTGGATACACAGTTACACTCAAACATTACAGATTAACCTCCTGAGACCCTAAACTTTTATTTGGTATACAACAATTTTAATTTCTCCTAGCTATTTGGGATCAGTAGGACCCAATAAGAATAAAAAAACTAAACATCGTCAATAAGAATAAAGTCCAAATGTCCTCAAGTGGGAATAAAATAAAGTTCCAATGTCTTCAAACAAGTACTTTCTAATTAACAGCATCTTAGCTTGTTACTGTTGCTAAAGTTGGTCAATTTTGTTGCCATATCAAAACATTAATCATAAATAAACAAGTTTTAACCATTAAATGTGATCAGGATTTTGGATCTTGTCCACTTTTTGTCAGGATCAGCCGTAGACTGACTTGGCAGAGATGGTGGCCATATTGTTTTTACATGGATTAGTGTATTGTGCTCTTACTACCACTGGATGGCACAAAAAATGTCCATGAATGAGGACAACAGGTCAAAGTCAAGTAGACTGAAGTAAACCCGAAGTGTGATGTCCTTATGAGAGGACACAGGATCTCAGAATGTTAATATTGATGTCTTAAAGTTTTAATTTTCCAATTAAAGTTTGGACAAAATCCACTTCAAGGCCCTCTAAAGCTCACTTATTATCAAGTTATATCTAGTTTGTTTAAGCCTTACAAAAAATGGATTGTAAAGACAACACCTTGACTTTTTAGTGAGATTATGTTCCAGACTGTTTCTTGGGCAGGAGCAGGAACTGTCTGTGCTAAGGTTGCTGATGGCGGTGGCTTAGTATTTATCACATAAATGTGAGAGTGGTACATTATTGATCTTCTCACCCAGCTCTTGGCAAGGAAGAGAATAACAGTATTTCTCACAATGTTGGAATATCCCTTTAACTGCTAATATATAGAGAGCTGATGTTACGGGACAAGGCTACTGGTTTCTGTGAGTTTTGACAGTCATTAACTGGTCATTTACCATCACCACAACTGGACCCTATTTTATCCACCTTAACTAAATGGAAAAATATGCAAAATGCTGTAGCTGCAGTATTGTACTTTTCCTTACACAGTTAAAATTAAGTCCAGCTTTAATTTGTAGTGTCACTATGATCATTTACAGTTTAGTGCCCTTCATTTGCATGTTCAGCAGGAAACAAGATCATTTTGCTTGCTTTGTTCCTTGATTTTAGTTTTAAAATGTACTTATCATTCAGCTCCTTACACCGTGAACAAGGTTTTCTTGTTGAAGACATATCTGCAGTAAAACCTGAAGATAACCTCAGTCCCCGTTGGTCAGCCCCAATTCCTGTTTCTCTGCATCTCCTGTCTCCTTCTGATTCTGTCTTTCTTGTCTGCTTTCACATCCTATCCCTCCCTCCTTTCCTCACTCTGGACTTCATGCTGTCTTTCCTTTGCTCCCCTCCACTGTATCTTCTTCTATTTGTCAGCCTTTTATAAGTCTCTCCATGTACATCTGCTCCACTCTCATCTCCGTCTCAGCGTCTCAGTCTATCAGATGCTTCCCGTCAGTGTTGTCTGCCTCTTAACTTTCTTCTCTCTCTAGAGCATCTGTAACTTTAGCCTTACAAACACCTCAGTTAATCACATGACAGTCATACTAATAAATTAAAACTTGAGTCATATGACGTTGAGGGAGCAGTCTGTTTTAATCAGACTCACTGTCTGTTTGCAGAGGCTTCATTAATCTCTTCCGTGAAGGGAGGGAAAATGGGAATCATCACTTTGTTCCATGCTGTCTTTCAAGTCTGACACATAATTTCTCACATTAGATACAGGCACATAAACATGCGCAGGTGCGCGTACATATACACACGCTGTATGGTTCAGTGGAGAGAAGCTGATGTTTCATAAGCCAGGTCATGGCAGGTCAGACCGCCTGTGTGCAACATTTTTCCACACCCTGTCTTTCCTCTCCACTCCTCTCTTCACTTTCTGCTGCCTATCCAATCATTTCCTCTTCACTTATATTCTTCTTTTTCTCTCCAGGCATCTGTTCATATTTTCTCATCTGATCTGTTTTTTTCCTTCTTTCTATTTTCTGCTTATGTCCCATTTAGAGTATGGTCCCTGTCATGGTTCCTTGATCATCGCAGCTTCATATTTTTATATATAGACTGTCTTTATTTTGCTGTAATGGGGCCATTGAGCATTTGTTTCAACTTCTCTGTTGAGAGACTCTAGCTACTTTAATTGCCTGTTTCCACCTGCAGTCCCTGCACAGGTCAAGAGGCCACTCCTTATTCGTCTTTGACTTCATAATCATCGTTAAATAGTGAATATTAGAAAGAACTGCTCCGACTGACCAGGTGAATCCAAGTGCAGCAGTCAGCCCATATCCTCTTCATGAAAAGTTTTTCGGAGCTATTTGAAGAATCCCAGAGTCTTCTGAGTTTTGGACTGTTGGTCAAAGCAAGCACTTTACTCAATTAACCCCTTAACATTGACTTTCTTTTCATTTCCCCTCTGAGTACCAGCCAATTCTTCATTGCTGTATGAGCTGTATATACAGGACTCCAGTGCTTTGGGTTTTTCTGGCTGCACCTTGACGTCTTGGGTAAACCTTTATACACATTTCCCCAAAATTTATCCTGACATATTTGGTATCTTTTCAAAACTTTGGGATCTCTACAGAATTTTAACTACTTTGTGTTTGAACAAAGCCTAGACAAACAACATAAGTACTGTACTGACTGTTCTTCTGGGTTTACAATTGTTGAAAGACTCGTCCATAGTGCAACTGTCAAATACTCCACAGGGTACCTTTGAACCATGTAACAGATGTCAGTCTTCTTTTATCCACACAGTTAAGCAGAAAATCATATTTTAACTGAGCAACACACTAATCCCCTCACTCACTAACTGCAGCTGTTTCAGAATAGGAGTGTCGGTGAAGAGCCTGAATCTAAAATGCCTTCACCGTCCCCTCACTTAATGTCAGTGCCTTCTCTTGTCCTCCTGCCAGCCTTTTGTCTCTCTCCAACTCATCTTTATCCTTTCTTGTGCATCCTTACCTCCCTTTCTATTTCTGCTGTCTTAAGGGATGTCAGAGTATTGAAAAAAAAAAAAAAAAAAAAAGAGTCCCTTAGAGGGATCCGGTGGCGTTTTAGATTTTGGTTTCTTTTATCACACTTTGCCAGTGACTTGTCACCTAGTGTGAAGCAGCTCCCATATAGGCGCTACATTTAGCTGACAAATGTCGTAAGCGTTTTTTAAAATCCCCAGTGCAATAGGAGCTCGAATGACTGGAGGACGAGGCTCTCGAAACACAGACAGTAGCTGTCTAATTCCAGATTTCTTGCTTTTCATGTTGTTTACTTATTCATTTATGTGAAGGGTGCTCTTGTGGGAAATAACTGTTTTTTCATTATTACAGTAGACCTCAATGACAGTGACTTGATGACTACAGTCTGTCCTATATGTGCAGTACACAGGCCTTAATCAGGCTAGGCAAGTTTATTTATAAAGCACATTTCAGCGCAAAGAAACACACGATAAAAGAACATTTAAATACAGTTTAAAACAGTCATTAAAGAGCAAGAGAATAAAACAAGCTTAAATACAATACAAGAGTAAACGTTACAATATAGTGTAAGAAATTACTAAATATTTAATTAAAGGCAGTGGCAAAAAGAAAAGTCTTCAGCCTTGATTTAAAAGACTCAAGACTTGCAGCAAACCCGTAGTTTTCAAGGAGTTTGTTCCAGAAATATGGTTCATAAAAACTGAACGCTACCTCTCCATGTTTGGCTTTGGCTCTGGCGACACAAAGCTGACCTGTCCCAGACAACCTTTAGCAGAGGATCAGACATGTATTTTGGTCCTAAACCATTCAGTGCTTGAATAAATAACAGTAGTATTTTGAAGTCTATTCTCTGAGAGACAGGAAGTCAGTGTGAAGACCTCAGAACTGGAGTAATGTGATCTACTTTCTTGGTCTTAGTCATGACTCAAGCAGCAGCATTGTGAATCAGCTGCAGCTGTCTGATCAGCTTTTTTAAGTAAGACATGTAAAGACAAAGTTAAGGCATGGACAAGTTTTTCCAAATCCTTCTGAGACATAACTCTTTTAATCCTTAACGTGAGAGTAGGCTGCCTGTAATTGTCTTAATGTGGCTGTTGAAATTCAGGTCAGAGTCTATGTTTACAACAAGATTTCTGGCTTGGTCGGTTGTTTTTAACCTCTGCAATTAAATTGAGGCCGAGCGCTGACTTTTAATCGTCCTCCTTGACTCCAAAGACAATTTGTGGCACATCCAAACATTGATTTGTTCGATGCACAATAGGGCTGGGTATCATTAAAGAATTCTGCTATCAGTAACAATACCAAAGGAGTACTTCACTTGATACCTTGTTTTCTACTTCATTCGATACCCATCATGCGAATGGAAGCCTTCAGTTGCCACAGGAATGTAGCCATGGTTTCAAACATTTAGGTGGGTAACTGCCAACACCATCAAATACACAGCGCTTGAATATCATATCTCAGACTGTATGGGTTGAAGCTGCTGCAGTAGTGGATCAATCACACGTTGCATAAATCAAAACTGCACAAGTAGTCCTTTTTTCTAGACCTGGGTACAAAAAGCACCAAATACAGTATTGTTTGACTGGCGAAGTTTTGATACCCCATGGTACTGGGTTATTTTGGTTGATATCTTAAAGGTATCGAGTACTGATACCCAGTCCTAATGCATGTACTTGATGCTCTGTGTAGGACCATGGTCCTCTGAGGATATGGTAATGTAAAGTTGTTTGTCCTCTGCTTTATTACAGTGACATATTTTGTTGTTTGAAAAATAAAAACCTTCCTTCCTAATACAAGCTTGTTGAGGTATGTAGATGTTAAAAAGGAGTCCCCAGAATGCAGCCTTGGGGAACTCCGCATGTCATTTTTGTCCACTCAGATGTGTAATTACCTACAGATGCAAAGTAGTCCCTGTCCTTTAAGCAGGATACATACTAGTTTATTACTACACGAGAACATCCCACCCAGTTTTCCAGTTGGTCTGGTAATATGTTGTGTTCGACCATGACGAATGCAGCACTGAGATCCAGTAGTGCTAACACTGAAATTCTGCTACTGTCTGTGTTCGTGTAGTCTAGTCTTGTTTCTGTCTCTGAATCTAGTCCTTTTCTTTTCTTTAATTCTCTCTGTCTCAGTTGTCGGAAGCCAGGGACAAGACACTTGAAGGTCTGAATCGAACAGCTGATTACAGAGAGCTAAAAGGCAAAGACCCCTCAGCTGTAGAACTGGTCAAGAAGATCGAGCAGGTACACAACAACATTACGAGGTCTCTCTTTGCGTAGGTGTGTGTGCAGTCATCACATATTTGCAATCCAGCCCCGTACATGTCATCTGCTTATGAATTTAGGTCATGTTTATCCTTTATGGCACAGCCATAACACACACATCTGTTGTGGTGAAAATTCATGAATAAAATGACCATAATCATTGTGTCTCTGTGCGTGTAGTGCGAGGTGAATCTAGCAGAGAAGGAGAGGCGGATGCTGGAAAAAGAACTCCTCGTGGACCAGGTGACCCGGCTCTTGAAGCCACTCAGCGAGCAGGCTGAAAACTACCAACAGGACAGACTATCACTGGCTAAGAAGGTAGATAGCGAGATCCACTCGCACACAGACAAGGACGAGGCTTAGCCCATACACACACAGATCGAACACAATACACACACAAGCCCACACAAAAGAATATAACACACACACATGCAAAGACACTTGTTATATCATTCACCTGTTACTTCACAGTGAGTCTGGTCTTTTAGCTTTCTCTCGCAAACACACTCACTCATTGTTTGAGGAGCGTGTGCAGTCCATGTGAGGAGCACAGAGTGGGCATTAAGGAGTTCACCGAGCATTACAATCTCCCTGTGCTGGCACTGCTCTGTCTCTCCCTTTGTCTCCCCTTTGTTGTCAGGATTTCTCTCACCAGCACCAACTATTAATAGCCTCAAGAACAAGGTTCACTGCACGTTAAAACTTGTGGATGCACGTATATTAATGGCATGAATGACGATAAATTTGGCATTGTGATGTACTGCACCACCATTTTGTAACAATACAGATCTAAATGAAACCATAGGTGCTTTAAGCCTCTCCACCCAGACAAGCACGGGCATATGCAAGCATACAGTAAGCTGTACGAGTCATTCATCTCAGTCATTCAGATCATGAGTGTGATCCCACTGCCGTTAGGTATAGCAGCATTTCTAAGTCCTGTTTTCTTTGCAGACTTGTGGGCCTTTAAAGCCCTTTGAGATGACACAATATGATTCAAGGCTCTAGCTAACGTTAGCTACATGAACATGACCTTGAATTAGTGGTAGCTATGAGCCTTTAGCTGCGGTTAGCAGAAGGCTAAACATTTTCTCTCCATCTGTGAAACACTTTGTTGATACTGCCACTTTTTTTTTTTTTTTTATTCAATTTTATTTTATTTTATTGTTAGTGTGTAGTCAGACTCTCTTTAGACTGTCTGTCTGATAAGTCTGGCTTTCTTCGTCAAGGTTGCATTGCAGTGTAGGCAGTTGTCCCCAGTGCCAGAATATCAACTCTCTCTACAGGATTTTCTGCTATTGAATCAAACTTATACCATCTGAAGGGATGTGCTCGCACATTTCTACTTGTAGAACAGCCAATAGGATCGCCCTGTCTCTGAAATGACCTGTGATTGACCTAGATTTTCTGAAGCCTGAACACAGAGCCAAGAGGAGGTGCAGACGTCTAGTTTTCTCTCAGTCTACTTGAATAACAACATGCTCAAAGATTATTGTGGGATTTTTGCGTAATGACACCATTTTTTTTCTTCAGATTTTATTTTTTTTCTTCAGATTTTAAGTTTTTAAAGGCTCAGTACATGGCATACATCTACTATTTTCCAGGCATACAAGAATACAAGGCACGTATTTTTTTAAGTCTAGAAGGAAAGAATAGAAAACAAACTAACAAACAAAAACATGTCAAACATATGTCTTCATACATCACCAGGCTTATCTTCCATTTTGATAGTCTATAACCGGTCCCAAGGGGATACTCCTTTTTCCTGATCGCCATTTATTCTACTGAGCATAAGATGCTATTTCCACCATTGCATTAACCCATTCCTTCAATTCCACTGTACCAAACAGTTATTAGACCAACAACAATAACAGAAAATGCACACTTGGATACATTTGCTATTTGCAACCCATCCCCCAGTGAACACAACTTTGTACACAAAGAGATTTCTGAACCAGCAAACCAGCAATTTACAATCTCTAATACTCTAATCCAGAGTGGTCTGACCAAACTACATTCCCAGATACAGTGTAGGAAAGTTCCTATTTCAGTGCAGTGACACCAAAATTAAACTTCCAACCTCAGTTTTGCAGTCAAGTTAATAGTGAATAGATTTAGTGTGGAAGAACTTAACTGGCCTTCACAGAGCCCTGACCTCCGCCCCATCTAACATGTTTGGGATGATTTAGAACACTGACTTTGAGCCAGGCCTTATGTCGCCTCAGCATATGGAGTGTATGGTTTCCCAGTCACTCACATACACCAACTCAAAATGGTTTTGTGACTACAGAGTTGGCCTGAGTTGTCACTGTAGCACGGAATTCATCAGATTTGGGTTTAATTACCCTGAATGACAAACTTTGGCTGATATGAGGCATCCAAGTTTGTTCGCGTTCAGGCTTTTCGGTGTTATTAAGTGCCAGGTCAGATGTACTAAAACCATAAGAAAAATGTGCTCCTGATGTACTACAGTATGTGCACAGTTTGTCTCTGTACTTGTATTTAATTCATGCACATGCATACAACAATTTTAACAGTGTGGGATTTATGTTCTCAGCCTCCTTGAAGGTGGAACAGCTCTTCCCAGCTGGTGATTTCTCTGGGTGTCCACATACCTTCGGCCACAATGCAGCATCACAATCCTCTGGTTTAAAGCAAAAAAACACTCAAAGGACTTTGAAAGGATTTTCGTTTTGACTCGCAAGTTTTTGAAAAGCCTCACTCATGAAATGCAGCCAGCCAAATGAATCATTCAGTTTAAGCACCAGTCATTCAGTCAGTCATGACAAAACATGCAAATATTTCAAAAGCAGAAAGTCCCTTAAGTTTTTAGACAGACTGTAATAACTATCCTGCCACTCAGAAATAAAGAGCAGTAACAGAATAGGAAAAAAACAAAACACTTAGCCGAGATTGTCGCTTTTGAGATACAGCACCTACTTTGACGTCCATTTTTATAGTTTGAGTAATTGGGTACAATTAGACAACTTACAATATGCACAAAGTTACGCCAAGATAAAAGCACTTACCTTAGCTTTAATTATGTATTTAAATGCATGTTGAATCAGTGTGAGATTCATCTAATTTATGTTCTGTGTATGTGCTTGTGTGTGTGTGTTGTCTGCCTCCAGTTAAACGAGCTCCGAACCCACATAATCGACACCAACCACCGCCTGATGGCCGTCTCTGCAGAACTTTCCATGAAGCAAGCTGCTGCTTTGTCTCTCCAGCGCGAGATCAAAGAGAAAGAGCTCCAGGTCAGAGCCGTTCCCAGTCACTCTCAGCACAAACCATGTACCCAAGACAGTGTGATTCTGGAGGCCAAACTGTGATCTTGGATGCACATTCTCCCCCCGGCCTCCCATTGTCTTTCCTATTATTCCTGTCACTCTCCACTGGCCGCGATCGAAGAGAGCAAAAAGTGACTCGACAATAATTCCTCGCTGTGCCCCACCTTTCACCTCAAACCCATTTACTTTGCTTATTTGCACAGTGAAACAGATGAAGAGGCAAACACGGAGACAAAAGAACATTCAATAATAATTTTCGTTAAATAAAACACTTCAAGGGGTTTAGAAGAATAAAACGTCGATGAAAGAAAAAGAATCCTTGCAAGAACAAACAAATGAATTACTGATAGCGTAGTTAACAAAAACAAAAGGGAATCCAGATTAATAATTAGCAATGGTGCTGACATTAACACTCACAGTCATTTAAAGTTTTTCAAACAGGTTGTATCTGCTGCAGAATCCATGTTGTGTGACAACAACAACCCCACCACAAGGTTTACTCTGTCACCATGTTGGCGCTTTCGATTGTATCTCCCCTAGCAGATGGAGTTTCCAGGTTGTCATGGAAATGTACATGTTTTCCTGAGCACTTTAAGGACTTCTCGTCCATGTTGGCTCAGAGGTTAAGATGGAAAGCTCCAGAAGAGCTGCTGACTGCCTGGATCTTGTGGTGAGATTGTTGTCCAAGGTCAAGAATGAACTGAGAAGTAGCACCAGCAGCCCATTAGCAACTTCTGTATCCATAGCAACCAAGAGAACTACCATTGTTGTTAACATAAGCAACATTTTAAGTTAAAATGATCTGCGTTGAAGAGACTCCAGGTGTCATGAACAGTAAGGTAACCTCTGAATAGTCTTAACTAAGGTGTGTAACATTATTCTGTTGCTTTTTAAAGCTAACTGCTGTATTTGCAGTTTATACTCCTGCTTATGTACAAGCTAAATCCATATCTGCACAGCCATGCTATTGTAATGTATGTACCGTGTTACTTTTTATCAACAAAACAACTAGTCAAGCTTTAAAGAGTCACCCTGAAATCAAAAGTACATGTATTTCCTCTAACCTGTAGCATTATTGATCAGTCTAGATTGTTTTGGTGTGAGCTGCAGAGTGTTGGAGACATCGACCGTAGAGATGTCTGCCTTCTGTTGAATATAATGGAACTAGATGGCACTCAGCTGGTGGTGCTCAAAGTGCCAAAAAAATACATTTGTAAAACTCAACAGCAATGTCTCTTTGCAGAAATCACAACCCAGTTTCTCAAGATAATCCACAGACCTTGTCGCAAGCAGTTTCATGTAGGAACTATTTTGTTTCTACCAAATTATACCTGCCAACCTTATCACCACATAGAAAAAAGCATGTTCCTTTAAATCAGTCATTTAAACTTTGTTCATATAGCATCTTTCGTGCAGGTTAGTGCAGCTCAAAGTGTTTCACAGATGACTGACAAGTGGATGATAAAACAGAACAAGTGTAGACCATAAAAACAACAAGACAAAATATTTTAACAGTGTAACAAATTTAGAAACTAGAGTCAGGAACTAGATGGAATTGATTAAAAAGATTAAAAAAATAAATAAAAATGATGACAATATAATAGAGTTAAATTAAAACTAGGCCACAAAAGCCTAAAGGGACAAAAATAATCTGGATTAAAAGGACAACAGAGACAAATAAATATATTAAATAACAAAATAACAGATAAAATTAAATGTTCAACAAAAATTAAGTTAAATTAAAAAAATAACATAATGTCTGAAAACTATCCTAAATAAAAATCCTGGCTGAAGAGGTAGGTTTTAAGTTTACATGTATTACAGTTTCAAACTTTTCAAGAAACATTTTATTTAAGATATAACATAAAACTTCAATTAGTACCCCAGGCTATTATTTGCTTTAATCACTGAAATCAACAGGCCTATATTTGGGACAGGCCTTTAATTCCTTTCACACAAAAGCTCAGAAATGATCAGGAAACACAATCAAATTGTTTATTTAAACCGGCATGAATGTTACTTGTATAAAAATTAGGCTGCCCCGCTTGAATATAATGGAACAAGATGGCAGGATGGCCAGATGTAGCCCCGACAGACAACACACGAGAAGATTACAGTACCTGGCGTACCGCCACAACACCACTTTATCCTGTTTAAACAATACTCACAACTTGAATTAATTTTTTTGACAAACACTTTTCTTTTGATCTAAGGGCCCTTACGGAGTAAAGGAACATGATTAACTTACAGGGTAATCAAGGAATGGACACATAATTTAAGGTAGCCAACAACCTGGTTTTATACATCAGAAGAGCCTCGACCAGACCAGGCATCTAAGTAGGAGTAAGGGAGTAGACGTTTAATTGAAGTTACAGGCAATACCTAACCAATCATTTGACTTGATTTTGACTGATATCAGCCATTAAAACTCATTCTATCAACCACTTATATTATCATTGCTAATATTATAATATTGTCATAATATTCTAACATTTTCCTGTTGAGTTGGAGATAAAGATAATCAACTGTCACTGACAGAATCTTCCTAATTTGTAAGTCTTAAGAGAAGGGAAAAAGCCATCAGCTAAATCATTATTAGAGCAAGAAATGTTATAATTCTGACACTGGTTTGACAGAAAGTCTCGCACTTTTCTGTCTCAATGAAAGATTAAACTGCTAAAATGAGAGGATTTCCCACATGCCTTCTAAATGTTTCAGGAGACGCGCGTTAATAACCCGAAGAACCCCTGCAGCTGATGTATGCCTGCAGCGCGCCACAGACACAAGTAGAAGTCGAAAATGCAGAGGCATAACTTTGCCCAAATTCTGACAGTAATACGACCATCTGTTTTCAGGCGCAGTTAGAATTGAATTGAGCCAGGAGAGTGGACGGAGTGATAGGAATACAAAGTGAACGGTTCTCCCACTGCCTCTGTGTTTCCAGATGGACAGGTGCCAGCGGCAGCTGGAGCAGGGCCTGCCACCGTGCCCTGAGATAGAGGAGGAGTGGAGGAGGATGCTGCGAGACAAGAAGAGGAGACAGAGGGACAAAGAGGAGAGAGAGAGGGTAAAGGAGCACACAGATGTACACAAAGATCACTGGTCAGGAATTGATTAAAGCACTGAGGGGCGAGGAGAGAAGATAGAGTGACAAAGAAAGACAAAGTGCAGCGGGGACGCGACACAGGGCAGGAATCGATTAAGATTTTGAGGGACAAAAGGGCTGCTGTACACCTGAGCATGCACAGACTCAGACAGAGAAGTGGGTAGAGACTCTCGGCACACACAGAGATTAGACAGGATATAGGGTCGTTTCCACCACATGCACAAACAGGGCAAGGAGGGCAGACTGGCAGACAAACAGAAGTAGAGGCTGTCTACAAAACAAAGGCACACAAACACATTTAGTTGTGTCTGAAAGCAGTCCAGCTGTCTGTTGTTATACTGATCTGTATTTTCTCACCCAGTTTATTCCTGCTTATAGCTGCCAGCCCCAAAATGACACCACAAACCAAAACCCAACAAGAAACCTGCACAAACTGAAGCGTCTATCTGATTTAAGACTTCATTTTTAATTATTCTTTCAAGCTCCTTCTTGAAATGTAAATGCACTTTGTGAGCCTGATAAGGGAAATATGTTTTTCCTGTTTGTTTATCGGCACTTCCTGCTTTTTTTGACTGCATTCAAAGCCATTATTCCTTGTTTTGTGTGCACTCCTTAGATCACATGCCAGCGGATAAACTGTTCATATGCATGAGAAAATCGCCATCTCTTTGAAGTCTCCGTGAGATTTAGGCACAGTTCATTTGCATGCTGTTGTGGGGTGAAAGTCAAAGGGAGGACTGCACTGTCATAAGGACGTGTGCGTACTGGAGGAGCTTTTTTTTCTCAGCAGGAGTCCACCATGCTTACAAATTGATCCATCATCCATGCTGGCTGTAAATCAATTTTGCCAGCCAGTGTCAGTATTCTGAGAGCCATATTTTGGTTTTATTCGAGGAGGAAAGAAGTTAACAGTCACCAGCATAGGAGTGAATTCAGTTTGTTGTAGTTTTTCTGTGTATAAAAAGGTTGGTGTTGTTGAGGTGTTTACATATGGCGTAGTTATAGTCTTCGTCCTTTGACAAAAAGATAACTTCATGATATCTATATATACTGTATATTTGCTCTCACCTGTTTACATATTCACCGAAAGAAAAAGCTTTTTGAGAGACACAGCTTTCATTCAGTGTTGTTTTTCTGCACCTCACATCCTGGTGGTGTGTCAAAGTCATCTGTGCATCCTAACCTGTCAGTCAGATAGATGAGCAAGTGCAGCTTACTGTGTCTTGGTTATATTTAAGTCCAGAAAGATAAAAATCTGTTGTATGACAAACACAGAGCATTTCTAGTATCCAGTGGTGGAGCAAGTATTCAGCTCCTTACTGAAGTAAAAGTACTAATGCCACACTGAAAAAAAATACTCTGTAAAAAGTGAAAGTCCTGTATTGATGATGTTACTTGAGTAAAAGTAAATAAGTTTAATAAGGAAAATGTATGAAAAGTAAAAGTACTTAATACAGAAAAATCCACAAAAAACACCCCAAAATTGTTTAAAAGAAAAAGACAATGACTCAAATCAAAATATTCACCAGTTAACTTTCCGTCATTTGGCTAATTCATTAAACGCCTAATCATTTCAGAGAATAATTTGTAACGAAAACTTGTATTTTTTATGCAAAAATCTTAATTTGGAAAGTAAAGTAAAGTGAAAAGTACAGTATTTCCCTCTGAAATGTAATGGAGTAAAAGTATAAAGTGGTACCTCAAATTTGTACTTGAGTACAACACTGTTTTGGGGATTGTTGTGGCCTGAAACTGCATATTTTTTTTAAATATGCTGTGCATGTTGCAGTGTTTATAGGCTTTTTTTTGCCGAGGCAAGTGGAAATTGTAAAAATAGTTGTGAGGCTGTCTCAGATTTGCTATCCCAGCTGACATTGGGCGAGAGGCGGGGTACACCCTGGACAGGTCGCCAGACTATCACAGGGCTGACACATACAGACAGACAACCATTCACACTCACATTCACACCTACGGACACTTTAGAGTCACCAGTTAACCTGCATGTCTTTGGACTGTGGGAGGAAACCGGAGCACCCGGAGAAAACCCATGCTGACACGGGAGATTATGCAAACTCCAAAACCACTGTGCCACCTTTAAAAAAAGAAAATGCATAGTTCATCTTTCATCAGTGTTGTGATTCTTGGCTCGTGCACTCTCTTCATCGTTGCCCTTGTGTTTGTCTTAAGATGTTAAATAAAATAAATAAAATTGCAAAATTAGTGATTCCATTTTCATGATTAAAATTCAGGACAATTAAATTTTTACTATTAAGTCCAAGGTCATGCAGTCTTACATCAAATATTAAAACTGCCTCTGGTGTGTGTGTGTGTGTGTGTGTGTGTGCAGATGGCTGAAGAAGAGTGGAACCAGTTGCCCAATGGAGTCTGCACCACAGCCGAGACCCGTCCTAACGCGTACGTCCCCCAGACCGACCTGCTCCCCCTGCCCAAACCCTACGGAGCCCAGGCCCCCTTCAAACCCTCCCAACCAGGTGCCAGCATGAGACACATCCGCAAACCAACGCTCAAACCCTTAGAGATATAGGAAACGACGCACGTTTCATCAACCCTGGCATCACTTATTTTGAATCCCTGCAGTGTCCTGTCAAACAGAAACTTAAAAGCATCTTTAACTTAAAGTTTTTTCAGTTCATTCCAGTTATTTGTCTCATTATATCACACACGTATTGATCTGTCTGCTCCGCACACACCTCTCAGTGCCGCTCCTTCCTCCTCCTCCTCCTCCTCCTCCTGCTTCCCATGTTTATGTCCTCAGTGTCCAGCATGCCGTTGTTGTTTTGTCATGTGAGCGAGCACTTGTGGACGGCATCTGGTTGTAATTCTGTCTCCTAAACTTACTGGCAGGGGCTTGTTTACACTCTTGCTCACAGTAACACCAAATACTGTAGAGAAGTGGGACGGAAGACAGAGGACATGGGGGAGATGAAATATGCATGTGTGTAAAAACAGTTGTATTTACCTCAGTGCTTGGCAGCATGTCATGTCTGTCTTCCTTTCTCTTAAAGACAAATTCATGTCTCAGGGATGCTGGAATATGTTTAAATATTCTCCAGTCTTGTTGCCGTTTCATCCCTCGCACTTGTAATCTTGCAGCTGATGAATAAATTGCAATGGGTTTAAGCTCTAAGCCAGGCTAAGAGTCCCTGCTTAATGCCTGAAATGATAAATGTAAATATAGAGAGGAAGATCGGGCAATGAAAGAGCATAGGGAATGACAAAGAGAGAGGAGAATTTAAATGAAGAGGAATAAGAGATGGCAGTCGGAAAAGAGTCAAAGCAAAAAATTGATAAAAGTAGAGCTCTTAATGGGGTGGAGAGTTCAGGGCTGGTTACTGGTGACCAGAAACAAAGTCATTTGCCTTTTGAAGCTTGTACTAATTTACTGGAAGTTGTTCTATCAGCTGATCTTTGGGTGAAAGTAGTTTTGGTGTCAGTGAGCGTATTAAGCAGCTTGTAAACACATGTGTGTTTGTGCACCAAGTTCATGTGAGGGCCAATGATTCACAACCACTAATGTGCTGCTGCGGTTGCCCAGAGAGACGCTCAACCGATGTGAAAATATATAAATCATAATATGCCCGTAATTGTGTTTACGAGGAAAATAAACGCCCAAATAGAATTACAAATTGGTGTGACTGATCTTTAGTTAATTTATTGTCACAATAAACAGTCAGCTACCAGCAGTGTGAGTGTGCGGGAGACACACTTCACACACGTGAATCAGCTGGAGCACGTGTTGCAGAGTGCATGAAAAATTGCGGTGTTGTGGTCAAAACCACCAAAAGCCATGACCCAGAGCAGAGTGTATCAAGGCTGAGTAAAGACCACAACTTTCAGGGGTTAAGACCAAGTCAAGACCAGACCAGTGTGAGTCCCACACTGCATGACACACTCCTGATAAAATGTGAAACATGCAAACCATCGACGCTCCTCAAACTGATCTGAAAGATCCACATTCCCATAAAAACAGTCATAGTAAACAAACTAAGATATGAATGGTATCTTGATACAATAAGAGACACAGCAGAGGTGACTTTCATGTTTGGGAACTTTATTTAGTTTTCTATGAGCAAACACACAAAGATGCTGAAATCAGCTGAACCATTGTTAGTCATCACTCTGTTTTTACTCGGGAAATTTAGTCATATCCCTGCAGATATGGACCTGACATAAGATCCTCTTTGTCTGAAACCAAAACAAGACTGAGAAAAATGTGGTTGCATCTGAGACCTTCAAAATTGGTGTTGGACATCTTGTGTACTGCAACACTGTAAGCTTGCGGAAAAGTCAGAATACTTTGCTAAACAATTAAAATAATTATCTAAAAGTAACAGATATAGTTTCACTAACTGCTTAGAGTAATGGATACAAGTTGGAAGTTGGAAGCCAGTAAATTAAGTGTTGTCAGGGGATACAGGGACGGGGTCATGTTGGCTGTCATGTCTGTGTGTCTATACTCTACAGGTTTGACAGGCTAAAGGACGAGGGAACAGGGAAAAAAGAAAAAAATAAATAAATAAGAAATAAAAAAGGGAAGAAATAATATTAACACTAATCCTACATTTACCCTGTTACCACCAATACCAATAATGAAATAATAACAAAGTCAGGGGGAGTGCCACGATTGCCTTTTTTATGCCTCCTTAACTCTCCGTCCATCCTGTTCTTGTGAATGTAGGACACTTTGGTGTCTTTAAATCTGGCACAAACTCCCACTTGGACTCAATGAAGAACTGATTCGATTTTGGAGGTCAAAATTCAAGATCACTGTGACCTCACAAAACACATTTTCGGCCATAACTCAATTATTCATTCTTTAATTATGACAAAATTTCACACAGATGTCTAACAGGATAAAATGATGGAGTGACGGCACTTTATATCCAAAAGGTCAAAGGTCAACTTTTCTAGCTATTGTTTAACATCATAACTCAGGAACAGAAGGGAAGACATTTGGTCAGATACTGAATTGGTGACTCTAATCTCGGGCGTCTATCTTAAACTATGCTGATTGTGCTGCCAGGTTGAAGATGTCTTGACTAGTTGGCGGAGGCGTACAACACCGAGGCAGCCATTTTATTTTGTGGTCCGTAGACCACATTCACCCCGCTGTTAAAAACCTCATCAAACCAAATCATCAAAAACAGTGGGTCATGCAGCAGTAAAACATTCTGGGTGGTTTTATTGATCAAACAAGAGTTTGAGTCATTAAAATTTTATCCACAGGACCATCCATACTCTTTTTAATATTCTCTGCCGGGTCAGATTTGACCCACAACACCACAGATTTAACTTTTTTTGAACACCTGAGTCCTTAAAAATTAAACGATAAAGACTGGTTTTCTATGTTTATATAGCTGTTGGAGCCTTGTTCCAAAAAGAGATAATATTCATGAAATATTAGGAGCCAAATTTGATAACGAGGGAACAAAGGACCCTGCAAACATAGATAATGGATGACAAAAAGTTGTAGTAATCTGATCGCGATGTGAGGCTGCATCAGATAAAACTCCATGGTGACCACTTGTGTGAGTTCAGTTTGCGATACAGTGTTCAGCCAACCTCTCACAGGTTCATGAAGGCAGCAGGTGGAGTTTATCTGAGTTTGAGGCAGCCCTGTCCACCTATTGATGTGCTGCGTGTGTGTGATCATCCACCGCAGGCCGACGGTGAGGGCTGTCAGGTTCTCTTAGCCCCTAACTGTTTGTGCTTATTAGCCGGCTACATAACACTGACTGCATAACAGAGTGTGGAGGAGGCAATCGGGTGGAGAATGAGCGATGTATTCACATTTAAAAAGAGGAATTCCCCCGAAGAGAAGTGATTGGAGATGACTGTACCGAGCTGGTAGAGCTCAAAGTAAAAACTGATTGTGTAATTTGGCGCTATTGCAAAACACGCATGTATAAAAGCGTGATGGGTGTGTTCTCTGTAAATGTGACTCAGCGTGTATGATAACTGATGCTGAAATGATTTCCTGACTTCAGCAGAAGCCCGCTGAGCCTGTGTAAAACACTCAGGTATTACAGGGAATCTGAGCTCATTTCTTCCACTGAGCAGCTTTTTCAAGCTACGAGCAATTTGACTGCGAGCTGAGATCACTTCCCAATTTATCTCAAAGCTCCACAATGTATCTGGCGCTCAGTTTTTTCAGGCTTCAAAGAAAATCCATTGGAAACGACGCGAGCCAAGGCCTCGCTGTTTCCATGTTCTTCAAAAACATGGCGGTAAAAAAGACGAAAATACAGTAAACTTGGAAAAAGAAATCTCTTTATTTAGAATCCATCTTACAAAACTTTTTGGTGTAAACATAAGGAGCACGAGTGATTATGTAATCCCTTTTTTTTTTTTTTTTTCAGAGGAATGTTTTGTAATTTCTCAAATCAAAGTGCGACATGAGATGTAAATAGTCCCTGGTATTTAGTCTCAGATGGTGCCAACATGTAGACACTACAAAAGGATTATAAACACATGCCACACACACTCACACACACTCACACACACACACTTCACTAGAATCTCTCCACTTACAGTAAAAGCTCAGTCATGATTGAGGGCACGCAGGCACGTTATTCAAACCAGACGTTGGAGTGTGTGTGCGGACAGACTGAGTAATGTCGGAGTCTTTTCTTTTTTTTACGATTTAAATTCGTAATGCCTTTTCCTTAACCTTGTACTGTCCTGTCTGATTTGATGGGTTATAAAGAATACTGTAGACTGATTTATGCTTCGTGCTGTATAAATAAAGTAAATATAAAGTTACTGTATTTGCTGTTTCCTCTCAGGTATTCACTGAATTTTAAGTAAGGCTTAATTTAATAGAGCTGGGAATGTTTTGTTGCCATTTGTCTAAGTAACAACATGTTATTTAATCTTTTAAAATGTAAACAGTCTCACTTTAAATCAAAATTAACTCCGTTATAGACTTGTGTTTTTGCGAGGTCGCTTGTGCGTATGCATTGTTTAAAGTAAGAAAGCTTTGGCTGAGGGTTTTGTAGGACTTAGAAACACATGTATCTTACTAGAAATAGTATCAAAACATTTGAGATGATATTGAAAGGTTATCACCGTGTCTGAAAAGTGAAGCCAATGCAAAGTGCTTCAAACCTGCATTCTTTCTAATGGCCAGCAGGGGGCAACTACACTGGCTGCAAAAAAGACGTTTGTATAAAAGTTTACTTTTCGCTTTGGTTTTTACCTCAGTAAACATTTTCCCAACGAGTTTATGGTCTCGATCACTAGTTCCAAATCTTCTTTGATACAGCATGATGCTCATTTTGTAAATTACGGTCCGATTTGGAGTAAAATAGACGATAAAGCAGAGGATGCTTTAAGGCATGGCTGCTTTGTGTTTGAGAAGATGGTGTCCACTTAGGTGCTCTATGGTTGTGCTCCATACACATGCTGCATTTTTTGCGCCCTCAAATTGTTTTCAATATAGATGTGCGGCAGGTGCACTCAAACACCAGAGCGTCACCGTCAAAGCACGCACTCGTTCCCGAGCACTTATTTTTCAGGGTGTGACGGCTCCACCCCAAGATACACAAGAGTTCAACTTTTGGAACCCAGCTGCGCACACCGCATGTCATGTGACGAGGACCAACCGATCACAGCCGACAGATATATTTCCCTTCTTCGAAAAAACTCAGCATGTGTACAGTCACAAAGTCTCTTTGGGTGCGTTCGCCCTGACAGAACTTTTGGGTATGCTCAGATACACAATTTGTTTGCGATCTTTAACCAAAGCTAATGCAATTTACTTAATTTTTTTGTAGTGAATTTTAATTAGAACCAAGGGCAACTGTGGACGCCTCTGTGAAACTAATCAATCATGATGATAAAACACCGGCCACTGAGCCTTTCAGCAACTGCAGACCAGCATATACTGCGCATGTGTTGTACCCCGATGATACGATGCGACATGACACTGTGTCGTGATGGCGACTGCCACAATGCCACACTAAAGGCTTCAAAACCAACGGGTGACATCACAGTGGCTACGTCCACCTCTTACAGTCTATGAAACCTAGAGGAGGTGCCAGCCAAGCTGCAGACCAATGTTCGAGACCAACAAACAACAATAAACAGTTGGTTTTTAGCGAGTCGTTGCTGCATTTCCAGCGGCTTTTTAGCCACCAAACTTGGGTGTTTCGTAGCAACCCGCTGCTGTGTTATCAGCCCTGGTACAAAGTGGGTATTTTAAACCGAAACATGATCTTATCCGAACCGTGACTAAGTGGTTTTTGTACCTAAACCTACGACGTATAACACCAACATTTATCTGGCGATTGGCTCGGTCAGGTGGTCTCACCTCGGCCCCTCTCAGCTGCAAAGACTGTGTATAACTCAGAGTTAATATCAGATTGAATGGACTGACCATATCCAGCCACTCTGTCCGCGGAGCCTTTTGTCAGCATGTAATCAAGTTGATGGGGTGCAGCAGAATTACAGGAAGCACGGAAGGATAAAACAAGTGTGTGATTTATAATGTTAGCGGTATTTGACATCAATGTTCATAAATTGTTTGAGAGAAAATGGAGGTTGTGGAGAGAATTGTTGCCGCTACAGAAATTGAGTCCTGATAAATAGCTGCCTGCGGTTATTGATTTTCAATAAAAATTGAAAAGCATGTTTCCCCAAATTGAATTAAGCCCCTAACTGAAGATCTAACTGTGCTCCCTACTGCGTTATCATCTTTGGTAAAGACCCTCGCACTCCTCCGTATTTCCGACTTTTTCATCCATTCTGCCTCATATTCTCTCCTCCATCTTTCCTTTCTGGGCGTCTCCATCCATCTATCCCTCCGCCCCACCCTAATCTGTCATCAGACAGTGAGAGCTTGTTTATGAGCGCCCTGCCTTTCAATCCCTCCATTCATCTTTCACTTCTCGCCCTCCGTCCCTCCATCATCCATCCATCCGTTACTTATCCTCAAGGCCCAGTCAATGATGACTGTTCTCTCAAACACATTTTCCCCCTCATCTGTTTCTCCCTCAATCTATCCACCCCCACCCGCCCGCTCCCCTCCACATCCCTCATTTTTTCTCAAAGCCCAGCAGTATCAGTGTCTGTTTCAGAGCCGTCTCCTCCACGAACATGGCGTCCACGTTCTCCTGCTCCTCGAAAGGGTTCAGTGCTGCAACACAGGAAGAGGAGTTAGACAGAGATACAGCTTCTTACAGGGGGATATAACACCACACACAACCACACACTTCCTCTCTGGCGCCTTCATGATGGAGCTGCGTTTGGACCGAGTGCACACATAAACGCACGCATTCTGCCTTAATCCTCCAAAGGCCTCTGTATCTAAACCAGGCACACACACACACACACACACACACACACACACAAACACTACCTTGTTCCTTTATATCAGAGAGTATTTTTGCCAGGTAGGTAAGAGGCAGAAACTCGGGTCTGAAGCCGGGCTTGTCTCTGCCGCTGAATGCAAATCCCTGAGGAGGAGGAAGAAACAGAAACACAACTGTGGATTCTGCAGGTTTTTCAGGATGCACACAGTCAAGACAAACCTGCAGCAAATCCAAAAAAGGAACTAGTCACCTTAACTCACTTGTTCCCTGTTCTGGATGGAGTTGGCTGCAGTTGAACTTTTTTAGGCAGCCTTATCTGACATTGCACGAAATGCCAGCGGCTGTGCCGGCCAATTTGCTGACTGAAGCTGGCCAATAGCACCGAGAAGTGGATAGATGATGTGCTAACTGTACGGCTGGGGTCACTGTTTAAACACATTTGATAAAGAGGGCCAAAGAGGACATTTTTTACTGCAAGTGAAACACTGCAGCAAAAGGCTCCTTTGTTCTGGAGTTAAAAGTTTAAGGGCTGCTTACCCTGCTCATATGTATTTGAAAAAATAAAAATGTGTTTATAAATCCATAAGGTGTTTTTTTCTGAAGAGTTTTCAGAACCAAATTTCTTCACTTTTGCCTCTTACTTGATACAGTATGCTGAAAATCGAGATGAATTGTAAATTAAAGGTCCAGTGTGTAAGATTTAGGGGGATTTAGTGCCATCTAGTGGTGAGGATTGTAGATTGCAACCAGCTGAAACAGTGAATCAGTGTTTCTCTGACACTGTTTAGCACATTGCAGACTGGCTGTTAGCCTAGCACCTGCTAATGTGTAGTCTTTGATCCAGACGTTCAGGAGGATTTTATAATGAGCTGAATTATCAGCAGAGGTCTCATCTTCTTTAAAACAAACAGATGGGTGATTTTAAAGCGGTAAAAACACAGACAAAGCCGTTTCACGTTACAGATCAGGGTTGGCACATCGGAGACAAACCTAGCACCTGCTAATGTATGCTCACCTATTTTCTCTGATAACTTAAGATGAAGACACTCAGGAGGTTTTTACTAGGAGCTGAATTTTCCGCAAAGGTCGCTTCCTCCCTGAAATGACTTTGTGATTTAAACTGGTAAAAACACTGAAATGAAATTGCAAAAATGCTAAAATGCAAAAGGCCTTGTCCATGTAGGCTACTGTAGAAACATTGCAGTGCAACATGGCGATCTCCGTGGACGAGGACTTGCTCCCTATGTAGATATAAATGACTCACACTAAGGTAACGAAAGCATGCAATTCTTACTTTCAGCGGTCTCATTTATGAACATTGTGTACGCGCAAAACAAGGCCTGAAAGAGGTGTACGCTACTTCCCATGTAAAAGTTGCGATATATAAAAACAGACTTGATGAGAGAAACTTTGACCCATGCTTACAAACATTTTGGAGACCGAAAATTAGGTGACACTAATGGTGAGGTGGAAGCCTGATTGTAGAAACTGTTAAATATTTCTTATTTTCAGCTTTTGTCCGTGCGTACATTTTTAATATGGATCCTACGCACTGTTTTATAAATAAGACCCCTGGTGATTATACACTAAAGAAAACACACGTATTATAATATGCTCTATTTCTGCCGATATATCCCCCTAAATCCTACACACTGGACCTTTAAGACAAAGCACACTTACTAAATTTAGGAGAAAATCTTCAGAGAGAAGTTCAGTTGATTTTAAGTCTGGTTCAATAGTGCTGTCTCATACTAATCAGTATAAATATCTTGGCTTTGACACTGGAGGAGCACGATATTTAAAGAAGCTGTCAGGTGTTGTAGCTCAGCGCTGCGATCTGCACTGACAAAGTTAAACAATGTGGTTATCTGTGATTCCATACTAATTCACAAGCCTAATTGACGTGTGTGTCCTGTGTGTGACTAAGCCTCTGGTGTTTGGGGTTTCTGTCAACATACAAGTAGAGGTATACAGTCCTTTTTGGGAGTCTGTAAATTCACTCTAGTTTGGGCCAGTAGTGGAGGTATGGGATGGGAAACTAAACGTGAAATAAATGTCTGATAAGAAGAGATACTGAATTAGGACACTTACCTTGGTCATCCTGAGCTAACAAGCTGAAATTCTCATTTTATTTGGTCAAGTCGTCATTCATCTTCCAGAACAGGTTACTCTGTGATATTTAGGAGACTCGGAGCAAAATGTTCCTCATGTATAGAGAAAAACGGTCTTTTGATATACTGGTCATAAACCCAAATTACAGATTTACTAATTCATGAAGAATGTCTACAGTGTTGAACTTAATGTGAAGTATAATTTAAACAAAAGACTAAAATCCCTGTGGGCACTGTTACACTGAAAGAAGGGAAACCTTTTTTGTGGCAGACTTTGTTTGCCAGGCCTGGGATAGAAGACTAGGAGTTTTATATAGGACTGAGCCGTAAAATAAAATAAGTATTTTGGATTGATCACTGTAATATTATTGCAATGGTGTATTGTAAATTTATGAGTGTTGGGCACTTTTAAGAATCAGTCTGTCATATCTTTTTGAACATAGCTGGTGTAGACTGATATATGAAATGGTGAATTTGATGGTTTTTAACCCTTTAAAATCTGGGCAAATTGGCTTGATTGCTTTTAAAAACATGGGAAAAAAAGCAGTGAGCATTTGTGGGACATTTCTTACCAAGTTGCTCATTGCATTTTTTCCCTATGTTTCTGAAAAAAATCAAAGGTTTAAATACTTGTGAAAGGCGTCTGAAAGCAGCGCAGTAAAGTGATGTCGCTCCAGGTTTCAAACAGTTTAAGTATGGCTCTTTTATTACTGTTTTCTGTCTATGTAGGTTTTTCTTTATGTTCTCTCTTCTATGTATTTTAATGAATTGTTGGTTGTAATTAGTTTTCTCCATCACCCTGAGCGGTTTGAATAGTTAACTACATCTGAAATCACAGAGCCGGTCAGCCTACAGGTGTGCATGATGTGTAAATACAGGTGTGGTTTCCACTTTCAAACACTTGGACCTGACGCTAATCCAACTGGGATCGAAACATTGTCTTTATTAAATGTTTGTGGTGTGGAGTGAATGTGCAGATGCTACTTCTTTGTCATTCACACTGCGAGTATTCCTTGTCATAAAACTGTGATAATAGGCCATCACAAGCTTCCAGAGCCCACGAGGATTTCTTCAAAACACTCGTCTTGTCCGACCAACGGTCCAAAGCCCAAACAATCTGAATTTACGAGGACATAAAAACCTAGAAAAGTGCTACATCCTCAAATTTGAGGAGCCGTAACCAGCAAATGTTTGGCATTTTTAGCTAAATTGTCCAATACTTTGCTTTATGACCAAATACCTGCAAAACTAATAACATTCCCATCAGCCTCAGCTCCACTTTGTGTTTATTGCTAATTAGCAAATCCACACACTGCAGTCTGCGGTGCTTTGAGTGTGTGTATCAGGCTGAAACACTGTGTTGTGTTACCATATTTTTGTTGTGTTTCTCCAGCAGCGTCCTGACATAATCTCTGGAGATCGAAGCCGAACTGACAGGATGGTCCCACATATGGTAGATCCTCTGCTCCATAGGCTACACACACACACACACACACACACACACACACACACACACACACACACAAACAACAGAGTTTATATTTTAGGCATGTAGCTCATGTTATGAAAAAATTAATCCCTAAAGCAAGTGAACATCTGTCCCTTTCCATTTTGCCAACTGGAACTGGGAACCATTATCGAGGAGTTGACTGCTAATGAGAGATTCCAGAGAAATCGTATTTTTCAGCTTTGTGAACTTCGCACAATGGTGATAAATAACTGTGTTTAAGCAACACAGGTGTGACTGACAATAAGAAGGAATGCAGCTTTTCCTCAGGGCTGCTTTCTGTCCAGCTTCAAACACGCTGCCAAGTTATACAGAGCTGCTGGATCACTTCAAGGATTACACTATCAGAGGTGAGAGGAAACAACTCGACCGACTACTGTCGGAGTTTTCTGTCTGTGTACCTTGTTTCGTGTTAATCTGCTTCCTGTTTCATTTTGTAGTCTCTCCTGTCTTTGTGCGTTTTCCCGCCTGTTTTCTGTCACACCTGTCTCGTTAGTCCTTCCCTGTTCCCAGAGTCTTCCCTTCACACCTGCTCTGTATTAGTCTTGTTTGCTCCACCCTAGTGTTCCCCTCCCCACCCTTGCTGTTAGCCAATCCCCATTTCCCTCCTTTTGTCCATGTCCTCCTCCTCCAGCTGTGTCTCGTTCTTGTGATTAGTTTTCTGTGTAGATATACCTGTGTGTTTCCCTTTGTTCCTATTCAGTTTGTCTGCGTTCATGACTGTGCTCATCCCGTTGTTCTTGGTGTCGCTCCCTGTTCTGTTGGGTCCTTCCTGAACTCATTTTTGACAGCTACTTATGTAAAGATTTGACCTCAGTCAATCAACTGATTGGTACTTTTATATTTTATAGGAGTGGGCAATATGGAGCAAACCCTCTGTCATGGTATATGTCATTTTATATCGTGATATACCTCTTTGTTCATAGATAAAATAACCAGGTGGGTGATTAGCAACCTTGGGCTAAGAAGGGTCAAGTAAACGTTACCTGAACGCAACTTAAAAGCTTGTGAGAAAAATTAACTTGTGCTATGAACTTTTAAAATAATTGGTGAACATAATCACCAAATAACAAAGTTAAGTCAGTTTGCTACAAAACATTTACACCTGGCAGTTACTCGGCTTAATTAGGTGATTAGACGAATATCTCTGCGATCAGCTAAGGACATCACCAGTTGTTTTTTAATGGGGCAATTTCTGTCATTATATTTTGCTAATTTTAATGATCCGCCTCCGAAGAGCAAGAGGGCAGCTGCTAAGTGTCAAAGCGAAGCAGGGAAAAAGGTCTAGTTATGCAGGACTACAGCAGCAGAGTCTCGTTCCCAAGCAGCACTACGAGGGCAGCAACAGCAGACAAAGAGTGGGGAAAACAGCGTGTACAGCCAGCATAGTTTTGCATCCAACTTTTTTATTAAAGGGTTTGTTCCGACCAGACCACAGTTGGTAATTGTTGAAACAGTGGAGAGACTTGTTTTGATGACTTTTATTTTGTTTCTGTTGAGTGTGAATAAAGTCTTTTATGATGAGTTAACAAGGAAATGAAGCAAGTCTGAGTTGGCTGAAAGAGAGAAACTCATCTTCAATAACATTGGTTATCGGGGGCAGGCCGGTTTTTACACCACTTTTGTCCATTTTTAGTAACTCTTGTACTTATTGTACTCCTATTGTTACTCTACTAGGCACTGGTTTTTGCTTTTGCTCCTTGAGAACACTTCTCTTGTGTATTTGTACAGAAATGGAGCATACTAGTCATAACTATGTTTTCATTAGTGTATAATGACCTGAAACTTTCAGACCTAGAGTTGTCTTGCTTTGGTCTGAATCAGGGACTAATGTTGTTACAAAGTTGCATAATTGCCTAGAGTTGGTTCGTGTTCTCATGGCAGCATTTACAAGCAGAGCCAGATAAAATGCCTTGCATAAAAAAGCTGCTCGATTGGTCAGAGTTTCCATGTGGGAAAAATCCAGGAAGTAAACAAAACGTTGAAGAAGAGTACACTTGCAAGATAAATGTGACACTTTCTAATGTCACAATGGAGGGACAACTACGCAGGTTGATTTTAGCGCTGGTCATTGTGGACGTTTTGGTGCACACCTGAGTGCAATTGCTGTGTTCACACCTGCCCAAATGAACCGCACTTAGCGGGCAAACAAACTTGAGTGCGACTTCACCGAACCAAACAGGGCAGGTGTGAAAGCACTCTAAGAATTGCCTATTTTCCTTACCTTACCTTAGAATGAGTTTATATCAATGTACGGATCGGATCCTCTCCTATGGAGTCTCCCATGTTGTTTCTACAGCAGCCCAGAACAGACAAACCAAACACTGGCCCTGGATAGGGCCATTCGTATCAGCCACTGTAGTTGCTTGGGATGCCACTAAATCCTACACACTAGCCACACACACATCTGTGCAAATATATTGGCAATCGCTACTTGCCAGGCTGATGGTGGCTGGTTCTCCTATGAACATTTACATCATAACTAGGCTACATTTGGACTCGCAAAGAGCTGGTCTATCTTATATTTATTTGTTGCTGCACAAATATGAAGTATAGTGTGAGGTTTACTGGAATTCTACGGGGGTTAAAGATGTATACCATGAGAATTATGGGGGTGCTGCTGGGTTCAGCCAAGATATAAATTTCCTACGGTTTGCCAACACCTCCTGTTTTCTAGCTCTGTGGGAGCGAGTGAGTGTGTGTGTGTATTGTACCTGCAAAATCTCTCATGCCTGCCAAACTCACCCAACAAATGTCTGATGGGCAGGAAATAGAACAGAGACACTAAACACTCAACATTCCTCTGACCACAATGCGGACGGAAAACACAAACACACACTCACACACTCACACGCACAGCTACAGAAGAAATATACTGTACCCACACGGGAACACGTGGAAGTTACACAAGAGTTAGGGACACACATAAGCACACACAGGCTCGGCAGACAACTACCTTCACTACCCCCTCCTCACTCACACACACACACACACACACACACACACACACCAGCCAGTTACACAAGTGCTTTGTGATTGGCTTGAGGGGGGCTTGAGGGAGATGAGACCTAAAATAACTTCAAACTCTTAATTGGACCAGAATGGGGAAGTTTGGGGAGAGAACCATTGGAGAAAAGATCAAAACTTCCCCCTCACTAATAGATTATATTAGCCTCATGCATTGTTTTACCGGCTAAGAAATCCACCCCGGCCATGAACTGCTACATTTCAGCTCCGTCCTCCGAGTTTGTGCGCTAGACATGTCATCATTTGGGTGGCAAACTCATCTTAACGACTCTTGGCGGTGAACAAAAACCTCATGTTTGGCCACACACACACAGAAAGTACCTCAGGGAGTCTCTTAAGTATGCTGAACTTGAGTCTCTCGTTGGCATCACTGTTGTCCAAATCTAAACACAAAGAGAAAAGAGAAGAGACATGGTGCTAATTACTCATCTGATGACAAGTCTCACAGGGGGGAGGACACATAATGCAGTGTCACACCTCCTCTCTAGTCTAGTCTGTATATCTAAATTAAATACTCAAATTCCTTTGAAAGGAAACATGGGATTAAAGAATTATTACTGTCTTTGTTTCTGGAGACATGTGAAATAAATGCAAATAAAATCCCAGACTGCTTCAAGTATTCTTCCCATATGCTGATTTCCACGGATAAAAAAGCATTAGAGGGATATTCTACTTTTATAGAAAACAGACAATGTTTTGGCAAACAAGGCTTCGCAAACGATCCCTCGAGCAAAGAGGATTCTGAGTCAGCACCACTTTCTTATTCTGGCTTCAAGAAATTTCCCAGGTGTATTTTTTGTTTTGCAGTGAGATCCGCGATCCATTCAAAAAAGGAAGCAGAGGAGCAGAGAGCCTCTGACATCCTTTTGATCCGGCATCTTGCTTCAGCAGCTCCTGGATGACTCCCCGGTGCTAAGAGGCATTCTGGGAGATGCAGTTCATCTAGGAAGTTATAAAGAGCAAAAAAAAACCTGGCGAAACAGATTTCTCAGAAGGAATTTTGGGGTTAGAGTCCTAGTTTCCTGTTATTTTTTGAGTCACCTGACCTGGCATCTCGGGAACCTGTCATTAAAGGTAGGTGTGTTGAAGTGACTGTGGATCGTGGAAGACACCACAAGGTTAGAGTCTTTAACCGATGTGTTTTTAGTTAATCTTAAGTTTCATTGTTCGATGAAGTCATTTCATACTCCATTGATTTGAGCTTTGTTTTTGTAAAGGCCTGTCTATTTGATAAATGTTTTTTTGAGGACTTTTATTTGCATTTTTTTGAACGCAACAGTCAAGACAATCAGTTTATGGCGTCATCTTGCAACTCAAAATCCAACCAGAGCACCCTGGATCATCAAACTGTGAGTAAAAAGCTGCAATAGTTGCAATTATGCGAAATACTGCCAATGTCCCACTAAAAAACAACCATCTTTGTTATTTGCTGGTCTCAAACAGTGGACTGTAGCTTAGCAGCCATCCGCCTGGATGTCATGCTATCGACCAGCCCCTCCACCTCCCGCTGACAAAAAGTGTTTTCAGACTGGAGAAACGTCATAGTTCTAAGATCTGTCCTTTCTGTTGTGTCTGTACCACAACAACAATGATTGCAGTTCCTGGAACAGCATTTCTAGGAACTTTTCAAGCTCCTATTTCGGAGTAGGTACTCTTCCAGCATAAGAGGAACACACAGTGTTTCACTTGTTGCTACACCAACCACCAGATGACTTATAATACATTATAAGTGTTTCTATTGATGGTGCGATTGCAAACAGAAAAAAAGCTCTTAAAGGTATGAGGTACTCAGGGGAGCTCCCCAGTGGATGGTTCTTGTCAAGGAGTCCAAAAAATGCTTGGTCAGAAAAAGCCTAAAGTCAGCTCATACATGTAATCTGAACTACAGTACGTCACTCTAGAAACACTGATATGATACATGAAACACATCTAATGTATCCATGGTTTGCAGAAATGTACAATGCCAACATTTTCTTCTGGCGACTGGGCAGTGAATTTTCAGTGAGGAGATGATAAACAGAGTTCTTCCCAGATTATTCACCTCCTTTCTTTTACTTTCTTCACCAACAGTCCAAACCATTGTCGCCATTCCTGAAGCTGCTGCACACTCATATTCCCAATAGGATTAATCTTTGGCAATCCCCTGATTTTTCCTTTAGCGCTATCAGCACGTTGACATTTGTGGGTTTTTTTTAGTTGTTTTCATAATAAGGTAAATTGCTGGGAAAAAAATCAGAGATATGGGCAGCATTTCAGAAGTCTGAAACCAAAAAAAATATATGTTTGTGTGTGTTTGTAATGAGGCAGAAATTGTACACCTGCCAAGCCAGTTGCCCAGGATAAAATAGTAGAAACTGAAATAGATATACACTTTATTTGATTAATCCCTGGGGAGATGTGACGCATGAACACCCTCACTTCAAAGTCCCGAAACATCCTTTTCTCTCACTTTGAAGTATGAAACCATTTGGACTGGGGCCTTTAAATAATCTTTTCATCTTTGTGGATCTTTGTTTGTTCTCCTCATGAGAAAGAACCATGTAAACTACAACAAGATCAAGAGTGACAAGGATATTTTAGTTCTGTTGATCTCAGTGCCAAGTCATGATGTTTTGGCTTTTGATAAATGTTCTTTCTATGGTATGAAATCCACACCAAGATATACAAAGTAAATGATAGCAGTGTTTTTGAGTGAGGCACTGAGGCCCAGTGGTAGCTGAGCTTAACCCTTGACCTCTCTGTACATGTAATAATAAAGGTATGCAAAAGGAAAAGCAGATGTGTTCGGCCTATTTCATTTGTTAAACTGGTAAACATTCACACGCAAACAGCTGCCAACATGCTCTAGTAGTGGTTACAGTACTGTGGTGTGACCTGCTTTTACAGATTCAGTGGTCATGAGTTCGTCATTTTTCAGCAGCAACCTTTAATAATGTTTCACCATATTGTATCTCTGCATGTGCAGGTGTCAAGTTGTTGACCCAAAGTGCTCTCCAGTCGAGGCAGATAAGTTATGATCTGCGTCAGTATAGGTGCACACGATCAAAGAAATAAAGGTGCACAAAAGGCTATGATGCATAATGTAATACAGTAAGGCAATAACAGAGAAAAAGCAAGACAAGAAATAGAGTTAGACCAGCAACTAGCACGATAAACTCAAAGCTGAAGTAATAAAATGGGAAGTTATGAGAAACAGAATAAAACCAGCACATTAAAAAGCAGTAAAGGAAGGTAGAAATAAATTAAGTACTTACTAAGTGAATAAATAAGACATATAAACTCATCATTAAACAAATAAAAAGCATTTTTCAGGGTTTTTTCACAGTGTCACTTTTCATGACAGTGGAGTTGTTGCCAGTACCCACCCCCTCACCTTTCAGCCAACTGTAATACACAATCAATGACACAACACATTCACCGTAACATATTATAAGATAGTAAGTTTGCCTGATATCAGACAGAACTGTCAGCTTGTTAAACTTGGTGGTGACCTAAAAAATAAGAAGTTCAGTGATTCTGAATCAACTAACTCAGGTTTGCTTCTGTAAATAAACACAGTTCACAGCTACAATCCAATAACCTCCTTTAATTAACTAAACAAGGCTACAAATGCCAACAAATAGGTAGCTAGCTAGCTACTTTTAAAACATGTTCAAAACATTAAAAATTAACTGCAATAAACGCATCCATGTCCCTCCATCCATTTTCAACCACTTATCTGAAGTCAGGTCGTGGAGGCAGCACGCCAAGCAAAGCATTCCAGATGTCCCTCTACGCAGCGACGCTTTTCGGCTCCACCCCAAAGTGTTCCAAGGCCAGACAATATATGTAATCCCTCCAGTGCGTTCTGGGTCTGCCCCGGGGCCTCCTACCAGTGGGACGTGCCCAGAATACCTCTAACAGGAGGCATCATAATCAGATGCCCGAATCACCTTTACTGACCTCTTTCAGGGCGAAGAAGCAGCAGCTCTACTCCGAGCTCCTTCCGGATGTCCGAGCTCCTTACCCTATCTCTAAAGCTGAGCCCAGCCACCTTTCTGAGGAAACTCATTGCGGCTACTCGTATACGCGACCTCATTCTTTCGGTCATTACTCAGAGCTCATGACCATGGGTGAGGGTTAGGACGTAGACGAACCAGTAAATCAAAAGCTTTGTGATAAACACACTTAGAGACCATTTTGCGATGGGATCACTCCAGCCGCGATACAGCGATCCACGACTTGTATCAAATGTCAGCCAGGGCCTAAGGTGGGGAGGGCAATGGACCCTTCCCACATCCAAACCCCCTACTTCCGATCCTGTTGTTCGGACCAAACTAATCTTTGAACTCGGCCTTCATTCTGATCTCAGCTACACCTACAAAGTTTCAAGGCTGCATGTTGACAAAATCTGTCCAAAGACAGACAAACACACATATAAACACCTCAAAACGGTTTCTGTGGTAGTTCCTGCGACAACTGGTGTCACCTGGACCACATCGGCAATGGTGACACCAACACAGACTCAAGAGTTAAACAATGCCATCCATAATAATGAAACACAAAATAATGGATTGAGTTTTAATAACTCATTAAATTGTTTCATTATTTACCGTTTGATATATATTTTACATTATGTATTCATACTCAACATTATTTTAGAATGTCTTATCTATATAACACTGTGGGTCTCCGTACGGGAGCTGCTCACATCTGTTCGTCAGACTCACTTTCCTGTGGGTTTTGGGGGTTTCTGGGGTATTTCAGAGTTGTTCGTAACAGGTGTGGTATAGAATCAGCCACCTGTGACACTGTGGTGATGCTAAAAGATCACTGGATCCTGAGCAGCTCCAAAAGAAAACAAAAACAAATGGTGCTGCTTTGTGAGGTTTAGATGACATGAACCTACAGCCACATTAGCAGCTCTGCGTGATTGTACTTTAAGCTTCAGTCACTTTAGATCTGCTTCAATTTTAAATATTCCATATAAGGTATTTCAACATGGAGCCACAAAAAGACCTGAGTTGTTACTGTACAACTCAAAGGCAACCTAGATATACTGTAGTTTTGACAGCAATGAAGCGAACTTCTTGTGAAGTTGTGAACCTTCCCCTCGTACACCAAGACCACTAGTGTGGGCACATATAAATATGACGTTGGTTTCGCATACGCTGCATCCAGGGCATTCAGTCTGAGCTTGACACCAGAAGAAGCATTTCTATCTGTCAGACTGGCTCTTTTTCATCTTCCTCCTTCATTACCCATCCACGATGACTGCTGACGGCAGCTTCAACACCTCCTGCTTCCTTAACTCCTCAAGAAACAACTGCTCCTATCCAGAGATGCCTCTGACCTCCAGCCTCCATCCTTGGTACATCCTTGCAGGTGTGATTATCTTAGTCACTTGCCTGCTTGGTATCCCTGCTAACATCACTGTGATAGTAAAACTCAGTCAGCAACTGCATGGCTCCTCCATATCGCAGCGCCTCTTCTTCAACCTGGCAGTGTCGGACCTCCTCTGCCTGTTCTACTTGACCGCTGTACTGTTCGTTTTCTTCAATGGTATACCTTTGACAGAAGGAGTCTGTCCGTTTCTCTTTTACTTCTTCTTTTTCTGCATCACCACTGACTCGAACATTCTGGTGCTGATAAGTATTCAGAGGTACTATCAGGTATGTAACTAAACTTTTGTAATTTATAGGAAAAATAAGACAAGTAGCCCTGCAGATTAGGTTTGAAGCAGTGGGAAGTGGGAAGATCTTGACCCTGTTTTTGATCATTAGTGCTGTTTCTCATGGCAACAGGCACAAATCAGATGAAGGAACATCAGACTTCAGGCTGCCAGTCATAGAGATTGGGTTTACAATTCAGACACGTTTAGATATGGTTACAAACTAGAGAAAAGCAAAAAATAAAAGTAAGTGGGCAACTAACCGCAAGAGAGGCAAACTGAAACTTTATTTGGTGATTAATTTAAAAGAACACAATTAACTTGTGTAAAAGTCTGGGCATTTTAAATCTGTAGTACAGTAGCAAGCGGATATCCAAGCCAAAACTATCTCTTCTGTGCGCCTGTCATTTCAGCCATTGTGATAAAATATCTGCATATGAAAGCATCTTATTTAAAAGAAAGCTAATATAAAGCTCAATCATCATCAGTCTACAGCTCATAGGTTCCTAGTAACTAGGGGTGGGAACCACCAGAGGATTCATGATATGATATTACGACGATACTTCAGACACAATACAATATTATTGCGATTTTAAATATGTTGCGATACGCTGAGTATTGGGATAAAATATATTGTGATATATTGCAATTTATTACCTTTTTTCAACTGTAAATTATGTCCCCAAAGGAAAACTTTGTCAACAACAGTTTCATCTAGATTGATCATTTTATTAGCTGGAGGCAAAACAAGACTCTCCACCACCGGGCTGTAGGCTACATAGGAGTCTTAAAATGTGGTCTTGTTGTGTTATTGGGAGCCAGAATAGAAGGAGTCATGGCTCAAAACTTAAATTTTATCACGTACCAGCCGCCACTGCCCGTCAACAAAAACAAAGACAGCTATGGTTAACTGTGATAAGACGAAGGAAGGCGATCATCAAAAATCTTGCGTGTGCAGCGCACACTTCATATCAGGTTAGAGAAAAAGTAGTTACCAATGTAGGGATGAATAACGTCATGTGTATTAAGGGTTATCATGTCCACATATTCAGAAATTTGAAAGGTATTGGCATTGTCTTGTCTTAGTCATGGGAAAAAAGTAACTGACAGACATATTTAGTCATAGTTTTCATTAACAAAATTTACAGTGCTGCAGACCTCTTATTTACACCTGAAACAATTTTTTTGCAGACGATACACAAGTTTTTCTTCCAGTTCCACCTCTAAATGCAAACAAAATCAAACTAAAAATGTCCTTTTCATTTGTCAGATTCTTCCCCCCTTCAAATGGTTCAAACTGAAGCGGATATGGCAGCGTCTTTTACTGTTTGCTGTGTGGATGCTCGGAGCCCTGGTGGCTCTTCCAGCTGTATTTTTCCTAAGAGAGGTGAAAATCGAGGACGAGTGGACTGACGGTCGCTCCTGCAAGAATAAAAGGATCGAGCCGCTTCTCGAAACATTCTACATCTTATTTATGGTTCTCAGCGAGCTTGTGGTGTTGTCCTTCTACCTGCTGCTTGTTAGAGGGATTAAACGAACTCGAATGCCTGACATGAAGATGGGCGAAACTAATAAACTTTTCATTCGAATAATCTTTGTCTCTTTGGTTATAAGCTTTTTTCCTCTCGTTCTTCGAGCGATGTATGTCGCTGCGCTTTTCATGGGATCAGACAAACTGCTTCGTCTTAGTAAGATGCTGACGTTTGTGGAATGTTTATACTTTTTCAACCCCTGTCTGAACCCGTTCCTGTATTTCTTTGCGTCTCGGCATGACAAAAAAGAAGGCGACACTAAGAGACGGTGTTTCCTCATGCCCCTTAATGACAGTGTCTAATACGTGTTCAATCGCGGTCCAGTTGTTGTGGTTTTGTATTCGTGTTTCCAGTTTTGTCATTTATCACTTCCTGTTTGATTTTTTTTATTACTCCCCTGTGTCTCTTGTTTTAGATTCCCCACTTTCTGCCCTCATGTGTTTCCCGCCTTGGTGATTAACTACCCCACCCTGATTAGTTTCACCTGGCTTTCATTACCCTGCCTCCCCTGTGTATTCAGTCTGTGTCATTCCTTTTGTCTGTGCCAGTTCGTCTTCACTGCTCTAGTCAGCGTTCCAGCATTTATTCCTTGAATGATCCCAGTGTTTTTCGATCTGTCGTGTGAATTTTTATTAAATTGCTGTATTTTTTGGATACCCAAGCCTTGGTTTTTACTGACTTCTGTATACATACCTCTGAAATCTCCATGTAAATTTTGTTTCATGGTGTCAGTGAGTTGTGCTTTTAAGTCCCCACACTGTTGTTGCCTGTACTTCCTGATAGTATGGTCCCTTCAGACTAATTGATCGATTGTCTTACTGAATACAGAATCTCCTTTTGTATTTGCTGTGCAATTCAGATAGACTTGATCAACTGAAGTCCAACAACTTCTGAAAATGTTTTTGTTTTTTTTTGGTTTTTGTTGCTGTTCCCTCTTTCTATTATTTCTGTTATTATATTAATGTCTAAGTTTGTGTGTTTTAATACCTACAGCATGTCATAGGGCCTTTAAACAATGATTAAATGTTTTTGCTTTTATGTTTTGGACAATTTGAACTCTTGATCAGATGGTGGCGCTACATAAAAAGTTATGAAACAACTTATCCTGAGAGAAACATGAATGTCTGCCATCTCAAGTGCTATTAATATGCTTCATAGCAAATAGCACTCTGGCTGTATTCCTTGAACTTCCTTTGCACACTTGGCACTTTGCAGTCTTGTACATGTGCAACCTACTTAGTATGGTATGAATTTCTATTTCCCTGCTCTAGCTCTGTTGATTTATTGTGTAAATGTGTCATTGATTATGTTCTTTGTAATCTGAATTTAGGTTTTCTTGTGAACCCTGGCTGCAAAAGAGTTTTCCCCAAGGGGGACAATAAAGGCAACCTTGAACCTTGAACCTTGTCTTAACCAAATTTAATAGCAATTTATCCAAATGTTGTTGATAGATATAACTGAAAAGCTAAACTAAATAAAAATTCAGTGGATCACCAAAGTTACTGAGATCATCCTCTGGGGAGCATGAGCACACGCACAAAATTCCATGGCAATCCATTCGAAAGTTATTGAAATATTTCAGTCTGGACCAAAGTCATGGGTGATGAAATTATTGTATTATCCTTGTAAAACTTCTCACATATGCAAGCTTTAGCAGTGTGTGTGTGTGTGTGTGTGTGTGTGTACCTTTCATGAGCCGAGACACAAAGGTTTCAGTGAGTTGCAGGAAGCCGTGGTCAATGTACTGGAGAAAGGTGTGATGAGGGAGGCACCGCACAGCAAACACCGCTAACAGGGTGTGATAGCCTGGAGAGACACCGAGAAAGAACGGTAGGAAAAAAAGGAAGAAAATAAGACTTTAGCTTTTGATGTTCCTGAAAAAAACAACAACTATAATAAAAGGTAAAACAAGAGTCCACAGTCACGCTGGTGGCTGTGTGAGATCGTATTAGACACAGCTGTATTTGAGCTTAAAGAGGACCTATTATGCTCATTTCCAGGTTCACACTTGTTCTAATGGAAACCTAAAACACTTTATTTCCTCGTACTGTCTGTGCTGGAACACCTGTATTCACCCTCTGTCTGCTCTGTCTGAGGAGGCTGTGTTTTAAGCCCGGCTCAGACTGCAGGACTTTCGGACTGATTTCACCCTGATTCACCCCTCCCGACAATCAAAGGAGAAATCCAGTCTGGGACCTTGGTCGGCGCTGATGTTCGGCCCAGATTAGCTGGTAATCTGAGAGGTTTACATGTCCAGTCTTAAACTTCTCACAGGCTCTTTGGGGCAGCCCCAATATTTTACACATGTTGCATCCGTCCATCCATTTTCATCCGCTTACCCGGGGCCAGGTCGCGGGGGCAGCAGGCCAAGCAAAGCACCCAAGACGCCCCTCTCCCTGGTGACGCTTTCCAGCTCCTCCTGGGGGACCCCAAGGCGTTCCCAGGCCATGATTATAGTTATGATAACATCAGTACGGAGCAGCTGATGGTGTTGCCAAGCAACTGTAAACACTACAGCCCTCGAGGGTAACGTTTGCTAACTTACCACTGTTCAGGGATGTTAAAACTGACAGTTAAAATCTCACCTTGCTGAGGAATAGAGCGTTGTGTCTCCCTTACTATTTTCTTATCAAGACTTGTTTCGCCTTCTGCTTTTTCTTTCTCACTGTGCACCAAGTCAGTCTCTGTTTTGTTTACATCAGCTTCCCAAACAGATCACGCGCCTCTGGCACTATAATCTCAATAATATCCTGTAGTGTAGTGTGATGTGCCATAATTTAAAATCGTGTAGTGTGTGTATGTTTAAAGTTAGAGAGAAAAGCATCTGTGAATTTCTCTTTATCTTGTTAAGCTCCCCTCCCAAAAAAAGCCCAGTCTGCTCTGATTGGTTTGTGTTTCCATGTAGTCTGTGGTCTATCTCGGCGTGTCTGTACCATCATTGCAGCCAGGGAATGACTGTAAAGGAGTACAAAAATTCTGGTCTGCCGCACATGAGAATATCAAAATGATCCTTAAATAAGACATCCCATTTTGCCCAAACTAGTGTGTTCCAGGTGATCCTGTCCCCCTAAAACCTTTGCTTGCACCCCAGGCAGACTGAGTCCAGACATCCCTCATGCTGGGGGAAAAACTTATTATTGGCACTATTATTACAGAATGGAAGGCAACTACCTTACCGCCAGCCAGGGTGTGTTTCTCCCAACTGGGTAGTGTGGCTACACACGAGGGCAGCCTTTTGTCTTATTAATCAGGTGGAGAAATACTACATTAAGTGGGCAAATTACACCTCCTTCATTAAAGGTCCCTGATGTAACTATATGATAACATTCTGCCTCAAATCCTTAATTTATACTTTAGACCAATGATTATTTAATTCATTCATTTCAATTTATTTATTTACTTATCTATTGATATCTTTTATTTTTTTAGTCAGTTTATACAACTGTGTAACCTCTTCAGTCCTTATGCCCTATTTTTACAGATTTATATGGCCACATGATGTGTCCCATTTGAGGCTGTTTTTCCTGTTCATAGGAAAACAATAAAAATACTGATCATAAGAAGAAAAATCAGCAACAAAAGCTTCTAAACACAACTGGACACATTCCAGCAGGGATATGATCCAAAACTGGGGTGAAATTAACAACATCAGACACAGTAGCGTGCCTGGGGCAGTTGACTATATAAAGAAATCTGTCACACGCTGACATCAGCTTCGAGCCAAAGTAGAAAAAACACTTGTAAATAGAGTTTTCAGGACAATCTGGAGCCAGCACAGGGATTACTTTGGCATAGGTTTACCTCATTATTTGAAACTTTAGCCACGTTTAATATGAATATCTGACACTGTATATTATATATGACAGAAAATAAGGAAAAGCATGATAGGTCCCCTTTGGGGCTGGGCGTCATTTAAAAAATTATGATACCAGTAGGAATAGCAGTATCTTTAAAGTGACGTTGATACCAATGTAGTACTTCTTTAGATACCTATAATGTGAGTGGACTGGAGTGTAGTATATCCATACTTTCAAACGTTTTGATAGCATCTGAGCGTGCTGAGCTGCCAACTTTTGACTTCACCACACTGCAGTAACAATGTGAGCTCTGCGCTGGGGACAGTGTGAGTGTAAGCCTGCCCACGCACACAGTGACAGGGCTAACTGTTAGCATCACACAGCTAACGTTACCTAATTGTCATTTATGGGTTTAACGACAGAGTTTGTAAGACCATTTAATGGCTCGATGATGGATGCCGGCCGCTGCTGCTGCTGTGTTAGCTTGTGCTAAATGAGCAGGCGTTGAACTGATTCGCTGGGAGGAGAGCAGCTAAAGAAATGGCAGCAACAGAAAGTTTGCTAATGTGGCAGGGTGTCGGATCAGTTAGAGATTAGATCCCCGGTGCAAAAAAGGATTGAATTCAGCTATTGTTTGACTTGAAATGTGTCAATACGACTTGGTACTGGATTATTTCAGTCGATACCATCAAGGCAGTGGTTCCCAACTGGTGGTTAACGGTCCAAAAATGGGTCACGGGTCTATTCTGAATGGACCGCAAGTGCAAGTTTGTAAAAAACAGAGCTTTTATTTCTTTATGCCGTTTCCTGATGTTGAGTGAGTGACTTATGGACACCTACTTGACAGAGACGGCAACTTGGCCAAACACAAGTATGACACTGAATGAATTAAACTGTGTGGACCTTGAACTAATGACCCGTGGTTGGATCAGTTGGGAACCACTGCCTTCAAAGTATTGTGTGCCAGTACCCAGCTCTAGTCCCTTTTAATGCTAACGTCATCATGCTAACATGCTCACATTGACATTGTTAAAGTTGATGTTTAGCAGGTATAATGTTTACCTATGTGCACTGTCTTAGCTAACATGTTAGCATGCTAATATTGAGAAAGTTCAGTTTATGATGATGGGAGTGTCATCAGTTTTAGTGGCTAAAAAGATGAACCAAAAAATTAAGCTACTTACTTTTAAATAAGTGCAAATCTGGCTGCACAACGCCTGACAGTGATGTGTACTTTTTTTTAACTTTAATACACCAAAGGGACACAGACTCAGTCAACCTGCTGTTTTGCAGCTTCACACCCAATTTACACATGTACACCTGCGGCCTCTGTGGTGTTAGAGTGTGCCTCCTTGCTTCGGGGCATTTCTCATTCCCCCTCTGGTTCCTGGGCAGTTTGGGATTCTAACCCACAAACTTTTCCTCACTGGCGACTAAAATCACTGAGTTGTGTAACAGGGGGGTTTATAGCGCAAACACTAGGCAAATGAATTCAAATTATTGAAAATGTATTCACACTCTGCTTTACCCATGTCTGCGCTATGCTAATGTTTAACATATTTTTGGTTACATTAGTGCTGAAGAGAGCGGGTCTGTTGTCCCTCAGTGCAAACACACATTGTTATTCTGGGTGAGACAGAGACAGACTGGGTTATAACAACTACGAGCCTAAGTGTGTGTGAGTGATTGTGTGTGTGTGTGTGTGTGTGTGTGTGTGTGTGTGTGTGAAAGGTACCAGGTGGAAGGGGGAGGCAGAGACTCCTCGTGGCTTCCAGGATCCGAAACATGAAGTGAAACACGGACCACTCGGCCGGACTGCCCTGCTGTGTTCTGGAACACACACACACACACACACACACACACACACACAGAAAAATCCATGCTAATGTTACGTAACGTGAGCGCACACGTGAGGAGGGGTCACTGACAGTTTGCACATGTGGACACATACACACAGCGGGGAGTGATGGAGGGTCTGGAGCACACATGCGTGATGAGGAACACACACACACACACACTCACTCAGCACTTTATACTTTACATTAGTTTGAAACTTTCAAGGAGACACACACTGATAAGGGAGGGCTACTCACAAGCACAAAACACGAGGGCCCAGTTTGTATTTCAGCCAGATTGACTCCAGCATGTGTCTGATGAGCTCCAGCTAAACACACACACACACAGACACACACATGTTAGTGCTTAGGGAAGGAGATGCTCGATTAGATTCAAACGAAATTCTCTGAAACACCTGAAAAACATGCAAGTCAGACATTTTTCTGCCATGACGATGTTTTCTTCATGGAAATGTACATTTGCTCTATGATCCTCACTTCCCTTTTTCTTTTTTCCTACTTCCTATTTTCATTTCCACCGAACAAGAGCAACGCACTGGATCAGGGTGTGAACATGTTTCAGCATGAACACACTCGCACACAACCACATCATTTCACCACACAGCTGTCAGCATACACGAGATCAATTGAATGCACTTGACTCATCTTAAACGTGTCTGTTACGTGCTGGTACACACACACACACACATTACACACTCCCCTCTTTCCACAAATGACCACTCACTCATCTCATGTAGAATAACAGGAAGACAATCTGCCTCATTCACATCCTGCAAACCAGTGGGAAACCCTCCACCAGCCGCTCCGAACGCTGCCGGCAGCGTCCTCGAGTGACCTCGGGGTGGGAATTTCAATTAGCTTCACTTATGTAACTGAACTGCCCAAAAATAAGAGGTGCTGAAGGCAAACTGAATAAGCCCCTCTTTTTGACTTTTCCTGCACATATTTGATGTTTTTTTTCTTTTTACACATCCTTTATTACCTTAATCTTGATTTAAAAAATATTTTTTAAGGTAAATGTTACAACATCTGTCCACAAGAGAAGGAAGAGATTCCCAAAAACATCAAGGAACATCATTTTAGGGATTTTTTTGTCAAAGCAGCAGGACTGTGTGTTAGCAAGACTCTGGTGATATGTATCACTATACAGGGGTTATGATTCAATGTATTTTAATGTATTGCAACACTGTAAGCAAGGTGATATGTTGTGATTTTTAAAAAAATATATATTTAAGGAAAACTGTCATAGTATAAAGAAATATTTTTTAAGAATTTTTTTTCTTTCTTTTCTTATATTTATGTGTATATATATTTTAAAATTCTTTTTCATTTATTTATTTATTTATTTTTCATTTTTTATTTCCTTTCGCTGGTCTGGCTTTCTCTGTTTGTTGATTATCAATAAAAATACTTTAAAAAAAAAAGACAACATCACCATACTGCAGTGATCGCTGCTTGAATGTCGATAAAGTGATGCGAGTTAGAGTTTACTTTTGCAGAGAGTAGACGCTTGTCTGATCTGTTGCCACTAGTTTTGTGTTCTAAATTTCTTTTTGGGTGCTGAAACCTTGACCTGTATCACAACAAAGTCAGCCCACAATTGCACCTGAATCATGCTGTGATCACTTTGGATGTAACGTTAAGTCGTGGCTACTTTTGTTTCAGGCCAAGTGGACTGTTTTTGCGGTCTTGCTTGTTCTCATTTGGAGATTTACTCTGTGAGCCTTTGTGTTCTATGTAACAAAAACAGACAAGCCTTCAGAGCAGAGAACCAGGAGTGTTCTGTCACGGGACGACCATCCCTTGCACAGTACCTTCATGAGGAGCAGCAGGAGCAGCCCACTCCAATTTATAAGATGCTCCACTGAGAGGTTCAGGACTTCATTTGCTCCTGCTGCAGTTAGGCTTTGAAATAAACATTGTTGCTGTCGTGTCTTAGCAATTACTGATGCTCTTACTGTCTGCAGCCTGTTTACATGGCTGTACATTGGCACGCTGGTGCTTCAGTGTCAATATAGTGACATCACATTTCCACCACTGGGAGTTGGACTTTACTTTTATAAGGTAGACGCTTGTCCGAGGTGTTGTCGCTAGTTTTGTGTTATAAACCTCTTTTTGGGTGTTAAACTATGGCCTCTATTGCAACAATAAAACTACAGCTGAGGTACGAGGACTTTTGTCTAGTGTTCATCCATTGTACTCTAACGACTCCCTGAAGATCAACTGCACCTCTACAATCTGTATTTATCACAGTCCCCATAACATCCAACAGTCTAAGCGAGATTTGCCTGTATCAGTAGGAAAATAAAATGTTCTTACAAGATTATTTAGGTAAAAAAATAAGGAATAAAGAATGTAATCAATTAGAAAATGACTGATCTTTAAGGAAATGATACAGCACCACAAAACATAATACTGTAAAGTGTACAATGCTACAAAGGGGTTGTCAGAACATGACATATGTAACATGAATTCAACCAATCAGGGCATCATCTCCTATTTCCTTTAGGAGCCAGTTGTGCCTGCTCCTGCTATTTAAGTGGCGGAGGCTGCAAATTGAGGAGGCGAGCAGTTTTCTGCTGAGAGTAAAGCAGAGAGAGCAGTGATGTCACTGCACAGAATATTGTGGGACATTTAAGCAGCAAAACTAAAAACCTGACAGAGGAAACTTTCAGCTTCTAAAACAATCAAAGTTACGCTGCTTCTTGTGTGTAAATGTGCACAGTGTCTCTCTTAATGGGGAATCATCAGCAGCTCTGCTCCCTATGTTTACATTTTAGAGAATGTAATTAATATTTTCCTCATTAATGATGTATTATTTCAACCACCTGCAGCCCATCTGTGTGTCACTGTGTGTAATTAGCAGAGTGCACACACCTTGTGAACCTTTCTGTGTAGGCACATCTTGCTTTCGGCAGATCCTTAATCTAAAAATAAGGCCTTTTATCGGTATTTAAATGTCTTGAATCAATCTTTTATTTAAATTTTAAAGGATTTTTTTTATTTTCTGATGCTGCATTGTAAAATTTCAAAATAACTGGTATCATCCTTTTTTTTTTTAAATATTTTTATTCTTAATTTTAATTATCAAATGCCTCTCAAACTAATGTCACACAGATCAAGCTAGCAGAGCCAACCACACATGTATTTTATTTGTTATTACAAAGGTTGGCTATTTAACCAAACTTTCACGTCATGCCTGAAACTGGTACGAGGCAATACATATCAGGCTCAGTGTATTTTAATTAAAAAGCTTTTTAAAATTTGGCACGATGGGAACCAAGGCTGTGGAATCCCATGTGCAACATGAGAAACAGTTATGTTTTATGTTGCAATAATTATTTGAAATTGTCCCTTACACTGAGAAATTTAATGGCAATTCATGTTTTGTTCTTTTGGAGGGTCAAAAATTTCATTCTAAATGGCATTAAAGTCTTAAATCTAAATTGCCTTAAGATGAAGAAGCCCTTTCCTGAATAATGCACCCTTTAAACAGCAGGAAGAAACCACATAATTCTGACTTTGGATCTGTTTTTGTTGGTCATTGGTGGCTTAATCGCAGGAAAAAGAAAAAAAAACAAAATATAGACCTATATTAATGAAGGTTCATTAGTACAGTTTTGTATTTCTAAATGACAACTATTGGTCCAAGAACATTTGCTACTTCAGAACGTGGGTGCTGGCCATGAAAATGACAACTACTGCATGCTGGTCTGAAACTAGCACTGACACTTGCGCTGCTCTGCGGGTGTGAGATAGGTCCCTAAAAGTCAAAAACAGCTGCTATTTACCAAACTATTCCTCCACTACTCTGTTAACAGCATCAACTGAATGTTTGATGCATTTCAACACTTATTCTCTGTCATCACATATTCATTGTTTGACAAAAAGGTGGCAACTTGTCAAGCAAAATAAATTATTCAAGTTTCTTTTCAAACTAACATCTCTTGTGCTCGCTGCTGATGTAATCCAGGCCCCTGAAGATCAGTAAAAAGAATAAAAAATATGTAGCAGAGGTGTTTTTGTGCTGCGAAAAAAAAAAAAAAAAAAAGTCAAACAAAAGGAAAACAAGTGATTTAAAGCCACAGACTCGCACACAGTATCCCCTGTGTGACTTTCTATAAGAATAAAATCTGGAATCAGCGATTTGTCTTAATGAGCCTCGGCCCGACAAAGAGACTGGATTTGCTCAGTGTGTCTCCCCTGCTGAGAAAAAAAAAGTTTAATAACCTTGGGTATACAGTAGAATAACTTTTCTGCATAATTAAAAATACTGCAGCCTATTTCAATTCCATTACTTTAATATAAATTCCTGCTTTTCGTAATTCACATTCAGCTATTAGCGGGTTGTTCTTTGCACTGACATTGGTTATGTTATAAAAAGGAATGTATCTCAGTTGTCTGTGGCAACGGGAACAGGAAATAAATAACTATGACAATAATGTGCTGTGGAGTTGTAATCTATCATAACAGAAGTTCCCTGGCTCTTAAAAGCTGTAATCTATTTCACCCCCAACTTCTCCCCTGTGTCAATGCAGCCATTAGTCTCAATAAGCACCGACAAGAGGGGGAGATGTTCTTTATTTGTGGAGGGGAAGTCAGCCCTCATTGAAACACTACCTCCCTGAGTTTTCAAAGCATGAGTCAGCTTGATGTGTAAGCACACCGCCCGGCCGTTGAGCAGCTCGACTGTTCTTTAAGTAAAACGTCCCCGAAGGATGTTTCTTACGGGTCCTTTCGTGAGTGTGTTTTAATAAGCCGCGGCTCCCAGGATGAGAAACTTTTTCACTCCCACTCCACTGAATAAATTCAATAACAACCACGTTTGTCTGTCGCAGGGAAGATGCCAGAACGATTACAGGCACGCCCATTTCCATTACTTTCATTTGAAGTCTGAAGGCGCAGGTTAAAACTCATGAGCCTGTCGTGCCGAGCTGAGCCAATCGACCGATCCGGCTGAGAGCGGCAAGGATTTTGTTTGGTCTCTTTTAGTCTGTCATTTGCAATTCCATAAAGTCCCAAAACGTGGTGCTTCCTGCTTTCTATTCAATTCCAGCCTTACCCTTGGCCTGATTTAATACTGTTGTGTTGATATATGCTGTATGTCTGCTTTCAGCGGCTCCAAGCTGTGAAGGCATTTACCTCCCAGGAATACTAAAGACTGACTTTACACAACCAAGTACCTCTATAGGTTACGGAGACGGAGAGTGGCTACGTCTCTCCACTTGGTTATGCAGATCCCACCTGCTGCTCTTTGAGTGGATATAAAGGGCGAAGGTGTTGTTTTAGAGGTGACGCTTATGCACATTTATATACATTTAAATGCTTCTGTATCGCTAAAGGATACACTTTGTGCCCCCCCCATCACCGCCACAGAAAGTCAGAGTGGTCGAGGATTCATGTCTTAACCAGAGAACTGATGTTTGTTTTAAAGGACTGAAACGGCGGCCTGATGGCTCCCGGCAACCTCTCTAATCTGAAGAGCACACATCCATCTGTGAGCTCTGTCAAACCATTTAACTAAAGTGGAAAACTCGCTGCCTTTTCCACCGAGCGATCCTCGCTGCGAGTGTCACTTAACCTTCCCGAAAAAGAGTAAGGGCAGACATTAAATAAACATAACTCGAAGAACGATGTACCTTTTTAAATAAATTTTTTCAGAGAGGGTTCACTGGAGTATACACAGCTCCTGGACCTCACTTTATCCCTGACCAACTCAAAAACACACGCAAGGGTGTAGGTTTTGTTTCAACATTGGAGGGCACACATGAAATGGGAGGCTTAGGGTTCCCCTGCCAGAACATTTTGAGCATCAAACACTTAGTTTTTATGCACAATTTTTTGCCTTTCCTGCAACAATTTATTGTTTAAATATCTTAAATTTGTCGTGTTTCCAGTCACCTATTCATACACACACACACACGCAAGGTGTACCGACCAGCTTGGCGACGTAGTTGACAACCAGCGAGTCAATCTTCTTCTTCCCCAGTCGAGGCAGGTGTCTGTTGAGATGCTCCCGAAGCTTGTCAACCGTCTGCGATGCCAAGAAACACACACACTGATTACTTCCTGTGCATGCATGCTTCGGTTTGGGTGCGTGCGTAGCTCAGAGTTAAACTTTGTGTTTGTGTGTTTTAAGAATACTTTGCTGTGCACTCAGCAGGGTCAAATTGAGTTCAGCCTCGACTTTTCCCTCGACTACAGTGTCCCAAAATTGATTTAACCATGGAGGGGGAGAGAAGAGAAGAGACCTGTGGATGTGAGAGGTGGAAAAGTACAGAAGATGAGTGAAGGTCTAAAAACAGTTGACGGTATGACCTGATATTCTTCGGGGAGGAGAAGGGAGCGAGGAGGAGAGGGAAGGAGGCAGGGAAGGAAGCGAGTAGAAGGGGTAAAAGTGATGGAGGGAATAAAGAGAGAAAGACAGGAGGACTGGGTCATTCTAAGAATAGCTGAGAGACTGCTAGCATCGAGCCTGAACTCCATTAAATTGAAGCTATCTGCTCTTTAAAAACTATGCTGAGCACAGGGAAAACTGGAGGATATGAAATTGTCCATCAAACAGCGCACAGTTAAAAAAAAAAAAAAAGCGCAGGACAGGGACCTTAAGATGCCCTTTTTTTAAAGTGTCGACTCATCTGAAGCGTAACAGGAGTTTCACCTTAAAAGATGACTATAGAGGAAACGACCGTCTGTCAGCATTTCACTATGGATCTTTAGTGGTCTATATATCAACTCATGATGGAGGAAGAATCCACCTCCAGGAGCTGTTAAACTGTTGTATGTCAACAACTGCAATGTTCCGTACATCTAAGGAGGGATTTTTACAATGAAGTGCTTTACTATGCGCCCACGCTTTCACTTTGCCTCGTCTACTACAGGGAGAGAATATACACACAGCGCATTGTAGCCAATTATTCAAACTAAAAGGAAAAGGAAGTCAAAGTAGGCGCCGTATCTCAAAAGCAACAACGGCTGAATGTTTCATTTTTTCTCCATCCTCCTCCTGTTCTTTGATTCTGAGTGGCAGTATAGTTATGACAGTCTTTTTGGAAAGTTACAGGACTTTCTGCTTTTGAAATATCTGCATGTTTTGTCATGACTGACTGAATGACTGAGTCCTTTAACTGAATGATTCATTTGGCTGACTGCATTTCACAAGTGAGGCTTTTCAAAAACTTGCAAGTTAAAACAAAAAGCCTTTCAAAATCTTTTGAGTGGTGCATTGTGGCCAAAGGTATGTGGACACCTAGGCACTCGAGCACATAATTACCTCCTGGGAAGAGCTGTGCCACCTTCAAGGGGGCTGAGAACACAAAAGCCACACAGTTAAAATTGCTGTATTTATGTGTATTAGATAAAAAGGATAGAAAAAAATCATCGTCCACAGGCGAGATTAAGTGTTACTATATTTAGTATATTGGGATAACATTTCCTGAAAGTTGTTACGTCCAACTCTGCCCTTAATAGCACAGAAAAGCCTGAAAGCAAAACAAACATTGATGCCACATATCAGCCAAAGTTTGACAATTACTGTAATTAAACAATTTAATGAATGTCGTGCTACACTCATATGACCAATTCTGCGGTAACTCAACCATCTTGAGTTGGTGTTACATGAGTGCTTGGGAAACCATCCACCCTTGGCTCAAAGTCTCTTTTGTGAAAGGCTGATTCAAAGGCAGAAAATCCTGCAGAGAAAGTTGCTATTCCAGCATTGGCGATGAGACGAGACGAGACGAGATGAGACGAGATGATACATCTACAACTGCCTACACAGCAAAGCAACTCAAAAAAGGAAAAGTGACCTATCAAAAAGAGAATCTAAAAGAGAGTCTGACAAACGTGTGTCAATATCTGCAAAGTATTTCAGAGATGGACAGAAAATGTTGCTAATCCTTCTGTTAACCAGAGCCATAAGCTAATGGCTGTGGCTTCAAGTTCATGTTTATGTAGCTAGCGTTAGCTAGAGCCTCAAATCACACTGTGTCTGACAAAAAAACAAAATAAATCATCAATACCTGTGAAGCCTTTCAGAGACGCACGGAAAATGTTGCTAATAGTTTAGCCTTCTGTTGATCGGAGCTAAAGGCTCACAGCTGCAGCTTCAAGTTCATGTTTCTGTAACTAACGTTAGCTAGAGCCTTGAATCACAGTGTGTGACAATAAACAAAATAAAACGAGTATCAATATCTGTGAAGCGTTTCACAGACTGACAGAAAATGTTGCTAAAAGTTTCGAATTCCGTTAGTCAGAGCTAAAGGCTCACAGCTGAGGCTTTAAGTTCACGTTAATGTAACTAACATTAGCTAGGGCCTCGAACCCTCCTCCCACTACAGGCCACCTGCCTGGGAGTCCAGCAGGCGCAAGCCCCAGCTCCAGGGGACTTGAAAAGCCCCGACTCCCCACCAGATTAGCAAACTTTCTGTTGCTGCTGTTACGCAGGCTAGACTGCCCTCTGTGACAACCAGCGCTGAGGGGTTTGCCGAGCCGCTACAGCCGCCTACCGAAGAGCTGCTGCCTGCTCTCCTCACAGCGGCGAGGAGTAAAGCAGAGAGATCGTGGGATGGCTACCTAGATAATGCTTGTCTCATTTGTGGTCTGATGAACAGAGAGAGAAAGAAGAGCAAGGCAGGGACTGAGCGCATGTGTGCAGCTCTAAAGTGGAATAAGATGAAATTAATCAATTTATGGGAAACACTGGGTAACTGTATGAAGTACGTGCATATGCCTGTGGTTGTCTGGAGGGAGGGGCTTAGCACAGAGAGGGGAGAGCTGCAGGACGAAGGTGTATTTTCTATTTTCCATTTTCTAGATTTCCACCAACCCCTAGCTTTGAGGTCAATCTCATGTTAAAAAAGAAGAGTGTCGTCCCTTAACAAGTATGAAAGCATACTTTTTCCTCGCATTATGATTTTCACTTTATAGATCCTGAGCGTCTAGCCCAAACCATGAAAGAGGATACTTTCAGCAGTGAATGTGTGTGTGTGTGTGTGTGTGTGTAGCCATTGACTGGTTTCAGTCTCTTTCTCACCAGCCCTATGAGCGCCCTCTGTTGATGGTCCTCCTCCTGGAAAAGTGGCACCAGCTTCTTATCTGGAAGAAACCAGGCAATAGTTGAAAGTTGCACATAAAAGAGGCGTTTGAAGAACCCTTTGATGCTGCATCTACGCTAGGCTGAGCACTACAGGTGGCCTCAGGTGTGTCAGTGCAGTAACATCATTAAAGAGGCCAACAGTAGGAATGAAAGAAACTCAAACCCTGACTTGTTTATGGCTTTAATAAAAAAAAAAAGAAGACTGAAGCTAACACATTAATGGATTCTTTTGGGGTGGGTTTTCGCTTTAAAAATACATCCCAAAGCTTGGGGGCTATGGCTGCAGTCCTGCTGTGTCTTCCATGTGTGTGTGTATGCTGCAGTTTTTATATGTCAGCCACACAAAAGTGGACCACGCTCTAGCTTGGTCACTTAAGATAAATTATTGCACACTTGCATATACAAGCACACACCATCTTTTGATCGCTTTCACACACATGCAGGAAGCTGGCTTTTTGATGCTACAGTGTAATATGTTACAGATATAAATAGCACTTGCAGGGCAGAGCTAGCTGACAGGCTGCGCTGCCAGATTGGCTGTATGCCTGTTAGAAGTTCAAAGTTATCAACTGTTTTAAATTTAAATATTTTAGACAATTAGCTGATGTCCTTATTCAGAGCGAGCAGGTATGAGTTCAGCGCTTTCTGTCTCTCTGTGTTCAGTGGACACACCAGCTCCTCACATTTATTAACCACGTGACCTCTTAGTAATAAGGTGGTCTCATTAATCAACATTTACTAGATCAACAAAGTGGGTTTTCTCTGTTTTATATTGATGTCAATGGAATCTTTTGGGTTTTGCACCCTTGGTCGATCAGAACAAGCCATTTCAAGATGTCAGTCTGAGCTTCTGGACACTGTGATGGGCAGTTCTAGCCATGCTAGCAGCATGGCTCTAGGGAAGGCTGTCACTCAGGCACCACTTTGGTCCTGAAATATCTTAACAACTATGTGATGGACTGCTGTGAAATTTGGTGCAGATGTCCACGGTGCACAGTGGACGAATCCACATGACTTTCTTGATCCTCTGACTTTTTCACCTAGCACCATCAGGAGGTGGAAACTTTCTTTAATCCAGTGAAATATCTCAACAGCTACTCGATGGATCAGCACAAAATTTGGTGCAGACATTCATGGTTCTCAGACAATATATCCTACTAACTTCGATGATCCCTCGACTTCTCCTTTACTGCCAACATGAGGTTGACTTTTATGGTTTTGTGCAAAATGTCTCTTCAGGATGGATTGCAATAAAAATTGGTACAGACTTTCATGTTCCCCTCTGGATGATTTCAAGTGATCCCCAGACTTGTACGTATTTCATTTACATTTCATTCCATAGCTTAGGCTTTAACTGACTTTGACAGACTTAGTGCTCACTTAATTTGTAATTTAAACAAATTAAACAGAACTATTTGTACCTGATTAAATTCTGAGGACTTAAAATGCTGTAAATAAAGTAAATACCAGTCTTTGCAGCTGGTCTATAGGGCTGTGTTCACATTATAAACAAATGTGACCCACCCTGTGGCCCTAAATCTGATACATACTGAATCATTGGCCATGCGACCACTGTGAGAACGGTCATATTGGATTCCATGTGTTTTTGCCATGAATCTACGGTTTGTCCACGTCAGTGCAGGCGCAGATCTTTTACCATACAGTGTCGAAACGCTCTGTTGAAAACGCAAATGGTTGCCATGGCCGTACCGCTGCTGTGGCTGGCTTTCCCTGTCGCCAGCCAATAGCGGACTGCCATATCCTCCTGAGACCCTAACTTCTGTTTGGTATACATTTTCAATGTCTCCTAGCTGTTTGGGATCAGCAGGACCCAATAAGTATAAAAACTAACATTGTCAATGATAATAAAGTCCCAATGTCTTCAAATAAGTACTTCCTAATGTCTTAACATGTTTCTAAATTGGTCAAATTTGTTACCATATCAAACTACAAACATTAGTAATCATAAATAAACCATAAAATGTGATCAGGTTTTGGACCTTGTCCACCTTTGTGTCATGATCGGTTGCAGACTGACTTGGCGGAGATGGCTGCCATCTTGTTTTTACATAGATTAATGTGTTGTGGTCTTACTACCACTAGATGGCACAAAAAAGTGTAAAGACAACAGGTCTAAGTTAAGAAGACTGAAGTATAAGGTCAAGTAAACCGAAAATGTGATGTCCTAGTATGAGGACACAGGGTCTCAGGAGGATATGCTTTCTGATGGGGACAGTGTTGTCGTGAGGCTTCGACAGAGATATTGGCATGTAGTCCTGGATATCCTAAGTTTTAGAGGAAGCATCCCCCTGTAAACCCTCCACATCGCAGCCCCATGACTCCTTGCTCTCTCTGGCTCCACCTACACCTCTCTACCCACAGAGATCCAAACAATAGCTCCTAATAAAGCTCATGGACCAAAGGCCCGTTTGTACCTCAGCCTGTTATCCAAAAACAAAGCCCATTGCTCTGAAGGGCATTTCTCCCAAAATACGCTCCTCTAAACAATCAGACATGGCTATTTATTATACAGAATGATGTCATCGGACCTTCCTGGCCATCATCTGGGAGATGAATGTTTGTACCGCTCATTCAGTTTTTCCGCAAATGTAATAGTTGTTGTTGTCGTTCCAACACACGTGCGTGGGATGTTATTGCTTTCCTGTGAAGCGTTTCAAGGGATCCGTTCACACTGATGTCAGATACAGATAACTTCAAACGTGAATGCCAACAGTCTCCCTAGTAAGATGAGATCTGGGGATACAATCGAAATTGAGCATTAAGCCGTCTAATGTAAACGTTGCATTGGACTCTTGGGGCATGTGAGATCTTTACAGTGATTGTTAACAGCAGAATGAGACAATGATCCAAAAGTCTCAGCGTGGCTTGGAAACAGGTGAGGCTAGATGGATATATTGTAGGACATTAGTGAGGCTGCTTCTCACATTAGTGCTATCATCTGTGTGCGCAGGGAAAGTTATCAAAATGCAGAGAGTGCGTGTTTTCCAAGTGAATTTGAGGGAGGCTGTGGGTGTATGAGATCATCCATATGAATTAACTGAGGTGAGGGAGGGTCCCGTGTTGTGGTTGACACAAAACATCTGCGCTTTAGTCATGAGAGAGACAGACAGACAGAAAGAGAAAAAGGGAGAGAGGTGAAGGAGGTAACAAAATCCCCACTGTTATATAATTGTAGCATTCTTCAACTCTACTCCTTTTTAAATTTCCCTTCACTCTATTTTTCTCCAAGTTCTCTCTTTCTTCCTCCCTACCCTTTTTTTCCCCCTCTACCTCCCTCCAAGATAAATTAGTGTGGTGGTTGTGTTTAGCTGAATTCTCCAGTGGGCATGAAGAATGCGACCTCAGAAGAACACACAAACACACAAACCCAAACACACTCGCACACAGTTTTGAGCTCCATTATAAGCCAAGGTTTCGTTATTTATGACACTCACACTGCCTGTATTGTGAGCGCCTGTTTACCTGTGTGTGTTGCATCTATGGATTTATGTTTGTATGTGTGTGTTGAGTGTGCCGTCTTACCAAGACACCAGGTGTCCACCATTGATAGAACCCTACAGAATAAGAAGAAAAGCTTTGTGAGAGAACAATCCCTCAAGCTAGCATTATAATAAGAGTCTTACTTTTTGCGCTGTAAGCCGAGGCAGTATAATGCTTCAACTGCTGCAGTCCACAGCAAAAATATATCTCAACTATAAAAGCACAAAGTTTGTAAGCAGGTGCTGGTGTTTGGCCTGAAGGAAGAGAAGCTAATTATGAACCACAAGACTTTTTGGTTTGATCCCTTGCACAAACAGGACAGGGTTATATTTAATTCAAGGCAGGTATTACATCAGCGGTGCATACAGGTGTATGCCCATCACACAGTTACTTGATCATAAGCGGAGACACTTCAGGTGAAAACACTTCTTTCATGCACTGGTCGATTTTGGGCTATTTGGCTTCCACAACATGTCTTCTGTCAGACTAGTGGAAAGACAACCTCCGAAATACACATTAAGGTGTTTAGTTTAGGTCAGAGTTCTGTTCTGAAAAATAAAGGCAAAAAGCAGATGCTCAAATTACTCTGGAAAATCCTTATTTGCATAATTCAACATAAAATTTCAGGAACCTTGTAATACAAAAATTAATGTCTTAATGTAAGCAATCAACTGGGAAATTTGACATCTACTTGTATGAGATAAAAGTTGTAGGCTGTTCACCTGTAGTGTCTCCCAATAAACTGCTGGGGTGCTCTGGTTATTATCTCATTTCTAAGGTATTTCTTTTGAAGGTCCAGTGTGTAGGATTTAGGTGGATATATTGGCAGCAATGGAATATAACATAATAGGTGTGTTTTCTTTAGTGTAAAATCACCCGAATATAAGAATCATTGTGTTTTTGTTACCTTAGAAGGTCCTCGTTCATGGAGTACATGGAGTGCCATGTGACACCGGCATGTTTCTACAGTAGCCCAGAATAGTCAAACCAAACACTGGCTCTAGATAGGTCCATCTGCGTTTTCACGTTAGCCACCGTAGTTGGCAGTAAGTGAGTAAAATTTATTTATATCACGCTTTTCGCAGACATGGGTCACAAAGTGCTTCACCAGGGCACAACTAGAAAACTATTTGCAAACACACAAGAAAAAAAGACGAATTCACACTAGACAACAATACAAAAAACTGAAAAAGTACAGCACTGGTGCACACAGGTTACCCAAACGCCTCCCCAAACAGGTGTGTCTTAAGCTGGCTTTGAAAAGAAACCCAGAGTCAGCAGATCGAAAGGGAGCAGGCAGAGCATTCCAATATTTAGGTGCTATGGCTGCAAAAGCGCAATCACCACATGTCTTAAGGCGAAGTGCGAGGGACTGACAACAAATGTAGCGAATTTGATAGAAGAAAGCCAGCTGAAGAATACAGGTGAGGTAGTTCAGCTACATAAGAGGGAGCCTTAACGTATAATGCTCTGTAAGTAAGTATAGAATTTTGAACTGGATCCTAAACTCAACAGGGAGCCAATGAAGGGATTTTAGTATAGGGATAATATGAGAGTGTCTATTCAATCTAGTTAGTAGTCTGGCAGCGGCATTCTGGATTACTTGCAGTTGAGTAAGAGCGGACATATTCAGTGAGGAGAAAAGTGCAGCCCCTCTATGACGGTGTCGAAAAATACTTGACGTCAAACTGCTTTATTCAGTGTTTTTACTGGTGTAAATCTGCAGGTCCATTTGTTTTGAAGAGGAAGAGAACTCTGCAGATGATTCAGCTCCTGGTAAAAAAACTCCTCAACATCTGAATCTTAAGTAATCAGGGAAGGTGAGTCGAACAGCGTCAGAGAAACACTGACTTGTAACATGAAGTGCTTTATTCAGTGTTTTAATAGGATAGACAGAGACCTCTGCAGATCATTTTGCCCACGTGAAAAACCTCCTGAACAATGTATGTGAATCCTTACCAGGAGTTCAAGCTTAGCACATTGGGGAGGTTGTAATCTGCAGTCCTCACCATTAGATGCCACTAAATTCTACACACTGCTCCTTTAATTTAAAGTGACTATTTCATACTCAAAGAGTAACCTGGTAACAGGCTACAAAAGCACTGGATTTCATGTAATGCTATACTTTTTCTTCTAAACCAAAAGTAAAAGTGGTAGGACAGTCCATTTTAAAAGCAGCAAAGCATCCCCAGCTGAACTAACAGCTCAAGTAACTAAGCTGTGACATTTACATGGTGAGCAGACAGAGAACAGACATTCTTGTTCTCTGCAGTCAGTGTTTTCTAGATTGGTTTACACAGGCTCTGGTTACAGAAACTGAACTTCTGTCATCCACAATCCTGTTGCACATTTATATTCATATTGCCTTGTGAAGAGGGTGTAAAAGCATATCTATCAAAGCTCCCAACAGGGCATGAAAATTAGGGCATTAATTTTATTTAGGATCCAGACAGGATACATCAAATAATTTGATAGTCTTATTAAGGAAATCAGGGAGATTTACTAATGTGTCTGGAGTATAGACCCAAAAGTACTTTTAAACTTTCTTCACATCTTTATCATATTTTATTTTTCAGCTGATTGATTATACATCAGAAGTTATCTGAGCTGAGAAACAACTTAATCATCTAAACTCATTTCTGGGTGTTAATGCACTCCAGCATAGTTAAAGGGTAAGGCTGTCAATTTTCTGTATTTTTGTTACTAAAAGAAAAACATAAAAAGCCCAAAACTAATATTGAATTGATTCTACTAACACATATTGGCTGTTTGGCCAAAGCTTGATGTATTTTATTCCTCTGTGCCACAAAGCTTCACTGTTGTCAAAAAAAACAAACTAATAAAAACACATCAATGAGCTGCAGCGCTGCACTGGGGGACATATTCCTTCATAATGATGTGAGACTGATTTAGTAGTTTATTCTAAGTCAATCCCACATTCAACATCCTGCTGCTATAAATACACTCTAGAGCCTGGGGCTTCAACAGGGGGTCTGCGATCCGCAGGGAGGCTGCCAAATTACCTCTTGATAACTGAATTAAAGTTTGGATTTAAATACACATTAACATGAATCCAAAATAATTAGCAAAGATACGATTGATTGACCAGGATAAGACTGGTCAATTCATAAAAACCTATTTAGTTTACGCAACATTAATGATAGGATAACTTTTACCCTTGAATCCTTTTGCAATTATGTGAGCTAGCTGACGCTAAATCACTGTGCGGTACCTCTTCTTCTTTCCTATCAACCAATTAGCTGTAATATTACCAGTATGTCAAGTGTCTGGATACTCTTGTGACACAATAGGTAATTTTGTAACTTGTCGACCTAATGACCCTAATGCTAGCTGCTAGCTTAGTTAGCACGTTACATTTACAGCTGTGGTAAATTGCACTAATACTGATGCTAATGCTAATATTTACTAGCAAAAAACAGGATTAAAACCAATAAAACAAAATGCTTACCAGAAAAAACAGAATATTGACTTCTTAGAGGGTCTTTTGTACAATAAAACACTGAACAAGACTTTTTTAGGCGACCAAAACTTTATAATTAATATTCATGAACTGAAAAGACGCTGAAACAATGACAGCTATGGCTACACCTATACACCCACCTGTCACTCAAAGCAGCCACAAGCATCATTATTCATAACTTTAAGCTTTAATAACATTTAAACGGGTGAGTCACATAAAAGTTCATCCCTGTACAGTTCTCATGAAGTGAGAAATTAGCGACAGAGACCAAAACCGTTTTTTGTACGGGGCTGTAAACATGTTTATTTCTGCTGCAAAGTTAGGCATTTTACTGACTGACTCACTTTTGGAGCCAGCCTCAAGTGGCCATTAGAGGAACTGCAGTTTTTGGCACTTCCGCACCAACTTAAGTTTTAAACCCTGGAGTTTGCCGCTTGGTGGGAACTAGTGGGCTTAGAGCTAAGTGCTACAGAGGCCGAGGGTATCTGAATGTATTGACAGGTGGAGTAAAGCGTTGTAGGTTTATTTTTATGGGGTAAACTAACAATAAGAAACTTAGAATAACACTAGCCACATCCTAAGGGTGGATACAGCTCTGTATTTTTCACATTCGGCTTCTGTCAGGCTTCCTCTGATAAGAAAATCAATGAAACTTGGGAGGACAGCTCAACTTGAGCAGCAGTTTTGTAGCTACTGTTGGTTTTAAAGTGCTCAAATTAAATACTTTTCCCAACCCAATTTTGAACAACAGTGGAGCAAACAGCGTAAGACTTTAAACACAGTGCAGAGGTGCATTCATGCGTTCGCTCTCTCCAGTTTCAGGACTTTGTGTCTGTCTGTAGTGATGCACTTTTATTAACAAAGCTCCACTGGGAGGCAGACCTACTTCTTTGTGTTCTCCTCCATGTGAGTCATGTTGCTGGATGGTCTCCTCTTGGACCTCTGAAACAAGCAACAGCATCATGGGAAGGCTTAAAATATGCTCTCATTGTTTAACAAAGACCCACAGGTACGCTGACACACAAAGATGTGCACAAATTCTCTGATCCTCAAAACAACCAGCATGTTCAAACAATTACCATCAATCAATTTAACTTCCAGTATGCAAATTTTATTTTGTGTTAATTAATATGCATGAGAGTTTTTTGTTACAGCGCGCACACACACGGCAAAACACACACTCACCAGTTTGTCCCAGTCGGCCTGTATGAGTGGGGTTATGTATCTGGGGTTGGGACCAGCGTCCAAACATTCTGTCCTCTCTGTGTTCCACTGCAGCTCTGACCAGAAACCCTGGAGACTTCTGGCCTACACATACACACACACACACACACACACACACACAAACAACAACACCACAGTGACAAAGCAAGGACATTGCTGCAAACCAATTGAGGATAATTGCGTCTAAATTGCGCACAAGCAGACACAGTATCTATAAAATCACACTGTTTTACATATAAATGTCTTCTAAATGTAGCCAGCTGCAGTAATGTCCCAACATTGCATCACACAGTAGGTATAACATGTTACGTAACAAACACGCATTGTCTCCATTTAATCAGCAACCTGAGAGTAAGACCAAGTTTTATTAACTGGTTCTTGAAATAGATCGGGAACAGAGTAGGAGGAAGACTCTATATAAGGATGATTAATGCTCATACATGTCGTTAAATAATAACTTAAGAGGAGATTTAATGTAATAACGTGTTTAACAAATTAATGTTATGTTACCTTGCCTTTGAACACAGCTTCAATATGCAGCTCAGTGGTACACAACACTCCAGGGACCTCCAACAGACACCCGTGTACCTCCTAGTACACACAAACACAAACCAGAGTGTGTGAGTGTGAGTGTGAGTGTGTGTGTGTGTGTGTGTGTGTGTGTGTGTGTGTGTGTGTGTGTGTGCCACTTGAGGCACAAAGAGAGAAATAGAGCTGCGAGTGTGTCCTCATTCTGCATTCATATCCACATATATGGTTGCCCATTTATTTTCTATGCTTTTATGCATGCTGAATTGTATGTAAAACCGTGTGTGCTGGTGTGTGTGTGGTGTGTGTGTGTGTTTGTGTGTTACCTTCTTGTCGAGTACTGAAGAGTAAGGCAGGACTTTATCCAGGCTGAGAGACTTCTCATAGCTTATTCTGTATAAAGAGGCTGTTTGTGTGTGTGACAGAGAGAGGGGGAGATAGAGTACAGTCAGACTTTTATTTTATATATCACAGATATGCAGCTCTTATCCTAAAAATAACTACAAGGCAATGGAGGCAGTCGATCCAGAGTGTGCAGGCCCAATAGCAGGTTTTATAGGAGCCCCTACTGCATGGTATTGAAATTAAAGGGGCCCTATTATGACCTGTTCATACTTGTATTTTGGGTGTATGTTTTAAAAAAGCACTCTATTTCCTCATACTGTCTGTGCTGCGACCCCTGTTTTCAACCTCGAACTAAGATGCTCCATTTTAGTGCCTGTCTCTTCAAGCCCCCTCCTGAAAAAGCCTTTCTACCATGAAAAAATCACAGAAAAAAGCTTCTTAACACAACTGGACATGTTTCAATGGAAATATGATATAACAATCTGATACACATTAACAAAATCTGCAACCAAGATTATATGTTTCCCTGATGTTAGCATGCAGCTATATGTAGCAGTGTTCTAGCAGCAGGGAAATGACTGTGTCACCTATTCTCATTAAAAGTCACCAATAAAAGCCTCCCAACAACTGGACATGTTCCTGCAGAAATATAACCTGAAATCAGGGAGAAATTAACAATATCAGCTACCAAGTTTGTGTTTCCCGAACGGTAGCAAGTAGCTACATGTAGCAGTGTACTTGCAGCCAGAGAATAACCGCATATAGCAGCACTTATTCACATGAAAGGTCACCAATAAAAGCTTCCCAACAACTGCACAAATTCCAGCAGAAATACGACCTGAAATCGGGGAGAAATTTACAAAATCAGCAACCGAGATTACAGGTTTCCCTGACATTAGCATACTACATGTAGCAGTGTACTTGCAGCTGGGGAATAGCTGTGTATAACAGAGTGGTCTTGTGTTAAAAATCAACATTAAAAGCTTCTAAACACGACTGGACATGTTCCAGCAGGAATATGATCCGAAATCGGGAAGAACTTAACAACACTGACAACAAAGTGTATGTTTCCCGAACATTAGCATGAAGCTACATGTAGCAGTGTACTTATAGCTGGGGGATGATTGAGGATAGCGGCACCAATTTGCATTAAAAGTCACCAATAAAAGCTTCTCAACAACAGGACAAGTTCCGGCAGTTAACAAAATCGGCAACCAAGATTAGAGGTTTTCCTGACATTAGCATGCTACATGTAGCAGTGTACTTGCAGCTGAGGAATGACTGTGTATAGTAGCGCCTTCTTGTGTTATAAATCACCACTAAAAGCTTCTAAACACAACCGGACATGTTCCTGCAGAAATATGATCCAAAATCGGGAAGAACTTAACAACGCTAGCAACCAAATTTATGTTTCCCAGACGTTAGCATGTAGCTACACGGAGCAGTGCAGGCTACGTATTGTAAACATTTGCAGTAGCACACTCAGCTTGTACCACAAGTAGAAATAATAATGGCTTCAGAAAGGTCTGAAGCTTGAGGTTGTTGCTAACAGCAATTACGCTTACATAAGTTTACCTCATTATTTGAAACTTGAAGAAAATAAGAAAAAGGATAGAAGGTTCCCTTTAAAATCATTAAAATCATTAAAAATACATGTGCCTTTTTTGTATACCTCTCTACTCTACTGGTGGCACTGCAGTGTTCCTGCAGCGTTGTCTGTCTCTGACCTTTGTTCTCAAAAATGCTTAATTTTCTAACAAATTTATTTTGCCATTAATGAGTAGGTTATGTAAGTTGCAGATTTATTTTTAATGTCATTATGTTGGAGCTGAACGAGGCATCTTTGAGAAACACACAGAGCAAGTAAAAAATATATATTTTTGTGTGTGTTTCTCTGTTTGCAAGAGTGATTGTAACAGACACTATAGTTGAGTGTGGTGGATTTGTGGTTGCGAACTGCTCTCCTAATTTTAGCATAGGGGATAAGCCGACTATACCGCTGCTGTTATTCAAACTGTAGTCAAAGTGTTGACAGTGAGGATGGCATTTTTTGTTTGAGGCTTTAATCTTGTTTATTGATGAATTCAGATCCGTGGTGTACACTCTCCTTGGTACTGAAGTGATATTGATGTTGTTGTCCTTTAGAAGATTATCTGAGTGGATTACGTCCTTTCATGGCTTCTGTCTCTGTGGTAAACTAGCATTAAAGGCCAGTAACACCCGCCTGGGTGTGGTGATCCTGATGTGGGGGTTTTTTTAATACTCTGCCAAGTCTCTACAGCTTTGGCTGCTGCAGCAGCACCTGTGACTGGCAGACAAATCTTGTCCTTGTTATTAGGAGATTCTGAACAGAACACAGCAGCAAAGTCGTCACTATTTTATAATATTATTCGGGGTGTAAATCACAAGTTTCAGTAGGATGCAATATAATATCAGTTGTTTGGACAATAATGCAATATTTGTTGATATCACAAAGTCTGCCATGATACAATTTCAATTCATTTCAGAGGCCTGTGATCAAAACGATAAGATATCAGTTAATATCCTCATTGCCTTTTTTGGCTGCTTGCTATTGTTGTCTGCCTGGCGCTCGGCCGCTAGCACTCTAAGTGTTTAGGTAGAAGGTGCAATGGTGACACCGATATGCTGTGGGAATTTCAAAATAAAGGCTTATCTTACATTATACACCATTAGTGACACACAAGAAGCATAGCACCAGATCCACACAACTATAGAACAGTTTCTAAACCTCCCAATTCGCAAAACACTAATAAACTTCTCCACATTAGACACAGGAATCTAACATAATGTCACTTCTTTGCAATTTCAAGGTACAGCCTTTAAAATACCACACCTATGACCAATGATCAAACACAGTTGTCAGATGTACAGACACATAGGTGCTTCAGTGCACTCACCAATTGAAAAAAACACTATATAAAAAGGCAACGGTAGGTGGGTAGGTAGGTAGGTAAGTCGGTCCAGATGGATGTATTGTTAGACCCGTTAATATTAAACCAACTTCATATGAGAAAAATATCGAACTCACTAAGGAGTAGCTACAAAGGAACATATGTTGTGATTTGATACGATACGATACGATACGATATGATAAATGATTACTAAGATAATGTTGGGTACAGCTTGAGGTGTAAAGACAACAGAGCGAAGTCGCAACTTAGTATATGATTATTTTAAAGTGATTTTCGCAAGTGGACTCTACTTCCATCACTGCAATCAACATATACATTATTGTTTCATTAAAAAACATCAGAAAGAACTCAAATTTTTAAATAACTAATATTCATACTGGTTTAAATAAACAGTTTGATTGTATTTTCTGTCTTTGCTGAGCAATAGTTATGTCCACACTTTGTAAATTCTTATTGTCTTTTTCTATATTCGCATATATGTGTAAATAAACCGATGTGGTACTTTAAGTAGTTTAGTATTTTCAGCTCATTTTAAGTCCTGCAACTGTATTGTGACTGAGATATTATGGGAATGTTATAATATTATGCAGGGCTAAAATGATGAACTGAGGATTTTGTTGTGATTCAGCAGGCATACTTATAGCAATTTCTGTATTGTGTTTGTGAACAGTATAAATGATTTTATTATTCAGTGACTGAGGAAGAGGGCCCACAAACAAGGCTCTTCCATCAGTTGACCTGTCCCACCCCCCGGTTGCACCACAATCACTATGATATATTAGTGAGCACAGATTACTAATGTTTTATTTATTAGGTCAACATAATTGTTTTCATATACTGTGCAGTATTAATATAAACTCTGTATCTTAGAGCAAGTTAAAGTAGTTACAGCAGCTTCAATAATATGCAAATATATGCGGCAAGGTGCTCCAACATCTAATGTGATAATCTACTCTCTGGGTGATGACTGTTTTCGTAAATGTGAAATTAATATCATGTACCGTTCTATTTACTTCAGACGGACATCGTGGGACATTCAAATGTGTTGCTGTGTGTCTCCTAGGACTCCAACATATTTTTAAAAAATGTTCTGTTCAAGCTTTAAGTCTCCAAGGGCTCTAACTCAGACTCTCCAGACCTGCGTTGGACGTCTGGCACAAGTCTGCGAGAGAAGAGATTTTAAAAGCCAAACAGAGCAGATGAATGTTGATGAAAGAACTCGGTTTTGTGTAGATAAGATGTAAGCAGTCTGGTAGCCACAGGCAGAAGGAGACATAAAAAGGCAAGAGAGCGGCTGGACTCTGAAGGGATGAAGAAGAAGTGATACTCTGGTGACTTGCGTCCCCATGCTTCGGCTGCCACTGACCTAGAATGAACTCCTGGATCTGATCAAAGGATTCGAAGGCGTTCACGTTGTCACACAGCCATTCGATGATCTAGAGGCAGGACAGAAAGAGGACAGGGGACAGGTGTCAATGTGGTGGGAGTGCAACAAGACAGCTTTGCAAAATGAGGCATTTTCAGACCAAAGGAACTTTTTCATATTTCTAAAAACCTGCTTTTTTGTTGTGTCTGCACCTTAAGAACTAGAAACTATTGTAGTTCTTGGGACGCCATTTTGAGGGACTTTTTTAGCTCCCATTTTAGAGTAGGTACTCTCCCAGCACAAGAGGAACCTTGAGTGAGGCACAATGATTGATTGAACACAGCCAATGCAGCACCGGCATTTAAATACCTGTTAGTCGAGTAAACAACAAACCAAACAAGAGCTTGTAACTAAAAAATGAAAGAAAACATTGACAAATTAACCAACAGTGAAGACTTTACCGAGCATACATGCGACAGTGGAAATACAACATCATTTTAATTCGTCAAAGCAAAAGTGATGGTGCTCTACCAACCACTGACCGGCTTTTGTCACTCAGCATTCTCTTGGCAGTGCGAATTTCAACAGAAAAAAAGCCTTTCAAGGTATTTTGTCCTCGAGGGAGTTCCCCAGCGGGCAGTTCCTCTCCGGGAGTCCCCAGAACTGTCTGGTCTGAAAACGCCTGGGGTCATCTTTCAATTTAGAGTGGAAGCTGGGGGAAACAGTCTGGCTCTGTCCAAAGCAGGTAAAAAAGATCCAACTCCCAGCACCACTAAAGTTAGGGTTATGTACTTGATAATTTCTTGGCCAAAAACAGACATTTCCTAAAGTCTCACTGGTTGACTGGTACAAATGAGGTGCTAGTAAGTGCATTCATTTATGGCCCTTTTTCCAGCTTCTTATCATAGATATCAAGCTGTTATTATGATTTTGCTTGACATCTAATACTTATTGCTTGAAAAACAGAAACAAGATAACGATATGGATCTAGAGCAATGATTCCCAACTGGTCCAGCCATGGGGTCCAAATTTCTCCTTAGTTGTTAGTTCAAGGTCCACAAAAATGTAGCATCATATTTGAGCTTGGCCATGTCGTGGAGCTAGTTTGCTGGCCCAGTTAAGTAGCTGTCTGTTATTCACTCACTCTACAACAGGAAATGACACTTAAAAATAAAAGCTTGTGTAGAAAATTCACTGCACTTCAAAAATAAAGCATGTTTTTCACAAACTTGACATGTTCGCAAGTCACTCGCAGTCCATTCTGAATGGCTCATGCCCCACTTTTGGACCCCTCCCACCAGTTGGGAACCACTGATCTTAACGAAGGCGAAGACGCTGACTCATTCCTGAATTATGACAAAGCCTGTGTACCATTAACACAACCCCCTTGAAGGTAGTCGGGTGTGCTTTGACCGGACTCCGGAGGATGGTCCATCTAAGACGCAACTCGTCGTGTTGAGTCAAACCATGCTGCTTTGATTTGAATTTCCATTACCAGTTTAAATGCACCATAGGGCAACAAAACACAACTTGGCACGTTTAAACTGGTAATGGAAACGCAAATCGAAGCAGCATGGTTTGACTCAACATGACAAAAAATACCAATGGAAAAGCACTACTAGTGACCTTTGGACAGAGCTAGGCTAGCTGCTTCCAGACTTTCAGACCAACCTAATCGTCTCCTAGCTAAAGCGCCATATCACGCACACAAATAGGATAGTGATATTCTTTTTATCTAAATCATGGCAAGAGAGTGAAAATATATTATTATGAAGTTGGTGGACATATGCCTTTTAAGAACCTTTCTCTGTTTCAGGGGGCGGCAGTGGCTTAGTCGGCGGAGACTTGGCTTGGGGACCGGAGTGTGGATTGGTTGCCACAGGGGATAGTTCATGTCCTGGGAACTGCTGAGGTGCTTTAAAGCAAGGCACCAAACTGTCAAACAGGAAGGATCAGTAATGTATATTATTATTATGATTTAAAAGGCGGCACTTTTTAGCCATGCTAGCAACATGGCTCTAGGGATGGCAGTCGGTCGGTTGGTCCACTGCTTTGGCAAAACATAGACTGAAACAAAAATTAGATGGAATATTGCCTTGATATTTGGTACAATGTCTTTGGAGATCCCCTGACTTTTCATTAACGCCACCATCAGGTCAATGCTAGCATGCTAACACAACAACTAAGATGGTGAATATGGTAACCATACAAACATTAGCATGCTATTGTTGTCATTGAGAGCATGCTGATGTTAAACACTACTATGGCTGCAGAGTCTTTATCAAACAGTGGGCATCTTGTTTGGTAATAAATCAGTTCTAGTCACTGATAAGGATTTTTGAGATGATGCGTATACTGATGTTTACATTACAGATGCATGAAATATTAATGATGTCCTCAAAGATAGTCCCTGCAAATCTCACAGCCGCAGCACATCAGAGTGAAAACTCATTTTCTGTTGCCCATTTCTCTGCTATTTGAACAAATATCTCTTTTCCAAAGTCAGTACGAGTCCAGAAACAGAAACACTGCATAACAATTGTGTGAGGAGGGGAAAAAAAGAAAAGAAAGGTTCAAGTACAAAAACCTAATTTGCACAGCATTCTTTTACAGCTAAAAACTGCTGTCAACAAACAAAAAAAAGGTTATCAAGCAATCGCCTTTATTAAAGCCAGTAGGTTTTGCGCCGCTGGCCCCATTAACAGAGTCCACCAAGAGCACAAAAGTTATGTGTGGTGTCCAATTTCCCAGTGCTAGCTGCACTAATGAAGCTGGTGACTCATTTAACCTCTAAAGAAAGAATTTATTACAATCTATCAGAGCAACTGGAACATCTTAATTTAGGTGTACTTCTAATAGAGTCTGAGTCATAGTCAGCTCAGTGCCCAAACAAAATATCTGCCCCTTTCTTTCTCTCTTTGTTTGACTCTGTTTGATCTCTGTCCACTTGTCTTGTCTCCTCTCCTGTTTTATTACAGCATCCTGTCTTCTTCCCTCCAGCTGCTCACTTCCAACTCAAGGTTGACACCTACTGAATTCTCACAGAAGTGCAGTAAAGCTGCCACCTCTACTTAAATCCATTCATTTTTACTTCTCCTAGTCGATTTCCTTGAGGGAATGCATCATACAGTGACATTAACATCCATATTCTCTGTCAGGTTTCCCTCATTTCTGCTTCTTTACTCTTCCCTTACATCTGCATTCAGTCTCTCCCTTCATGTAGAGATAATATCGAGCCTGAGACTAATTAAACTGTGATAACAAGTGACGCTTTCAATGATTTTATGTACTACAAATGAATGATGCCATTTTGTTGTATGGAAATGCAAACTCTGGATGAAAGCGTTTGTTCTGTGGGGCATTCAGATGACGTGTTACATCATTAGGAAGCAGGGATTGTATGCATTTTGTTGTATATATTCAGGGCTTAGCCTAAACCTGAGGAAGTCCAGGGTCATGCTCACCTAGGGAAATTTTTGCCATTTACAGCAGCTTTATGCACTATAGCAATTTGAGATAACAGAACGCCTAAAAATCTGGACATCACTTGGGAAAAACATGACAAATACCAAGGGAAAAAATCATCCTGAAGCGCCTACACCCTATTTCTGTTTCTAATTACCTCACATATGTCTTCATTATTCTGAAACTATAACTATAAAAATGTTAAGGGTGACTTATTTTCACTCCTGCCACCTTAAAAGAGGCAAAAACTGTCTGATGTTACTATTTTTAAGTTACATAACATGGGTAGGATAGCAATTTGGTGTAAATAGCGTCACTAATCTTGTACTCTCACATAGCCAGACCTTTCTTCACAGCGCTGTGTCAGCATAAAAGGCCTAGAAGCAAACATTATCATTCTGCTATAGGGGGAAAATGCTCCGGCTTGTTTGTATTTCTTTAAAGCAGTCACAATTGTCTCAAGCGGTGCTGAGCCCAGGATGCAGCAATGATGCTCTTGCAAAATAGTGTTGAGGGAGAGCTTGTTTTGGGGGAATATTTCCACATGGGGAGGTGTGTACTGTGATTAAAGAGGCTCCGCCAAAGAAAACAGACGTAGACAGACGTATGTCAACTGTGTGATTAAACTTTTACTGATAAATAGAGAACATGATGTAAGAAGGGGCGGCATGGTGGTGTGGTGGTTAGCGCTATTGCCTCACAACAAGAGGGCTGTTTGATCCCAGGTGCGGGAGCCCTTCTGTGCAGAGTTTGCATGTTCTTTTTTTTTGTTTTCTCTGGGTACTCCGGCTTCCTCCCACAGTCCAAAGACATGCAGGTTAATTGGTGACTCTAAATTGTCCGTAGGTGTGAATGTGAGCATGAATGGTTGTCTGTCTCTATGTGTCAGCCCTGTGATAGTCTGGCGACCTGTCCAGGGTGTACCCTGCCTCTCGCCCAATGTCAGCTGGGATAGGCTCCAGCCCCCCTGTGACCCTCAAGAGGATAAGCAGTTAGAAAATGGAAGGATGGATGATTTTATAATTAGTGCCCTGGAGGTGCGGCATGACAAGTCACTTTAACATTGGGGGAGCTCATTTGCTGCCTGTACATGGCACTTGCAGAACATTATTATGATGATATCACAGAAGCTCGTGTGAAGCGGAACAGATCAGTACATTGGTGAAGTCGGTGTCACTAGCACAGAGTCAAAAGATGCGGAAAATCAACTCCGACTGGCCTTGTCACAAAACAGATTAGCATTGAGCATGAGAGCTTTTCCGAGGTGCATTTGCAAGTTGTTTCATTCATTGTAGATCTTTACAACAATCCATTGAAATAACAAAGCAGACATGCCTTATTGTACAATCCAAATCTTCCTCGAAACTTGCCATTTTCAGCAGGCAAGTTGTTTGCTAAGAGGAAAGGGGACACAGATAGCTGGAGCGGAGGAGAATACCGGTCTAAACAGCCGGCCGATGGCAGGTTTATCACCGCAGTCCACATCCAGTGTGTCAGACTGCTAATCTTGAAATCTATTTTTTTATATCATGCTGTAGTAGAGTTCACAGGATAAATGTTTATCTGATTAATCATGGCATAATTATCTGGGCTGCTCTAATTGCAAATCAAGGATCCCCAACCATGCTAGGTAAATGTGGTTTCAATACTCTGAATTGAATATTAGATCAACAGGAGAACATTTACTCCATAATATTAGATTTCTTTAGGGAATAGCACAGTGGGATAAACGACTTAGGCATACATTATTTTCTGCATGACACAAAGTTGAAGGTTTTTTAAAAGCCTAAAGGATTTGGGGATTTTGAGAAAACACTCCCCAGAAGCCCCAGAAGCTACATCCCAACTCTGCCTCTGTTTGAGAGGAAAAAAGTTACCTGACTCTAACTTTAGCACAAAAACTCAGTAAATTTGCTTTAAATGTCAATACTTTGTCCTCCCAACTTCTTCCCTGCCTTCATTTGTACCTTCAGCTCCAGGTTTGGGTCGTTTCCCATGTAAACCAGCAGGTAGTGGAGGGCGGCCAGGCGCTGAGGGTCAGTCTTACTGCTGGAACACCTTGCACGGAGGTGACATAAAGCAAATTTGCTTTTATACTGCATGAGCATATGCAAACACAAGAGACACACAGGCAGACAGCAAACAGTCAGGTACCACACTGTGATGTATGTGCTCTTTAAAGGTGGAATGAATAAATGAATGAATAGAGAGAACAAAATCGAGCACAGGGGCCACTGATGCATCTTTATTGAGCCGGGTGGTTGAATCCAATCTACTGGCCACGATTCAACTTAAAGCTGAGAGCTAAAGAGACTCTGCAGGTGTATGCACGCAAAAATAACTTTTCAAAAAATAGCTTTCTACCTGTCTGCTCCCTGTGTAGCCATATATTCCCCTCTGCTCTCAAGTGCCTCCTCTACGTATATAAATAATAACCCCAACATACATAAATCTTTCATTTTCACAAAAAGATATGAATCACCTAGCGGGAGTGTCTGATCGCAGAATCTGCAGCAGGAAGGCGGGGCTCAGCTCGGCAGTGTGGATCCTCCCGGTGGTCAGGTCCAAAAAACTACTACTGGACTCTTCTTCTGCATGCAACACTGTGAGGTTAGCCGACTGACTCTGCGGGCCCAAGTCCGCGTCACGACCTTAAAGTTATTGAGATGCAAAGACAAGAGAATAAGACACTTTCTACTCACAAACACCAAAGAACATTCTACATTTATCTGTTTAAATATCAGGAAAATAGGTGCATGTGTTATGGCTGAGAAAGGATATAAACAAACTGCTCCACAGCCGTCACTTTTTGCCCAAAAAACTTGTCTCACCTGAGAGAAAGAGGGAGTGACAGAGCATCTCCTCCTGCCTAGTGTTGATACAATGGAGGAAACAGTCCTGCAGATACACCAGGATGTGATAACCTACATATAAAAATAACACAGCATCAGTCCTATGTTGATATGCTGTGCGCACATAACACATTTATGAGGACACATGCATTCATTTGTATTTGTGGCTCTGTGTGAATGCAAAAGTAAGACACGACCTTACAAACTCACACACTTTAAGTGAATTTATATGGATTCTGAGGTGTGTGTATGACTTTTTTTTTATATTTCTGTGTGTGCAGTGACCTATAGGGATGAAGAGCGGATGCAGCTGTGCAGGTTTTTGTGGCTGCTGCACGCTGCCCAGCGATACTCTGTACGTCTTGCTGCAGTCTGCAGGAAGCGAGAAAAGCCATATTTGTCACCATGTGTTACAGATAAAAACAGTAACAGTGGAAAAAGTGGTAATAGAAATGAGGTATAATGCATTCTTCGGTATACTATACACACCTTTGTGGACTAAAAGCACAGTGTACATCAGCTCCTGTTTGTCTTTAAGAGGCCGGCTGTAGCACACACACATGCTTCCTAACAACAAACGACAGGCACAGTGCAGTTATTGATCACACAGCAGGTGCCATCAATAAAATATAACGCACAGCCATGATAATCTTCATGATAATCAAAGAGAAATAAAATCAGCTGTGACAGAAAATCAATTCACATATTAATACCTCACATTAAAGATATATTATGCAGGTCTTTCCTAATAAACAATGTACAGGCTCATACAGAGCTTATGGCCCCCTGGAAGAGCATGATGGTGTATTTTTCTGCAGATGCTCTGCCCTCTGCCTGGATTTTCTTGCTGTCTTTTTATTTTCTGTGCTTGGGTTGTTTACGGGCATGTGCTCCCACAACACTTAGGTGAGGCTGGGGCTTTATAAAGAGGTTGCGACCAGGTGCCAGACCGTAAGCAGAAGGCAAACGGCAGCGAATCTTGGGGTTGGGGGGAATCTGGGGTTGGCTTTTGCTTGCACTTTAGCTGGCGAACGTGTTTACAAACCTGCATAGTATACCTTTTAATAGACTTTTTAAGGGTACATCAGTCAGTAAGAGGACAGGAATAGGCGTGAAATCAATTTATTGAATGAAACAACTAGTAATTTGTAAATTATCTCCCTCCCTTGTTAAAGATTTGAGTTTTAATTAATTATCTTTATAATGCAATAATTTAATCAGCTTTAATTTGAAAACTCTAACTCCGCAACACAATCCCGTACTTTTGCAGATAAATTCGACCCTGATATTCATTGATCAGCACCTCATTTTGAAGTGTAACTCTTCAAAAAATGTTTTGATCATCGTCTGAATTATACACTGCAGATTCAAACACAACTTCTGAGTTGTGACAGGGACTTACTTTCTTGTTCTCACAAAGACGAACGCAAAACACACACAGGTAAACAGAATTAGTCATGAAACTGGAACGTCAGTTTATTTACATCTTGTTATGTGTGAGAGAAAATTATTCACGGAGGGATTTTTATGTGTGGGTGTGTTACCAATACTGCTTGTGAACACCTCCATCCTAATGAGCTCCTTATCTGGTCTCTCCGTGTGATAATGGTCAAAACCCAGATTTACAAACCTGTTGGACACACACACAGTAAATACAATCAAAATATTTGAAGATGCAGAACAAAGTCATACCTTGCAAAGTACAGGAAGTGTTTCCTACTGCAGGTAAATGTCAATAACATTCAAAGTGATGCAGAATATAGAATGAAGTACCTGCTGAGAAAAGATATTTCTATATTTATATGGTGCTATTAGTTGTTGACTTACTTGACCGTGCGGAAAAGATTAGCAGGCAACTCCAATGGAAGTTCCAGCTGTGGGACAATAATGCAAAGCGATGCATGTTATTATCAGAGGAAAGCAGATATAACAATATATGGTTGAAACATGTACAAAATACAGGTCATTTATTAAAGTATATGACATAAAGATGACTCACCACAATTTCGCAGTTATAGTTGGAGTAAAACTGAATGCATCGCAGCAGGAACTTTTCCTGTGAAATGACAGGATATGGATTTAATGATATTCAATGTACTTAGCTCGAAGAAATTTTGTTTTGTGCTGTTCATAGTGGGGGTGTAAGAAACTAGAGACACTTGAGTATCAGGATGTTATGTGATACTGTATCGATTCACAACAACGGGTGGGTCGATGTCCGAAAGTGGGTTGTGGGTCCATTCTGATTGGACTGCAGGTGACTCACAAATCTATCTTTAATGTGTTCTGTCACATGCTTTTTACATTCCTTTTCTGTGTTTTTTACATGGTTTTTTTTACATGCTTTTTAGCGTGGTTTTTTTTACGTATTTCTTTGTTTTTTATGTGTTCTTTTACATGTTTTTCTTACTCTTACACTCAGACATAACAAGATATTGCTAGCGTAAACACAACGAACTAAGGCCTATGTCACAGCTATAGAGTCATAATGGTTCACCACTAGCACTGGCAATTTTCCTACAATTGGATTTAAAAAATCTGAATACATACGATATCCCTAGATTTTTGCCCATACATTGCCCTAGTCCACAGCCATCTTTTTAGGATTCATGTAATCCATTGCAACATCCTCACAAGTACAGTTGTACATACCTGTGTGTGTGTCACACTGTCAGTGAGATAGTAGACTCTTTGTGTGTGTCTGTCCCACTGGACCCAGCAGAAGTCCTCCACTATCCTCTCTGCAGTTTTGGACAAACGCTCTGGATGCGCCATCACCTGGTTCACACATACACATTGATATTCAGCTTTATAGACACTCTGAATTCTTCATGTAAAGCTCCTCAGGAGGGCACGAGACACAGTATAGTTTATGGCTTGAGCGGCTGAGGCCATATATTCTTTGCTCCGGGTTATGTAAATACATTCCAACCTTTTTGCTTATCAATTATGAGATATGTGCAGAATTTATACCTTTAAAAAACTGCACAGAACCCACCAGCCAGAAAAATCCTCAATGCAATTTATAGTTAAGCTGAAGCCGCTAACCACAGACACTTCCTTCAAAGAGAAAAACGAGCCGGCTAAAGTGAGCAATGTGGAGAATGTAGAGTCCAACTTACCACTCGATAACCCTCCTGTTTTGTCAGCAGAACGTGGTACAGATCCACATCTGAAACGCACACAAGGATTTACATAACTACGACTTTATCCAACGTAATGTTTCTCCTGCTGTGTCTTCCTCTTCGAATGTGGAAAACCAGATTATGTCTCTCTAAATATGATGATGTGTTTTGTTACAGATTAAACACAGCCCACACAGACAGACGAGCACAAGAGCATACAGACTCACATCCATCCTCAGTCAGCAGCAGCAGGTGGCTCTCCAGCACTGATCTCCTGTCAGTTTCTGAATGGAGGAACTAAGGACAGCCGTAGAAAACATGAGTCAGCATCTGGTGGTTTACAAGTTACCAGATGGAGAAATCTACTTGCTGATTTTCATATTTTAATGCAAGCCTTAAACATTCTTGGCATATCTTTAAGTTTGTGGTTTGGCAATGAGACAATCACCCAACATTAAAGACTACTGAGGAAACAGCCACAAAGGCTTAAAGACATGTATATAAATAATATTTCTCTGATGATAAAAAGTCATAACTGAGACAGAGAGAAAGATAAAACATGATAAAGAGGGAGATTTGAAACTACAGGCCAGAGCACTTTCAGCAAGCTTGCAAAATAAAAGTACATGGCACACATACACTGTTATACACAGTAAGTGCAACATCAGCTCATGGCTGCAGTAAAACCAGCATAAATGAGGCCAAAACAATACACACACACACACAAACTCTACCTGCACTTTGACCCTGCAGTCTACCGCCTTGAGGACTTTAGTGTTGTTTTGGGGCTGGATCTCAATCAGCAGAGTGAGACACTTGGACACTAAGACAGACAGAGTGTAAAAGGAAATGAATTGTAACCAGACAGATTAAAAACGCAACATGAATGGGCTGATGAAATGATCTGTGGATGAAATAGAGAGAAAGAGATCTTGGGTGTTACTTGGTTTGAGGCGCTCCTCTCCTCTGGTGTTTTGTGCCAAGCTGACAGCTGAGAGGGAGAAAGCACAGGCAAGGTGTTATGTGACTTAATCTAAATGTATTTTACAGAGCAACGACACTAAATTTGAGTTGCTTTAACTATAATTTGGCACCATCATAGTCACTAATGTCCAATGGCTGAGATCCAAGTAAAGCTTCTCACTTAATTGCCTGATTTGGGGTCAAGAACATATAGTAGACTGTAAAAAATATTGGATGTAGCCACCGTGATGTCACCCATTGGTTCGTGGACCCCTGTTTTGAAGCCTCAGGTTCGGCATTTGGCCGTCACCTTCTAGGATTTTTGGAGCCAGAAGTGACCCGAGGCTACGATATTTGGACGGGAGGGTGGCACCTAGCAGACAGCCCGTCACTCAAAGTGGCCCTTGTTGTAGTGGGTTGCAGAGGCTTTGCGGGGTGATCTCTACACCAGGTCCTGGGACTTTTAGGGATCTGCCGACAGCAGCGACGAATAGCCATCAAGAACATCTTGGAAGCCGCTGAAAAGGCTTCCTGTTGGCTTTGGATTAAGAGGGTCGAAGAGTGGCGAAGTGAGCTACCTGGACACAAGTCAGGGGCCTGATCATCCTCGGCTGGGTTGCCCAGGTAATGGGTGTCTGATGTTAAGACCTGAAACATCCGATGACCCCAGGTTCAGGTTGCACATGACTAAGCTTTATTGAAATTTAAACATGTGAGTTGTATTAAAATTTGAGACTGTCCTCCTCCAAAATGCAACCACATTAGGCAGTTTTCAGCAGCAGAAATTACAACCCATATTTAATTTTTTTTTTAGGCGACGACCTCTAGTGGCCTGTAACAATTATTACAGGAGCAAATGAGAAAGTCAGGCGCAAGGTATAAGGAGCAAGAAAGTTCGCTTAGGATGGGAGAAGGCAGGGGAGGTGGATCGGTCAAACAGACACCGGACTTTCATCCAGGAAATCAGTGTCCATGTCTCTTGTGAAACCAAAAGTCAGTGTGAGTTATTTTAAAAACGAAACATCGTATGTTGACGTATGTCACATGACACATCACCTGATGTATGCTGTAATGCACTTCTGCATTGGCTTCATTTTTTAACAGTATTTTTAACAATGTCTGTTGCTGGTAATTCATTGTCTGTACATGACAGAGGCTCACCTAACAGTGTCTCCTCCTTGTTCAGGGAACAGCTGCTGACACACACCTGCTTGTCAAATGTGTACAGGGGCTGTTGGAGAGAATTTACAACCACATGGGAACAGGCAAGCATGACACACATACACAAAAGCAAAACCTGCAGCAGTAAAGACAAGGTGACATGGGACACACACGCACAGTACCTTATTCTGTTTGGTGTTGGAGTCATATTTCCCGATCCTGGTAGTCCCTGTTGCTCCCTATGTGAGAACATAAAGTCACAGCAGAAGGATTGAGGAGCTGCTTCGTTCATTAAATCAGTCAAACTAAAGAGTTGGATAATCATAATCTGTCCCAACTGAGCAGACCCACTTTCCCACTGGTGTCCTCCACCATATTAATATGTGTGGAACGTCACGCTTGACCTCTACATTACCTTGGTTGACCGTGCTGATTATCCTGACTAGACCTGCTTCACTTCAAACCAGTGAATTCACCACTTTTTTTTTTTTTTAGGTTTCATAAGATTTCACATAAAAAGTCTAGTTGAAACCCAAGGCAGAGGCAGGCATGCATAAAGCTGTGAACCCTGCACAAAAAAGAGATTATTTCCTCTTTGCAGGCTGCACAGTGTCTTTAACCTACTAAACCCACAGACTCTTTGGCGGGTCTATCATTAAAAATTTATGTTGTGCAGGGAAGCGCGGTTCAGCACACAGAACTTTGTTTGAAATTCTGGCAAAGATCCCAAGGTTTCAGAAAATATGTCAAGCAGAATTATGGAGAAATCTGTTAAAAGAATGTTTTTTTTATTTGGTGGTGTCGATTTGATGATGAATGGTGGGGACATAAAAAATGGCAACAGGGATTTGAATATTTCATCTGATGTGACTTCAGTGAAGGACTGAGGCAAGCAGATATGGTATAGTTTGTAATCAGTAATGCTATAAGTAACATATTGTCAACTAAGATACTCAGATGTTACACTGCAACAAACGTGACCTAACCCAAGATAAACAAATTTACAACATGGCAATGACAGTAAAAAGAAGGTTGTAACACAACTAAACTGGAAAGAGCACTGGATTAATGAGGATTAGAACACACTCACTTAAAGAGTACATTCAGTGTACTTAACATGCAGTGCCATCACTATGGACTTACCTTCCAGGAATAAAGGATGCCCCCATCCCTCTCAATGTTCAGGATATGAGTGTCCACTGCTCCAGAGTATTCTGCAGACGCAGCATCAGTATTATGAACAACAGCGTGCCCTGACAAACAAGATTTTAGTATCCCTACCTCTGTTCAAGCTGAACATACTGAGTGTTATGTTAGATAAGAATATAGTGTGTTTCCCCTGTAGTATAACTTGTTATAACAAGTGTAAAGTGACCAGATGTGTTGGTGAGGGAATCTGTAAATGTGCTGCATAATGCTAATGAGACATGATGACATGCTGATGCATTACCTGGATAAGCATCACTGTCATGCATCACTTTCAGTACATGTCTATCATACATCTGCGTACTTAGTATTAAGTGAACAGTAAAAGATGGCATGCATAAGGAGTGTTTATTTCTTACAATGATGCAACAAATGTTTGATTGCTTAGATAAAACAGTGAAACAGCTTTGTTGGTTTTAAATTTAAGTTTTAAATCAACCCAATCATGTAGCCATCACACATAAACTCACACACTTGATCTAACATTATGAAATCTTGTCTTAATGTTGTAGTTGTTTTGTTGTTGTGGTGTCTTAGTGCTGTAGTTATACTGTTGTTGTGATGACTTGATGTTATGTTGTCTTGCTATTGCTGAAGCCATTGTGTCATGAATCTGTGCTATTTTGTAACTGTGTTTTTTATATAGGCTAGTAGTGTCTTTTAGCAGAGAAATTATTCTGTTTCCTGCCCAGGGACTACAGATGAAAATGAGCTTATAGCTAACTCTGGTGCAGCTAAGTAGCTGTGCACTGTCACTGTTAAATACATAAAATAAAATAAAATAAAACAAAACAAAATAACATAAAATAAAATACAATAAAATAACATAACATAACATAACACAACACAACACAACATAACATAACATAACATAACAAAATTAAAATAAATAAAATAAATTAAACATCATGATATTTAAAAGTCTTGCTTTAATATTGGTATTCTGCAAAAATAATCAAATTATCTATTTTCAGTCCTATGTTAACCAATAAGTGGTACACTGGAAATAAAATAACCTGCATTCCATTTAGATTATATTTTCTCTTATTAAATATGGGATGTTAGGTGCTGGAAACATACAACTCCAGATATTTGGGGACATTTATTCAATAAATTGTATTTTTTTTTTACAAATTTATTTTATTCATTTTATATTTATTTTTATGTCTTTATTATTATTTTTGTAGTTTATTTTTTGTTATTATTTTAGATTTTTTTTTGTAGTTTATATTTTAATTTAAAATTTCACTCCATTATTGGTATGCTTAAATGCAGATATTTACTTGATTTTTTTCCCTAGTGTCACCAATAAGTGGTACACTGGAAATAAAATATTCTGCATTCCATTTAGTTTATATTTTTTCTAATTAAATATCAGATGTTAGGTGCTGGAAACATACAACTCCAGGTGTTTTGGGATATTCATTCAATAAAATGGATTTTAAAGAGTTTTTTGTGTAGTTCTTATTTTTTTTTTTTTTTTTAGACTTTAATTAAAAATTTTAAAAATCATCTGCATTCTATTTAGTTTATATTTTCTCTCATTAAATACAGGACGTTAGGTGCTGGTAACATCCAGATATTTTGAGATATTTATTAATATTTTTTTTTTAATTTTACATTTATTTTTTAGTTTATTTTTTGCAGTTTTTTGTTTAAAATTTGCTCCATCATTAGGTTGCTTTACAGCAGATATTTACTTGATTTCTTCCTTTATAGAGGCATTTACAGAGGAAATGTGAAGAGTAAATAGCGCCATCTACTGGTGTATACGCACCAAGCTTTGACTACTATTTTGATTTTTGTTTTCAAAGCTAAAGCTAACGTTACAAAAAGTCCTACCTACATTATCTCACACATATTTCCTTTGTATAGAATACTGTGCAATGTTATACTTATTACATACATGTACAATACACAGTTAAATTCACTCTGACTGTGTTATAACACAGACATGTTAAACTTAACCCTGACATGTTTAGCTAGCACTGTTAGCTACATGTTGGTCAAAGCCGTTAAACTGTGTGTGTTAACGGTTATAAACGGTTATAGAGTGAAACAGCAGCTGAGCGTTGACACCTGAACGCCTCACCTTTCACCCTGCAGACCGACGCCTCCTTCCTGAGGATGTCACACACCACATCTCTGTGCAGGTCAAACTTTGGCCTCAGCTTCAGCATGTTAGCATCACATCTGTCTCCTGCTTCGCTTCCAGCTTAAAATCAGCCTCTGCTTCTATAAAGTCCTCCGGTGTGGTGTGTTTCCTGCCAGCTCGTGCGTGTCTGTCCTGGCTTTGGCATCATGTGACCGAAACTGACACGCTAACTTTGGGCACTTGTAAAACTGAAAGCAGCAGATCACCTGAACACACACTCTCTTACAGACTCTACCTCCTTCTTCCTCTGGTCTCCACAAAGGTATTTTTATTGACATGCGGAAATGTCACGTTTTTCTGTAGTTAGCTCCTCCCTTCTCCCGGAGCAGGCAGGCGGGAGAGGCGCTGCCATAGGCCGAGGAAAGCGTCGGTACAGCGGGTTGGAATGTGTCACCGTCCCGCTGAATGAGTGCGCCATCCAGGGTCAGACAGGCACCTCACACTGGTGTCATAATGTCACAGAGGGGTCCTAAAAAGTTACTCACTGTAGTTAATTTGCAGCATGGCATAAAAGTTTGAGATTTACACTAGAAGTATGGGGTGTGTGCTTTCAGTTTTATGGTTTTAGGTTAAAAGCTGTGCATAAAGTTTTCCCAAAAATATAGATTTTATGCATTTATATGTAGTTTTAGTGTAATTTACCCTGACAATATGATGTTTAAACACATGGATATGAAGTGCAAAACAGTAATGTGAGCAGAAAGGATACTTAAAGGGGCTTTTTACTGCACCTAAAAAAAGAATAGAGAGGGAAAAACATACCAAAATGGGTTTCAACTCAAACTCTTAGACATATAACAGTTGTTATTAAACAGCAGATCAGCAGAAAACTAATAATTTCAGTGTTTTTTCAATCAAAAACTTTGAATATTTAACATGTTCTGTTTGAGGATTTGCTGCTTTTGTCATTTCTAAGACATTTTAAATGAAATATATGTGGATTTGGGGCTGTTTGTGGGAAAGGAAAAATATTTAAAGCTTTTATCTTTGGTTAGAAAACTGTGATGAGCATTTTTCTCACTTAAAACAATAACAAAATAATCATTAATAACTGCCTTATAGTACATTTAGAGCAGCTCATTTTAGTTCATGGGCCACATAAAGACCATTTTTTTCCTCAAGTGGGCCGGACCAGTAAAACCATTGTATAATAACTTAGAAATAACACAAAATTACTGCTACTAATAAACAGAAAATTACTACTACTACTACTTGTCTCTTAGTTGACAGCATTTTCGATACTAAAAATACTACAAAATTCTCCTTTCTTTTGTTGTAAAGAACTACAAGTACATTCTGAAAACATCCATTTACAACCAGATGATGAACAGCCTGAGATGTCTTCAGAAAAATAAGTACAAATTCAACAACTTTTTCCACACTCAGTCTACCTCTCACTGTCATTACATGTGCATTTTCACATATTTTTTCCACCCCTGTGTAGAAATGTTGGTATCAACACCCCAAACTGAAGTGAAAGCAACTGCTGCTGCAGATTGACAGTATTTTTCACCATGTTTACTATCTTTAAATGTGACCACAATAGGTAGTTCTTGTTTTTTCAGAGAACTGTATTCTAGTTGCGCTGGAGAAGCCTCTGAAGCTGCATTTTATATGAAGGCTACTAATTGTTTAACTTGCTCCTAGCCTTCACAAGGCCAGTTCTGGCCCACGCACCACATGTTTGACACCCCTAATTTAAAGGATTAGAAAAGTATTTTATTCTAACTGCTAGATTAGTAGTAGCATTGAGATATGGATTTTATATTTTTCAGTCATGTCATCAGTGTAGTAGACTCAAACATTTTCAGTGTTGTTTTCTTAGTGCTAGTCTTACACCTTACAGTGAGCTGTTCAGAAACCTCGACCACCTTGTCAAAAATAATAAAAAAAAATAAGAGTCTGTGTAGGAATATAACAGAGATTTTAAAAACTGCTAGACCCAGAAAAGTCTGTCTAGCAGTCCAAAGTCCAAAAAAGTCATGTGTAAAACATGAATGAAAACAAAATGGTTTGTAGATCCTTTTTGTCCTATATTCAATTAAATACAGAACAAAGACAAGATATACAGCGTTCAAACTGATAAACATTATTGTTTATTGTAAATATACACACACTGACTTTCATGCCTGCAACACATTTCCAATAAGTTTGGACAGGAGCATGTTTATCACTGTGTGACATCACCTTTCCTTTTAACAACACTCAGTAAGTGTTTGGAACATGACGACACTAACTTTCCCATTTCTGCTTCATATACGACCACAGTTGCTCAAAAGTCTGAGGCCTTCGCTGTTGTAGCTTGCTCGCCGCACATGCTCAGTGGGAGTCAGAGACAGGTCAGAACTGCAGGCAGGCTGGTCAAGGGCCCTTCTTTTTTACTATAAAGCCATGCTGTTGTAACATGTGCAGAATGTGTCTTGGCATTGTCTTGCTGGAATAAGCAGGGACGTCCCTGAAATAGACATAGACCACTGCAGCAAGGACTGAGCCCATACATGGGGCACCTGCTTTAACCACTAGGCCACCTACGACCTAACTGTATGTACCTTTGAGCATTCACGGAGCCTTCACACATTTGCAGGTTACCCATGATGCCATGGGCACTTATACACCTTCATACCATCACAGATGCTGGCTTTAAACTTTGAGCTGGCAACAATCTGGGCGATCCTTTTCCTTTGTAGCACGGAGGTTTTCAGCCTTACTCCTTACGTGCAGAGATTTCTCCAGTTTCTCTGAATCTTTTGACGATATTATGGATTGTAGATCATGAAATCCATGATTGCCAAATGTTTTAATCTGTTGGACTGTTTGCCCAAACAGCTCTTCACAAAGTGATGATCCTTGCTTGTGAACAACTCAGCGTGTCACGGATGCCCCTCTCATACCCAGTAATGGTATTATCGCCTGTTACCAATGAAGCTGTTAGCCTGTGGATTGTTCCACTCATGCTTTTTGGGAATTCCACAACTTTCCCAGTCTGTATGGGAGAGTATATTTACAAAGTTTATCAGTTTGAACATTAAACATCTTGTCACTGTGCTGTAGTCAATTAAATAAGGGTCTGTTTTCATTCGTGTTTTATACAGCAGCCCCAACTATTTTGGAATTGGGGTTGTATATTAGGTAGAAATAAAAAGAGATGATTCTCTATTACTGTATATTGGATATCAGAAGTGCACAAAGTGAGATATGTGCTGATGTCTGCAGATCATAATTGTTGTTAAAGTTGCAGAAAACACATCCAAACCCTGGGAACATCCCAGAAATCTGATTCAAGATGTAGCCAAGTTAAACACTCCTAACATGCCAAAATATTAGAAAAAAGCAAATTGGGCAAGCTGTGGCACCATTTCAATTTGGCTGTACTCCTAGTTTTTTTTTTTTTTAAACCAAGCCAGTAAGGTGTCAATTTACTTCTTCAAACAAAGGTAATGTTGTTATTTTTAAGGGAAATTCCTTATCAAGTTTGTTTCCCACCTTTTTATTTTGCTATCAAACACATTCTGTGCTTTACAGGTCATTATCCATAAAACAGAGTAATCATACATTAATTCTTGAAAATGAATTTCCGATACTTTATTTAAAAAAAAAAAAGAAGTTTGGACTCTAAAATAATCTACTTGTCAAGACAACAAACTCAGACGTATACTGAAACTACAGAATGTTTTTCTGTCTACTAAACTGGATGCTGCTGAATGTTATAACTACATCAGTTTCCTTCCAGACAGCTCATAAAGATTATGCATGTCATTGCACTTTTATTCCCTCCAGAAAGCAAATTGTAATGAGGGTTACTTCCTCTCCGCTTATAGTTATTGCAATAACAGCCTATTACAATAATACATGCCTCTGTTTGCTTTATTCGTTTGATCCAGACACACTTGAATCTCCTGAGCTATTGTTAAGATACAAAAAGAGAGCACTTTGTGATAGAATAACAAAGAAATTGTGTACACAAATTCATAAGATATACCAAAAAGTATGGACCTATTTCATTGCTATTCTGTTGCTAAGGCAAAAGCTTTGGTCCCTGTGTACTTCCTGTCAGCCGCCAGGAACCTTGTCAGCTGTATTCACAAACATTTAAACAGGAAATACACTTTGACCCATTTAAAATGTTTATGTTAAGTTTGAAACAGTCTATACATGTAAAAGTTATTATTAAAGGTTTTCTTAACGAGACCATTTTCATAGTCTTGTCTTAGGCGTAAGTTTCAAGTAATCTGTTAGGGAAAACTTTCTAATGCTTAAAGCTGCGATCATTTGGTACAACAACACTGTTCTTTACACCTTTTGTATGCTTAAACCTCTTTGCAGAATGAGGTTAATCGACATCTTCTTCAAACTCCTGTTAGTTTTGTTGCACCTGTAAAGGTTGGACAGTTTTTACTGTCGCCATTGTAATTGTTTCAGGGACTTTGGTGACCATAGCAGTTCCCAAAAAACACAGGTGTAGTTGTGCAGGGCCTTTGTTTAGGTACTAACCACAGGCTTCCTTTGACTCTAGTAACTGCTAAATAACCATATACTGTAAATATATGTGTGCACACCCAATGACATTACATTGTGACAGCATTTGATGAGCAACACTGCCCCCCTCTGCTGAGAGTGAAAACTGAACATGAGTGGCTCATGTCTGTGCATCACTTTAAAAAGGAAACTGAAGCAAAGAGCTCCCACTCTTTCTCTGCTTTCCCACAGTACTATAAACAGACTGCACACTGCTACATCTGCTGCTGGACATGTCATGATGCAACGGTGCCATAGCAAGGCCGGCCAAAGCATTAACTCTGTTTATGAGTTACTGGTCTTCTGTTTGTTCTGTTTTCCCACAAAATTCCATCTGGTATGACACAATTTGAAAGTTGCCAGAGCAAATAATGCTTAAAAATGATTGTAAAAATGATTTTGTGGGGTTATAATTCTGTGTTTGTCACTATTATACTTTTTTTTTTTTAATTTTATTTTAAAATTCTTCAAAGATACAAAATACGAAATGCTGTGTGCAGTTAGGATAAAGAAAATTCACAAAAATGACATTCTTTGTCAATGAAAAACAAATTAAGGTATTTAAAAGAAGGCAATGGCTGAGCCAAGTCATATAATCAAGAGTTAATAATTTAGTTATGTGTGCATTTTCTTTATGATGGGTAGAAGTGAGAAATAGCTTATTGTCCTTTGGGTGTCTTTAGGGCCGAAGCCATTGAATCAACATTGGGGGGGACCAAATCTGCCAGAGGGTCATTCCCTATTATGTTTTATTATTTATCATAAGCATACTATACAAATATAAATGAAAGCTACTAGTGTGTAAATTACACATGTGACGCTACATGAATGATTAACACCTCCCCAGACTTCATTCGGGCTATCTGACAAATTTAATATAATTAAGACATTATTATTGGCACAGTGTCACAATAATAGCACATACAGCTGGTGTACGGCAACACCACTTGGACAAACTACATGCAGGACTGCGGTGCACCGTAAAACTAGAACTGGTAGTTATAATAATAGCAATTTGTTATGTTTATTTATGATTATGATGACATTTGCCTGATTAGTTTGGACAACGGTGTGTGATTTAGTGTTGTATTACAGCAGTTTTTTAATATTTTTAAATAATATATTTTACACTTTTCAAAAACGCTATATTACTATATGTTATGATAAAATATAATTTATAATTTTTTTATCTTAGTGGGGGGGGGGGCATTTTGAGCGTATTTGAATATTATGTATGATATTATTATTATATATTATTTCGCTTTCATTGTTGAGTGATCATCTTCCTAAATATAGACAGTCTTCGGTCAAACCGGGTTGGCTGGCCGAGTAGAGCCGAAGATACCCGAGGGATGCCGGAAATTTGATGACGACAGTCCGCCCGCCCCTTCCCCCGCCCGCCCGGTTCCCTCAGCTCGTCCTTCCCCCTACCCAGCTCCACTACCAGGCTGGAGCCCCCGGCAGCACGGCACGCAACACACTGACAGCTGCGACCGACTCACAACCAAGGGGGGAAAGATGGAGCACAGAGACGACGACTTCAACATATTGTTAGCGACCGACTCATACAAGGTACCGTGCTCGTGGTGCTTTCAGGCGGAGGGAGACTGGGTGGAGGGGAGCGGCTGATGGATGGAAATTGATAAAGTCAAGGTGGTTTCATCATCAGTCCCAAGGCCATCACACTGCTCTCTGTGGCCGGTCTCCGTCGGTTCACAGCAGGCCGAATGGCCAGGAGAGGGAGGAGGAGAGGGGCTGGTACAGCAGGGATGGGGTACCAAATTCAGAAAGCGAGCATCCCCCTCTGAGCTAACTAGCTAACACAGCACCGCTGGTTATTACTGAACCAGTTGCCCACCGGCTTTGCTAGTTAAAGTGGCACAAGCTAGCTAGCCTGTTAGCTCACAGGGAGCGCAGAAGGGAGGATTGATATTTTAAAAAGCTAATATTAGCCACTAGCTAGCAAGTGCTGTGTGGATAGCCCGGTGAACTGCACATGGACAAAGTCTCATTCAAGAGCCCAGTGAGGCGTAATGTTAGCCAGCATGGAGCTAGTCTCTGCTGGCGGCAATGCCTCACTTTCGGGAAATCAAAACCGAAAGTTAAAAAGGAGTCAGGGGGTGTTTTCCCTCCTGTGATACAGCTAGGTTATCCGAGTCCACATAATTGTACAGCACCGAGGCGCTCTGTGCGTTTAAACAGCGTTTAACAGTCAGCTGCGGGCTTTTACAGCACTGATGGCAGATGTAACAGCGTGTGGCGTTTAAGTACCACAAAACAGACAGCTAAACAACAATGGAGACCAAATGCACTTGCAGGAATGTATTATCGCACGTAGCAAGTGGTTGCCCAGGCCGGTTGCCATGTACAGGAGTCATGTGACAGTATTCAGTGATGGTGTTGATGGGACAGAAGGGCCAAAATTACACAGAGGAAAGGGAAGGGAGATAGGGACAGCAGCAGAGGTTAAGTACACAGACAGAATACTGGCAACAAAGATTAAACTGAGAGGTGCAGACTGGGATCACATAGCTGCATTAATGAATTATAGGGTTTTAATTGTAATCTAAGGTAGCAAAATAACATATATGATATGGCAAGTACAAGTATGCACCATGGCTGTAATGTTAACGTCAAAACATTAGCATTTATGCACCAACCATGAGCTTAATTAGAAGAAGAAGTGGTGTAATCATCAGGCATTTCCTCTCTGCAATATCAAACTCTTGAGAAAACTCTAACAGTAGCAACAGAGGTTTTACTTCGAGACATTACCTTAAAGGATCTGACACCTTTTTCTGTTGGGTTTATAAACGGCACATTAATTACTGCTGATAGATGGATTAAAGGTCCAGTGTGTAAGATTTAGGGAGACATAGTTGCATCTAGCAGTGAGGTTTGCAGATTGCAACCAGCTGAATCTTCTCCTGGTTAGAATTCCTTCACTGTCCATTGTTCAGGAGGTTTTTATTTGGAGCCGTGTTGTCCGCAAAAGATTCTTCCTCGACAAAACAAACAGACCTGGTGATTAAAACCGGTAGAAACACTGAATAAAGCAGTTTCACATCACCAAGCAGTATTTCTCCCATGCTGTTCGGCACAACCCTTAAAGATCCAGCCATTCAGGATGTTTTTACTGGAAGCCAAATTGTCTGCAGAGGTCTCTTCCTCTCCAAAACAAATGGACCTGGTCATTAAAACCGGTAAAAACACTGACCAAAGCAGTTTCACGTAAAAAAGAATCTGTTTTGTTCCTGACACTGCTTGTGGCAGAGACGCCTTTAACTAAGGTGGTTGGAGATAAAACACAAATGGCCTTATCGAGAACCAGTGTTTGGTTTGTCCGTTTTGGGCTACTGTAGAAACATGTCGGACTCTGTGGACAACAGGCGCGATTTCTTTATAGATATAAACAGCTCGTTTTAAGGTGATGAAAATTGTTATTATACATTAAAGAACAGGGGATATGCATGTCCCTAAAATGTCTCAATTTAATAAATATAAGGCCTTTAATAGTCTTGAATTTGTGAGGTTTTAATTTTCACAAACATCTCATATAATTGAAGTTTTGTCAAATTATTTAAGCTCTTCAACGTGAAAGTCCACATTTTTAATGTTACAAATCCTTAAACCTACCACTAAACATAACACTGTCATTTTGCAATATACTTGCATGTATCTCTTGGCAAATGTAGATTAAGCTAACTCACTTTAGTAACTATATTATTGCATAAAACTTCTGTGTGCAGGACTGTATATCAGCTCAGCTGCAATGCTTGAATGAGAAAAAGACGAGAGTGTTAATTTTTTTTGTTAAAAATCATCTTAAATTTCAGTGTCTGATAACTCTAGACACCCTGAAGTAAACATACTTATTACGTCATACTCCATTTCTGCCAATATACCCCCCTAAATTGTCCACACTGGACTTTAACGTCAATTTTAGGGTTTAAAATGATTGAGGTAGTAAGATAACTTTCCTAAAAATGAAGTGTACTTTTTTTGTTTACACATCATCACATGTCTAGTGTGCACAAATATAAATAATACCTTTTATTGCAGTTACAGTAAGATTTTTTTCCTGTAATATACGTCTTAACAGAGAGCTATATGATTATATTTTAATGAACCCGTGTCTAGTACAGCACTCTTGATTCCCAGCCAGGCTCTGAGAGTGTGTGAGGTTTTGGTCAGAGGTCTTTTCACATCAGGTATATCATCGTTAGACAGGTGCTTTGTCATACAAAGGATCTGCTAATGCTTACTACTACTGCTGTAGTTTTCTCCTTTAAATATCCACACATGGTTAAGATATAGTTTTGTAATTTTTTAGGGATGTAACACTTAAATTCAAGAAGGAAGTGTATTTTTATTTCGTTACCAGGGTTGTTCTTTCTTTTTTTTCCTCTTTGGAGTGAATGTTTTGGATTAATTTTCATGATGTTTTCATTTTCTATCACTGAAAGAATTTCAAAGTCGCTGACTAGTCTTAAGCAATTGCAAGTGGTTAAGGAAAAGAAAGTTATCTGTCAATGCCTTGTGGAAGTGTCACAGTCACAGTCTTACAACCAAAAGTCATTTCAAGAGCCAAATATTTTTGAAATCATATAACTGGTATTGTTTTCCCTTTATAGAAATTGGGACAGTCGAGAATCTCTTTTGTTATCCCTCAGTAATGACTTTCCTAGTGCCTCAGGAAAGACACTTCTCCCAAAATGCTCTTTTGTGAGCTGCAACAGAAGAAGGCTGCATTTGCGCTTGGTAGCTACGAGGTGTGTGTCCAATCTAAAGCAGAATGGTGTTTCTTGTCATGTCAGAAAAGCCCTGGAGACGCAGCTAAATGAGGGTAAAGACAAAAGATTTGGGCGGTTCTGATCAAATTTCATGTTATGTCTTTGTCCGGGCCTCTGTTGCCATACCAGGCTGAAGTTACTGTTATTATCTCTTTAAACAGCCAGTTGAGTTACACAGAGGTAAACATGACCTGGCAGTTATTTAGGATCAGTTGCCTGAGTACCTGAGCTCTTACTAAATTTACAACTGTCACAACACCTGTGTTCATCATGTGTTTTGGTGTGCTTTGTCTCATTGACAGTGGCTTGTGTATGTTGTCTGTGCGTGACTGTGCAATAACCTTTGTAAAGAGATAAGGGGCATTGCCAGCAGCACTTGAACATCTCGCAGACCAACCAGAGGCACATACTTTGTTCTCAGGACATGAAAACAACCTGCACCTGAATGCCTTTGTCTTTTTTTGTCTGTTTAGATTGAAGAGAGGAGCTCAGCCCCAAAGCCAAGCTCGCCTATTGTCTGGAAACACACGCACACATGCACACGTTTATTGTTGGCGTGAAGGGTCTGTCAGTCTTGAACATACTACAGGGTGGAGGTGGACAGTGTGTCATTGTTCACGCACATATTTAAAGCTACGCCACAACACAAATTTGTCGGCATATGACGGCGTTTATGTAACGTGACATTTTTCTGACCCTTAAATCCAGAGAGAATTACAGTGAGTAAGTAAGGGTGTAGGGTTTTGCGGGGGGGGGGGACATTTTCGCAGAGTAGAATGAATACAGTGAGGGTTGAACCTGTGACATTTAGCTAATGGGATGGTCCCATTAAGCATTATGCTGAACTAACAGCTGCTGCATGCCTCAGATGTTGTGCTGTTTGAAGAGAGACACATCACCTGAGGAACATCCTCTCTGGTGGCCTGATTAGGGTTTTTGGTATCCAAACATTTCATTCTTCACAAAAGGGCTTTCACTATCTCATGTTCAAGACGCAGCAGTAAATCCTAAAAGGGCAACAGAGAAATAATATGCCAGAAAATTACTGACTCCACCCGGACTTTCTATACTTGTAGAGATAGTTGCTGTGTGTGTCTATATTTTTAGTCAGTGTACCAATATGAATGATGGTGCATTCTTAATTACCTCCACACCATCAGGGTTTTGTAATGCAGATAGAAGGAGGAGCTTGGTTTAATATTTCAGAGAAATTCAGGGCCAAGATTGCCCTGAACATTAAGTCAAAAGACAGAAGTTCAAGTATTCTAATTATTTTCTCAAGTAATCGTTTTGTCCATAAAGTGCTAGGGCTTTTGGGGGAAAAATCAATACTGCATAGTATTGCGATATTTTTGGGTGGCGGTATCGTATCGTCACACAGTGCTAAGTATCTTTTTTTTTTAATTATATAAATAATAAATATTACAAATACAAATTAAAGCCTACTATAATAATATAGTCAAATGCTTTTTCAGTCCACTAAAAACATTTTGCAGGCAAAAAAAAGGCTGAAGTGAGATTAACAGACCAAACAAATTATCGTGTTAGATAAAACATAAGTTTTCTTTTGGGGTCATAATTTACAGTTGAAAAAAGGTAATAAATCACAATATATTTTACCGCAATACTTAGCATATCGCAACATATTTAAAATCGCAATAATATTGTATATTGTGGCTTAAGTATCGTGATAATATCGTATTGTGGATCCTCTGATGATTCCCACCCCTATAAAATGCCAGAGAATTGTGATGTTAATTGTGGCAGTTATTTAAGATTTAGTCTTAGTCCTAAGATGAAAAATGCTATTTGTTTAAGCCATGTTTTAGTCATTTTTATCTTTCATAGTTGTAGTCTGCTTTTAGTCGACAAATAGTTATTACATTTTAGTCAACTTTAGTCATTACTTTTGGTAAAAATATATATTTTTCCCCCTTAAAACTAATTTAGTTATGCTAATACAGGTATTACAAACTGGAATTGAGGTAAAAAGCTATATAAAGTTTTCAATTTTATTTAGACATGCATTTTTTTCTACAACTACAAGTAATTTCTACACATTAATAAGTCCTGCGGCTGGCGGCCACTTGCTCTGCTGCGTTCAGTAGCTAATAAGTGGAGCTAGCTGCTAACAGCCACCACTGCAACCAACGAACTCCACAAATAAATTCCACAGCTCCACCATCCACAGTCAGACACAGGGCTGTTTATATACTACCTTAATCCACCTCATAACTTGCTCAAACGGCTGTCACTGCTCCGGTGTTAGTGTTTTGCAAGCTAGCTAAACATCCTGTTTACTTTCCTATTTGTTAACATTCTGTTTACGTGCCATTTGGGGCTTATACAGCATTAGAAGCTTACTGCGAGCCAGAAAGGTCTCGCCTTCCAAGTTTAAAAATGTTTTCCATTATGTTTTATAAAATAATTTATAATTCTCCTCTCCTGTATGCTCACTTTGAACGTCCGATAGCTTAACACTAACATTTTAGTCCTGTCTCGTCTCTACTTTTAGCTTGTCAACGTCTTGGTTTCATTAGGTAACAAAGATTGTCGATAAATATTTTTTATCATAGTTTTCGTTAACAAAATTAAGACTTGAAAAATGCCTGTTATAGTTTACCACAACCCAACACGACGTCTTCAGATATCTTATTTTGTCCTTCCAACAGTCCAAAACTCAAAGGTATCAGGTTTCAAGTACAACAAAGAAAAGTATCATATCCCCACATTTAAGAAGCTGGCAAATGTATGGCATTTTTGCTTTAAAAAATTTCTAAAACAGTTGTTTGATTGTCAAAGTAGATGCAGATTAATTTCTCTCAGTTGAATAATTGTTGCAGCTCTGAAGTTGTAGATGTAGGCATTGAGCTGAAAGAGACCAAAATGCTCCATAGAGCCAAGGGGGAACTGCAGAGTGTACAATAATCCTCTGTGTTTGCCAACAAATAACTCCTTTCAGATCACACATAGTTGGTATACCACTTGATAATACGATGAATATTGATTTGTGCTGCTTTAATGATGGGTACCAGTGTGTTCATACAAGACATTAGAATCCGCAGACCTACCAGATCGACTTAAATAAAACTACTCTTAACTATAAGAGAAGACTACATGCTCTATGATTTATAATAAACTGTAGGTTTCCATTTTATTGCATGGTGGTCCATGGTTGCTTCATACTATTATATTGGATAATAAGGGAATAATATCTTTGGATGATATGCTTAGATCTGACTAGTGTGCCTTGCAAACTAGACCGTTTGATGTTTTGTGATTTTAATACTGTGTTTGTGTATATACGTCGGCATGTGGGCCAGTGAATGTGTACACACACGTGGTTAGGCCCAGTGTCATGTTGTGTGTGTGTGTGTGTGTGTCTTGACTCTATTTTGAGTCCTCGAAAGCCCAGAGGAAAGGACAGAGACAGGGGTCAAAGAAACTGAGTAGTTCATTGACATTTATCTCTTGTCTTCAGAAACTGTGGGCGAGGAGTTGTTTTGTTCCCCCCTTTATACACAAGTGCCTGTTTTTCTAGTGTGACCTAGCCTGTAGGCCATTTTCACAGGTAATTATACCCGTGGTTCCAACACAATGGTGAGAAATTAAGTGTTTCCCAAGGTTGTAGTCAAATGAAGGGCAAGCCAAGACCCATATTTAGCCGTGTATTTCCCGTAGTAAAATTTTTCCTTCATCACTTAATTATTTCTCTAGCCCTGATCCACACATTTTTTCTTACGTAGTCGTATTCCCTGAAGGCAGCTGTAAGACTTGCAGTATTTTACCATTGATATTCAGTAAGTGCAGCTTATTACGTGGAGAGATTGAACTCTTGACACCTCTAGACTCCTGTGGTTGCCATTAAATGCTTTAAGCTACATTTTGAGTGAACCGAAGCTGTTAGTGTCGTCTTGTCAACCTTATTTGTGGAAATTACCCCTCAAATGCCCCTGTGTACTCTGGAAATCCCTGGACTCATTTTGGATTTAATTGATGGCCGGATGGCTACAGCTGACAGTGTCTTTTTCTCTCTGTGTGTTCCTCTGTGTGTGTATCGTTAAAGTATATTCCCTCTCAAATGGGTCATGCTTTCCGTGGGTGTGAGACATGCCTGGACATGCCTCACACAAGACCTGATTATACACCCTTGATTTTAAATGTCACTGTTTCAGGTATCAGTCAGTTGACAGTAGATTTGGCAAAAGCTAGAAACACACACGGAAATAAAAGTGGTATTTTCCGAATAATAGAGAACGTGTGCACCTGGGAAAAATCTAACATGCCTCAACTTGACTGTAACATTTTAGCACTGTATTATTTGGTTTGGCACAATAGATTGATTGACAGACCTTCTGTTAAACTGGAATGTAATCACAGATAAAATACCACGTTGGCAGTGCTCTGTAGTCTTTGAGTTGTGGCCCTGAACGGCTCTCAGGACTGTGTCTGTCACAGCATAAAAATTTGATATGCTTGAATAGGTTTCAGTGTTTTCCACAGAATTAGAATCTGTGTGTATCAGTCTGGGTCCCCTCTCGAAATTCTGAGGTTTTTGCGGGTCCTTGAACGCAGCGAAAGTAGTAGTTTGTGGAGTTTTGACTTGCTGGGTGGGTATTTAATCAGTTGATCTGATCAGGGCTGATAAAACCAGATTGATGGATGAAAGGAGCAGCTGCTGTAGAGGAAGTTTTAGACGCAATGCAATGACAGGTTAAGTTTCTCTTTCACTGTGCCTGATGTTCTACTGCTCCATATGTGCCCAGAGTACGCTCTGAGTTTTGTGAGTGTGTTGCAATGAAGAACCGAAAGGTATAGCTCCAAAAATATAAAATCAAAATGTGGCGGCAGATGTTTTAACTGTGGCAGGCCGCCACGAATTATATAACCACATGGAAATCCCTGTGTTTTATTGCTGCCTTTGCATCCCAACAACTGCTCTGACCTGACGTCCAACAAAAATACAATGTACAGGGTATGTTATCAGACTAGTAAACCAAATTTGCATCAGCATTTCTCCATGTTATTTTGCAATATCAAAACATGATCTGCTATGTAATCTCAAAGGTCTTTCAGCATTTATAAGAAAGGTTTCGTCAGTTCCTCTGATAGGTCGGTCGGTCCAGCATTTTCTAGCATACATTGTGAAACTTCCAGACTGCTGTTTAGCAATGCCAAGATATCACAAGATGTGGGCCCTGTTCTTCAAATGTGGCTTAAAGGGAGACTATATGTTTCAACCTGGAGCCTTTTTTCCCCATGTTTTTGTATCTAAGTGACTCATGGGAACAAAAAATTTGATTTTATCTCAAAGTACATTTGGTTTAGCTCTTTTCTGGGGGGTACAGACCTTTAATTCATTACCTATAAGTGTAGGTAACTCTTCATTTTCTTCGGATTTTGTTGTGATAATTACTCCAACAGATCGTAATGGTTTTCAGATAACCTGCATGTTCTCTTTTGAAATAATAAACACATTTATTATAAATCTGAGAAAGCAAGCCATTTCTATTTAAAAACTACTTCATGACTGTGGTTCACTGTGGCTTAAGTACGTATTGCTCTGACAGCAGTTTCAGATATAAATTCAGCCAGCTTTGAAGAACCAAAATATCCAAACTCATGTCAAATAGAGAGCTGCAGGAATGACGTTTATTTGTAGGCCAGATGTGGACGTTAGCGTCGCCCTGTTTCCCTCGACAGAAAGCCAATGGGATTCTTCCGCTGGACTCTCTAGGGCAAAATGTTTATCATAATTACACAGATTTGTTCAGCAAGATAATCCTAACAAGTGAACATCACTTTTATGATTTTTGAAGGGTAAATGCAATCGCCAGAAGTAAAAGCTAACGTTACGCCATAAACAAACTACACCACGATAACAGGACTTAAACATCGCCACCATAATGAGGCTGTGAAGCTGTGTTCAACAAAATAATGATCTGTAGTCTCGTTTAGCGACTCGTTAGAAACTTTTTTAGACTCCTAAAGGCTATTTCTGGCGTATTTCATGTCATGGAACAAAATGTAAAAGTCTCTAAAGCTTGTGTTAACCACCTCATTTCAGGTATGAAACCAAAAACCCGTTCAAGAAACCCACTGACTTTGAGACGAGGGAACTGTGAGTGGTAAAACGCAGCTCACATCTGGATTTTAGGACTCATTCCTGCACCCCTCTATCATCAACGTTCTTATTTAAATATCTTGGTTATATAAGTACAAAGAACAAGGCTTTGCTTGACTCAAAACCTACATATACAGTAGAGGGAATAGACTTAATCTTGCATATGTGCATGTGTGTTTGGGGAGGTGGGGATTCAGCACGACAAGTGACTCCAGCTAAAGTGTGTGTGACATTGCTGGGTGTAATATTTGCACCTCATGAATAAAACATGCATTTTTAAGTCTCCTGACCAGCTAATGAATAAGGCTCGTGGTTAACCTGCAGAGCTCATTTCCGTTTAATACCTCAAAGTAAAAATCATTCCTGTAAGAGCACACAACGATGATTAATTTTCTCATTTATAATGGTGCTCACAGAGAGTGTTTTTGTTGGTGGGGTTTGGGGCCTGCACTGTTACGCTTGGTCTGATTTAAAAAGGGTCTTGATGAATCTTTACATAGCATCATCTATTGTGTGTGTGTGGCTTTAATTATACGCTCAGTTTATGTTAGTGCACGTTGTTTAGTATTATTCTAAATCAGCTATTTATTGTTGGCCATGTCTTACCTCGTTGATGTTTGCTCTGTCTCTGCAGGTAACACATTACAAACAGTATCCCCCCAACACGAGTAAAGTGTACTCCTACTTCGAGTGCCGTGAGAAGAGGACGGATCCCACCAAAAGCAGAAAAGTCAAATATGACAAAACTGTCTTCTACGGCCTACAGTACATCCTCAACAAATACCTAAAAGGTAAGTCCTGACAACAGACTGTATAAAATATTGGACGTAGCTACTGTGATGTCACCCATTGGTTTATGGACTGGCATTAGATGCCTCACGTTCAGCACTTCAGTCGTCGCCATCTTTGGAGCCAGAGGTGACCATATTTGCATGAGAGAGTAGAGCTATGGATTAGCGAGGGGTGGATCTGATCACGCCGTTGTTCCGCCTCACCAAACTTCATAAAGGGTACAGTCGTGGAATAGGGTGAAAAATGGTTGTGTTGCCTTAAAGGCAGCAGCAGAGGTAGTAACAGTTCTTAGTCAACGACTGCGTAAAAGGGACAGCCAGGAGGACAAGACCATTGATGGGATGGTTGTCACACTTTGACGACATGTTATCTGTGCAACCCACTGCTAGGAGATTAAAAAGTAGCTAGTGGCAGTTAGCAGCTAACTCAAAATGTCCCCAAACTGGGGAGACAATGAGGTCAGGGAGCGTCTTACCCTCTGAGCAGAGGACCAAATCAGCCGCCATTAAACTGGGACAGTATTATGTGTTATAATCAAGTATTAATGCCATGTTGATTGTCATTGTTTATAAAGTGTTGTCAACAGATTCGTTATATGTCACTCTAGAGGCCAACGCTGTTGTGTTACACCTCATGCCCGTCATGCCTTTTTAGCTTCCGCAATGCAAGAATGCTGGTTAAAATGAAACTCTGGGGCGGCATGATGCTAACATTGTTTGGTTCTGTGTAAAAATGCAAAGGTAGAGTAGAGAAGGGACTTCATCTCGGCCCTTTAGTGTGATCTCTGTGTAAAAATGACCATAAACTGTGGTGAGGCCTGGCAGACACCCTGTCACTCAAGCGGCCCGCCCTTAATAATGCATAACTTTAAGCCTTGGTAAAATGTAAACAGGTGAATTATGTAAAAATTCAACCCCATTCAATTGTTGTGATTGTTAAAAATTAGCTATAGAGACTAAAAAAGTTTTTGTACCAGGCTGTAAACATGTTTATTTCTGTTGTAAAGTTGGGCATTTTAAACATGGGAATCTCCGGGGATTCACTCTCTTCTGGAGCCAGCCTCAAGTGGCCTTTTAAGGAACTGCAGTTTTTGGCACTTCCACTTTGGCTTCATTTTTCAGCCCCAGAGGTTGCCACTTGCTCCTGACTAAAATTGAATTATGCTGCTCAAAAGGTGCCCATAATTTGTGTTGTATATTCAGTGTAATAAAAGTGCCCTTAACTTTGACACTGAAGCGCCCACCTTCGACCCCATAGAAGGTTCTCAGTGACAGTCGCTGCCAGACTGAATGACATTGCAGCTTGCAGGTTTTTCCCCGTGAAGCCACCACCTCTGTTAATGATTCTTCATGTTTGTGTAAATAGGTATGTTTCCAGTAAACTCAATCAATTCAATAAGGGCAACAGTTCAGTACTTTGATTACATAACCCAGGTTTTTTTGTTTTTACTTTCGTTTCTCGGAGTCAACTATACACCTAATGCTTCCAGCCTTTGTCCAGTGAGTCCCAGTTTACAATCAGGGCACATACCAAAAGCCTTTTGTAATGCGTTATTGGTCCCCGTGGGAGAATTTTATCTTTTTTTGCCCTCCCCCCTCCCTCCAGGACAAGGTCAGAGTTGTACACGGTCAGCTGCAGAACTGCCAGCCTGAAGCTGCTCAAAATTCAGTGTATTGCTTAAGGGCACTTCAGCAGGGCAGGTGCTTTCTATTGTGGCCTGCAGCAACAGTTCTTCTACACACTCCAAAAACAAGAAGGTTACAGTGTGCTTCACATTGATTAGACTGCACAGAGCTTAACACAAAGCCAGCAGGTTAAGAAGAAAAAAGAGAAAAGGCTGAGATGAGGCAAAGTATAATGCATACAATATATTCTATGCTCCAATTAACTCAAGTTGGTAAAGGTGGATGTTTAAGTTCATCAGTGTGATCCCGAGGGGCATGAGAGAGAGCAAGAGGGACAGAAAGAGAAGGAGTGGAAAGAAAGTACGAAAGAACGAGAGAATGCATCTCCCTCCTGTCTCCTAAGAGGATTTCATGGTGCGGTAGCAGAGGTGCGGGGGAGACAGAGAGCCAGGCAGAACAGAGAGGGAGAAGACAAAAGCACAGCTGCTCTTTCACCGTATGAGGGAGAAAGACCAGCTGTCTGCGCAGAGCGTCCCTCAGAGCTCAATGATTAGGCCAACTATTAGAGATGCATCCTTGATCCTCGAGCTTATGAAACCAAAAGTGTTCATCATGATTCTTCTGGGCTGAATCATGACGTGGACTTTAATCTTCTCTAGCTGCGCTTTTGTCGAGGGAGAGGTTCAGCAGGGAACATAAATGGGGTTACTTGGATAAAGGAAGAGTTATAGTGAAAGTGAAAGCAGAACCTGTTTACCCAAACCACCAGATCCCTTTTGAGTCACACAAAACTAAGCGTAAAACATTAACACCTACAATTTGTGGCTTCATTGGGGTTATGTGCTGCACCACTTTTTTACTTGACGTGCTGACTTCCTGAAGTCTTGATGTTACTTTTAGGGTGCCAGGCAACAGCAGATGTAATTAGTCCGGCACACATTTGCCTCTATAAGTTGCTGTGGTTGTTGTGTACAACAGTTTCTATGGTCTAGAAACTTGAAATGAGACAAATAAGGAGGTGGCTGGTGTGTGTGTCTGGATAAAGACGCCTTGTCACCATGCACGGGATGCTTCTAATTGAATTACAGCAGTGGACAGTAGAGTGGCATTCCAGTGCCTCCTCTCCATCAGTGTGTGTTTCCCCTACATCTCTTCCTGAACCTTCTTGTGCTTCTTCTTTCTTTCCCCTTCCTCCTCTCCAGGAAAGGTAGTGACCCCAGAAAAGATTCAGGAGGCGAAGGAGGTATACAGAGAACACTTCCAGGACGATGTTTTCAATGAGAAGGGGTGGACGTACATTTTGGAGGTATGAGACTGACAAAACTTTGTTTTTCAAGGTGATACTTTGCAGTTGTGTATAACTATTTTTATACATACTTGTTGGAAACTTTTATAAGAGACTATTTTGAAGGTGTGGGTTTATTGAGGTTTACAGGTGTACATAAACACAGGTGCTAGTTTGCACTACTATTTGCCCATGAAACATTCTGTCTTGGACACACACACACAGGACATACAGTGTGTTCCTGATAAACACATAATAGAGCAGCCTTCCAATCTGATGAGTCATGGGGGCACAATCTGCAGCAGCAAAGTCATAAAAGTCAGATCTTATAAAAACATTTTCCTGATGTGTAATAAAAGCCTGTACTTTAAATTGAGGAGAATCTGAAGCACATTTAGTGCTGCTGTTTTCCACATGAGAAAAGGGATTTAATAGTAAAATTCTTCAGATAGAAGTCAGATTCAGCAGCTGGAAATAAATCACAGCCAGTTTATATATTTAAGAAAATGTGCGTACAATGTTTCTGGTTAAAGAGAGGTATTGTTTCAGCACCTTGGAGAGAGCACAGCGCTCTGTGCTGACAAAGTGAAGTGTCAATAAACTCTTATTTGTATTCAATTATCTCTTTGTCATTGCTTACAACTTTGTTGAATCAGCGTTCAATCTGGCAGGCATGTCTTTTATGAATCACTTTTTCGTGATGACTACCTGTAAACTAGGGATGTTCCTGATGACTAATTCCCCCCCCCCAGACTTGTCTCAAAGTAAGAAAACACTCAAAACTGAGCTCAATTTAATTTATAGGGTTAAACAGTGAACAAAAAAATATTGCATAGATTTAAGAGTCATTTGAAATTGTTATTGACATTTTAAATAACCAGATCAGATTGTAAATGTCGCTGAAATATGAGGCACTAGGAACATGCGTCTTACAAAACATGACAACAACACACTAAAAGTTAACAAATAACATTCCCAATGCATGAATGTGAAAGCAAATGGATACACGCACACTAACAAGGTCAAGGCTTCTCAGGATCTACCGTGTGCCCAAAAGAGCGTCTCTCATTGAGCCTAGCGAGAAGACATCCAGCTAGTGTGAGTGTATACATTTTCAGATCTTGAGACTGCCCGAGAAAGACTGCCCAGTGGGGAGCTTCTCCGAGAGGTACATACCTTCAGGGCCTTTTTTTTCTGTTCGCTTTCACATCACTAATAGGAATGTTAAAGTGACGTACTCAGAGCTGGCCAGTGATTGTTATAGCACCGTCATTTTCACTTTGACAAGTCAAAATTGTGTTGTATATCCACAGCTGCATATATGTTTGTCCATTTATCCATGGTTTCTTCCATATTTTGTTTCGAACTAAAATGGCGGTTGTCGGTGCTGCATTGGCTCATGTTTGACCAGTCAATGTACACTTAACAATGTCTGGACCAACTGCCATACAGAAACGGCACCCATTGTTCCTCATGTGCTGGGAGAGTACCTACTCTAAAATAGGAGCTAAAAAAGCCCGTCAGATTGGTGTTCTACAGGGTTTCAGTGGTCATGAAAAGCCTAGAAAAGTCATGGAATTTCATTATCACATTTTGTAGACCTGTAAAAGTCATGAAATTAGTTAGAATCATTGAATGTTTTGGAAAAGTTGTGGAACTTCGTTGCATATAATGAATTTATTACAGTAATCTTCCGTGGATAACCTTCCATGCAACAGCAACATGATGGCAAATTTGTCTTCTGTAGCTGTCGGAGTAACCTTGCTCTAATATGCGTCAATATGGCACAACATTTCGTTCTGTCTCTGCCATCATGTGCGGCAGCTAACTAAAACTATGTTTGAATAGAGTGTGAAACTGATATGCTTTAAAAGCGCTGAGCAAGTAAGGCAAGAAAGAAATACATATATATTACGGATCCTTAAAAAAGTCATGAAAAAAAATTGAATTTTCATCCATAAAAGTATGTTGTAGATACAACAAAAAAACCCTTTTTTTAGAACTATGAAAAAGTTCCACTAGCCTGAAAACACCTAATATGTGGGCATGATGGCACATAATTTTAAAGCAAAACAATGATTATCTGGTTTCTCAATCAAGGTTTAGTTACAGCTCTGGACTAATGGAAGATGGAATGGAGACTATCCCAACTAACATGGAGCAAGAGGCAGGGTACACCCTGGACAGATCACCAGACTATCACAGGGCTGACACTTAAAATCAGACAACCATTCACACTCACATTCATATCTACGGGCAAATTCGAGTCACCGATTAACCTGCATGTCTTTAAATTGTGGGAGGAAGGTGGAGTACCCAGATAAAGAGTAAATAGGAAAAGTAATATTGTTTGCCGATACCTCTGTCTGTTCTGTGTAGGTCTACTTATTCTTAGACTCGCTCTTAGAAGGGAGGATTGTAGTGGGAGCACTGGGTTGTCAGGTGTGACTGTGTGGCAACGGCAAATGGTTTACATTGCTCACAGGTCAGGTAGGAGCACTTAGCACAATTTTGCCCAGGGCTCCAGGAAGGTCTGCTTTGTCACATAGTTATTTCCTTTTTTTTAGACTTCAGGTAGGTCTGTCTTTTTTCATCATATATGTGTTTGCATCCCTTATGGATAAAACCTGCACACACAAGGCCCACATCAAGCATATATAGATTATGATCTACTACTTGTACACTCTTTTATCCTTTGTAAACTTCTGTAAAATGTAAAATAAAATTTGCATTGGGCCAAGTTTGAAATGCAGGAAATCTGTGCGCATGTATTTGCATGATCTCACTGCCTCTCCACTGCACCCAGGCGTGAAGCACACATCTGAAGGTCGAATCTCAACCAGAAACTGTATCGCCTCCAGATGTGTGTCACTTTAGTCTCCTTTTTTCAGGTCATCTCAATAAAGCAACACTCTGTACAAGTAGAAAAGAAGAAACTGTCACAGTTTTAAATCTGATTCTGAGTGCGATATTTGTGCATGTGTGTGTGTTACAGAAATACAATGGACACCTGCCTATTGAAATCAAGGCAGTGCCAGAGGGGAGCGTCATTCCTCGAGGCAATGTTCTGTTCACAGTGGAGAGCACAGACCCTGAATGCTACTGGCTCACCAACTGGGTGGAGGTAGGTTTGTTTTTCTTTGTCCTCTGGGCCCAGAATGGATAGCGGGCCAATTCCCGAGTGTCCTGACATGACACAGGTGTATTATTCAATTAGTGTGTGTCAGGCTGAGAGGAGATGCAGTGGGCTGCATTGTGGCAAATTTAGGATTCAGTGTTTCTCAGCTTAAAAGCCACTGTAAAATTCTCATCGCTATTCTCTCGTTTAACAGTTTAGATTTTAATGTGCCACTTACATTGCTACAAAAACTACATTGCTAAGCATATCAGTAAGATTTAACGGCTAGCTTTATTTGATTATTGATTTAAGGACAAAATTATATTAGCAGCATTTATGCCCTTTTTATTACAATGGAGAGTTAACGGTTTTATAAAAGCCATAAACTATTTAGCTTGGCAGCGCACCCAATGACACCTCTTATCTCTCCTTAAATCTCCCTGAATTACAGCCCTGCCATGACTTATTGCTTAACGGCTGCTCAGAGATGCGCTGTAACTGCGGTTAAGTCATTCATAACGCTTGGCTGACAAAACGTACAAGAGCAGAGAGTCAGGTGCTTGTTTGGTGTGCTTTTTGTAGTTGACAAAAAGTGCTAAATCGGCCGCTTGACCTGACCAATGTTCTGTTCCCTGAGGCATCACATCTTTGAGATTATTCTGAACTGTGGAAAGAATGTATGACAGCTTTATTCACTTTGCATTTTAATTTACTTAAAGGCTGTATCAGAGAGGAATGGCCACTAGGTTCACCTCAGGATCCCTGCGGGGCATCAAAAAGTCTTAAAAGCCACTGAATTTATTGATCTTAACTGGTATTAAAATACCTTAAACCAATTTTTCAAAAGTCCTAAAAGTGCTCAGATATGGAAAGTGGGATCGTAGGAATCCTGACATTGCGTTGTATAATCTCAAAATAATTGCTAACATAATTTTTAGAAATAATTTACCAAATGCCTCTCACATTTATTTCACACACATCAGGATGGTGGAACCAACAACACTCGTACTTTGTTTACGGCCAGAATCCTTAGAGCAGAGGATTCACTGTCAGCTAGCTAGCTGTCACTGTACTAGAGATGCACCGATCCAGCTTTTTCAGTTTTGATACCGATCCTGATGCTGTGGCTTTGAGTATCGGCCGGTAGCCAATACCCGATACCGATCCGATACCATGGTTGACCTAAAAAGCTACATACCTTGGAGTGTTCAGTGTGAAGTACCTCCACACAGCAGATTCTCTCCCTCGCTCCATGCTGTTTGCGCTTGCCTCGGTAGGCTAATCAACTCTCACGGCATGCGGCACACGTGCTGCTGCTGATGTATGACGTAGCTCGTGTCGCAGTAGATTTAAAGGGAAAGGATCGGCTCAGGTATCCGTTGCATTTTCCGGTACCCGATCCGTCTATTTGATGATAGCGGGGCCGATATTCGATCCAGATATCGGATCGGTGCATCCTTACACTGTACGCTTACGACATAGGGAAGTGCAGATTCAACAAAACGTTGCTATTTGACCAAGATTTCACAGCATAGCTGAAACCAGTCCTAGGCAGTGCACACAGGCTTGGTGTATTTTATGCTTAATGTTTTCCAAACTCGGCACGATGTCAGTCAAGGCAGTGGAATCCCACATGCAGATTGCCAAGAAAACCCACCAACAAACACCACGTTTTTCTCAGTTCTGTTCTACACTCGTCTCCGTCATGCCTAGAAAGTATGAAATTGCAATACTGTCCCTAAACCTCGGTAATTGGTGTACGTTCATGGTTGTTGTTGCGGTTGTTTTTTGTTGTCATTAACTCAGTTTGGTTACTGTAAAATTGGTCTTAAATTTCATTCAGTGGCATCAAATTCTTAAAAAGAAACTTGGTGATGGTGATAGTACAAAAAGGGTAGGAAAAGTAGTCAAATAATTACAAAAAAATGACTGTCCAGCTCTTCTCTTCTAAATGCGTGTGTCCCATTGTATCATTCCGTGTCCCCTCTCTAAATCTTGACGTTTTAGCGGGTCTGTGAACACAGCGTAGGCGGAGCTTTCCATCACTTCTTTTTTTTCTACAGCAGCTCTTTTTGAGTCGCAGCGTGGACAACTGATCTGTCGATCTGTTCAGAGCTGATCAGATCAGAACGATGGAGAGGAGCAGCTGCTGCAGAGGCGAGTTAGACCCAGTTTAGACCCAGTAGAATGAACGGTTAGGTTTCACTTTCAATGCGCTCCAACACTGTGGTGCTATAAATAACTTCTAATGAACAACTCCAAAAATAGAAAATCTGTTTACGGCAGCAGATGTTTTGATTGTGGCAGGCCGCCACAAATAAAAGAAGGTGCGGGAAACCCTGGGTTGGCACCCTGAAAAGCATCTCAGGCACTCTGATTATAAAAAAATACCTCATCATTAATACACAAATGACTGATGCATTTCAATTTAGCCCTGATGAAGACTGTTTTAAGGATTTAAATGGACATTTATGTACAATCAGAGTGCCTCAGGTGCTTTACATACTGCCAGCTGCTAACATGGACTACTAGATCAAGTAAGCTGGACAGTTATTGTGTTTTATTCTTTGTCTTAAATCTGACTTGCCTTAAGCTGGTTGACCTGTAAAGGATTTAGCTTCAAGCCCTCTGTCTCATTCGATTGATTGATTGATTTTACACATTTAACACTGCTCTGCAAACAATACATACATTACAAACCACACATGTAAACACAATAAAGCTTGAAGGCTTATTTCCATTGTGGTACTGCTTTAAATACAGGAGCTGCTTTGCTGCAGTCGATAAGATGGCCTGTGTTGTATATGATGATGTCCCAGCAACTGGTCCCAGTAAACTGTACAGACATGAGAGTGGTATTAATCTTCTCATCAAACCATAGGCAAGAAAACAAACAAGTGTATTCACCAACATGTCAGACTATTCCTTTAATCATCATTGATACTGTTAGAGTTATCAGGTGACCACAGTGAATATCAGCACCATGTCAAAGCATGTTTTAGACACACAAACATAACGTATGTATTTTCATGAGGGGAAAAGTACAGCAGAAGTCAAACTGATTTTTTCTGATTTGACGCAGGCAGTCTGGTGTGTAATGCAGACTCCTCTGTGCTGCATTTATTACGTTGCGCTAATGCACTGTGTGAGTCTGCCCCGAGATGAGGAAGATCTCATGAACTTAATGCCGCATGAACAGACTGTCGTCAGTGACTCGGCAGAACTAAATTCATTTACCACGAGCAATATCTTCACTCTGTCTCCTCCTCTCTCTCCCTAACTGCTCTCTTTGACTGATGTTCTCTGTGTCTCTCTTTTCCCATGTCTGCCTCATTCATAAATATCTGGTTTGACCTCTCCCATACAGCGAATCCTTAGAAGAGGATCAAACAGAAACAACAAGCTTTCTTTGTTTCAGTCATCTGATATAAAAAAGCTTTTGACATTCTGTACAAGGGGACATGTTTAAAAGCCTTTCAGACACATTTTGAAGTCATTACAATTTCTCCTTTGTTTTTGGTATCAGTCTGTCTGTCTCTTTTGTACAGAAGTATCACAGTTCTTGAGGAGGCCACATTCATCAAATTTTGTTCCACCTCCAGCTCTTGACAAAACACTGACATGTGTCTTCATGGAAAACACGATGAGTTAAATGTGGTATATTTCCTTCATTTGTAACTGCAGCATTACGCTGATGTGGTGGTGTTATATCTAAATCAGCACAGTACATGAAAGGTGTTGCCAAAACTGCTGTAGAGGATGAAAAAAGGTGACTGTTTTTGGCTGGAGTGCCGCAAAATGGAGCTATAAACACAAAAAGAAAGCCGATAAGTTCATTGTTCGTCTTCTTTTCCCTGCCGTTCGATGTTTTTATGCAGTTTTATATCGCCAGCTGGCACTTAAAAACGTTAAAAACGGGAGTCAGTGTTTGTGAACGCAGCTCTTTGCAGTTCGGTAATGTTGGGAAGATATTCACGGATTCAAACATCCCAGATCAATAACTCCCAAGCGAAACCTTTATCCAACAAGGTGCGGAGCTGGACAAATAACGTTGTGCTCTATGTGCAGCCAGCTGTGGTAGGGACCGTCTCCAAAGTGGAACACTGAAAAGAGACAGCCTACTACACTCTTATACAGCGTAGTGTCCCCAAACTCACTTCTCACTTCTCACGTCAGTGGTCTCCTTTTGGTCATACCACAACAGTAACTAGTCTCCTTTGTGGTGTAGTGTCCCGACATTCACTTCTCACGCTGTAAGAGAAATGTTGCTTGAGCCGTTTGAGGCCAAAGTACACATGCACATGTAAGAACACGATCAGGATGCAACTACCTCCGCCTCATTTTGAGCCAGGGTAAACTCTGATTAAGATCTTTAACTTGACAAACACTCAACTATAATGACAAAAACACCAGTAACAGGGAGGAGTGCTCGGACACAGGTCACCCAGAGCCAAGAACACAGTCACAACACACACTCTGTCCTGATAAATTTGGATACAACACACTCACATACACACACACAGGCTTCACGGCTGATATAAATACATGCATAAACACACACACACACACACACAGTCATTCTTCATGGCTCATGTAAAATTAGCCATAGCGTTCAGCCTGCTGTCCTTGGGCTGTTTCTCCTCTTTGCTCCTGCTGCCACTCCTCCTTTCACTCTCTGTTTGTCATGCTCTCTGTCATCATGATGTCCCTTTTGATGTCTTTCTTACTCTTTCAGCCCTCTGTCTCCCTGACCTTCCTTGTTCTCACTCTCCTCTCTCGTCCCTTATCTGCCTCCATTTTGTTCTGGGACGTTGACCGAGAAGTTATGTTGGCACATGTGTGTGTTTGTGTGCGCGCACATTCCTTCCTGAGTGTTGTTTTTACCGTACTGCCGCCCCATTTTACCATCAAGAGACATTACCTCTGACAAACTGTCACAGAGAAGAGGAGTCAATTTAATGCAAAAAAACCCACAGAAGTCATGAGTAAAAAGATTTTTAAGAGAAACAGGAAGTAGAACAGTTTAGGCGTGGATCATGTGACAGTGATTAAATCAGGTTAAGATATAGATTCCTCATGTAGAGGTCAACATGCAGATAAGGCAGAGCGCACATGACCTTGCGTGTGTGTGGACGTCAGCCTTGCTCGGTTAGTCACATCAGTGCATATTATGGTTTAGATCATGATTAGTCTGAGGAGGCATGTGACCCGCTCAGGGTCATAGGGTGAGAACACACACTGCATGGTATTAGTAGGCAAAGTCAAGCAAGGAATGCGGTTTTATTTTCTCTTTTAAATCACTATGAGGAAGGGAAAATATATGTACGTCCTGGTGTTTTTAATTTTTGTCGTGCTTGCTCTCTTCATCTGCTGCTAATGAGGGTTGACACTTTGCTGTCATCCCTATTATTATATACACACAGCATCATATAAATCTATGTAGCAGTGTCGCAGTATTTTCCACAGTAATACTGCATCAATTCAGGGATTTCAAGTGTCGTTTTTCTGTTATATAGATTATTAATATTGCAAACGCAAATGACTGAAGTGAGATTAACCGGCTGAAAACTTGATCTTACGAGAAAAAAACTGATGTTGTCAAAAGTTTTCCCTTTGTAAAATTCCCCAAGTTGTGTTCAGTACAGATAAGCCACTTGTTTTCATATTGAAACCTGTGACTCTGGTCCAGAGTTGACATGAGGCATCAAGGAATGTATTTTCCCCACAGTCTGTCTTGTGTGAATGGGCAGCGCCCTTTGATCCCCCTGAGCCTGTTAGTTTTGGGTTGTCATACCAGTTGGATACTGGAAAAGCTAGATGTCTGGACCGGACATTCGTTAGTCAGTTGAGTGCTGAAAAACAAAAACACTTGTGCTGCAACTTACGCTGTTTTTGTCATACTTTGATTTGTGTCTACGTTTGGTTAAAGAGGCTTAATAGGCTTCAAAAACAATGTGTTTGTCTAAAAGCAAAGATATAGTCACAGGTGCAGGTGATAAAGTAGTTGGGCTGTACCAAATAGTTCGAAGCTTCATTAATTATGTAGACATTCAAATTCTAAGTCAACATTCAAATGCAGTTTTTGCATGTTTATTCATCCTCTTTAAACCTGGTATTTCTGGAAAGTTGCAGACAGGGTGAAACTTACCCACAACGTAGGGAAAGAAGACGTAGATGTAGTGTTACACACAGGAGGTCCTACACAGGCCCCAACACTGAGCCTGCTGCAATGGATTAACCTCTGTTAAGCAGGTTAGGGAGTCATGGTTTCCTCCTGATAGGTGATGCTGTTGTTGATAACGCAAAGCAACGGCAATATTATCTGCTGTCCCTATCAGCAAGTTAGTTCCCATGCTAAAAACAAGTCGGGTTATGCTAGCAGCAGATCCACCTGTGGGAGCTACACTGACTGGAATAGCCAGATGAGGCGGTCTACGATGACTGACATTCAACGCTTCATTTGAAAACCTCAGTAGAAGCCTCACATGAAAAAAAAAAATCAAAATAAAAATTAATACAGTCATACAATTGAAAAGAAATTAACCATTGCATGTCACATTCTGACACCCTGAAATGAAAATAAAAAGTAAACTGGACTGTCCTTCTTCCGTTCACCAGACCATCCTGGTTCAGATCTGGTACCCCATCACTGTGGCGACCAACTCCAGAGAGCAGAAGAAGATCCTCGCCAAGTACCTGATGGAGACCTCTGGGAACTTGGATGGACTAGCATATAAACTACATGACTTCGGCTACAGAGGCGTCTCCTCACAAGAGGTACATCTAAAATATACAAGCCAGTAGATACTGGTAAATTGGAGTAATGTGGTTACCCTGAAAGGTATACTATGTAGGAACTGTCAGTACCTGCTTGTACGAACACTCCAAGCTACTGTTGTAAGAACGTTACACTTGTTGTAATGAAAAAGCTGCTGCTTTTCTAACTAAGCAAACAACTTGCACCTACCTTTCCAACAGAAAACAGGCCAACTCCGTGTTGCCATGTTGGATGGAATTACCTTTGTATGAGTTTATACGTTGTTTTTTTAGGAAAGTGCCTTTTAACAAACTAGATAATTCCTGACCTTGGAAACAGTACTTCGACTAAACAGTCTCAACTCAAGGTCTGCTTTCTCATTTTTCCTGGACCTTTCAACCATCTCACACACTGTGTTACGGATGAAAACTCTTGACAAACCCATTAAGCGGACCATGAATTGGGATTGTTTTCTCAAGTGTTCCATCTTTTTGTCGCCCTTATGAGGCATAAAAAAGGTGTAAAATTACAAACTGCATAAATAACAGTGAATTAGATCAAAATGACATGAAATGTGTAATGCGATGTCTTTGCCCTTTTTTTCTTTTTATAACACCATCTATCTTCCTCCTATTCGCAGACTGCGGGCATTGGGGCCTCCGCCCATCTGGTCAACTTCAAGGGCACAGACACGGTCGCTGGCATCGGAGTCATTAAGAAGTACTACGGCACCAAGGACCCTGTGCCAGGCTTCTCAGTGCCTGCGGCAGAGCACAGGTAGACACACACATACACACTTTTCTCAACATTTTCTCTATTTAAAGGTGCTGTATGTGACATTCAAAGCATTAATATAGCAGCAAACCAGTATTTGCCATGTCAAGATATAGGGGGGTAATGAGAATGAAGGGAATGAAGTCACACCATCTTTGTGTGTTGTAATCACAGCTTCTCTGTGGTTTGTTGTGGTAAGCTGGTCAGAGCATTCATGTTAGTGGTAGTAGGTTAGTACTCAGATTTGGTTGTTCGATATGAATATTCGACTGTCGTCGACTGTTAGCACCGTTGTTAGCTGCTAGCCGTCAGCTCGGCCACCCTTCACATTGAGAACTGCGTCCAGACAACTCATAGGCTCTAAATTTCATAGAGGGCACCTTTAAAAGAACGGTGTGTAAGATTTAGGGAGGTTACTGGAAACTAGCGCTGAAGATTGCAGATCGCAACCAGCTGAAACGTCTCCTGGTTAGCATTCCTTAAGTGTCCCATTTTTACCGGCAGATGAATTATCAGCGGAGGTTTCCATCATTCCGTCGTTTTTCCGACGCTCTTGTCGCAGAGTTGATGCTAACTTCAGTGGCTGGCGCAAAAACGCAAATGGCCCTGTCTTGAGCCAGTGTTAGGTTTGTGTATTGTGGACTACACTAGAAACATGGCAGATTAAAGGGGATAGAAACAGCACGCTAGCTACAGTAATGGAAACACAGTGATTCTTATTTTCAAGTTGGTATACACCAAAGAAAACATACTTTTTGTACTTCATTTGTTTCTGCCAATATATCCCACAAAGTCCTAAACACAGTGGAGCTTTAGTGTTGCTTGTCGAGGCTTTGTCTCTGATTGTAGCCTACATTTCTCAGCTAGAGTGTTTGCAGTAGATTTAGTGGCACTTGTGCTATCATGATGTAGGGCAGTAGTACACCACCCACTTTAATTATTACACCATCAGTATAGGATCTCCCAGTTATGATGGGCGTTTGCCAGTTTGCTCAACTCTCCTTTATAGAGAAGTTCAAAGTTCACAGAAACTTTAAAGTGTAACATTTGGCCCCTGGAGGCTGTGCACAGCGCTAATGATCAGCATAAGCTACATATTCACGTCTCCTCAGAAAGTACAGTAGGCACGTCTCGGCTTTGTTCATCTCCAGAGCCGCCTCTGGTGAGATAGGACACGTTTTGGCTAAGACCCAAGTCTGAGAGCAAACTTTTTCACCCACAAGCCAAATTGATTTTCAAAATAGAGAACGTGTTTCAAATAACAGTTGGTTATTATCTGCCAAAGCTGTTGACGGAGGGAATTTATCAGCCTGAGTGAAAATGTACTCATCATTTGGCTGAGGGTGGTGTTAATTTGCTTCCCTGATTAGAGCCTGGTCACCCTCGCACTAATTATCTGGTTCATCTATCTCCAGTTTGTGAAAGGGGGGCTGTGATTGGCCGGAGGTGAAGGTTTTGATTGGCTGCTGCCCTGACGCACATGCCCCTCACATGTCTCTGGTGTTGTTTTATGGCACTGATCCATTTATCCTGCACACACACACACATACTTTCTGTTTCGCTCTCATGCACACCGAGTCGCTTCTTCCTTGCCACCAGGGCAGTTACTGCTGCTCCAGCGCACCCTTCTTCTCCGCACCAGTGCATTGTGGGATGGTGGCAGAAGTTGTCATAGTAACCATTATGTAATGGCCCCCCTCCTAAAGTCTGTTTGGTTTCTACCTCAGAGGGAGGAGTCACGGTGAAATTCCACTTTGATTTGGATATAGAAGGAAAGGGATGGGCGGGTGTTTGAGAGCAGAGGTGTGTCACCTTCAGTGCTTGTGTGTCCAGTGTTTACTGTACACTTTCAATGTAACAGAAATGACCTGTGAAGAAAACTTAAGGTCACATAGGGGCACAGAAATTTACATTACAAGAAAAAATACCAGTTTCATAGATCAGTAATGATAAGATAGGCACTGTAAACACACTGCCACCAAATCAGAAGTTTAATTTAGGACGCATATTCACACACATACCATATATTTTTTTTTTTTTTTAAAAAAAAAAATCTTGACATAGTGCCAAGTAGCTGAGGTTTACTCTGTGTGCACTAAACAGGTTTCATGTGAAAGACAGCAAGATATCATAAATCTCACCACATAGAACTGACACAGCTTCAGGGACACATTTGACTGGGGCAAAAGTAGAACAGTTGTGTCCTTTTTTTTGTAGTCTGGGTGTCCTCGTGTGGCCTTTTAACAGTAACTCATCTGGTGTCTAAGGTGGCACCAGGAGACCTTTTTTAACCTTTACAAAATACAGTTTATCCCAAGTCATCCAAGACTAAAACCTGGAGTGCACTGCCCTCTTCTGGACGATCTGTGGCACTAACATTTAATGAGTGTCCTTCTGACTGTCCTCAGTCCTTGTTCTCTGTTTTATGAGAATATTTTTACCTTTAAAGTGCCTTTCCCCCTTTTCAGTTTCTCTGTTGCTCCCACAGTCTTTCCTCCAAGTAGATGACTAATCTAAAATTCTTGGTACTCGCAGTGGTGTTTCTTCTCGCCGAATCCCTCGCTCATTTCCGTCTTTAAATTCTGAACGATCTGGGAACCCATCAGCTAAGAGGTCTGATGACAATTTAGCCTCTAGGGGCAACGATCAATATTTCAGGGTTTCCGGTGTAGCCAGCAGATATCTGGATAATGGATAATGGAAATCCAGGCCATGACTTTTTCTTTCATGTGCCAGTCATTGTTTACAGTCCAATTAGCAACTTGAGACATGGTGTTTTAGGTCCATCTCTACAAACGGATATCTGCGCATGAACCCAGGAAATAGATTTAAAAAAGGCAAATTAAAAAGAAAATTGTCATCAGACAATAGCAGATGGGTTCTGAGAATGCATTTCAGCCAATGCGTTCAATCTCTTTTGCTCTCCACATGGACTTCTTACCTGCAGGCAACCAAAGTCTGCTCACATGTAATTGGACAACACTATTCAGACTATGTACTGGAAACCAGAAAGCTTCCAGTACCAAAGTCTTGTCCCATTGCCAACAGATTCTGAGTCCGTATGCAGATATCTGTTTATAGCGATTATATAGTCATATAAAGTCAACTTAAAGCTAAATTTGGGTGTGGAAAAAAAACATGTGAGTCAACTGAATTAAAATAGAAATTAGACTTAAGAAAAAACATCAAACTAACTAAAACTATATTGGAGAAGGAGGCATTGGTGTATGTGTTTATTGAGACTGGAGTGTCTACGTGACTGTGAGTCAGTTACCTTCACAAAGTGTTTCCATAGTTATACCTATTCTTAACTTCTTAAATCTTGCCACAGAAAAATACCCCCAATATTATCATAAATAAATTTAAAAAAACAACTAAAAATAATACTTTAACTAATAAAACTAAACTAAAACTTAAAAAAAATTAAACTATAAAAACTAAACTGAACAAGCAAGCCCACTCTAGGAGCTAAACTGGAGTAACAACAAAAATTAAAAGTAAAACTAATGACAAATATAAAACTATAATAACCCTGAAAGGCACAACACTCAGCATGTTATAATTTTTATCAACCATATGGTAGGACAGAGAACAATGATGTCTCTGCCGTTCTCTCTGCAGCACCATCACAGCGTGGGGGAAGGACCATGAAAAAGATGCCTTTGAGCACATCATCAAGCAGTTTCCCAGCGTGCCCGTATCCATCGTCAGCGACAGCTACGACATCTACAACGCCTGTGAGAAGATCTGGGGAGAGGACCTTCGGTCGCTGATAGAGGCGCGCAGTGCAGATGCTCCGCTGGTTGTCCGACCGGACTCAGGAAACCCGCTCGATACAGTTTTGAAGGTGTGATGACCTGGACAGCTTACTTTAGACTAGGATCTTAGAGCAAGCCAGGACACTAACTTCGGCCGCTCTGTAACACCTTCCTCTCTTTTACTTCTGTCAGGTTTTGGAGATCCTGGGTAAGAAGTTTCATCCAGTGGAGAACTCCAAAGGTTTTAAGGTTCTTCCTCCTTACATCAGAGTCATCCAAGGAGACGGAGTTGATATCAATACACTGCAAGAGGTATAAACACATCCCACTTACTGATGAGGTGTTACTGGGCACACAGCACTACCATAACAAAAGGTTGTATCTGTAACGTAATGTTACGTGTTCTTCCACAGATAGTGGAGGGTATGAAGCAACACAGGTGGTCCATTGAGAACATTGCCTTCGGGTCCGGAGGGGCTCTGCTGCAGAAGCTGACCAGAGATCTGCTCAACTGCTCCTTCAAATGCAGCTATGTGGTCACTAACGGACTGGGGGTGAGTACTGATACATGAGGAAGTAGTTGCTGTGTTTCACTGACCACTTTAGAACAGTTGTGGTAATTAAACAATGAGTAATGTAGCAATTTACAAGTGCTTGTACTTGACAAGAGTCTGCAGATGACCTTCCAAAAAATATTATTTGTTTTGCATACTGTTTGTCTTTTTAATCGCAAGAAAAGAAAGACTACGTTCTTATTTGTTTTTTTAAGACGCTAAGTTAGCCACGCATTTTGCTGGTTTTCAGTGTCTTTCTACCTTAAAATGAGACAGATTATATTAGGGTTTACCGTAGGTTAATTTTGCTACTCTTCGGTTTAGTCGTAGCACTAACACATTGCCGTACTAATACAAAGCTAATAAGGTTCCATGCTATACTGGTTAATGCGCACCACCTGGATCTGGTGGGAGCTAGCTAGTGTTGGCAGTCATGAAGCGATTACCGCTCGTAACGCTTACTTTTGAACTGCAAGACCACTTAAACATTGATAAGTCTATCATCACTGCTAGCTCTGTTAGCAACGTCAACATGGCTAGCATGCTAACATTAACATTAACAACAGTTAACAATGCTAAAGGGGTTTTGCAATTCAAAATTAAACCACTTACTCACTGGGGTGACCTGGGGGGAGACTGGAGGATTGCTTCCATGTTTCCACAGCAGCGCTGTCCCGTCACCATTAGTTAGGAAAGCGTTACCAGCGATAATGGCCAATTGAGTGGTGCCACTAGCTAGCTCCCACCTAGATGAGCACATCACCGGGCAGCTAGCTAAGCAGTAGAGATCGGGAGGTAGGCAGTGGGCACTATGTTTCAACTTGTTAGCACAACTAGCCAGCTGTCTGTCAGCAAAGCCAACAGAAAATAAAATAAATGGCAAGACATTTACGCCATAAAACATAAAACTTTCTCCACCTCTAAATGGAATTCTTTTTTTTTTTCTTTAAAAAGTAACCAGTTAGTTTCAGGTCAATGGCTGCCGGGCTATCAAAAGCAAAATGAACCAAAACTGACATCCCTAGTTTTTATATGACGTAGCCTCTGATGACTCAGTGAAAAAACTTTGCTTCCCTTTCCATTTAAAATGACATATTATTTTCTGCGTGGTGGGAAAAGGTGAATGTGTTCAAGGACCCAGTGGCGGACCCCAACAAGAGGTCAAAGAAAGGCCGCCTGTCTCTGCACCGAACACAGAGTGGCGAGTTTGTCACCCTGGAGGAGGGCAAAGGTGACCTGGAGGAGTACGGCGTGGTGAGTTCACACACAGTAGTACACATACACTTTTGCACTTATGAATGTTTTGAAGTGTAGCACAAAGAAATTGAGTTCACTGACATTGACTTGCCTCTTCTCCCACTTTATCATTTTCTGTCTCCCCCTCCCTCCTGCTCTCCCTTGTCACCTGTCCTTCTGTACTCCTGTTTCTTTTTTCTCACCTTCTTTCCGACTTGTTTTCCTGTCCCTCTCCAGGACCTGCTGCACACAGTCTTTCAGAACGGGAAGATTGTGAAGACATACACATTTGACGAAGTCAGAGACAATGCTAAGCTCACAGAGAGTGAGCTTGAATTGAGCGACTAAACCCCCCCACCCTCCACCCTAACCCCAAAACAAACCCCCTCAACCCTTCACCTTTTGGCCTCTGACGCCACCCCAGAAAATGGAGGTGGCGTGCACTGCTAATAGACCCCACTCCCAAAGCTTGAGAACCCCCCGAAATGTTCCTAAAACCCTTAAAAGACTCCCTTAAAATTCACGGATCTTCACCCTCAGTTCCAAAATGCTGCTGTTGGCTCTCCAACAGAATTGGGGGGGGAATTTGGAAACTCACACACCACTGATGAGCGGCGAACACCCCATGAGTGTGAGAGAGGGGGAAAGAAAAAGAGAAGTAAGTGTGTTAGAGGTACAGTGAGCGACAGGAACGAGAGAAGTTGTGATTATGACGATAAACCATGCGTTCACTCCACACGTGCCACCAACCCTAAATTGAACCTCGGCATGTTGCACTGATAGGCTAGACATATTGCAACGTAAGAATGTGATAGTGTGTCAGCAGACTTTTTTTTTCCATGCCGACACAAATAAGATGATTGTGAGTGAGCTCCTGGCGGCCGCATGCGGAGTGAACCCACGGCGAGTCAAAGCGAGAAAGATGATGACAGAGAAATATGAAGCCACACCCACACCAATGACCGCGCCCCGTGTATTGTGTACAGATCTGTGTAGAAAAAAATTAATGTCTGAATCTACTTAGCTTTGTCTTTTATGTGAAGGAAGAAAAACGATGATCATGGTATATAGCGGTGCACCGATAACATTGACTGACGTTGCTTCACCTTTGAAACACAGAATATCGCGAACACTTTAACCACGGGTGATGAAGGAATTCATTTCCCCCAGTTTTCTTGCTTTTAATCAGTAGTGACGGCCCAAATTATAAAAGGCCGAAATCTATCAAGTACTACCTGAATATTTTATACTCTTACTCCACCAAATAAAATGTTATGGGTGCATCCTTGACGGTATATAGCTGATCATCTAATCGCCATTATGTTGGCCACAGAGCATTCACGTCATGAAGGTCCAGTCAAAATCTCACATTCTCTTCATGGAGGGAAGATTTAGCCAACTCAGAGTGATGTTTTTAATGTTTTTTGAAGTGTTTTTACCTATACACTGATCAGCCAAAACATTAAAACCACTGGCAGGTGAAGTGAATAACATTGATCATTTCATAACAGTGCAATGTTCTGCTGGGACACCTTTGGCCCTTGCATTCATGTGGATGCCCCTTTACGCACTCCACCCATCTAAACATTGTTATAGTCCAAGTACCCCCACTCATTGCAACACTTCCACACGATGACAGTAGCCTCCAAGCGAGGCAATGTACCGTGCCACGCCACAAAAACTCCTCAGGAATGGCCCAAGGAATGCGACAACGAACTTTAGGCATTGATCTAGCTTTCACATTCCCAAGATCCCAATCTGATCAAGCATCTGTGGGACAAAGCGGTACCCGAGGTCCTTTGTTCATGCCTCGACGGGTCAAAGCGAAGTCCTATCCATGGTGGGGACTCTGCCCTGTTGAGGCATGGAGACAGGACCTCTGGGGGTGTCCTGTGTTGTCTGGCACCAAGGCATTGTCGACGAACCCTTTGAGTCCTGTGGGTTGTGAGGAAAGGTACCGGCATGCCCAATGGATGTTTGATCGGATTGGGATCTGAGGAATTCGGAGGCTTGGTTGATGCCTTGAGCTCCAAGTCACGACCCTCGGGCCATTCCTGAGCAGTTTTGTGGTGTGGCATGGTGCATTGTCCTTCCAGGGGGGGGCACTGCCATCAGGGAGTGCAGTTGCCATGAGGGGGCGTATTGGTCTGTATTGGTGTTTGAGAGGTTGGTGAAATACACATTAATTCCAGGATCAAAGGTTCATCAGAAGAACATTGTACTGTAACGAAATGATCAATGTTATTCACTTCACCCACCATTGGTTTTACTGTTTTGGCTGATCAGTGTCTGTAAACACTTCATTTTTAATAGCGCCAATAATAAATGAGAAATTTATAAAAGGCAAATTTTCCGTCAATAATTTCAGTGTTTCCAGGGCCCCAGATCTTTAAATTGGATTAGAGTTAAAAGTTTCAGATTGGGTCTTGACGATGGTGAATGTTCTGGAAACCAGTCTTTGCTGTATAAGACCAAGAGTTGATGTAAAAAAAAAAAATACATCACAGAAATTGTCTTCACTGGAATGAAGATGATCTAACTATGTGTTTATGAAAGATTATGTGGCTCCTGGGCTGAAGTGTGTGTTAAATGTTGGTTCTGCTGTGTGTGTGAGAATGTGTGTGTGTGTGCTTGGATCTGTGTGTGTGTGCGCTGAGATTTTCTTCCTTTAAAGGATTGTGTAGTATTCCTTTTATGCAAATGTTCTTGTTGATCGGGGGAATAGAGAACACTCTTCCTTTTACTTTGCCGGCCTTTTATTCTGAAAGGAGACGCAGCGTTGTGACAAACGATACAGTAGTGAGTGTGTGTTTTTACTTTGGGCAATGTAAAAGAGAAAAATCAAGAGGCAGAAAAGTGAGACTTGTGATCTTGAATGACTTTCTGACAGCAACGTACCGACCATGCTTTGGCAGTTGGTGGTGCACAGTTGCTGATCAGCCAAACGCTGCCCTTGGTATCACTGCCTTAACTCGTGACAAGCGAGAAACTTCAGCAGCGGTGTTTCTAGAAGAGTGTAAAATGTGCCCAGTGATGTTTGGATTCATTGCCCAGATACAAATGGGATCTTGCTGATAATGCCTTTTGGAGTTAATTATCCTCCCATTCAGAGCATCTCAGTGGAGTGTCACTCCTGTTTGCAGGTGTGTTTAGTCACATTGCTGAGTTGGCCCTTTCAGAGTGAAGGGATTTTTCTGTCGCAGAGCAAGCAGGGATTTAAGAGGAGCTGGGAGCTGGTGACATCACAGGAACAAAATATTTTCCAGATATTTTTCAGTCTGAGTAGTGAGCAGTGCGTTTCTTCCACCAATCTAAATTTTAATATGTCTAATGATTTAGTTAGTGACCAAATACCTGCAGAATTAACGACATTCCCATCAGCCTCAGCTGTATAGAGAGGTCAAGTCCCTGCCTTTCTGGTAGACCACCATGCGACCTTATTTTGAAAACGGTGTGTATGGTAAGAAGTTGTAGAGGGACAAATAATTGTTTGGATTGTGCCATTGGTTACACAAGATAATTTTGCAAGTCAATAAAGTTTGTATAAGACTGAAAATACATAAAAACAACATTGATGTATCAAGAGAAATGGATGCAGGATTGGAGGCGGGGCATTCAGTGGCACATGAAGCCAAAAACGTTTAACTTCCCGGGTGTAAAATTATGGAAATTTTCATCATCATTGGACCCATTGAGGAAGCACTTTGCATCTCTTCAAGACTTTCAAAATGTCTTGAGAACGAATTGATCAAATCCCAAAAGAGTCTTAAACAAATGTATCCACCGATTTACCGACGCCTCTTTCACATTGTAAATCTATGGGAATAAGTGTTTATGGGCCGAGTGGCATCACGATTGACCCAGAAGTTGTAGTTACATGGTTTAGCCACTTTGTCAATGTCGGGTTCAAGGTCCTGTGCACTTCCTGGAGGCCTGAAATAGAAACCCAAGTCGTGTAATTGACGTCATAGCTTCCTCTCTCGCTGATCTGCGATGTTTCAGGTAAAGGGTCTCGCTCATTCCTTTGCTTCCCTGCTGATAAACAGACCAGGGAAAACACACTGGGTAAGATAACATCACATACTCTGGTAATGTGAATCATGCAAGACGTACATCAAGCTGCCACTTTCTCAACCTTCAAAATTATGTGTAATTTACGGCACAATTCACACCGGATCAAAACATTATTTGCCTCCTGCTGCTGACTGCTGTGCTTATATTTTCTGAAATAAATAGGGTCGCATGAGGGACACCAGAGTGGGAGGGACTGTGCCTCTCTGTGTTGTGCTAATTAGCAGGGCTGCATGACATAAGGAAAATATAACGTTGAGAACTCTGATGGATATCCTGATAATATTACTCACAATACATAGATGTTGAAGTGTTTTCACCCTCTACCTTTCTGCTGCTTTTAGTATACACCTAAAATGGAACTAATAACTCGTTTTAAGAAATGAAAGGAATTCATTTTCAACATGTTTTTATTGAATTTATTGAGCTGAACACAAAAGGCACCAATAAAAAAATCACACTTTGAAGAGCAGTTTTTACTGATAGTTAATTAAAGAAATCTCTGAGTGCGATATCAGTCTTTCATGATGTTTCTATCACACTTGTTGAGATTGCAATGATGATATAAAGTGATATACTGTGCAGCCCATAGATGTATAACTGTAACTAGATACTGGGCCTCAAGATGGCTCCTCTGTAGAGCATAAGAACTCCTCACCTGGGGCACACACCAAAACAAGTCTCCAGTTTTAAGGGGTTTTTTTTGCTGAATATGCGCAGTAGTGTTTCTTCCGTTCCTCATCAGCTCATAAACCTCACACTGAGTTGACGTCAGGGATTTGTAAATTGCTTTTCTTGGCTTGAGGAGGGTTTTAATAATGTGAGACATCCATGGATCAAAAATTCATAATGGAAGGAGCCATATTTGATCTTGTTTGCAGCTCAGTGCCATGTGAAGAGTTTTACACAAGTCTCTTTTACAGTGGTGGTCAATGGAGAAAATGTTGGGATTTTTTTGCTGCGTCACCACTTACTTACCTCTACTCATTAGCTAATGTTAGCATGCTGATAGGCTAAACTAAAATGGCAAACATGTTAGCATCTAGCTTAAAGCTTTCTTTTTAAAACTTCCAGACAGTCAACCACTTCACATCCACAGCTCCACACATTGTCACCGTAGAAGCTGCTACCACAGTGTGCTAAGTGTTCTCGTCCCTGAGCAGCATCACTCGAGCTATTTAGACCTCCAGTGACTTAAACTGTTTGTTCTCACGCGCACTGACCCTGCTAGTTTTCTGTGATTATGGGAAAAACCTCGAAGAAACCTGTGATGTCACCGACTCCCGTCTCTCGCCTCTCGCAACCTGCTCGAACACAGACAAGCTGGTAAACAACACAGCTACTGAAACAATGACACACTGTTTCCTTTATTTTCCAACTGTCGCCACTGTTATCTGTCAGATCGTTTGTTTTCCAGTTCCGGAGTATCAACACAACAACACAGTTGTCGTTTTCTTTTTTTTCCAATTATGTGGTGCATTTAAGTAAAATTCTGATTTTACTATTTTGATACTGTCTCGGTTCTTACCTCAGAGAAATATTATTTTGTATGACAAGGGAGAAAAAAAAAAGCCAGAAATATTGCAGTAAATATCCTTATGACAAACGATGCGGCCATACTGCCTTCTCACTTGTACATACCACAAATAGTTTGACTGAAAGCAGAGAGGCAGGTTAGGGAGACGACCACGCTATAGAGTAGGTTAGTTTTTTTTTTTCTTTTATTCGTCAGAACGACCGTTTTTGTACCAACAGAAGAATATCCAAACCTGCTTGACTGAACTGGCAGTGTGACTGTTTCCTGTGAGTGTCAAGCTTTTAGCTTCTGTGTGTGTGTGAGTGCATGTGTGGTTGTGTGTGTGTGTGTGTGTGTGTGTGTGTAGTCCTGTGTGAATGCATAGTGTGTGTGTGATGGATGACAAACTGTTTGTGAATACTTTTTTTTCTTTATGTTGTTGTTGTTTTACTCGTATGTATATGTTGGTTGTCCCAAATTCTCTCCCGACACAACTGATATTTTAACTAACATAACTTGCTATATTGTCAACAATACATTGATTAAAGATGCCACCCTGTCAGTTTGGAATGGTTGATTTATTTTGTCTACTGGTGTGTGTTAATTATTTGACATGTTTAGTATTAGTATTGGTTTTAATTTGTCAGCCACTGATATCGAGGTCTTTAGGAACCATTTTGCCAGTTAGGTTAATCATCTTTCTGGGTCTGATCTTTTGGAAACATTGATTGATAAGTTGTATTTTTGTGTCATGCACACTTGCATGTGCCCAGCCCTCATTAGTTTACCCTCCACCATCACAATGACGTTGCAGTAACAATCAAAAGTACATGATATTTACCTGCCACTTTGCCCTCTGTCTCAGGCCTGGCAAAGAAATTCAGCCACAAAAAAGGTTCCCCTTCTGAAACAAAACCCATTTTTCATGATCATCCAACCCAAAGACATCAACATACATAGATGTCATACTGAAAACTACATTCCTTATGTCTTCATGTACAGGACAGTAAAACAAGGAGTCAACCTTATTCTCAACTTCACCTAAGTTACACAACAATCAAATTTGTTCGGTTTTCAAAATAAGGTGATATGAAATACTTACAATGTTGTGGAAAAACTATTAATTGGATTATATTCAGAAGAGGTGTAAAATTAATTATCAGTGTGCTGTAAGAAGTAAGTTAAAAAAGTAAAGTAAATACCACTTACCTGTGAGGATTATGTCTTTATTCTTTGATTTTTGGGTTGGTGGAAATAAAAATTAAACAGATTATTCCTGATGTTGAGGACATGTCTGGCAACATGCAGAAACAAAACTCAAGTGTTTTTACTGTATTAGTATTTAGAGGTTTTCCAAAGTAAAAGTCCCACATTTATAGTTTGATTTAATTCAATTCAATTTCATTTAGTTTAGTTCAGTTTGATTTAGTTTAGATTAGTTTAATTTAATTTAGTTTGATTTAGTTTAGTTAATTTAGTTTAGATTAGTTTAATTTGATGTAGTTTAGTTGATTTAATTTAATTTATTTTAGATCAGTTTAACTAATTTTACTTTAGATTAGTTTAATTTACTTTGACTTAGTTTAGTTTAGTTTGGTTTAATTTAATTTAATTTAGTTTAGTGTAATTGATTTAATTTAGTTTAGTTTAACTTTATTTAGTTTAGATTAGTTTAATTTGGTTAAGTTGTTAAGTTTAGTGTGATTTAATTTGATTTAGTTTGATTTAATTTAGTTTAATTGGTTTAATTTAGTTTGGATTAGTTTAATTTGGTTAAGTTTAGTGTGATTTAATTTAGTTTAGTTTAGTTTAATTGATTTAATTTAGTTTAGATTAGTTTAACTTAATTTAGTTTAGTTTAATTTAATTTATTTTTGTTTAGTTTTGTGTAGTTTAGTTTCATTTCGTTCAGTTTATTTATAGAAGAACAGTGTACAATGACATTTATCATTTACCAGAAATGAAAACATGGTTGCACCAGATTGAGCAAAATGCTAATTTCCATCTGTATTCCTACACATAACAAGTAAATGCAATAAACAAAAATTAGAATCCAAGGTGTAATGCAGACCACAGTAAATCAATGTGCCTAACATAATAGAAGCAGTATGTACACACTGCACAGTACAAAGTACAATATTAAAAACACAGTGACTACCTTATAAAGTGACCAGGTCACTGGTGCTGACGCCTTACACAATAAAAGCAGTAAGTACACACCACATGGACCAGAATACAGAATACTACTTTAAAAATGTGAAACTTAAAGTGCCATTTAAAGCAAAATATTGCTGTAAATTCCTTACAGTTCAAGCTGCATTCAGACAATCAAGTTTTTATTTCCCAATATTGCAGCTCGATGTACCATCTGTCTTAAACACACAAGTCTGCTTGTTATGCTTCAGTTGTAAGACACATCCTGGACTTTCCATTAACAGACTGAATATTTTGTTTCCACACAGTCAGCCTGCTGCTTTTTGAGGAGTAAACCTCAGCTCTGTCTCATCATAACACTCTAGATAAGCAGCAGACAGTAGCGTGTAAGATAGGAAGCTGTAAAGGAGCACTTTTTAGATTTAGTACTGCACTTCCATAAAGTTTGGGGACTTCCTTTGAGATAGTGTTAGAGGCTGCGACATAAATAGCAAACGAATAGCACCTATTATTTGACCCTCCCTGCCTGATAAACACCCACATCTTTCAAACTACAGCCCCTTGGTTTTTAATGCAAGCTCCCTGTTAAAGTCTTGAAGTCAGAGTGACCCTGGGTTATTTCTGTCATTCTTTGATGATCTCCTCCTGAGCTGCAGGAGACTTTATACAACTGTTTTTAAAGGTTGAGTAACTCCCCATTAGAGCTGGACTGATTTCAATAGGGCCTATATATCAACCAGAGCAGTGAGCGGAGCGCGGAGGGAAGGATTCTGGATGGAGTGCAGAGTGGATTTTTTTTTTAAAAGTTGGAGTGTTGCCTTATCTCCCACTTCAGTTTGCTCCAGTGCTGCTCAATGCCCAACCCAGACCACATTTGTGTATCGCACACACACTATTTTCTGTCAAAAATCGTCCGCTGCGAGTCGAAAATGGAGTTAACAAAGTACCTTCAAAAGGAAACTGAGTGAGCGGTGAGTGTTTAGAGTGGAGCAGGGTTAAATCTGAGCTGAGCATGGAGCGAAGGAACAGCTTCATGTGTGAGGAGCAAAAATTCTCACTACCTAGAAATTCTGGTGTCAACCTACACTGACTTATTGTGTATGCTGTACAGTGGAGCCTCCAGATGTTTTTCATTGTATTTAAAATCAATGCCATTTCAGGTTTTCTTAATTAACATGTAAAATCGGTGTAAAAACCCCTTTAATAATAATAAAAATTAAATAATCTCATGTCAGACATGTGGGACCTGTGATATGACCCCTTACTAATTTTACCCGGTCAGTTGCAGCCTCAGTTCCTGAGGTTTTCCTTTTTCTTTGTTGGAAGAATTTTGAGAATCTGTGGTCTGCTCTGAGAGTCATATGACCCAGTCAGCACCAGAGAGGCGTTTCACAGGAACTGCACACTCAGCAAGGAGGAGGCAGTCTGCGGATTGTGGCGGATGGATCCAATGAAAGCTCAGCAGGACGCTTCTGATGCCTTTTGGTACTCTGGCTGTAACTTCACCCTCCTGGTGTTGCTGTGCTGATAGTCCGTTGTAGCTGAAGTTTCATACTATGATCGTTTTTTCCAGCCCAGTGGATGAAAAAAAACTTTATTGCAACAGTGAGGAAGCCATTAGACAGGGTCACGCTTTCTCATTTAGCATCCTTTTCCTGTAACTTAATACACATGACGCTTTCTCACTAAAAGCAAAGCGTAATTTGGCACACTTTACGCTCTATATCCGCTACATCGCCTGCGTATTTTGCGCATCACCAAGTGGAGCGCTGGCCACTCAGTTTTCAGACTACACTGCAAAAAATATCATCTTAAACCAATAATTTAGCCATTGACATTTGTTATTAAAAGTTCCTGACACGCGTAAAAGTGCATTTCCACTAAACTGAATGATGTCACCTCCCTGGAAGTAGTTTGGCTGTGTTGCTTCAGCGCAAAGTTGAGTCATTAAAGTCAGTTAAGTAACCCTCTTTGGACATTTTTTGCAGCGTCGGCAGTAAAACCACGTCATTCTGTCAAACAACTCCCCCTTTTTCCTCCCTGTTGGACCAACATCCACAGTTTAGGAACAACTGGGTAAAGATTTGGGATCAGAAGCGCAAATCATGATGACCGGATTTCGGCTGAACTTGTCGCCTCTGAAGGAGCCTCTGGGCTTCGTCAAGCTGGTGGAGTGGGTAAGTTAGATGCATATACTGGGGAGAGTGTGTGTGATTGTGTGTGTGTGTCATACCCAGAGGACAGGGAGGTTCACAGCGTTTCTTGATCCTTGGGTTTTCCCTTTTCCCGGCGATTTGCGCTTTGGAGAAAAATTTCTTAAGCACAGTTTGAGGGGGAATTTGTTTAAAATGCAAAAATATTATACAGAAAGCAAATATAAACTTGGAGTTTTTCACTTAGAAGAATGAATAAAATGCATTCATTAATGTTATTTAACAAATAAATCTGAAGATGCCAACCTTAACACACAAGAATAATCAAGATAAGACTCAAAAATCTCACCAAAATCACAATAATTTAAGTTTTTCTTGACAATATTACATTTAATTTAACTTCACATGTCTGCCTCTGTTTACTATTAATTCAGATTATTTAAAAATCACTATATTTAAAGTGTATTTGACAGAGGAAACTTGGCCAAAGTGAGCTCTGTCCTCTATATTTGAGTCATCCTACTGGTTGCATGGGCCTGCCCTTCAGAGGACACAGTTACAGATTAATGCATCTCTCAGCAATAATTTACTTCTGAATAACTGTACAGACGGTTGGCTACTCATACACTCGAGCACACGGTTTGTGCATCATGAGAGAACATGCAACAGCTCCTTCAGGAAAGTCTAGTAATCCTTTTTTGCTCTACATAACTGGGTCAGAGGACTCCAGCGTGGAGTCATTTTCTCAGCTCACAGCCACAGTTTCTCTCAGCTGGTCTATTCTCCCATGATACAAACACACACATACAGAGCTATAGAGCAGCGGTAACAGCCAGTCATCTGACTCAGGACAAGGCTGTGTGTGTGTGTGAGTGTGTTTTACTGTTCTGGCCTTATATAACCCTTATCTAAGCCGACATATTTTGTGATTCACAACAGTCTGGATGATAAATTGTGTGTACAGTTTAATGATCGGAATGTCCTGTGTGCTAAAAACAGGTCCCAGCACTCCCAATAGTGTAATGACAACTGAAACATCATTAAAGCTGCAGTAGGTAACTTTTATAAAGATAACTTTTTGCTGTCACTACATCCAGACAGTAGTACATGAGACAGATATTCTGTCCCTGCCTTCCTAGGACTGTAGACCTCTCTGTCTGCTTCTCTCTGCAATCACTGTTTCATTTTCCCAAAAATATGATAATATTTCTTCAGGTGCTGTCAAAACTAGGCAGCGCTATGAAATATGAATCAAGATTCTGTCCTTGCATTGCCTGTGTCTCACCTCAAGTGTTTTCAGAAACATATTTTAGTGTACTGTTTACCTGTTAAATGAGAACGTTTGTGACCTGGCTGCCGTTTTGGAAACACACGAGCCAAAATGAAGCACCACCCGCCGACTGGAGCAAACTTTCTCATTCTACAGGTAAACAGTACACTAAAATATGTTTCTAAAGACATTTCAGGCGAGAGACAGGCAATGCAGTTACAGAATTTTGATTCATATCTGATCAGTGCTGCCGAGTTTGACAGTTTGACCACAGTTCACAAGCAGTGCATGACATGATTGACAGCTACATTAGAGACTCCTCGGCTCTGATTGGTTGCTTTTCGTTCAGACCCAGTAGATTTTTACATGCCATTAAAAGCACTATAGGGAGGAGGAGGAACTTTTTTTTTCTGAACTTATCACATGTTCAGATGTCACACGTACTAATGTCTGAGTGTAGTGACAGTTTAAGCAAATATAACCAAAAATTATTTTTTATAAAAGTTACCAATTACATTTGTGAGAAGGTCCAGAAGTTTGAAACATCAGAAAAATAATTTCACGACTTTATGAAGACAATACATCACTGTGAAAAAAAGCATAGCATAGCATAGTATTAGCATAACAGCACAAAACCTGCTTTCAGATTACCTCGCCATGTTTGAGATGTGACTGCATGAATACAAATGAGAACAAAATCAAAAAATACTGGCGCTCAGTTTTGAGTGTTTGCTGATTTTTTTTGTCATATGTGAAAGTAAATTTAATATTTTTGTGTTTAAACAGTTGATTTGACAAAACAAGGTATTAAAAATGTTAGCCTCGGGTTTAGGAAATCATGACGACTATTTTATTAATATGATGATGTAATAAAGACTAAACAATTAATCAAAAAAATTATTGCCAGATAAGTAGATTGTAGGGGTGGGGGGAAAATCGATACAGCATAGTATCGCGATATTTTTATGTAGCGTCACAAAGTGCCAAGTTTTGTTTGTTTTTTTTAATTGCGTAAATTATTAATATTACAAACACAAATTAAACGTTAGGTAGCTGCAAAAACTTTATCTCATTAGGTAAAACAGATGTTTGGGGACATTATTTACAGTTGAAAAAAGGCAATATATCACAATATATTTTATCGCAATAATCAGCGTATAGCAACATATTTAAAATCGCAATGATATTGTATCATGACAAGTGTCGTCATAATATCATATCATGGATCTTCTGGTGATTCCCACCCCTAATAGATTGTAAAAATTATTGTTAGTTGCAGCCCTGATTCACACTTTTTCTGTAGCTGTAAACTTTTTTGTATAAATTATCTACTTGTTTAATGTGGTTTACGAACTGGTTTACAAATCTCTTTGACTCAGAGTCGTATTTAACACACAGCTGTGGCATGCTTGGCAAGCCTTCTGTTAATTAATAACATCACTGTTTAATACTACATGTCTTATGACCCTGCAGGACGCCTCGTCCAACATTTTTGTCCACTTACCCAGCTCTGAGACGTCTAAATGAAAAAGTAGTTTACTTGGCACAGGAGTGGTCCAGCCTAAACTCTCATACCTCCCTCGATGTTATCTTCCACGCAGTAGTAAACAGGAAGGAGGGTTCAGAGTAACAAACGCTTCCAAGGCTGCCCCATTCACTCAACATGTTGGATAGTGGTGATAGAGATGTTTCTCTCATTCTGGTCTCTATGTCAAAAAAAGGGAGAAACTGGTTTCTGGGGCTTCAGAGGGAAGCCCAGTGACACAATGGGCACATGCTCCAGTGGCTTTGGGGTTTTTGGTCAGACTGATCTGGACTCAGTGACCTCTGTAAGAATACTGCTAATTATTATGTTTCTAACAAGACGATCGTTTTTTAAAAAGGTCCCTCCCACCAGAAGTTATGTTCTTGACCCTATGTGATCACTTTTTATTGTTTGCAGCACATAAAGGAAGTTGTAACCAGACATGTGGACTTGAGTGATATGGCATGGGCTTGCGTCTACCCAAGTCACAAATCTGATAACTTTAGATTTGACAAAATCAAAAAAGACTTGCAACTCGACTTGGACTTCAGACACCAATGACTCATGACTTCACATGGACTTGAGCATGTTGACTTGAAAGTACTTGATACCTTCCCCCAAGACCAAACATTAAAAAGTAGGCCATGTTTGCCACAAACTAATTAATTTACCTTCATTTCCTCATTCAACTAACATTAATGCCATTGATTCCCAGCAAACTCACACTATATTCCCCAGATGTGTTTTGTTTAAACCAGTCCGACACTAAATATTCAAGTTGTAGAAGAAACCCATGAAGAACTAACGTTAAGTTACTGAGCACCAGTTTGAAAAACTGATGTTTGCTTACAAAAACTACACAGCGGTCAACAAAAACTGACCTGCAGTACGTAAACACACCTAAAACACACATTAAACATGGCTTAATAGAGACAATTTCAAACACAAATACACAAATCAGCTTCTCTATAACTCACAGCATTCACAGACAAACACTTGTCTTTATCTGGACACATTTTCCCCACAAATACAACATGCTAATGTTTTTAGCACAAGCCTATGGCATTTTACATTGTATAAATTAGCCTAGCAGCTAGCAAACTTTTCCTCTGCTCATATGAAGCCAGGGACAACAGCAACAAGGTTCACCAACAAAACAACTGTCTTATACTAAACACGTTTTCCAAACAAATATAACATGCTAACGTTATTAGCACAAGCCTATGGCATTTTACATTGTATAAATTAGCCTAGCGGCTAGCAGACTTTTCCTCTATTCATATGAAGCCAGGATAAATCACACACAAGACTTAAAATGCTATTTTTATGGAGGCTTTATTGTCTTCACAATTTACTGTTTCTTATCTGTGAAATCAAAGTAAATAAAAGCTTTGTTTCCACTGAGGGAAATGGTTTCAGCTTACAAAAATAGACAGGAAGTCTGCGTCGCCGCAACGTGTAATTATATTTTCTGGGCAGGTGCAGGCTATGGGGTAGGCTCTATGTCGACGCAAAAGTATAAATCCCACATCAATGTGGGACTTGTCAATCTTGACTTGGCACTTAAGTGCAAAGACTTGAGACTTTCTTTTGACTTGCAAACAATGCCCTGGTCCCACCTCTGCCTGTAACTGAACTTCTATCACACACTGCGAGTGGTTGCAATGTGTGCAGATGACTGATGCTGTCTCACAGCTTGCTTATGAGTGAAGACTGCCTGTGATTTCATTTGGCAGTCACTGGAATGTCCATAAATTGGTGCTGTGTGTTTTGCAGATGTGTGGGATGCCTAAGCACTGGCAAGCCACTGCTGTTTGTCCACAGCTTTTGGCAGCCGCCACGTTTCGAGAAGGTGCCTCCTGTAGCCTTAATTAGGAGTAAATGGTGATATTGGAAACGTGACAAAATACCCAACTGTTCGACAGTGTTTATGCAGCGTAGTATTGATGCTCTGTTTGAAAATGTGAACATAAACAAAAGAATTACAATGTGAGGTGTGTGTTTGTGTGTGTCGGTCCACCCTGGCTGTTACAGTTATTCATGCTGAGGCTACGTGACCTCGTAGTGGGAGAGTGACAGAATCAGTGAAACAAGAATGTGAGAGAAGTAGCTTACCGTGGTGTGTGTGTAGCCAGAAAAACAGGAAGTGGCAGCCAGTGACATCTGGAGAAACATCTGGAGAGAGGCCTGGAGGTGTGTGTGTATGTGTGTGTGTGGATGTACAGTAAATGTGGGTGTGCGTGTGGGTTTTGCGGTGTGTAGCTAAAAGCTAAAAGTTGAGGTGGCCTGTCATAAGCATTTTTCAAGGGTGTGCGTATGTGTGATACAGTTTGTGCTGATGTAACACAATTTAAGAGGTCAGTTAAAAGTGTTTTTTCTAAATGTCCCCGTAGATGAACAGATTGTGCTGCATGTCATTACTTTGCAATGTGAGGAGTGAATCAAAGATCATTTCTCTGTCTTGTGATGTAATCCACCTCCTGCCCACTGCTGTCTATTGCAACATAAATGTTTTAACATTCTCACATAATCTTTGTTTTCTTTAATTTTGGCATCTTGTTGGTGATTTCCTGTTGATGAACGCCCTGTGATGTGTTCAGGGCCCCAATTCAGCCGTAGAGTTTCAAGACAAAGGGGACAAAATCATCTTAACCTTTGAAGACAGACACAGTTAGCTACTAACTGGGGAACATTGTGGAGCATCTAGCAGCTAAGGAGCCAGACACTTCCCTCCAGAGATGGTGGGGACCAAAACTGAGCTAAAAGGAGAGTAAATATAAGATTTAAGCCCCTTTCCCACTGCACAAAACCCCCCACTAACACCCACTAACGTCTGGCTTTTGTATTTAATCGGAAAGGTTACAATTGACATTCACTCCCAGGACAAATGACTTAGCAGCAGTAACAGCAGCTCCGCCCTCAACTGGCTTTAATCAGCAGTGATGGAAATACGAAGCCCAGGTGGACACCTAAATTTTAGCCTTTTTGCCAGCATGATGCAATGACTGGCCGCCTCAAAATACTGTCCGTTTCCGTCCAAGCAGAGCTCAGATATTTTTTTTATATATTGCATTCCCTATTATTTTTAGCTGACATTTTATTCAGTAGTAGGCACTTATTTCTAGTTCATTTGTTAGGTAGTTGTAATTGCACGTGCCAGCAGGGGGCAAAGTGAAACTGTGTGGGGTTAATGACTGCCAGTCAAGCAGTAGAAGAAGTAGAAGTTTTCAGTTGTTAGATGGAGCCCCGTTTTTCGAAGGAGTGTGTGTGCCCAGTGTTGCATTGTTACTTGGATGTTTCACCTGTCCTGCCGGTGAATAATAAAAGTGAACTCTTTTTACACCATGTCGTTGTCGTCTGAGTGGTGTAACATTCCAAATTTAGTTTGCACCAAGTTTGAGAAAGAGACTGAAAGAGATACCAAAAAATACCAATTTCACTGGCCCACATGCTGCTTTACTGTTTACTAACCTGTTGTCCAGCCTGTCTGTGACGTTGAACGTGATACACCAGTAAAAAAAACAAACAAACAAAAAAACAGAAAGGCATGCTTGTCTGTTGTTGCGCATACACTGTACTGGCAATGGGAAAGCAATCTATTGCCTATTTTAACGGGTTTTCTGGCATTTTAAAAACCTGCAAACACACATGAGCATATTCAGATATAAACTGAATAAAGCTGCAATTGTGAAGGTCTGTATTTGGTTCTCTACAGCAGCATCTCTGGTGACATTGCACTGTGTTTGTTGTCAGATCAAGGCCTGAAACACGGCTGGTAAATTGATATATGTCACCTCATTTTAAGAGCCCTGCAGCTGGTGAGATGAAAGGGTTACCACCGCATAGATGGGGTGTGTGTGTTTGTGCATGTGTGTGTGTGTGTGAGAGAGAGAGAGAGAGAGAGAGAGAGAGCAGATAATTAATGACTGCGTGCCACTTGTGATTATTCCACTGATTGTCACTGCAGACACCCCGTTCGTAATACTGCAGAATGCATGGGCTTTCATCAGTGGTCCATTACAGACCACTATAGAGGGTTTCAAGAGCCGAAACAAAATATGAAGAAACATAAATAATTCTATAAATAAATTCTTAAATGAATGAGTAAATATTTCATTATATTATAAAAATGCTTAAATAAATGAATATAGAATTTAATGCTTAATAAATATATAATTATTGATGTATAATAAAATTTTTAGATAAATAAGTAATAATGTGAATTGAAATTTAATGCTTCATTGTCACCATAAAAAAATCACAAATTAATTTACACATTGAATATATAAATGATCAATTTATTTGTGTATTTTTTCACAAATTTATACACATATTATGTATTTTATTTATATATTTACACATTGGTATATTTATTTATATACTTACTCAGTTATTCATACATTTGTATATTTATTTATAATATTATTAAAAATTATATATATACTTTTATTTATCCATAGTCTAACTTGCTGCATCAAATTAAATTTGGGTGCTGGTGATGAAGGCCCAGCTGCTCCGAAGCCTTTTTAGTGGTCTCTAGCATAGTAACCATCTCGGGGGGGGGGCACTGAGGAGGAGGTGCTGCTCCCTCTCCTTCAGGGAGGACAGGCCCAGCCAAAGATATCTGTGTCCCACCAGAGCAGCATCCATAGTGCGGCAGCTGTTGATGGGCCTGAGAAATCCGGACAAGAGTGGTTGCTGTAGCCTGGGCCCCTGTGTATTCATATATTTAGTTCTGGCTCCTAAAACCGGACGGGGGCCATAGGCTCAGTCGCCATTGTGTTACCTTAATTAGCGATAGATAGATCATTTTTTAAAACATAAATGTCTGGATTCTTGGCTCGAGAACAGACTACAGTTTTCTTGCCCACATGATTTAAAAGAGTAAAAATGCCTCCTCTGTGAAGAAAGACAGTTGTTCCTTATCAAGCTCTATCCTGTGATGTTAAACCTTTGAATTAGTGTTGTACTGCCGCACAGCTGTCTGTTGCACTGGAAGGCTCAGGGAGGATGTGTGATGACAGGAAGAGACATGAAGCTTTGAATGTCGAGAATGTGTGAAAGCTGTTAACAACGCATTTTGCGAAAAAATGAATCAGATCCATGAAGTATGAGTAAAGCGATATCTGTGAGAGTCTGACGGAGCTCTGTGCTTTCGAATAATATGATCTGCCTACTGCAGTGTGAGGGTTAAGCTCAGCGGCAGCCAGCCTGACTAAAAGAATTTAGTATGTGTTGGTTTTAAGGAGAGTATTAGTGTCACATGGCCTACACGCTGAATCAGATGCTTTCTGCCCCTGCAAGAAAGAATTCAAGAGCTGAATGGCAGCTTTAGTGCAGCCATGTAAGCCACATTTTATTTTAGTTGTGACAGGAAGATCTACTAAATGATCTCATATGTTCGAAAAGTTCTCTTGCTGTTTATTCCACTGGGTGAACGACTGCAGCAGGAAACAGTAATATGATAAAAAGAGTATAGAAAAATGGTACAAAATAAAGATGTTCCTGAGAAATTTGATTTAGATTATTTCCACGAGAGAAAAACAAATGTAAGGAGCAACAGATTTAAGAAAACTGATAAAAATGGTTGTGTAGTGAGTTTTATTTTCAGCTGTTTGTTGGAGTAAAATGCTGGCCATCTGTTAATGCCTCTGGCTCTTTACTGCTGATGCTGTGGTTTAGGTTGCCAACTTTCCTCTGGGTGTGAATTTATGGTGACAATATACTACACTTTTCAAACTGTATTGTCCAAGAGTGTATATATGTATGTAGGAAGGATCACATTAAATTATAATTACAGTTTCAGTTTACCACTCAGTGTGATGTAGCTAGTAGGGGTGTAAGAGAATATATTTACACTTCAGTAGTGCAATACAATGTTTTTGATACTGTATGCATTCTCGAAATGACTATCCTTTTTTTAATAGTTTACATGCAAAGATTTGTGGCTGTGGTTCATTAGTGCTGTGTAAATCGCAATGTTATCATCTATCTTCAACCATCTGTCTCTTCTTCTCCAACGTAGCAACATATCGCTGGTGTAAACACAAAGAACACAGGCCTTTGAAACAGACAGTCATAAAGGACACGCTGCTAGCTCCTAAAATTACGTTAAAAAAACTGCAGTGTATCGCCTTGCTTACAGTTTTGCAGATATCGCGATATATTGAATTGCGACCGCTGTATCATCATACGTGTCATATCGCCAGATTCTTGCACAGCCCTACAGATAGAAATTAATGTTGTAGGTTTGTTAGATATATGGAATATCCTCTCCTCTCTGAAGGTCCCTGACACACCAAGCCGACAGTCGGCCATTGGTCAAAGTTGGGTCAATGGTGAGTGTCTGCCACCCTTGTCGATAAGGTGTGTCCCGCACTGTAGGCCTTCATCAGCACTAGTCAGCTTTTTTACCACTGATTTAGCATGTTGAATCTGTGTCAGCAACTGTATAGCCTATTGGTGAATGAAATCATGAAATCAACCACTGATTGGTAGTTCAAGTCAGCGCATGAGACGAGAAACGAAAGTGAGGAAAGTAAACAAACAGCTAAGGTCAAGACAGAGTGAGCCCAAAACAGACTCGTGATACAAGGTAAGATTGTTTTTCTTTAGCCACAAGCTCTTTAACGGGAACATTTTGGGACAGTCTCAGTCATTGCTCAATGGCGCACAGTTGATATGCATTGTTATTTTAAAATTGGATTGTGTTGTTAATCTGCTAACTGGCTAAGTAGCGTCAAGACGGTCTTCCGGTTTCTGACTTCAAGCAGGCTCAGAGCGTATGTGCTAGTTGACTGTTGTCTGTAGTCTTTGATATGTTCATGTGCAACTTTTTGGCCATGACACAATGACATTGGGCGACTCAGCAGGAGGCCTTTGTCACCGCTAGTTCAATTTGGTGTGTCTAGGCCTTTAAAAAAAATCTCTAATACCTTAAAGGTATACTAGGCAGAAATAGTTGGTTAGGCCACCTTTTCTTAACAGAATTGCCAGCAAAAGAAAAATTGAAGGTTTTTTGGCAACCATAGACACCTAGTTCAGCATTTTTGCTGTCGCCATCTTGGATTTTTGGAGCCAGAAGTGACCAACTTTAGACAAGAAAATGGAGCTGTTGATGAGCAAGGGATGACTCTGGGTCATGGACTGTAGCGACCCTTCGCGGACAGCCTGTTACTCAAAGGGCCCGGCTATTAAATAATGTAACTTAAAGCCATAAAAAATGTCAGTGGGTGAGTTATATAAAAATTCACCCTCTGTACAGTCGTCATTAACAGGAAATTTAGCTGTAGAGACCCAAACTGTTTTATGTACCAGGCTGTAAACATGTTTATTTCTGCTGTGAAGTTCAGCATTTTAACATGGAGGTCTATGGGGGCGAACTTGCCTCTGAAGCCAGCCTCTAGTGACCATTCAGGGAACTGCAGTTTTTGGCACTTCAGTGTTGCCACCAGATCAGCTAATAGCAAAATCCAGTTGCAATCACCGGGTTTCAACCAGTGAGGGCAGTCACACAATATGTAGAATTCAAATTGGACCTGAGTCCGTCTACAACACTACTAAATACTCATATAAATTTGGTTCAGCTGGAAAAAACAGTGTTTTGGGGGGTTTAGTTACTCTTTAAGTTTCTTGATTTTCATTTTATTTCCCCAAAGCTGAGCAGGGTTTTCTCCCATCAGTCTCAACCATCTCCCTAATCACTCCTTCTCTCTTGTCTGTCCAAACAGCTCACAGCCATATTTGCTTTTGGAAGCTGTGGCGGATACTCAGGAAAGAACATCTTATCTCTCTTCTGCGGCGATGGCAAAAATGAAACTATCGATGCCAACTTCCACTACCCATTTAGGTGAGAATCACAACACATTTTGGTGATTTTTCAATGTCAGTTTGAGATGTCACTTGTCATCAGTTGTGTAATCAGTTTCAAAAGGACAATAAAATAAAACAGCAATAATGATGATTTTACCTTCCTTCTTATATCGTGGCCAGGTTAAGCCAGGTCCCGCTCATCGAGGGAAACACCACTCTTTGTAATAGCTCTGCCACGACGACACACATGGTGGGCGACTCAGCGTCCTCAGCGGAGTTCTTTGTGGGCATCGCCATCGTCTGCTTTCTCTACAGCATGGTGGCTCTGTTGGTGTATTTAGGCTACATGCACGTCTACAAGGATTCTGACTTTGGACCAATTTTTGTGAGTATTGATCTCGCTGGCCAGTTTCCAAATAGACACACAGATGAAAGTGGGTCACTGTAAATGAGAGACTTGTAGCTTGTGTCTGATGCTGATGACTTCGTCCTCGTTTCCAGGACTTTGTGATCACAGCGATCCTGGTCTTTCTGTGGCTGGTGTGTTCGTCCGCCTGGGCGAAGGGCCTGCAGAATGTGAAGTACGCCACGGACACTGAAGGCCTCAGCGCTACGCTGGCACTCTGCAAGGGGAGCAACATCACCTGTGAGGTCACGGAGTACGCCAGCATGCGGACCCTCAACATCTCTGTGGTGAGAAGAAAAACTTCAACAGCAATGTTTATTTCCAGAATTCATGACCTGGTTACTCAAGATAATCTTGCATAATAACAAAACGGTAAACTTGTTATACTCTGTTTCCATCTTTAATCTGACACTGAATCCACTTAAACTGATTTCCATGGAGGAATAGGATTCAGTTACCCTTAACCAAGCAGTAGGGACAAAACAAATCTACCTGAATCTAACGTCATTTTAAGAATGAAGTCAAGCGAAATCAAACTACGATGTCAAGCGATATTGACAATGGTAAATGGTAAATAGACTGCACTTGTATAGTGCTTTTCTAGTCTTCTGACCACTCAAAGCGCTTTAACACTACGTTACATTTTCCCAGTCACACACTGGTGGCCGAGGCTACCATACAAGGTGCCCCCTGCTACTCAGTTACCATTCACTCACACTCATACACCAATGGAGCAACCATCGAGAGCAATTTGGGGTTCAGTATCTTGCCCAATGATACTTCGACTAGAGGCTGGAGGAGCCAGGGATCAAACTGATGATCGCCCGATTAGTGGACAATCCACTCTACCTCTGTGCCACAGCCAAATCGGAACAGCCTGTATCTGGTCTATAGTACTAGCCATTGTTGTCACAACTTCTCATATTGGTTCCAGCGCACTGCTTGGCAACTGCATGACAACGTTAGTTCGGCATGTAGCTCTGATTGCCAATCAGCGCCACAGGGCGACCTGCTTAGTCATTTTTTATTGTAACCAAGAAAGCGCTGTTAGAGGAATCAGTCAACTCCAACTCAGGTGGAGTGGGCGGATTCAAAGGTCTTTAGCCAGGCAAAAGATAATCCACATACCTTGCCGTGAGCAATTTCATGTAGACCAAATTCTTACCAAATGTACACTCGGCTTGTGGTGCTCAAAGCACCACAAGCCGATCAAATAGTTTTTTCTTTGGTGCTTTGAGGACCACAAGCCGAGTGCCATCTAGTTCTATTATATTCAAGAGAAGGCGGCGAGTATCTCCAACACTCGACAACTCACACCAAAACAATCTAGACTGATCAATAGCACTACAGGTGGGAGTAAAAATGTGTACTTTGGATTTTGGAGTGAATTGTTCCCTTAAGCAGAAACACTAAACAGCCTGACTCGCAGTAATGAGACACTTAGCAATAACACTTTCATTTTCCTCAGACACTCATTATTTTTAGTGTCACAAGTCCAAAGTGAATTTGTTGGAATGAACACGAATTTGACCGCAGTTAAATCCTCAATCTGTCCAAGAATGTGTGGGTTTAAGATTGATATCAAATTCATCAAATACTAAAACGTCATCTTTTTGTTCCCCAGAAATTGAATGTGTCATTTTGTTAAATTTATTTACCGTACATTATAAGACACTCAGTTGTTCTATGTCTTCATTCTTCCAGGTGTTTGGCTACCTCAACATGTTTGTGTGGGCAGGAAACGCCTGGTTTGTGTACAAGGAGACTCGCTGGCACTCCCAGAAATTCTCCTCTCAGCCCGGACCTGGAAGGCAACAGGTCCCTGCACCCATCTAACACTAGAAAGCAAAAGAAACTCACCGTCACATACACATACACAGCACACAGATAGATCAGACACAAACAGCCACATATTGAGTACACATTATGCATGCATGTACATGTATGATCACGTGTGAAGACGTTATTACACATACCCACACAAAAACAGCTCTGTGAAGATGATGAAGAGAGACAAAGTGAAGGATAAACTGATAGATGGTCAGTTTAAAAACCGATGGATTTGGATAAATAGATTAGATTTGGACTTTATCAACACAGTAGCAGCTGTGTAGGCAGTACACAGAGCTGGATTAAGATTTTGTAACCCGAAATGTCACATCGTTTCTCGCACGGACATGCTATACATGAACTGAGAACAGTTCTAAAAGCAGTGTAAATTTCCCAAAAGATTTCCTCTGAAGGCCTAAGCACCCTGCAGCCGTAGGAGGCTGTGGGAGGAGAAAGTGTTCGGTTTCATGTGTAGATTAGCCTTTGTTACTTTTTATTTTTTTTTACCTTTTTCATATAGTATAGCACACCAATGCAATTACTATGTCAAATCCTTTTAAACCTGCCTTAGAATAAATCCTAGATGGTGCCTTATGTTTTAGCGAGCAGATACATGCACAGAAAATGACCAAATGTGTTAGTCCTGTCAACTTTATAGCAGCAGTATGACTTGTGAGTCTCAGAAGCAGTGGCCCCCATAGATATTTTTCATAAGGGTGGCCAAATGGGGCGACTGAAAACTTTGGGGTGGCACACGTAAACCAAAAGCCATAACTGAAATTCAGGAATTCGCTCATGCTGTTGAAGTATAGTCAAAAACGATGTCAATATGGAGAGTTAAGGAATCGCATATAGTGCCTTTGGTGTCTTATTTTTAATGTTTCTAATTATCTGATGTGCATAGAGTAATACTGGTCAACATTTTGAGTTTTACAACAGTCCTGCTTTAATGTGTTATGTATCTGTACCTGAGGTGATTCATTGCTCCTCAGATAGGCTGGTTGTCCTCATCCTTTAAAAGACAAGATATCTTGCCCATGTCAGTTGTTCCCTTGCCAAAATTTAGCCGAATTTTGGGGTGTTTTCACATGTAGGCCTTTTCAAACAAACCAAACTCAGTCCTCTTAAAGTGGACCAGAAAGTGGACCAACACAAAAGGGACTCAGTTCTTTTTGTGTTCACATTGTCGGTTCATTTCAACCTGAGCTCTGATGGGGCCTCAGTCCTCTTTCAGTTCACACTATAGCCTATAATACAACATATATTGACATAGTTTTGTTTTTACTTTGACGTGGCACCGCAGTGTGGTTATGAAGCCCCTTATTTTCAGATTAACTTAAAATTGGAGGAAACCCTTCGTGTTTTTGTGTGCTATAGACTGTTGCCGTTTGATGTATTCTACAGTCAACATCCAGAGACATGCAGTATCTTCCGTGGACCAAACAACTCTTCGTCCTGCGTCCTTGATAGCGTTACTGGGCGACGTGGTTTCGTCCATTTTTTCAGGTGTCCCAGTGCAATAGCATGTGATCTAGAGGGCTAACTACAATGGCAAAAAGCAAAGTGAACCTGGAGCGCTTTGTGTTCACAATGCACAGGTTAAGCAAACCGCACCGCGGATTTGAAGCGAACTGAACTCGAATCACAGAACTCGGGGTCTGAGTTCTCTCGGAGCGCTCACATATACGTCCGACAAGCTATACCGACATGGTTGGTACTAATGGATGTCTTTGGTTGCCTAGATTTAAAAGATACCACTATCTTTGTGTTAGCTTGAAACATTAGCATGCCACAGCCTCTTGAATACAGTAATACAGGCTTTTAATTATTTTCTGGCCTCCCTGTGGGGGCGCCACTGCCAGAAGAGAGGTGTCCTTACTTCTCTGGTCCAATTTTAGGACAATAATTGAACTTACTATGCTTTTTTAATATGCTGATGAATGTAAGGTACTTTGAAGTCATCCACAAAACCAACCACAATAAACAAGATTTCTCTTCTGAGGATATTAAGGATAATGTGATGAAGGTTTTCAGGGTAATAGTGAGGGTGAGGTACTCCATACCATATTACCAAATCAGAAAATGGTATTCATTGTAATTTATTGACACACAGTATATTGAATATTATCCCTTGAATTTGAGCCATGCATGTTTCATATTTTGTAATATTTTTTAGATTCAAAGCACCTTGTGTATCTAGAAGATGACTCGCTCGCTTCATTCTTTCATTCATAGGCTCTCTCACAGTTAGCCCACTTGCCCTCTAGTGATGGCTAGCAGGTACTGCAGTATCTCAACAACTGAACTAGGTTCATTTACTTGCAAACAACAATGAGGTGAATGCAAGTAAAGGTGTTTATCCCTCTCTGATTTTCCCCATGAAGTAAAATCTGTGCAGACATGGAGACCTAAACTTGTACTAGATATGTACTGTGTAAAATGGTCTCCAACCGAAACATCACAGAGTGTTCTTATCACAGCATGCACAGTGCTCTCATATGGTGCTTAATATGCCTTTATGATGTCCTTTCAAGCACCCTGAGAGCGTAAATCCAAAAAGAATACTCGATTTAATGTTGGCTACTTAATTAGTGCAGGAAAATGTTTGAAATCTTTCCTGTGTGTCCAAAAGCTTTGATTTATTTAGTCTCTACTAAGGTACCAGAGGAAAGTTAAATCCTCCTTAATTGTGTAAGAAAAAATGTTTGTTGTTTTGAATGTAGTCATGACTTTTTCATTTTCATTCATCACTTTATGGCATCACTGTTAAACTCTGCCAAAGCACTATTGTTACCCCTTTCATATCTCTGTGTGTTAAATCAGTTATTTTGTTCTTGTTCAAAAGAGTTCGTCTTGTTTTTTGATTGTCTAGTTTTTATAAATCCTTCCAATACACCAAACAGTTAGCTGGTGTTGTGTTTTATACACTATCACATTTGTCTTTTTTTTTTCATTTTCAGCATATGTCGATGATTATTTGAAGGACTTTTTGATTTTATTGTTCTTTTATGCCTTTTGATGTGGTAAAAATGTAAGTGGGATGATTTAAATTCATTTATCTTTGTCATTTGGCAGAGTTAAAGGTACACTATGCAGGATTATTGGTAACAGTAAAAGTGAACCCCAGACTCACTCTTATTTGGCGTTTCGCCCCGCTATATTTGCATATTTTTCATTGCTGTGTCTCTTGGATATGTGCTGCTTATGGTCTGGCAGCTGCTCTCTACCTTTCTTATAAAGCCCCAACCTCACCTGAGCGCTATTAGGGAACACGCCCATAAACGTCCCAAACACAGAAAATAAGAAAGTCTGTACATTGTTTTATATAAAAATCCTGCATAGTATATCTTTAAATGAATGTGTGTGTGTGTGGTGTACTGGTTATGCCTCTGCACTCTTGTAATCTTCATCCGACCAGCTATAGCTTTGTCAGTGATTCTATGCATTTAACCTGCCAAACTGTCTTATTCAAGAGAGACGTACATTCACTCTGTGACATGCACAATTTCAATGTACCTTTTTTTTTCAATAAAAATGAATGATTTTTTCATTATTCTCTTCAGTGAACGTCCTATTCATTTGCAAATGTGTGTGTGGTTGTATGTGTGCACTGCACATGAATGCACTCTGCCTGTGAGTGTGTTTGTCTGTCGCTTTTCTGTCATGCCTCAACATGGATGCCAAAAACATTTTCCAAAATGTCCATTTGGCTTTAATTTCATTTCACATTTTTATGTCTCCGTGCCGCCGACAGCTGTGGCTGGAGGCATTATGTTTTCAGGTTGTCCATCAGTCAGTCCATCCATTTATCCATACAAACGTCCCCCCTTTCATCCATCCATCCATCCATCCATCCATCTGTCCCTCTGTCTGTCCGTTGCATTCTCCATCTGATTTCTTCAAATTTAGCAAAAACATCCACTTGGATTAACCGATGACTTGGTTAAGAATTTGGATATCAAAGGTCAAGGTGACTGTGACCTTGTGTCCACCTCATTTTCATTAGCACAATACCTCAAGAAGGCCTCACAGGAATTTTCTTAAATTTGGCAAAACGTCCACTTGGACTTACCGATGAATTGATTAGAATTTGGTGGTCAAAGGTCAAGGTCACTGTGACCTTACATCCATCTCATTCTCAGGAACGCAATATCTCAAGAAGGCCTCGTGGAGTTTCCTCAAATGTGGCACAAATGTCCACATGGACTTAGAAATGAATTAATGAGAATTTGGGGGTCAAAGGTCAAGATCACAGTGACCTTGTGTTGTCCATCTCATTCTTGTGAGCGTAATATCTCAAGAAGGCCTCATGGTTATTTTCTCAAATTTGGCTAAAACATCCACTTGGACTTAACCATGAATTGATTAGAATTTGATAGTCAAAGGTCAAGGTCTCTGTGACCTTGTGTCCATCTTATTCTTGTGAACGCAGTATCTCAAGAATGCCTTGTGGGAATTTCCTCAAATTTGGCAAAAACATCCACTTGCACTTAACCATGAATTGATTAGAATTTGATGGTCAAAGGTCAAGGTCACTGTCATCTTATGTCCATCTCATTCTTGTGAATGCAATATCTCAAGCTCACCTTGAAGGAATTTTCTCAAATTTGGCACAAACATCCACTAATTAGAATTTGGCGGTCAACGGTCACAGTGACCTCATTAAACATGTTTGGCCACACTCAAGAATTCATATACTAATTATTACAAAATGATGAAGTGATTACATTTTATATCCAAAAGGTCAAAGGTCACTTTCACTGTGACATCATAATGTTCTGCTAAAACACTTTTCTGGCCATTACTCTACGTCATAACTGAGGAACAGAAGGGGAGTCATTTGGTCAGACACCGAATTGGTGACACTGATCTTGGGTGTCCACCTTGAAACTGTGCTGATTGTATAGACCAGGGGTCAGCAACATTTACTATTAAAAGAGCCATTTTTGGTTGGCGGTAAAAGCAACGAATATGTCTACGCATTGCTAAATTCTCTGCTGTCCTCCAGGACTTTTTTTGATCTGGAATCCATAGCTAGCTTAGCTCGGGAGATCTAAGACAAGCCATCGCTAAAGAGGTTCAACAAAATTTATAGGAAAAGGCGACAGGCTGTATGACGTACATTTAGTTGATGAAATGTAAAAGCATTTTTTTATTCTGTGTATAGGCTACACATTTTTACAGTTTAGAATGTAAGAGTCACGCAAGGCCTTTGACAATGAAAAATTAAAATATAAATGTTGAGAAATAACTGCTCAGGTGAGATTGAAAGAAAAGCCTTATGAATCCAGGAGGCTAAATAAAAGAGTGAAAGCATTTGAAGACGTTTGTGACCCAAACCCGTTATTATGACCCTTGAAGAGACAGACAAATAGTACTCTGTGTTTCCTTGTTTGTCTCCTGTGACCTCCTGATTTGTCCTGTGACCTCAATGATCACTGTGTGGGAAACAAACACAACGCTGTGGCTGAGTCACCCTCTGTGTGTTTGTTTGTGAGAAAGAGGAGAGAATAGAGAAGTGTGACGGTGTGTGTTTGTGTGAGAAAGGGAGGATTGCATTTAACCACAGATGAGCATATGAACTGTGTGTGTGGACTCTGTGCGTGCGCGGATTTGACCTGATTTGACACATCAGTATAAACTAATCAAAGTCATTTCCTTGCCCTCATTTAAGGCTATCATTTCCTCTGCGTCTCCACCCTTCTCCGTCTCACTCACACTCCCTCTGGTTCAGTAAAACGACAAAAAAAGACGATCTCATGCTGTGTCATGTGATCACAGACGTGTAACCACTGGATTCTTTAGCTCTGTTTAGTTTTTCTCACACACAATATAAGCATAATCAAATTCTGTGTTCAATCTAATGACTAAAATCTGGATTTAAGGGCCCTATGGGGACACTACAGGGAAAAACTTTTAACTAGTTCAATAGATATCAACATGAAACTTCCCTATTTCATTACTGACATTCAAGTAATTATTTTTTGTATCACAAGTTTTCTGAAATGAGGCATTATCCGTTTAAATTTTCGTTAATTTGCAGAACAGAAATGTGAACACTGGATAAGCCAGGTTCCAATTTCCTGTTTTATTTTGTTGCTCTATTAAGAGTCACAAGTTTTGCACGATGGGAATTTTGGATATCTCTTTTTTTATTACTCCATAAATCAGAAAATACTGTCAACAACCATTTAAAAGACATTTGCTCTCAGGCTATGGATGATACAGGAACAAACCCCTAAGTAAAAACCTTAAGAATATATACAGGAATAAAACTGGAAAGTCTGGTGCATGTAAGTGTTACTGAAGAGTTTGGGCTCAGTATGAGAAAGATCCTAACCTATGAAGTGTGAATACCAGGCTGTAAAAATATTCTGTTACTAGTAAAAGTCCTGCACTGAAAATGTTACTTCAGTAAAAGTAAAATTTTAAATAAATCAAAATAAAATAAAATAAATAATTAAATAAAATGAATAAAAAATAAAATAAAATAAAATAAAATAAAATAAAATAAAAAATAATAAAATAAAAAATAAAATAAAATAAAAGTCTAAAATATTTATATTATATAAAAAAATGACAAACCATTATCAAAACAGTTGCCAATTATTTTCTGATCAACTGACTAATAGTTTTAGCTGCAACTGTATTTTTTCATTTGGTTTGTGTGCAACAATCATAATTTGTAAAAATAAGTTATCAAATAAGTGTAGGGGGAGAAAAAAGTGCAGTATTCCCCTGTAAGGTGTGAAGGTTTAGTCGAGGTAGAAAGTACCATCACGTCAAAATACTCAAGTAAAGTAAAAGTACCTCAAATTTCTACTTAACTACAATACTTGAGAACCTCCAGCACTGCCTTTAGAGATGTGTATTATAAAATTTCATACATTTTCAGGCCAAGAAAAACACACCACAGGTGAATAGGGTAAAATATAATAATAACAGGTAATAAGCTTATGTTTGCATATGTTGAAATATGCAAATTATGCATTATATAATTAATGTGCTTTTTTGCATACATTTCCAGGACAGAAATCTGAGCTAAAATAAACACCTAAACATGTATTTCATACATTTTTTCCACCAGTCTGAAAGAAGACAAAAGTCTAGGAAACAAAAAAGCCAATATCTTAAAATTGACCAGTGCATTAAAAACACTATGTCTTCACCTGTTGAGTTTCCCCTTAAGTGGCCAGTTTGTGCAGTATTATCATAATGGGAGAAACACTGTGATCTATTTGACACAGAGTTTCTTGAAAAGGAGGCCATCAGTGCGTCACCTCCCTCGACCCCGACTTTGCTCTTTGAGTGCAGGTTCTGTTTTCAGCCACAAGAGGTCTATGTAGTGCCATGAGCTTGACCTACTGAGCCACTTTGAGAACCTTAACATTCTGAGACAGAGTTCAGATCTCTTACATCAGTGATGTTCTCTATTTAATGAACTTATAAATGCAGCATAAAGAAGAAACTTCCTTTGGAGTTTAAGTCTAAAAATCCTGCTTTTCTCCAGTCTCTATGTGACCCTATTGAAAGAGTTGTGTTGTTATTGTAAAAGCTGAGACGTTATATAACTGGCTGCAACATCATTCACATCTTTTTAGGCTCTCAGTGAAGCAAAATAATCAAAATGCACAAAATCAAACTGCAGCTGTGACCTCACAATACAATCTGAGCTATTAACACCATCATGTTATTCATACTGTAGTTCTAACCTCCTCTTTCCAAAATCCATTACACCCATTACTTTGCAACTCCCTGGCAAGCCCTCATAGTACGCTCATTTTGGTTAATGAAGCGGAGAGATTTAAATCTCTGGTGCATTTTTTAGGTTCACACAAGAGCCCCTTTTCTGCTCCGTCTGGTATTATATATTTATTTTTATGTTTACAAAATGCCAAATTGTCACCATTTTTCAGCAAAGATGGCAGAGATGGGAACAAGGCATTGTTTTGCATGTCAGAGGTCTGAAGTGTTCGCACAAAGGTCCAAAGTCAAAACAGGCAAGGCCCGAGTCAAGCCCCAAGCCCTAAACTTGGAGTTTCAAGTCTGTAACAAGTCATAGTGTGCTCTTCAACAAAGAGAATGGCAATAATATATTAACAAAAATCATTAATGCTTTTTAAAATTTGCATTAATTTGTTTAAACAAGTTTGTTTACTGAGCTATAAAGCTTATGTTAGCTTAGCATATGAGCCTTAACTTTTATTTGTGCAACTTCTAATGTTGAACAAAGTTGGAAGTTGCTGCATCATGGTCTGTCTTTTTTACCTGGGCGTTTTGCATACTGCAATTCGTTTTTTGTTGACCACCATATAGTTTTTGTACATGAAGAAAATTATCTTTGGTATTATTTGTTTTGTTTTTTTCAAATGGTGCAAAGAAACGTAACCCTCGTCCTTCATGGTTGCTCCTGCAACTTGATTGGATGCTGTCATATTAGTTCAACCTAAAAGGATCTAGGGGATCCCAGGCTGTCTAAGTGTCAACTTCCTGGTAATGTATTGCATTAATGTTAGTTGAGTTAGGAAGTTAAGGGAAACTAATTTATTTGTGGCACATTTTTTGAATAACATAGGCTACTTTTTCATCTTTGGGCTTTGGGTAAAGTGTCAAGTATTTTCAAGTCAAAAGGCTCAAGTCCAAGTGTAGTCATGAGCCATTCCTGGACTGTTATAATAATATCTATACTTAAGAAATGTAATACAGTGCCTATATGTGCCTATTATAGTATGGAGATGTAATACTGTCCCTCTTTTTTGTCCTTTCTTCACTTGTCCAGGTTCATTCTGTTGCTGCTAATTCACTTGCAATACTTGCAATTACTATCATCAGTCTATCTTGACTCTGTATATATGTATTCATGTGTATAAAGTGTATTTAGTGGTGTTTATTTGTTTGTCTGTGCAGGCTAGGCTTGGGGAGGGGCAGGGTGGGTTTGGATGTTGTGGTGTCAGAGTGGATATGCTCCATGTTTCTTGTTTTTTTTACATTAAAAATACCTGATTATTAAGTATTGTCTGCATAAGGTAAGGCTATTGTTTCTACAGAACTGGTATAAATGTCTGGCAAATCATTTTTATTCCTCATGAATATAGGTTGTGTTGTAACTTTCAATAATTTCCCCTCTTTTTGATAGAATATAAATGGCAGGCATACATTAAAAGCCAATTTGTAGTTGATAGATTCTTTATTTTTCTGTGTTCCAGTGCTATTTAAATAAAAAATATAGTTTCTAGTGTTTTCTAATGCGACATAATGTGACAGTGAAAGTGAGGAAACTGTGTATTAAATGAGCTTTGGGCTTTTCTGAACTCTTGAACTCGTGAGCTGCTCCGTCTGTCGCTCAACCTCTCAACCCTCCGGAAGTTCCCGAGCCGAGCCGAAGCCGGCCGAGAGCGACGTCAGCATATTTCGTTCTTTCGTTTTTCGCCTGCTGCGTGCGAAGGAGAGAGAGGAAAAAACGGCTCTCAGCAAAGCAACAAGAAGGAAGAGCAATGGCGACACTGGATCGCCAAATACCAAGTCCGGATACCTTCCTTTGCGAGCCTTGGTCTTCCTTCGTCAGTGCGGCTAAATTACGTTTTGTTGACAGTAAGTTCGCACGTCGGTAGCGTTGTTGTTTTTGCGGACAAACTGTCGGGAAGTGCGTGGTCCAACTGTCTGTGATTGAGTTGAGTAAGCTCCTCCACCATGCAGGGTCTGTCAAAGCGCAGCAAAGTAACTGTCAAAAAATATTACTACGAAATGCAATATTTATAGGCTGCTTTGGCGCTCGTGCACAGGCGCGCGAGCGAAGCTAACCGTTACCGTGCGGAGTTTGTGCCGCCGCGGCTCGTGCAGTCATGATATGCTCAACTGTCCAGCTGTAAGTTTGTTAGCTTTGACAGCTCCACTCGCGTTAGGCAGCCAGCTCGGGCGCTAGCAGGCTAATGCTAACCCTGGTAGCCAGCCTCGGACCAGCATGGCTCCACGCATGGCCCCAAAGTTTGTTGTGAATGCTCCTGCGTGTTTCTAAGTGGCTGTTGTGTTTTGTTCTGACGCAGACTCGTCTTTGGATAACAGCGACAAAGAGCTTTACTGCCTCGGTGAAGCCGTGAGGCTTAGCAAACAAGGTAAGGAAGTTACACTGATGGAGACTTAACGCTGTCACTTACACGATGATGGTTTGTTATTGTTTCGTTATTCATGTTCTGCGGCTAAAATGATGCTAAGGTGGATTTATTTTAACCTCTTCTGGCAGAAATCAACATCACTGGACACCACACGTACTTTTAAAATTCACACTTTAATGTTACTTAATATATAAAGAGGAAACACTGCTGTGAGTGTGTCAAAGCTATATTACAGTGAGCTGTAGCATCCTGTAACCAATAATAATTTTCTCCATTATTCAATTAGTCATTTGCCCATAAAATGTCTGAATATTCTAAACTGTGTATAAAACAACTCCATATTCATTACAGCACCCTCTGCTCTCTGCTTCATTGCACTGCTGTCTTGCTGTCTACTAAACAGGTGTCTTAAATTCAGTTTTAGAAATATAAAGCCTTAAATGTCATCCAGTAGTCTTAAATTTAAATGTGTGAGGTCTCATTTTATCCAGTCTTATTTATCCATCTTTTATTTGCTCTCTGTCAAAATGAATCCAGCTCTTCTGCATGTTGATGTTACAAATCTTTAAACCTTTTAACCCAGTACTGTCATTTTCCTCAGACTTTCATTTACCTGTTGGCAAAATTTATATCAAATTAACTCACTCTAATAACCGTATTCCTACATAAAACCTACCTCCTTGCACAGGACTACAAACCCACATACATGCATATTAATAAACCTGACTTGAGATTTATTTATTATATAAATTCAAATTTTGCCAACAGGTAAATGAAAGTACAAAGTAAAAAGACAAGGTGCAGAGGTAGGTTTAAAGATTTGTAACATCAACATTGTGGACTTTCACACAAGAGAAAGACAGACAGAAATTTAAAGGTGGATAAATAAGATTGGCTAAAATGTTTGTGGCAGTTAAGACTCCTGATGACATTTAAGGCCTAATATTTCTAAAATTGAATTTAAGGCTTTTTAAGGACGTGCAGACACCTGGTTGTTAATGAGTTGTTAATATACCAGGGTTGTTTTATATACATTTGAGAATTTTCTGATGTTGTATCGGCAAAAGATAAATTGATTCATTGAGAACCTGTATATGTATATATGTATACTATTTCACTTTTATATCTACCTGCAATGCTTGAATCACAGTAAGATGATTTGTTAAAATGTCAGTCTTATATTTAGCATATAATATGTACATGTAGGGCTGGGAGCTATGGAAAAATCAAATATTACAATTCTTTGAGCAGATACCTTGATATTAAAGATAACTAAACCCCCAAACGGCCTTTTTTTCAGTTTAAACCAATTTATATTATTATCATGATTCTTATTCTTATTCTTCTTACTATTATTAATATTATTATTATATTGTATAGTGATGTTGTTGATTGATGTAGTCCATATCTTAACATTTGGATTGAGGTATTGATGTTTTCACAAAATATTTACAAAACTTCATTATTGATATATAATCATAAGTACTGTGTATACAATGACAAAGTTGGTAAAGGCAAATAATAGAACAGAACAGTCTAGTAACCTAAAATTCACTGCGATGCTGCCTTTAAAACCAGGAAGAGACAGCACTTACAATATTATGATATCCAAAATCAGACCATATCTAGTCTCATATCATGATGTCGATACAGTATCAATACAATGCCGAGCCTTATGTATATGCTTACCTTTTCCAGCTTTGTTGTCCTTGTTTTTAGCTGCCATTTCTATTTCTGTGCAAGTACACTGAGATTAACAAAAACCATAGTCAAATTCCTTCTATGTGTGCACACCGACTTGAATGTGTGCCCATAATAATTTCCCAGAGCTCAAGGTGATGCATTCAGATTGCTTGTTTAGCTGACTAGCTGCCTCAGAGCAAAATATATTCAGTTTACTATCGTACATGACACAGACGAGCATCAGACATTTGAAAACTTGGAGCCAGAGAATATTTTGCATTTCTTTTTTTACTTGAAAATTATAAATTGATGATGACAATTAATTTTCTTGATTAACTAATTTGTTAAAAAGCTAATTTTTCCAGCTCCACCCGTGTCATCAGAAAAAAATAGCCCATCTTGTGATACACTGAGACACATCATCAGTTATATAACCTGAGGTCACAGGATGTTTTAGCGCTCTCAGCATCAGGCCAGGTGAAGGTGTTAAGTGGGAAACATATTTAACTGCAAACTCAGACAACTTTGGCGAAGGTACAGTGGAAAAAAATGAATACAGCTGGAGTGCAGGGGTTTGGATGTGTTTTTTTATAGACCTACGTTATCAGCAGCAGTCAATGAGAAGGGTGTGTGCTCTTGTTTTTTTTGTATGTACTGTCTATAGTGTGTGGAAGTAGAAGAAGCTTGTGTATGGCGGAAAGTCTGTCTTATTTATCATCTTAACTGTGCTGCTTTTGGGCTTTTGTGTAAGAATAAAGTTACAAATATAGCATGTACATGTGGAGGGGGTTGTGGGGTGCCCCTAAGCAGTGAGTGGGTACCTCCACCCCCCCCCAGGGACAGAGCCAAAGGAGTTCCTCCACACCTCACCACGTATAAATACCCACAAGAGCACGCGCTGCACACTAACACACTTGAGTCATCCCTGAAAGTTTAAGCGTGCTGCAGCCCTCGTACAAACACACTGACGCACACACACGCAGCCGGGGAAACTCTTCTGACTCTCACTGGTCAAATACCAACCCCCCCCGCCCCCTTTCCCACTCACTCACATGCCTCATCATCCTCTCTCAGAGCCAAACTGGAGCGGTGTTTCCAGAATTGCTGATCTGTTGGCAACATGACACTAAGGCCTGCTGAGAGTGATATGCACACACACACACATACACAGACGCAGACACCCATTCCCCTCACAAACACACAGGGAAACACATCTTAAATGCCTCATTTGTACATTTGTATCTAGCAGAACCTGGCGTGATTCATTATGTTACATGTTTACTCACTTGACACTTCAGTGCGCGCACATATTTGTAGATGGTGAGGCCAGGTCGGCAGTAATTGGTGTGTGTGGCACAGGACATGATTGGTATCTGTGTCTGTTTCTCACTGTCACACACAGTGGAGATGATGACAACCAACAGCAACTTTGTCGGGCTAGACTGACAGCCACTGTCATCATCTCGCTAGAAATAGGCAGCGTCGTAATGCTTCTATTTGTACTGGATTTAGCCGGGATGGGAATCATGAGGAGCATCGTGTTATTATAGAGATAATTTGGGTGATAATTTAGTACAGTGTATTCAGTATTATCAAAAACAGCTGATTAAGATGACTCCAACTGCGAGGTACAGTATGTTACACAAGTACAAAGATGTCTCCGCGAGCGTGCTTTGAGAGTTGTCCCAGATCAAATGTGCTTGGAGTGTAAATGCACTGAACTGCAGTATGCATCAGACAGAAGGGAACTCACCACATTGTGCAGGCTATAGCACAGTACCTCTTGCAATAGCTGTTTTCCTTTTGGTGTTTGAAATCTCAGCGGAGGATTTAAAAAAGCCTTGGTTACCTAGCGTTTAGTATTGTCTGCATTTAAATGATTTGAGCTGAAATTAGTCAAATTACCCTTGTCAACGCTTGAATGCAGTCAGAGAAAATGATGCATACATTTCCTGTACTTCCTGCAAATGCTTTAAAGCAAGGTGGATTCGAGATCCGTGAGACCTAATGGAAGATAGGCTGAGTGAAAATGCACAAAAGCAAAACAGGGTAAAGTTTACACCAACATATGGCTAGATTTAGCCCGCAATAGGGTGCCAGGTAGCCTGTTGACCCCTTTCTAATTTACAATTAAAATAATTTGATGCACACTGGGGATTTTTTTGTACTTTGAATGTTAAAAAAAGTGCATAAAAAGCATCATAATAGAGCTTATTTATTCGGGAAAAGAAAGTGCTTGCAGGAGGATCGTCCAGACACCCAGATAGAGGTGTGAGCTAAGTCCTAAATATCTTTAAATCCTAGAAGCACTCCTCATAAACCAGACTGCTGCGACTGGATCTGCCTTATTAATTTCATCTGATAAATATCATGAATGTTTGTTTCTTAATTGGCCCCCTGGTCTCCTGTCGTTTGGCAAAATTGGCCCCAGGGCAGAGCAAGTTGAGTGTTCGTGCTCTACACCTAAAACCTTAAGATCTGAAAGATTAGTCAAAGAATTAATCAGCATCTGTTTTAATTAATTGTTTAAGGAGGAAGGGCTGTTTTTCTTCATCTTACATGATCGTAAAATGAACACGACTGAGGCCACCTTAAGCTACAAGAAATTGTGACTGATTTTATTTTACTACGTTTGACAGACCAATGGATAGAATAATAGAGGAAACCTGTAGATTGATTGATAATGATAGTAATTGTGAGATATAGCCTTAAAAACCTTTAATATAATTTTAGAATTGAAGCTTAGTGTGAAGTGAAGAGAATGTGTGTGAAAACCTTTTGAATAGATGTTGAAGTGGAATGATTTCGTCCTTGATGTTAATGTGTTCAGCCTAGATGTTAGATTTTAACCCTAGTTTCACATTAATGTTATCAGTGAACCATTCTAATAGTCACTTCCATCAAGGGTTTCATGTTTTCATTTCCCTGACAGGAGTTCATTTTTCAGTCTGGCTTTTTATATCTGATGATCAGATGATTCTGACCTTGAAAACAGATGTTTGAAGCTTAATACCCTAATAACCGAGGAGAAGTAGGTTTAAACTTTTCTAAGTGATGAATCCTTTATGATAATACAGGTCATTGATTCAGTTTCTCCTTGTGACATGCTGTCTTTATTGCCATTGCAGTCAGGTTTACTTACAAAGAAAAGGTCTGCCACTTGTGTTTGGGTGCCAACCAAAGGTCTAATTCTCTTGTTAAGAAAACCTTATGCTCTTTGAGGAAACTTAATCAACTTTTTAAACTACAAAGATTTTTTTCCTTTCAGCCTGTCAGGTTAATTTGTTTAAACGTTCACCTGTAACAGTATTACAGTTTAGCTTCCAGCTTTTCAAGGAATGACTTTAAGCTCTTAGCTTCTGTAAGTAATGCAGTTCGGCTTCCAACTAATTTTTTTCAGTTTAGTTTCCAGGTTTGTCAGCAGTTCAGTGCAATGCATCTGCACATACAGCGGTGCAGGAACGAGTCCTGAAACTCGGAAGTGAGTTAGCATTTTAGCACTCCTGGTTCCCTCTTAGTTTCAGGTTAGATGTCTGAAACAAGGTCTGTGGTCTACATAAGCTTAAGAGACTTTCATGTTTTGTTGTACCACATAAAATATGTCAGTAAATACCCAAAACACAAATTTTGATGCTTTTGTTTTTAAAAAAGGCGGTTGCTAAAAAGTGGCTTAATGAGATTACAGAACGTCACCATGCCAAACAGCTTTACAATCTTGTTGCGGTAGTGATGTTTCGTCATGCAACCGAGGGGTAGTTCGGTTATACCCGATTGCTAGCTTTTTTTCTTTTGGCGATTGCATTTACGCTTCAGAAATCATGAAAGTGATGTTCATTTGTGAAGATTATCTTGCTGAACAAAATAAATATAATGAACGTCTGTTTGCCACAGAGCTTATTTTCAGCAGTAATCCAAAATTCAGGGGAATGATCCCTTTCGCTTTTTTTGGAAGGGAACCGTTTCGCACTGGCCTACAAATAAAACATCATCCCTGAACCACTGTATTAAGATTCCTGTGTTTGGCAAGGCTTTCCAATTTCAGCTGACAGCATTCACACACATTTTTCTGCAGGACATGCATTTTGTAGTGTAGGAAAAAATGACTTGGGATTGTTGTCATACAAGATCCTAGAACAGGGGTAGGCATCCTGTGTATGTGACTCTTTAGCCCTTATCTTGTGGCTCCCTTTGGCTTTGACAAATAAAACTATATGGAAATGAATATCGTTTTTTTTGTTAACATTTTAAAGAGATTCTTACATTCTCCAACTGCCAGCACTGCAAAGTTACAGCACCAAATAATCATAAATAACATATGTATGAATTCTCATGTAGATTTAACAGGAGTGTTGATAGGCTAATTTGGCCTTAATAGGCTGTGTTACCTTCATTATAAGCCATCCTGAGTTCTGTAACTCTACACGTTTAACCCAGATTTGTATCTGGGATGTGTCTGTGAAAATGGAGAGAATAGGCTTGCCGAGCTTGTCGCCTGGAGTCTGTGCCATTAGCTGCCAGTCAGCCGCTGGTAAGCTTGTTTTCACTATCATACATTTTGGTGCAGTACCAATAATTATCTGGTGTGCCTGTTCAGAAAGCAGCTGTAGCTGTAGCTGTGGCCTGTGCCCTCCTCTGGAACTGTTGAAATTGTGGTTATTAAAAAGTGGTTTCCTCTAAGTTGGTTGATTGTAGGTCATTTTCTCAGTGAAACATGCCCACAGTTGCATTATGACTTAGGTGTGTTAGTCAGCAGGACCTCAGTTTCTAGGGCAGGGCTGAGTAACGCTGCTTTCAAACCCGTTTTGTTTACCTGTAAAATCTCTTAAGTTGCTTTCCAAACCGCAGTTCATCAATGGGAAGCTGAGTTACTTACTCTGAATGTAATCCATGTCCAATGATTGATTGTTTTAGTAGCTCCAAACATGTTTATTCACCAGTGACTGATTGTTTTTGTAGTTCATTTTCAGGCCTGTCAGTCATTTGGCAGCGTGTGGCAGTTGGCTTGAGAAGCACACACAATTGAGGCTGCAGAAATAGGCTACGCTCTTAGTTTGCATTTGACTTGGCAGATGCAGAGGAAATTGCATTCTTGCTTTTTTTTCCCAGTACTCCCACGAAAGTCCTTTGCATATTTTGTTTTGGCCGGGCTTTCCTGATAGTTTATTAGCAACTAACTGTGCTGGTTTCCAGAAAAAACGATCACAGGAAGGACATAAACTGTTGTGATGCTGATGTACTTTTTGAGCTGAAGCCACCTGGCAGGTGGAGCTAACCTGCAGCAGTGTTTTCAGGCTGTTTAACCGCTCACATTTTGAGGTTATTAACCCTAACTGCTTGACAACCTGTTGACTACAATGACAATATTTAAAAAGCCGTTTTTCACACGCAGCCACACCTCTCCGTTTGTGTTTGTATTGTAGCTCGGATCAGGCCCTTTTCAGTTAAGTCTAAAAACAAACACTGCAGTTTATTTGCTCGTGGAGGGAAAGCAGTTTTTTGGAATCAGAGAGTTTGAACTGTGGCTTAAATCCAGGAGCATGCTTAGAAATTATGGGCGTGGAAAATGAGTGAGAAATAATCTCCTCTTCTGTATTGACAAGGTGAACTTTTGCAAAGCATCTTACCGCTAACTGCTTCAGTGCAGCTGCTCGGCATCTGACTGTAGGCCTGATGTGAAAGCTCATCCTCAGCAGCTAATATCAGTTTATCTTACTGCTTTGGTATGACTGTCTTGCCCTTCATTTGATTCAGTCTCATTATCCTCCAGTATTTACTTAACAGCACTCCTCAATCAATACTAACATAACTCAAAAGTTATGAAATATTCCTATCAGTGATCATGACAGCCTCAGTGCTAGTCTATGTGTCCTTGAACACTCCATGCATGAGTAATGAAACCAACTGTGACCTTTTGCAGTATGTGCACACACACTCTCACGCACACACACACACACACACACACACACACACACACACACACACACACTCTGTCTACATATTTGTATGATATGGCTCTGACCTTGGGTAACCTAGCAGATCTGTTTCCTGCACACACACACTGATGGGCACCGGGCATGACTGCTGATCTCTGTGACTTCCCAGATGACACAGAACTCGCCAGCAATGCAAGGTCATGACGACATGCACCTATAAACTGTCAGACACCCACACATTCTTAAATTTTTCCCTCGCGAGCTTTCACAAACACACTCATACGTCCATACACAACCCACCTCCCCCTCAGTGAGTGTGTCTCAAGCCCCATGCTTGTGTGCTGTGATGTCTGTCAGCAGAGCTCGTTAGGTTACAGGAAGATTACATTCTCAAAGCTTAACCAAAAGAGATAGCAGATATTTTCCATTGGACATATTTATTTTCAGCAATATATCTATTAATCTTCAGTTTTTATTTAGTGGGTGGAACATCTCGTATTACTTCAGGCGCAGTGTTGCTGTATGTTACCTTGAACGCAGCATGCGGCCCACTTAACTACTAGACTAATGCAGGATTTATACTTCTGCGTCGAATCAATGCTGAATCTGTGCAATAGGTTGTCATAGCCTAAAGTGCACCTCCCCAGGAATGTAATGACACATCACAGCCACTCAGACCTCCTTTTGTAAGCTAAAACCATTTCCCTTAGTGGAGATGAAGCTTTTATTTACTTTAATTTCACAGATAAGAAACAATAAATTGTGAAGAGAATAGAGCCCCCAAAAAATAGCATTTTAAGTCTTGTGTGTGATTTATCCTGGCTACATATGAGTAGAGGAAATCTCCGCTCGACGCTAGGCTAATTTATACAATGTAAAATGCCATAGCCTTGTGCTAATAACATTAGCATGTCATATTTGTTTGGAAAACGTGATTAGTCTAAGAGAGTTGTTTTGTAATGGAGATGAATTTTGTAACGTCACCTTAAATTTTAAATGTTAAATGTTAAATACTGCTGTTGTCCCTGGCCTTATATGAGTAGAGAAAAAGTCCGCTAGCCACTAGGCTAATTTATACAATGTAAAATGCCATAGTCTTGTGCTAAAAACATTAGCATGTATGTGTAGGGGGAAAATGTGTCCAGCAAAAGACAAGTGCTCTGTCTGTGAATGCAAAATAATTGCTACTTGTTTTATTAAAAAGACAGCATAAATAAGTAGACTTGAACCACCAAGCACAACTTGTGTTTTCAAAAGAACAGAAGTTTCTTAAAACAAGTGAACAGCGGGTAATGATGGTTGATGAAGGCATGAAGACTGGAGTTGTGCTTAGAGGCTAACAGAAGTTATAATAGACTTAATGTATTGCTAAAGAGAGACTCATTTTACCTTGGATAGAACTAGTAGCATGGAGCACCTGAACTAATGAGCCAATAGGAACTGTGTTGTCTACAGCCTTTTTGGGCCATAAGACAGTTTTGCAAAAACCTGCTGTATTCTAGGGGTGTAATCAACGATTGTTTTCCTATTGTCGATTAATCTGGTGATTGTTTTCTTAATTGATTAATTACTCAGTTGTTTGGTCTATAAAATGTCACAGAATGGTGAAGAAATGTCAGTCAGTGGTTCCCAAAGCCCAAAATGACGTCCTCAAATGTCTTGTTTTGTCCACAACCCAAAGAAACCAGAAAATATTCACATTTAGGAAGCTCGAATCAGAGAAGTTGGCTTTTTTTTTCTCTTAAACATTACTCACACCAATTACTTGATTATCAAATTAGCTGGCAATTAATTTAATAGTTGATAACTGATTTGATTAATCTTTGCAGCTCTACTGTACTCCTTTAACTCTGATTGCTCTGTGTCTAACTATAATCTCTGCTCTTTCTCAGAGATGCTCGTCTACAGCCAGTTTCCAGCTCTGGAGGATTTTTGTCTTGTTGTCTGCCATGTCTGCAATCAGGTGGTCACCCCTCAGGGCATCCTCACACACTATGGTAAGACTCCCACAGAGAGCCCACAGGGCATAGGCACACATCAAAACCTCACGATACAGTCATACACTTCACCAAGGTACACATACATTCAAACACACACCTGAAGTTGTCACAGGAAGGCACAGAACCAACCTACTCATACACACACACAAGTGTTCAGATCAATACAATAATTTGTATTTATCCTGCAGGATACTCTGAAACATACCTGCAACTTCACACTAACAGACACAATTTGGTAATATCTTCTCATACTCAGCAGGCTGTTAATAACTAAAAACACTAAATAATGTACAGAATAATGGACCAGATGAAGCGTTCAGATTTTTTTTTTTATGCTGGTTGGAAAGTGTTGAAAAATTGATAAACACACATGGTACACACATACACTGCTCAGCTGTGCTTTTATGCACTTGTAGGCTTACCATCATTTCATAAAATGCAATATTTGTTACTATGGAGACAGTAATCTTCAGTAACGAAGCCTAATGATTTAGTTGAGACGATGCCCAGCCACGATCATTTGTCATCGGCACAATAAACAAAATAGATCAGCTCATTTAAAAGAAATTTACAATATTGAGATTAGAAAGCGTGTAGATCATTGAGTGCTGAAAGTAGCTTGTATGGTTTTTTCCATTTACATGATACATACATGATTATTTGTTGTTTAAAGTTTGCCATTTTTATAACCCAGACCCTATTTTCGAATGTTTTTGTGTCTAAGTAACAAATGGGAATAACCATTTTTAAGACTCGTCCAGTATTGAGGGAAAGGTCCACAGCCAACAGTGGCAAAACAAGCTGCAAAGTAAACACTGAGGGCATGTTCACACCGTCAGTGTACAGTGTGTGCAGTAAAAGTGCTTCTTTTTGCCACTGACAGGCTCAGATTGTAATTCTAAGTGTCTGACAACATTATAAAAAGGATCCCCACAGACATAGACCTTTTTGTTTAACCAGAAACAGCGCCAAAATCACCTTAGCAAAACTAACCAAACTCCATTTAAATAAACAGTCATTTTATTATTGCAAGACGCACTTCATAGAAAGTCAACAGAATCAAAATAAAACTAACAAAAGTGATCTTGAGTCATCTTTACACTGCTCTAACAATCACCAACTCTGGTTTTGTTGAAATAAACCTTTAGTACACCCAGTTAGATGTGAAAACATGCTGGCTCAATGCATGCTAAAATTACTGTTTATTTAAATGGAGTCTGGTGGGTTTGGGGATGGCGATTTTTGAGCTGTTTTAGTGCACTTCAACAAAAGGTCTATCTCTGCAGGGATCCTTTTCATGTTTTCAGACGCTTTTAATAATAATCTGAGCCTGTCAGTGGCCTGTTTTCGTGGCTGCTTGCTGCAGCCCTCTCGCTGTATACAGGGCCAGTTTCATAAATGTTGTTCCCATTAGTCACTAAGACACAAAAATATGGGAAAATATGGTCCAGGTTGAAACATGCCAAACTTACCCTTTAACTGGTAGCACCGTTGTGTATCAGTATTTGTGGTTTAAGTGGTAGGACTGTTGATCTCGGCTCTCATTGGCTGTCCACCCTGTCTGTCTACCTCTTGTTTGTTTTTGACTGTGGCTCCACTGAGCGCGCTCGCATCTGCCCGCGAGCTGCTGCTTCCTTCTGTTGGCGGCACGTGCACCAGCCAGAGCCGTCTGTTTGAGCGGGGGGGGGTGAGACACATGGTCACGCTTAATGAACACACACACACACACTTCTCCCTGAGAGGAGAGAGGCCAGTGGAGTTTGCATGCACACACTCTCACTTTCTGTTTCTCAGCAGAAAGAGGTCAGTGGTATTGTGAGACACACACACAGAAACACACACTCATAGACTTCTGGCAGGCGCTGTTGTTTTGTCCCCGCTCCTGCCCCCTGCAGCCCTCCTCCCCCTCCGCTCTCGTTGGCATCGTTTTTGCTTGCTGACACGCACACAGAGTCGGGTAACAACAGGTCTAAAACACGCTCATGCACATACACACACAGTTAGGAGAGGGAATCTCCTGAGAGCTCCCCATAAAACAAAGCTACCCTCAGGCTACAGAGTGATAACAAGCAGGCGTTGTAGTGGACCAGCAGGCCGAGTCACATGCCGACGAGTAGAAAAGCTGTATGTGTGAATGATTTCCACCTTCTTGCGTCATGTACTTTTATGTTTCTAATGATTTTATCTGTAGTGCAGTGACCTAGAAGTCATACTGTCCAGCCACTTTGGCTGATTCACTGACTTCATTCTTAAATTTCAAACATAATACACACAACGATTCTGTGTCACGACATGAAAAATGCGCCCCCTGACCTCTGCTGAGTGGATTGCCTCTAGGAACTGCCTGTTAAGATTTTTTTTTTTATGATGTTTCATGCATTTCCTGCCATTGTTGCTCACTCCTCCTGTTACTGTAATATCCTTACAATTGTGTTACCATTGTTCTCTGCTGCAGATTCTGCTTTAAATATTGTGACCGTGCATTTTTATTACTCATCGCAGTGGCCTTGTGTATGTATCCATCATTATGGGATCTGCTTTCATGCTTGACCTGTGTGTCGAATCATCAGTAAGACTTTACATATACAGAAATGCACACACACATACAGAGGAGGAGGAGAAGGAGGGGGTTGACTGCCTCGGGGGTCAGTGGCTCCGAGTTATACACGCCCAGTTTGCTGCTCAAGCTTTGCTGTGTGTGACGAAGAGAGAGCGGTCACAACTTAAGCGAGGGCCCGTGCCGCATGGATGTATAATATATGCAACATCCTCAGAAAGGTTACTGTATTTTATACGTCAAGACTTGCTCCATGTGGTGGATTTGTTTATTTAAATCTCCTTAGAGTAAGGCAAGCATGTATATTCTTAGCATAAGTGGCCCCAGTGGGATAGCAAATAAATCCCTCACACAGGCAGTGTTGGTACCATGATTTCTCTCATGAGCTTGTGAAGAGAAAATGTGCAAAGAAATTGTTTTTAATTCTTGTGGGAGAAGCTCGAAGCTTATTATGGGCAGACTAGGATGTTATGAAGATATTTTCACAATGGAGATATGATGATTTTATCTTTCTTTTAACCAATGTGGGAAAATTATTTGAAGCTTGCTTCATATTTAAAGGAACAGTGTGTAAGATTTAGGGGGGATTTAGTGGCATCTAGAAGTGAGGATTGCAGATTGCAACCAGCTGAAACTTCTCCTGGTTAGGATTCCTTCTGTATTAGTTGTTCAGGAGGTCTTTACAGGGAGCCGAATTATCCGTAGTCGTCTTCTCCTCTCAATAACAAACAGACTAGGTGATTTAAACCTGTAAGAACACTGAATAAAGCAGTTTCATGTCACAAATCGGTGTTTCTCCAAAGCTCTTTGGCATGTCAGAGAGAGGCCGCTAGCCGAGCACCTGCTAATGTGTGCTCACCTTTTTCTCTGATAACTTCAGATACAGACATGCAGGAGGTTTTTTACTTGTAGCTGAGTTATCCGCAGAGGTCTCTTCCTCTCCAAAACAAATTGACTTGAAGCCTGTACTACGAAGCAGGACTTGAAGTTAGCGAGGTAACTTCGGGGTTAACTCAGCGTTTTCAGCACTACAAAGCTGGTTCCATTTTTACCAGGATAAATCACTGTGGCAGCTTACGCTCTGGATCACAGCCTGTCAACACCCCGACCTCTGACCAATGAGATCACTGGAGAAAAAAGTGTCCATGAATAAAAATCCGTAGTGACAGGTTAAAAAGAGAAGCCTATATGCTGTAATAGGTCAGTAGAATCATTTCATTGATCCAGGGCTCTATTTCCACTGGGTTTAAACAGAGCTTCTAACAAACAGAGAAATCATTTGCAACACTAAACACATGATTTTAGCACTATTTGAAATTCTGCAAAGTTTATTTTAGTCTGCAGTGATAGTGGTGCTACTTTTACACTCTGATTCCATCACTGCAGCTCAGAATAACACGAAACACCTACGTGATGAGAACTAGGATGAAACTGATGATATTTTATTAGTAAAATAATTCCACACACTGTTAACTGGCTCCAGTTGTTATAAATGCCACATTTTGGTCAGAGAGACCTCATTAGTCATTACCTACTTTTCCTCACTTTACTTCAGCAGCAGAAACTCATGGTTTCAGACACTGCTGGTACCGTTTCATCAAATATTATATGAAGTGGCCTTCTTCATTCACTTGTAATTAACACCCCGCCTCTTTCCCATGAATGCGCTCGTGGCTGGATAGGAAAACACAGAGTTAACTGAACTGGTCGATGACCAGCTTTGTAGTACCGTTCATCTAGGACTGCCAATGTTAGGTTAGGCCTCTGGTCATTTAAACCGGTAAAAACACTGAATAAAGCGGTAGTGGCAGTGCTTGGTTTGTCCATTCTCGGCTACTGTAGAAACACGGCAGTGCAATATGGCGCTATCAGTGGACGAGGACCTGCTTCCTATGTAGATATAAATGCCTCATGCTAAGATAACAAAAACATGATTCTTATTTTCAGGTGATTATATACTAAAGAGAACATGTTTATTATAATCCATTTCTGCCTATATATCCTCCTACATCATAGACACTGGTCCTTTAAACGTGGGGACATTCCTGGACCTTTCTCCATATTGAGGCTAGTATAATTAGTATGAGTTTACCTCAAAGAGCATTTCATATGTTGGTACATTCAGAGCCTTGTGAACACCATGACAAACTACAGAATTCAAGAGTCACAAGTGACTGATGATTTGATTTGTGTGTGTGTGGGTGTGTAAGTCATGCTTTTGAAGCTGTGTGTCGAGATAAATCAGCACTCCATGCCGCGCTCAGATACATCAGCGTCTTCCTTCCAATTCTCTCATCTACTACTATTTTTTCTCTGGGCTCGTTCAGTCTGTCTCCACTGCTGGTGGCCTGCTGCGTGTGAGTAAGTCGAGGAGTGCACGATGAAAGGCTCGTTGCTGTTGGTGGTGGGAGTGTCTGTCTCTCTCCGCTCGCCCTCCGACTTTCCTCTGTAGTAGCGGATTAATTGAGCTCTGAGGCAGGTGAAAAAAAAGAGAAGCCTCTGTTTCCTTTCGGTTTCATTTCGCTCCTAACTTAACAAGCGCTCGGGCTGCTCTGTGCTTCCCTGTCTGTGTCTGTTGTTGTTCAGCGAAAGTGTGCACGCCAGGGCCGGGGTGCAGTTGTTCATTTCACATGATGTTTCTCTGTTGTTGGAAAGTTTTGCCCTTAACCACTGAAGTTCTGCCTAGTTTCGTTTACCGGTGGTGGTGGTGGTGTTGTTCGTTGCGCTGTTGTGTTATTGTTATTGCGACTTGGCTGCGTGTGAACCATTAGCTGAGGCTCGGGCCAATTAAAATGCCAGCTGCTACTGTACATCAGAGGTACTTTCTCTGCACTTAAATTTGTTTGAATTTTAGAAATGCAAAGTGGTGAGGAGCAAAGGGAGAAACACTGCTCAAGTGTTTGTCATCTTCTGAAATAATTCCCTTTCTAGACTCACTCAACGACTCCTTTTCATCGTGATTTTTTTTTTCCTGTCTGAGTTTTTCTCCAGCTAATGTTTGGTCATCTCAGATTGTGCAGAGGGCTAAGCTGTTCTGTATCAGCATTTCTTTGAGCTCTATTAACAGTGGCCAATCTTTCCATCGCTTGATCTGACAGTCTCTGTTCACCTGGAAGCTTGCAAGATAGCGTGTTTCATCACTATGACAACCCACAACTGTGATCAGTCTTGGCTGCAGCGTTACTGCATATTTCAGGGTTTCTAATATGCTGATTTTAAGATGTATTGCTCATTTCTTTTGACTATGATGTGTTTGAAAAATGTCTTTATACCCAGTAGCATGTGTCCTCCCAGAATGCCAGTGCCTTACAAGCCTTGTTCCCTTTGACTCAGTACTACGAGATAACCTGAATGGCTGAGAATCTCACATCTATGTCTCTCCGACTCCCTCCCCCTGCTCCTCGCCGCTCAATGTAAACAAACCCAGCTGAGCTCTGTGAGCCTCTGCTTCCTCATCACGCAGCGGCTCCACCCACAGGATGAGTCAGCAGCCAATCGGCAACCAGCTGAGCTCTCAGCATTGCCATAACGACAGGCAGGCAGGAGAGCGTAGTAGTGAGGGTGCCCTTGTGGTCGAGTGGCTTAGTGACCTTGCCTGGGCAGCCGTCCATGTATTGTAAATCAGTATGGTTAGCTCCCAACTGGCTCTTTACTCACATGATGAGCTCTGCTGCAAAACACAATATCTGAGGCTGTTTTTTGGGGGGAAATAAGTTATTTATTATTCATGATGACTTAGTGTAGGTACAAGTATAATACCTGCAATTTAAGTTGCCTCATAATATTATTGTTTTAGTTTTACAGTTAAATCTGCAATCAATACCTTAACTTTAATTCTGTCACTTTGCAGAGTTACTTTTTTATTTATTCATGATTTTATTATTTTTTCCTCTTAGAACACAGAGCATATTTTAAAGTTTGATCTTGTATTTAATAGTGAGGATGTATGGAATAGTCTAAGCTCCATTCAGACAAATCAACATTTAAATAATGTGCATTGTTTCCCCTTTTATGTGTATGTCTGCTCATTCTGTTTAAACACAGTATTTCTGAACAGCTACATATAAATTAGGGTACATTAATATTATTAGCATTATACTATTTCCCTGTTAAATGTTTTTTTTGGGGAGTTTTTCCCTATCTGAGGGTCCAAAGGACAGGGATGTCGTATGCTGTAAAGCCCTCTGAGGCAAACTGTGATATGTGATATTGGGCTTTATAAATAAAATAAAATTGGACTGAATTAGATTCCAGTGATGGCTGTGTAGGATTGTTTCCAATTCACTTTATTTGAGCATTTCCAGTAACTCCTGATTAAAGTCCAAAAGTCAGAATTTGTTCAAGAAGATAGATGTTATCATTTCCAGAATCCACAATGTTTTTATGGAACAAAATATTGTGCTTCAAACCATATTTGTTGGCATTTTGTTTGCCCAAAAAAAATGTGTTGTCAGCACCATAGATTGCATTTATATAACCACAATAACAAAAATAATACTTTGGCTCTAACACTATTATAGTAAATTACTAAAGTTTTAAAAACAAGATCATATTATGTATCTGCATCTGAGGATTTTTTTTTTTAATATTTAAGGGTGATGACATCTTATGATATGACATTTAATATGAAACCTTCATTTAAAAACCTCAATAGAAGCTCTGTGAAATAGAAAAATGAGCAACAGCAGGAATCCAAAGAAAACAAAGCATGTAACAGAGCTTGAATAGCAGGTCGAGTTGGTCCCACACACTCGCAAGTAAAGGGTGCATTTGACTTGGCCAAACAGCACATCTAATACCATATTTTTTCAGATTTATTTTTTACTTCATTCCTGCCTGGAAATTGCTGAAATTTCGAGAAAAAAAATTAAAACACCCATACAGACAAAAAATATGCATGCACAGATTTCCCCGTCCGTTGCTAGAGCGCAGCTTCATTGAACTGTACAGATGAGTTGACTAAAATGATGTGTGAAGCTGTGTGAAATAATGTGTGATTTAATGTGTGAAATTATCGCTGTTGTAGCTGCATACCTGCAAATGTGGCTCTGGACTTTGATCCTGCTACTCTGAATACAGCTGCCTCCCCAGTCCTCTGCTTCCACTGGCCTATTTACACACCTGCCACACACACACACACACACACACACACACACACACACACACACATCCACTAATTATGCTCTTGCAAAGTATATTTATATATACATACTGCATATAGAGACACATACACCCTACTCTGCATACAAACCACTTATGGATTAAAAACACACACACACTGGCAGTATATAAGGTGTCAACACACTATCATACCCAGACACACACCTGTTATACTTATGCATGCAGTGGCTAATCTCTTCATTACACACAGACACACTTTGCACACACATGGTGCACACGCTGTCCCTTAGTCACCTGCAGCACACTTTCATGTGCACTCATGCACTCTGAGCAAACACAGGGTCAGTCCGTCTGTCTGCTCTGCTGTGTTCGCTCCAGCGTGCTGCTGTTAGTCGACCACTACTATACTCATTAACTGCTGTACAACATTGTGACACACACACTCACACACAGAGTACCTTACGCGGCTTACTGAGTAAAGCATGACGTCAGCACGGCTTGGTCAGGTCAGGTTTACACTAAGGAAACCCTTTCTGAAGTTACAGGGTGTTTTTTTTGCACGTTAACCACATAGCAAGGTACATCTGTGTTATGTTGGTGAGGCTTTAAAGAAATAGTTTGACATTTTGGGATATGCGCTTATTTGCCTTCCTACAGAGATTTAGATGAGAGGATCAACACCACTCTCATGTCTGTGCCGTAAATGTGAAGCTACAGGTAAGAGATGGTTATCTTATCTTAGCACAAACACAGGAAACGCATCTCATTTGCTTCATCTGCACAAAAAGTGTAAAATTGACACCTCGTGCTTCTACTGGGGTTATGTATCGGACTGTTTCCTGGCTAGGCTGACGGTTTCCCCCTGCTTTCAATCTTTGTGCAAAGTGGAGCTAAACGGCCGCCGGCAGTGGATACATATTTACTCGGCAGACATGAGAGTGGATCAGTCTTCTAATCTAACTCTCGTCAGGGTTGGATTATCCACCTCATCACACTGGATGAGGGTGAGAGGGCCCTTTGCTCTGCGTCCAGTTCAATATGTGTCCTCATAGGTTATGGTAGCTGCGCAGCAGGTTGGGGGGAAGTCTTTGCCTGCCACAGGCTGAGGCCGAAGCTGCTCCTTTGGCGGCTCGGCGGCTAGCTCTTGGCTGTGTAGTTTGATTTGCACAGGTTTGGCTTCTTCACAGCCTCCTATCTCTACCTTTGTGCTGTCATACCTCACGGATATGACAGTTGGTTTTGTGTGCTTAGAGCAACGTCTGTGGGAGTACCATCCTTTTGGGACTCAAACTTGAAGGCATGTGGTTAGGCTGTGGGACCCCCAGGCGTGCAGCACACAGTGGCCTGACCTTTTGCCCAGTCAGTGGGCCTGTTTAGTTGCTGTATGCAGAGATTCGGCCCCAGCTGGGAGTACAACACACCCCCATCAGCCTTTGCCTTCTGGAGGAAAGCACAGACTCACAGAACTGGTTTTACATCCAGGTAACTACTAGTCTCCCTGACTAGTTAGTTAGTCTGTCAGTGTGTGAGTGTGTGTGTGTGTGTGCATGCATGAGAGAGATGAGAGTAATGTTGGGCAATGAAGTCAGTCATTTCAGTTCATGGGACACATACAGCCCAATTTGTTCTCAAGTGGGCCAGACTAACTATTGCATAATAACCAAAAATAACAAGTCAAATTTTTCCTCATTTTTTGTGTAAAAAAAGTACATTCTGAAAATGTTCATCCATTTACAAAACAGATGATGAACAGCCTGAGATGTCTTCAGAAAAATAAGTGCAATTACAGCAACAAGTTTTTCTCTGTTCATTTCCTCTCCTGTGTAGCAATTCTGGCATCAACACACCAAACTAAAGTGGAAGCTATTGAGAAACCATTTACAAATCAAAAGTTGTGGCAGTGCCATAGCAAAAGGGTGCCGCCAATTTGTTGTTTTTTCAGAGAGCTGTATTCTGGTCAGGGTGGAAAAGCCTCTGAAGCAGCTTTTTAGGGCCCTTACACCCCAAGCCGATGGTTGTTTGTTGGTCAGTTTTGGGCTGTTGTTGTGCGTCTGTCACCTTAGTAATTACAGCATATCCCTCAATGTTGGCACTAGTCTGCTCTTGTCAGCCCTTGTCAGTCCTTATCAGCCCTGGGCACCTTTTTTAACTGATTCAGCATGTTGAAGCAAACAAACGGCTACAGTGTGAGATTGTAAACAAACTTGTTATATGACATGCGATTTTTTTTTTTTTAGCCATTGAGCTCTTAAACAGAAATTATTCTTAATTGTATGATAAATATCCTTTGCTTTTTTTTATATTAGTTTGTGTTGTTAATGTGCTAACTGGCCAACTAGTGTCTTGAATCCGTCCTGTTGGTCTTCCAGTTTCCCTGTTTGAATGATGAACTCAGACTACCGCCACCTGCTGCTATGGAGAGTTATTTCCTCTCAGGCAGGCCCAGAACATACATGCTAGTTGGCCGCTGGCTGTAGTCTTTGTGGTGTGTTCAGGTACAACATTTTGGCTTAGACAAAGGCAACGTGGGGCTGCACAACAGTCGGCTTTTGTTGCCACTAGTTCTTGATGTCGGTTTGGTGTGTCTGGCCCTTTGCCTGAAGTAGGTTTCTCAGTGTTTAATTTGCTGCTGAAACCTGGAAGCTCTTAGATGCTCTATATTTGACACTACTCCAGAGTACTACTACTGTTGACCACTACTGTTGTTTTAGCCCGACCTTGGCTTGTACATTTTACTTTCTCTGTCAAGTATTTTAAGGTAGGGCCTGAGAAAATATGTCTGTGGACACTTTTGTGTATTTGCTGCTAATCTGTGTAATTTTGAGCATATGTGGTTGTTCACACAAGTGCAGTTGTATCGTTGTTCCGCTCTGTTTGTTGATGAATGTGCACAGACAAATAGCTCCACATGGTCTGTTTTTAAAGCTTCAGGGTGAAATTTAGCAGTCTGTGTGTTCTACCTGAGCCGCTCTCTTAAGGTGTATTTCATCATCTCACTGCTCTCTTCAGTTTTTGATTTGCATCTTATCAGCAGACAGGAAGTTCAGCTCACCACAAGGGCCGGTCTCATCCCAAAACTAACAGCCGCTTTTCACCGACTTATCTGTCGGCTAAATCTTGATGGATCTCGCAGATGTCAGTTGTTTACAGACAGACTGAAGCCTCTGGTAGATGAGAACTGTGAACATAGTATGACATTACGCCTCATGGTACGGCTAAATGTTACTTATAATTTGAGATACTTTTTGTTAGCAGTTAAAAACACTGTGTTACTGTGTGTGCAGTGTGTTTTCCCCCACCTCCTTTCTCTGTTTTTTATGACATGTTCACCCCTCTGTTTTCATTCAGGTAGCTGGGGTGTAGTTTCCCTGTGAGACAGTCAGAGAGAGACACACAGTCCTGGACCACACCCCCTCATTCCCTCCCCACCCTTCTCCCACAAAGACATGCATAGCAAAAACCGTAAGTGTTGAGCTCCTCTCCTCTCCTACTTTTTTTTTAACCCCCCACAGCCTCGTGATTTATTCCCCCCTACGTTTCGTTCTGTCCCCTCAGCATCCTTTCACTTGTGTATTCTGATCAGATCTGGGTCAAAATGTATTTATAATTGTTGGCTCTTGTTTGAACTTGGCACACTAACAGATTGGTGGAGTTAATCACACAAGGACACTTCAGATGGTGTCAAGGAAGTTGCTAATTAGAGAAAACTACACTAAATTGATTTGTAAATACTTCATTTTTTTGTGTGTGGAAAGGTTCTGGCACAGATTCCTCTCTCCCGTGTGCCATCTGGCACCTACGCAGGGTAGTAACTTGGTTTAAATACCACTCTGCACTACACTCAGTACCAGACTCAGGTGCTAATTGGATGCAAATCAGATCCAAAAAGTACCCAGATCCAAGACGTACCCCCTGGCAATGCATGATCTTGATAGTAGGAGTGTGTCACACATCAAGGTGACCTTACATGATGTCTCTTCCTCTGTCTTAACCTGTTCCAGAGAAGCGCCACAGCTCCCCCGCCCCCTCCAGGACCCCCCTTGTCCCCATGAAGCCCAAAACACCTGCAGTGGCCCCCGCTGTGGCTCCAGGTCCTGGGGATACACTGGCTTTCAGGGTTCCTAAAGACTACCCTCACTCCCGCTTCAGCAAGGCGCCTCTTGCTGTCTACCCACCAAAGGGGGCGCGGAACAAGACATGGTGGGCACATGCTTTTTTATTTTTATCATAATGACTTTCTTACTCACGTCCCCACATTTTTAGCAGCTGTCAGAGTTTTTATAAAACGCTGCCTCTGCTGCTCCCAAAACGTTTAGTCATACAGTGTTTTAATTACACTCCTCTCCTCTGCAGTGTATCCCTTCCAGTTGTAAGCCTGGAGAAGATGCCCTGCCTCAGCCGTGCCGACTCTGCATCACACGTGCGCCTCACCGCCTCCTCCTCTTCTTCCTCTTCTCCCTCCTCCCTCAAACCTCCATCCCTAACTTCCCCGGGCTCCCAGCGGTCCAGCGAGAAACTCGTGAATGGACGAGGCACAAGCGGACCATCCACGCCGCGCTCAACCACCTCTCCATCTTCTCTGGACGGGCGGCCCAGTCCGGCACGATCGCCGCTGGACAGACGGCTGCCGTCTACACCTTCTCCTTCCCCGCTCGACCGGAAACCTTCTCCATCACCTTCACCTTCTCACCGATCTGGCGCTCTGCCGTCGTCGTCGCCGTTGGAGAAGAAGCACCAAAACGGGACTAAGACTTCCTCAAGGTCGCAAAAAAGACTCTCAGGTCAGCTCTAAGATTTTTCTTCACTGTTTTGATCCAGGTGAAATCTTTGTGCGTGCATGTTTTTCTTCTCGCAACTTTATATTTCACAGTGAAACACACTCAATCTTCAGAGCTTCACAGTGCATCCACAGTCCTCTGCTGCTGCTGACTAAGAAGTAGAGATGGTTAAATAATTGAAACACTTTCCTGCCTGCATATTTATGGATGGTTTGTCATCTTGATTCATCAACCTATAGCTCACAAAACAGACTCTGACTTTTAGGCTATACAAACATTCCTGTGCTGGAAGAGAGAAATATTTTTCTGGCCTTGCTCCTTGAATTACTGTCTCAAAGGAATACTTCATCTAGGGCTGCACAATTAATCGAATATTAATGTCAATCACGATTTTGGCTTTCCACAATTAATTGAACGTGATTGATTGCAGTGTTTTAAAATGCGTGCTCAGCTCATAGAAAACTGCACTGCATAAGAAATCAAGCGCTTCCTAAACTTACAGGAACGCTATGTAAAACTTTACCAAGTGTTGCAGCTGCCGTCCAAAGTAAAAGACTTATATGAGGGCAAAATGAAAATCAAATATCTGGAGCAAAAGGCAAAGAGCAAGTCCTTATATGGATCATCATCTGTTGTTTGGAAGTATTTCAGATTTTAAATGCATGAGACTTGTGTTTGCGCCACAAAGCAACACCTGAAAAAACACCACAGACTGCAGTATGATGAAAGCATGAAGGCCAAGAAGACATTACCTGAATCCCAGTCCATGTCAAGTGTCAGTGGCGCTGCACAGCACATCAGCATTTTCATCCACCTCCCAAGGACAGACTGAAGCAACCAATGCTATTGCATTCCATTAGGCCAAAGATATGCATCCAATAAAAATACTTGTATACATATTTTATTTCTAGGAGATGCACAGAATTCAGGTGAAAAAGAATCTTATCACGATACAATATTATATCTATTCTTTGGAAAACGATACGGTATTTGCTAATATTACAAAGTCTGCCGGGATCTGAATTCGACTCGATACAATTCAGGGGCCTGCGATTGATATGAGACAATACTAAATGCCCATTTATTACAGTCACTTACAAAAGAAGCTGCCACCCTTTCTGTTTTGCTTTTGGCCATAAAAGATAAAAACAACACATAAATAATGTAAATAACTGTAACTGCTTACACATAAGCACATAAAGCTGCACATGGGATAAATTAACCTTCAGGATTTTTTGCCAGAGAGAGCTTTCTGAAAGAAACCTTTTAATTTTAAACCAAATGATCATGTTTTTCCTAAAACTTCAGGGCTATCTGGCTCAAAGCCCTGAAGGCAGACTTCTCTCAACAGCCATAAAACATAAGTATCAAATTCAGCTCAGTAATAAATGTCAAGGTTCATGGACACTTAATTATGTTTACATTGCAAAAATTAGCCTAGCAGCTAGCGGACTTTTTCCCCTCTACTCATAGCTTAACAAATTACATGTAAAGTTATTGTTTTTCTTACTCACTACTGGTTTAAGTCACTGCATCTCCCTTGAATTTTAGCCTGCATGTACATTTTTTCAGCCAAACATTGTTGATACAGAGCAGCTAATGTTGCTGTAGTGAGAAGTGAGCAGAGTGAGTAACTTTACGTCGTGTTTTATCTCGCAACAGCAATGTTTACGTACGGCATGTGCTCTGTCTGTTGACTCCTTTTTTCTCTGAAATCCATATTATTTCCACACTGCCGATTTATTCCTGAGTAAATAAATGCTATCCTCATCATCTCTCTCTTGACTGCTTGCCATCTGCCTGTCGCTGTTTGATGGTGATGTAGACTTTCAAAATAAAAGCTTAAAAAATAATAGTTTTCCCTTCACATTGATGATACTGGATCGTTGACTGACTCGATATATCAATCGACATCGATGGATCGTTACACCCCTGTTGATTTGATTTGGGGTACAGTTTCATTTATATTTTGCCTCTAGGAGATGCACTATATAAAGATCAGACTTATTTTGATGCAAAGATTTGCGCATTAGCAGGAATGAATTGCTTACAATCCCTGACACAACTCACACATTATAATTAAGGTCTTGTTTATCTAGTCATTTGCTAAGTACTTCCCAAACACAATATTTTCTGAAGAGTTTTCTCCATTTTTGGATTCTCTGTCCATCGTGGAGGCAAGTGAGAAAAACAATGTTTTCTTCACAAATTTAACGAGTAATTGTTACACAAAGGATTGTTTTGTGGGTGAAGTATTCCTCTAAGCTTTACTCAAGAATCCCTACATAAATACATACTTGTATATGTTCTCACAAGCCTCACACACTCACCATGTCTTATCTCAGTTTCCTCTGGAAAGCTTCCAGCCTGAGTGTTTGGCCGCAGACAGGACAGTGGTGGATTGAGACTGTGTGCTTTGGAAAGGATAAAAATGCCTCCCTATAGTTTTTAATGTGTCTCTCCCTCTTGTTTTCTCCATCCTTGTTTTCTCTCCCCATCTACAATTGTTTTCTTTCTCATTCGAACTTCTCTCAACTTTTTTCTTTTAAATGAACATTGACGCACCCAAGTTCACCTAGTGGTCACCTCGAAGTAAGAGATGTAAAAGCCATGCATTGCTATAAAGTTAAAACAGATTTGTGATGGTTGCTTGTTGGTGTCATGTTTCTCTATCCAGCTTTCCCTCTTCCTCCCTCATTTCTCTCTTCTTTCTCTTTGCTAGCGCTGTGTCTCGCTGCGCTCCGAGCCTCTGATTTACACCCTCTAATTCACGAGCTCCCGCTGCCAAAAAGCTGCTTGTCTTCTTGAGAGATTTCCCCCACCTCCTGTGTCTCTATATTTTTTTCATCCTCTCACTCTCCACCTCCTGCCTCGACCTCCTCGTTTCTCTCCTGCACACTCACGCTCCTGGCCTCATTTTTCTTTTTCTTTCACACACTCCTATCTCCTTCTCTCTGTTGGCGTTTTCTCTCTGTTCATCACCGTGTTGTTTCTCACTCATCTTGTTCTTTTGCTTTTTTTATGTTGTTTGGTTTCCTTTTCTCATCAGTGTCTTCCTTCAGTCTGTGTTTACCCTACCCGTCCTCCTCTTTCGCTCTCTCAACTTCCTTTTTGAGTTTGTGTGAACTTGTGAGTGAGCATGTGAGTTTGTTTATGTCTTGAGTAGATGTTTGTTGCTGTTGTACGTTTGCGTGCGTTTGCCTGTATCTGTCGGAGCTGTTTCATACGGCACAGAAAGATTACAGGGATTATAGCAAAGGTCAGTGCTAGATTACAGCCCTATGACAGTTACACTGTTTAAGATAACCTGCTAACTGACTGGAGGCTGTTGTGGTCTGGCTAGTTTTTGTGGGGGTTTTGCTGCTGGTAGCATAGAAGGTTCACAGAATTTTGGCCTGTGACTCATCTTTGTTTCAACTTTCACAATTCGATCCAGGATGTAAGAAAAAAAATAGCAGGAAGTGGCATTAACATTGAATTAAGAGGGTTTTTATGCATGCAAACAAAGGTAAATTTGTTTTCCAATTTATATTTGTATTTCTCATCATCATTCTGCAAAGATTAACAATTTGTTCACTGTTTTCATCGCTCAGAGGAAATGACTTGGCAACTACTTTACGCCTCAGTCCATTAAGCCAATCAACAGTTTTAAACAACAGTCTGGTTGAAAAATGGTTTGTAAAAATTTAAAAGAGGAAAAGGGTAATGAATGTTAAAAGGTTGTTAGTGTATGAAATGTTTAAAGATACACAATGCAGGATTTTCCTAAAAACAATGTATAGATCCATACAGAAGTAATCACTCTCAACTTATGGCACACTAGAAGTGCATGGCGGTGTATTCTCTGCTTGTATTTTCTTATTTTCTTATTATCTGTACTAGTGACGTTTATGGGTGTGTACCCCCACAGCACTCAGGTGAGGTTTTGTCTATATGAAATAGTAGCCACCAGGTGCCAGATCGTAAGCAGCAGACATCTAAGAGACACGGCTCAGAAAACAGCAACTATAGCAAGGCGAAATTCACTTTTGTTGGTGAGCGTGTTTGCACACAGTAACTGACAATCCTTCACAGTATACCTTTAGGATCGTTTAAAATCTGTGTTGTCACAATGATTGCTTTTACAGCTGCCTTTTTGGATGTTAGGGTTAGACATGGAGTTTTTCAAAAAGGTGGGTTTTTATTTACCCAGAAACTTCAAAAATACCAAACAAATATTAACTAAAATGGGCCCTAAGAGAGTTCAACAAAACAGAACTGAACAACCGACCAAACTACACCCCAACTCATCCAACAGTGAGGTCCAGATTTCTAAGGCTGCCCCCGTCTAACAATTTTTCTACTCAACCAATAGTCGTCATTTAGGGCCATTAGTCGACTAGTCACCTGCATGTTTACGATATTAATTTAATCATTAAATAATATATTTTGGGCGGGGCAACACAATGGTTTGAGTTGAAGGTGTGAGAAAGAATAGTATCAGTAACATTGTTAACACTGTGCTACATTACAGAGAAATACAAAACCGTACTAATGAACCTTCATTAATATAGGCCTATATTTTATCTACAAGTGCACGTCACACACTGAGCGAGCCCCCTGTTAATGACGCTGTCGGCAAAGCAGTAATGATTGTGCTAAGTGGCTAATGGGCATGTAGCTACTTCCATGTTTCACATGATACGTCATGTTTGTAGTCGACCAATGAAGATGAGTTTACATATCACCTTGGGTTGGTCCTTCACCTTCTCAAAATGATCCCACACTTTGGATTTCCTGCCCGACATGTTATTAACTAGCCTGTGGAATAACCGCAGGTACCAGCCCTGGAAATTAGGGGCCGTACAACATGAAGTTGGGTGCTGGGCGATACTCTTGTGCCTTTTTTGTCTTAGCTTTCAAGAGCGCAGTGGCAGGTTGCTTAAACAAGCATCGTATAGCCTGAAATCCTGGATGCAGAGCTGATCTTCTTCCAGGCGCTGTTTATAAGTGTGTAGGCCTGTCATCCGTGGGACAGATGTAAAGCTCTGGGTAGCCCTGCACTAACATGATCAACTTTTCCGTATTTATCAGACTGAGTATTTACAGAAGAAGGGAAAGATATCTGTCAGCTGTGATTGATTTGTAACATGACTCCTGTCTGACTGCTGAGTGTGGCCACTTCCTGTGTCTGTCCTTTCAAATTAAATTCCCACATGGTCCAGTCATATAGGTTTTGGTTTATTTTGACAAGGCGCAGCTCCTAATAGAGTTTTACATTTGTTTGGGTTTTTTTTTCTGCGACTAAGCAACCAATGAAATCTTGCCGGCTAGTTACCTTACTGGTTGACTAGCGCTTGGTCGACTATTGGGGACAGCCCTACAGATTTCTCCTCAGTCATTAGTTCAAAGTCCACACAGTTGAATGCATTCAGCGTCATAATTGCGTTTGGCCATGTCATCGAGTTAGTTTGCTGTCTCTGTCAAGTAGCTGTCTGTTAGTCACTACTCTCGAAATTCGCTGTACTTAAAAATGAAGTGTGGTTTTTAAAAACTTGACACATTTGTGAGTCACTCGTGGTCCATTTATAATGAACCTGCAAATCACTTTTGGACCCCAACCCACCAGTTGGGAACCACTAAATAACAAAGGGAGCGACTGTACAGTATAGTGTCTGGCCCAAAGTTTGACTCATGCCTGGTGAACAGAACATAATAACTAACATAACCACAATAAACACAAGATAGAGGGCTTGCTAATAACCTAATATTAAGTGACTGGACATGATGTTACCAAATGTTTATAGTCTGCTGGTGTGGCCGTCACAGTGGGCAAACCTGTGTCTGACAGTGTTACAGCCTCTGACATCCAAGTATTTAGTTCGACTGATGGCTAAGTTTAAAAAAAACCAGCATACTACTAAGCAGTCGTTTCTGCTTGTAACAGTTGCTGCCTTCTTTGTAGATGTTTTCATTGTTTGCACATTTAGTCGCAACTGTTAAAGTAACCCTTGAAGCCCAGGAAAGGTTTTCACAAATAGTGTATTCTTGACTGAATAAACTTCAATACAGCTTCAAAAATTGGAGTTAAACACTGAGCTGATCTGCCTCTGAAAGACAGTGTGGATGTCGTTTGATCAGATTTGATTGACAGCGAAACTACTCCCAACAACTGCTCACCAACTGTCATCTGATTCTGATTCAAATGTTGCTGAATCATGCACACGTCGAACAAGCGAGAGTAGCAAAGAAAAAAAGGAACACAGAAATCTCTCTTGTGAAATAACCCAAACTGTTCTAACTTTGGCAGAAAATAGTGTGTTCATGTAGGATCCCATGACTCATAGTAAGAAGCTGAGTGAGAGAATTCATTGTAAGGGTAGTCTGCTAATTCTAACACCTAAAGATCTTATAAATATTTTGCCCATAAGAAGAGCTCTTTACAAGAAACACCAGAGACTGACTGACACAGTCTTAAACGTTAAGGGCTACATTTCATCATCAAAGTACATTTTCTATTCATTAAAGCAGGAGAGAGTTTCCTGGGCTGTCAGTCACAGTTGACTCTTGTCCGGCTGCCAGTATGTCCTGTCAGAATTGATTTGTCACAGCTTGCGGGATCTGTACACTTTATCTATTTGAAACTGGAAACACTGCTAATAATGTCGCACAGACTCGTACTATTAGACTGCAGTCGCCTTAGACCACAGCCGAATGATTGATTGAACAGAGGAATATGTGAATAGACAAATGTCAGTGAGGTGAACTGCTTCCTCAATAGAGACAAATTAATGCGCTTGTTGTGCTACTGTGGGGCTCCCACTCCCAGCAAATGTGATTTGATACTTGAAAGAGGGAGGGAAGACATGGCTTAATGATGGCCTTTAGTACCAGTCTAATGTGTGTGTGTGTTTATGTGTTTACAGGAAGAGTGTTTGATCCTAACAAGCACTGTGGAGTCCAGGACCCTGAGACTAAGCGACCCTGCACACGGTCTCTCACCTGCAAGGTAACACACACAAACACAATCACTAACACTCTCCCTGTCTGTGTAATTTCTGCGGAGACAATAATAGTCTCTTCCTGCTTCCTGTCTGACCAGGAAAACAGCTTTGTTTGTTTATGGTAGTAATAATATTGAAGGGTGCACTATCATAACTACTGTAGCACTCCAACCCACAGCTATGACCCTGTCCGCCGCCCTGTCTGTCTCTGTGATAGGTCTGCACTTCCTATCCTTCAGTTAATGCTGGGTAGCAGTGCTGAGGCATTACAGGGCCCACACTTCCCTTGATGAGGTAATTATAGATGTTGGATGAGGCTACAGCATCTTTCAGCAGTAAAACTCTGTTTTACTGCCCTTTAATTACTTCTAGCGAGCTTTGCTAATCACTTCAATAAGTAATTAGAGATGTATCAGGGGAGTGTGTTGATATTTTTTTAGAGTGGTTGGTGAGAAATATCATGTTTTTATAAGTTTTTGGATGTTTTTCATAGTTGGTTTCTTCATTTATAGTAACAGTCCCAATGAGAACCACAGTTTAAAGTAAGAGATGTGGGCCCTGTCTCCCAAAAGCATCTTAAAGGGACAGTTCACCCCCAAATAAAAATACATTTTTTTCTCTTACTTGTAGTGCTGTTTGTTGCCAGGTGTTGGAGATATTGGTCCAGCAGATGTCTACTTTCTCTGAAATATATCAATATTTTTTTTAATATAAATTTGTGTGTTTTGTCTACTTGTTTTATTATTACATATGTTTGTAGTGTTTTTTCTTTCTGCTATGTTAAATTATGGTTTAGTCTTTGATTCCACTATCCTTAATGTCTTTTGACTGAGTATCAGTTTGGTATTTTGATTGTTTTCAGATCTTTATTTGTCTGTATTCGTATTTTATGTTGTACTGTATTAAATGTGTAGGACCCCAGAAAGACTAGAGGTAATGGAAATCCTTGAATAAACAATAAACTAGATGGCAATGGGCTTGTGGAGCTCAAAATGTCCAAAAAAGAAAAACTCAACAGCAATGTCTCTTTCCAGAAATCATGACTCGGCTACTCAAGATAAGCCACGGATCTTGTTGTTAGCACCGTCACTTATGAACTAGTTTCTTTCTACCGAATGACACATGCCAGCCGCATCATCGCGCAGAAGGAAGCGTGCATCTTCTCACTGACAAGAGGCTCATACTCGCGACAGCGCAAGATGTTAACATAACAGCGTCCTCCTCGGCTGAGCTGTAATGTTAGCTAGCTCTGTGGTGCTAGGTGAGCTAGCAGTAGATACAAGCTTCCTAGCTTTGTAGAAAGAAAATAGTTCTTACATGAAACTGCTCACAACAAGGTCTGTGGATTATCTTGACTAACCAGGTCATGATTTCTGGATAGAGACATTGCTGTTTAGTTTTCGTGTGGGTTTTTTGTGCCTTGAGCATCACAAGCCAAGTGCCATCTAGTTCCATTATATTTTAAAGAAGGCAGACATCTCTACAGGCGATACCTCCAACAAAAATCCTTTAGAAAAACTCAACAGCAATGTCTCTTTCCAGAAAGCATGACCCAGTTATTCAAGATAATTGACAGACCTTGTTGTGAGCAGTTTCATGTAGGAACTGTTTTCTTTCGACTGAACCACACCCACCAAACGAATCACTGCTCAGATGGAAGCGTGCATCTACTGCTAGCTCACCTAGCACCACTTAGCTAGCTAATGTTACAGGTCAGCTAAGGAGGACGCCATTAATGTTTACATCTTGCACTGTCACAAGCACGAGCCTCTTGTCCATGAGTAGATGCATGCTTCCCTCTGCGTGATGATAACGTTGGTGGTTGTAGTTCGATGGATAGAAAATAGTTACCACATGAAACTGCTCATGGCAAGGTATTTGGATCAGTAAGCGAGACAGGATTTCTGGAAAAAGTCATTATTGTTGTCATTTTTATTTTATTTATTTATTTTCTTGGCACTTTGGGCTCCACAAGGCGAGTGCCATCTAGTTCCATTATATTTGAGAGAAGGCAGACATCTCTACGGCCAATTTCTCCAACACTCTTCATCTCACACCAAAACAATCTAGACTGATTAACAGCACTACAGATGAGAGGCAAAATATGTATTTTTGATTTTGAAGTGAACCGTCTCTTTAAGGTTGCATAAAATCCATTTTATGATCCTCCTTCAGCCTAAGTGGTGTTCCCCAAAAGCACTGTAACTTAAAATGCCCGTAGAAATGAGAGAAGATTAAGTAGCACCCTTTACTGCCTATAGGAGACCTGAGAACACCTTGAGAAGCTCCTGAACCAAAAGCTACCTAATTCACTGAAGTTTCATGACCACTGATACTCTCTGTTAAGTGATGTTTCATTTAAAGTTAGCAATGATTTTCAAATAAAATCATGATGATGAATCCTTTGGGAACCGTCACTGCTTGATCTCAGATTTTATATGTGCTTTTGACTAATGTCTTCCTTCAGCAGCAGCTCACTCAATCAAGTTTGTTATTCAGGATATTTACGAGTATAATAGATGCACCTTTCAGGTCTCAGTCTCTTTGAAGAGGCCTCTATCCTCAATATTATCTTTGAGCGCGCACAGGAAACATTTTTCCTTCCAAAAACCACACTACCTGTTTAAACCAGTATTTCACCAGCCTCGCACGCATGCCCTTAGAGGACTACTGGAAAACCAAATGTTTGATAGCTGGTTACCTTCCAAAGTAGTTGGAAGGGTAGACAAGCTCACCATGCACCGGCAATATTTACCCGTGCTAGTCTGGTGTGACGTGGGCAACAGCATGGTGCAGTGATTATGGAAACGTTCCTGAAACCAGAGAGCCGTGATTCAAGCCCCTGTGAGTGCAGCCATCGGCCCCTGGTGATGTATATTTGAGCTCCACTCTGAATTCTTCACACATCAGTACTTTGATTAACAAAGTCTCTCTGGAAATGACCCAATATCTCTCAGCGGTTAGTGCTTACTACCTCACAGAGGGAAATTGCTATTAACCTTTTTTTTGTGTGTGTTCTCTTGCCTGCCACAGACTCACTCCTTAACCCACCGCCGAGCCGTCTCCGGCCGAAAAAAACATTTCGACATCCTCCTGGCCGAACACAAGGGGAGGGCGAAGGCGAACGAGGGAGCGAAGGAGAAGGAGAAAGACAGGGACGGATCGCAGGGAGGGAAGGAAGGCAGCAGCCAGAGTGTCACGTCACAGGAGACAGCATGTCCCAGCAAGCCTCACTGCCCAAACGGACGACCTTTGTCCACGCTGAAGCTACGGCTGGCAAATGCACACATACCCAGGTACGACAGTGGACACCCACACACACAGTATTAACTGTCCATGTGTATATAAAAGCAAAGGAAGGCCATCAAATGGGGACTGTGTCTAATCAAAAGTTCTATCAGTCATATGATTCATGTGTCTGATCCTCCTAGATTCTATGAGGACAAGAAATACCCTAAGTGCTTCAAAGGGGACCTGTTTTCATTATTTTCTTTCATATATGTATTCATACAATAAAGGATGTTGATATTAACATGGCCAAAGTTCTAAATAAGGAAGAAAATGTATGTAGAAGTGAACGAAACTCATGACAGATTTCTTTATATGGTCATCTGCTCCAGGCGCCACTACTGTAAGTGTTAACATGACATACACTGCTGGGAAGCCTTTGATCTTGGTCGCCGATGTTGTGAATTTCACCCTGATTTTGGATCATATTCCTGCTGGAACGTGTCCTGCTGTGAAGATTGTGGTTTAGAAGTCTTTATTAAGGATTTTTCAAGGTAGTAAGTGTCGCTATACTCTGTTACAGTCATTCCTCGACTGCAGTGACGATTAGGAGATACAGAGGACCCGAAACGTTGACCAACCAGAGCAGAATGGGCTTTTTCAGGAGGGACACGTAGGCTGCTTTCAGACCTAGAGTTGTCTTGCTTTGGTCTGATCAGGGACTCATGTTGTGACAAAGTTGCATAATTGCCTAGAGTTGGTTTGTGTTCTCACGGCAGCATTTACATGCAGATCAGATAAAATGCCTTGTGCGAAAAAGCTGCTCTTGATTGGTCAGAATTTCCATGTGGGAAAAATCCAGGAAGTAAACAAAACATTGAAGAAGAGTACACTTGCAAGATAAATGTGACACTTTCTAATGTCACAATGGAGGGACAGCTACGCAGGTTGATTTTAGCGCTGCTCATCGTGGACTATATTGCTGTCATTGTTCATTTGAGTCAAAGCATACAGTTTGAAAACGAGGCGCAGCTCCAACTAGAAAACAATGTTTTGATGCATTGGATGTGCTGAATGTGCATATTAAGGCAGTACAGGAGGAGGCGCACATTAATAATCCTCCAGGACTGTAACATGCTCATGTTTAACCCAAACAATGTGTCATGTGACTGCAGTTGGTTCAGATCGAGGTCAGAACACTAGAGTTCATTTGTAACTGGACTGAGACCACCTCTTCAAGAAGGTCTCGGCCTGGTTGTTTTGGTGCGCACTCGAGTGCAATTGCTGTGTTCACACCTGCCCAAACGTACCACACTTAGGGAGCAAATGAACTTTCGTTTCATTGAACCGAACCAAACGGGGCAGGTGTGAAAGCATCCTTCAAGAGACAGGTGCTGAAACAGCGTTTCAGTCAGAGAGTGAATACAGGTGTTCCAACACAGACAGATCCAGACAAATCACATCCATATGTTCAAGTTGAAACCCAAAATACAATGTAAAAACTTGAAAATTAGCGCAATAGGTCCCCTTTTAAGTATTTGACAAGGAGGGAAATTTCAAACCACATACACCTGTATAAACATTTTCAAAGTAAAATATATCAATGCTATAAATTCAGTGACACTTAGTAGTGGTGATTAGATTTCACAATTAGAGTTGCTTATAAGATTCAAAATATTACAACTATTATTTGCTTCCCTAGATGTTGACTTTCATATTTCTTAGCATTATGTCAAACAATTTACAAGTAGCAGTAGCAGTTTTATAGAACTATTTTAAGGAAAAGCCGCTCTTTGTCGAGTCTACTGATCTTTTTATTTGTTAAGAATTATTTATATTTATTCATTTATTTTGAATACTTTTACACAGTGTATCTTAATGATTTTGGGCTTTTACTTCTCTCAAAAATGTATCTTTGCTCATACTTAAATTTGACTTTTAACACATTTCCATATCAGTAGGAATCAGGTAGCAGTGCAGTCATTTACTGATGGGGTGGTTTTTATCAACCGCTTTGATCCAAACAGGGATTGTTGTCAGCGTACACGGGGATTTCATCACAGAGGTTGAGTCATAACACAATCATTTCTCAACATCACAAAAAGCCTCAGATAAGTGATGCACATCACAGTGCAATCTGTCAGAGTGTATGTATCTGTACTCATAGATTTAACACTTGTTCATATCAGTGAAGTTTAACTGTACTGGGCCCTGACAGATGCATGGGAGATCCACCAGGGGACGCTGTAAACAACAGTGCTACAAAGTAGAAACAGTAGTAAAAGAATGGCAAGTGTGCCCTTGTGAAAGTGTAAGAAGCAACTCATTTCCTCTTTCTATTAAGAAGACGATCCTCTGTTGAAAAAGGAAGTTATTTGAGGTTTTGTCTCAGTGGCAAACACCAGAGTGACTTTGATTGGTGCAGCTATGACATGAGCTTTGTTTTTCTGTTGAAACTGTCATTCTGTCTTCTTGTTTTCTTCCTCTCTGTTCTTCTCCTGCTCTGTCCTTCAATTTTGCTTTGTTTACATTTGCTTTCTCCACTTCTTTTCACTCTTTTCCTCTTCATTTATAATTGACCTCCTTCTTCATCTTCCATCTCTTCTTTGCATCTCCATACCATCAACTTGTCTCATTTTCTCCGTCTTCCTCTTCACCTCATTTCCCTGTCTCTCTGTCTCCCCCTCCACTCCTGTCTCCTTCCCTTCACTCTCCCATCTCTCCTTTCTTTTATTCACCCATCTTAATTTCCACCACGTCCCCCACAGGGTTCCAGGCTCCGCCACCTCCACCTCCACCTCCACCTCTACCCCTCTGCCCCCAGCACCAGCCCCCGCGCCGGCCCCTAACCCAGAGCCGTCCCTCCACAGCTGGGCGGCGGCACCAGGAGACAGCGCTAGACTTTCCAGCGACGAGGGAGACGCCGAGACTCCGGAGGACGCCGACAGACCTGCCTTTCACTTCTCCAATCGCCACCCACAGCCTTTAGGGGTAAATACTGTGACTGCTAATGTTGCGCAGACATTTTTATAGTCCATAACCTTGGGGCATTAAACGCCTATTTGCTCAAGTTGGAGGGAAATATCTCCCGCTTTTACCCCGCAGGGTCTGCTTTTAGATGCCGTTTAGAGGGATTATTTTTCTCGGTCTTCAGACTCGGGAGTAGCTCTTATCGAGTGTTTTCAGTGCAGGAGGAAGAGGTGAGGGTTGTGTGCAGTTTAAAAGGTGACCATGACGTTACTGTATTATATGGGCATTTGTTTTGCATATACAGTGTTGATTTCATCAGTCATTTCCCTTTAAATTGATGTGCTCTCTGCAGTTAAATAGGTATAAAGAGAAAACTCCTTCGTGCCAAGTCTGCCACCTTGGTGCATAATTACACCTCTTTCTGAAAACATACTGAGATTAATAGAGAAACTGTTGTTCAGGATCTGGGTCAAGACCAATAAGGTGATGACAGGGAGGATACATGCCTCCATTTCCTGTCTTAATTAAATATGACATTGTTGTGTATATTGTCACTAAACCAGAGATGTTAAAAGTTTAAGTTGCCTGGATGCAATCATGGTCAAGTCACGTCTTCTGAAACTTAAGAGGCATTGATTTGGCTGTATTTTTCTTGGCTTGGAAGGTGGTTTATAGCTTTATTTCTAAACGTATTAAGCTCTCGAATAGATTTTAGCTCGTGTTATCAGTTAGTCTTAATTTGGTATTTTTCTGCTGCCTCTCTGCTCTCTCTTTATCGTCACTTATTTTTTATCAATCTCTCTGTTTCTGTCATTCGATGCCTCTTTCAGTCCACATCCTGCTCTCTCTACCCACCTCTTACTTCCTCTTTCTGTCTCACTTTCTTTCATCCTTGTTTTTCTCGGCATCCTCTTCAATTCTCTGCCTGTCTTTTTACTCATTTCTCTCATGTGCCTTCTCCTCTCCTTCCTTTTCCATCAACATCTCTCTCCACGCTTCACCTTACCTCATCCCTGTCCAAATCCCTTTTTTAAACCCCTCTCCTTCTTTCTCCCTCCAGTTTTGCGTGTTCAGCAGCAGGCTCATGGGACGGGGCCACTATGTGTTCGACAGGCGGTGGGACAGGATGAGGCTGGCGCTTCAGAGCATGGTGGAGAAACACCTGAATGCACAGATGTGGAGGTGAGTGTGTTTTTGATTTGGTTGAGCTTGTTCACAATAAAGTCGATGCTTAAATGCACAGAAAACACATTGAATTTATGTCAAAGCTACTGTATATACACACTGTTTGATTTGATTTCGTCAGATTTACTGTCGCTATGACGAAGATGTAAGTATGGGAGGAAGTGACCTGTATGCTAACCTGCTCTATGAAGGACAAAAATACAATGTAGTGTGTAGACAGGAAGTCTTTTTATGTCATGTCTAATTATATTCAAACAAGAAACCAGTTTAAAGTAAAGGGCAACAGACACAACAACACAAACACAAAGGGAGAAATTAGGTAACACAATGGTGATTGGACCTATTGCCCACTGACAGAAGTACTGTAATATTTATATTTTTGCAGTATGATGAACTGAGTGTATGTAGGATGGAAAAAAAAAACGCTGTATTTGGGCCGGGACACATGCCACGTCTTTAACTGCCCAGAAGACATGAGGTCAGGCGCTGGGTGCTACTCGTGTGCCTACAGGTTGCAGTTGAAGTTGCGAAGCGACCATAACCAGCACTGCATAGTACCCTACTTATCAGAAATCCTGGGTTTGGGGCCAATCTTTTTCCAGTCATTGTTTTTTAAGTGTGTGTAAGGCCAAAGATATTGTCCATGGGACAGATGTAAAGCTCTGGTTAGCCCTGCACCAAACCTCTTCTTCATATGTATGCTTTCACACCTGCCCTGTTTGGTTCGGTTCAGTTGAACTCAAGTTCATTTGCCCCCTAAGTGCGCTTCGTTTGGGCAGGTGTGAACGCAGCAGTCGCACTCAGGTGCGCACCAAAACAACCCCTGTAAGTGAGCTTGCCATTATCGTTCATAAACAATGTACCTACAAACAAAACATCTGTCATTTTCCGGCATTTATTGACATCAGATTAGTGATTTGAAATATTGCAGGGAGTAATAGAACAGTCAGGAGCAGCCACAGTGAGCTGTAAGACGAAGAGCTGCAGGCGACAGACTGCACACCTCTCACTTAGCGAGGTAACCGACTCCTTTCACTGCACCCTGCTGTCCGCAGACTCATGCCGTGTGCAGCGTAAAATCAGATCATGGTTGCTCACTGAGGGATGGAAAAAGGCCAATCATTGCCTGACATCTTTATTAAAACGACAATAATTTGTTTTACTGCTCCCAGAGCTGTGTGACCTGAAGGATTAAAGTACATTTGCTGTAACTAAAGGTGTGTCAAAATCAGCCAGGGCGGAAATCTTTGAGATGAATCGTAAAAGCAAAGTTTGGAAGAGGAATAGTTTTTGAGGTTTTGTTCTTATTGATAAAATCATAGGTGGAGCAACAGCAGCTAACAGGTCAGAGATGAAATAACATCACATTAAATTTCCCAATCATATAAACACACTAAACCGTTGTTTCATTATGATGCAACATCAGTTTTAGTGCTCTGAATCTGTGTTGGCAATGAAGCAACTTTGTGCATTTCTCCTCCTGTTTCAGGAAGGTGCCTCTGGCTGCCGAGAGCCTCCTCTCCCTCTCCTCCTCTGGTACCTCCCCCCTCACTTCACAGCAGACTCCCTCTCCCACTTCCGTCACTTCTCCGCTCCTCTCCTCCCCCTCCAACTCCCTCTCCTACACCGCCACATTTCCTCAGTTGGCATCCATGGCAGGGGTGTTCAGCATTCGAGACGCTCCGCAGCCCATCGCCCCAGTTTCCGCACTGGGTAAAGCGCGTAACGGCACGCATAAAGCCAGCCGCACATCCAAAGACACGGAGGACTCTGTAGTGGGATCTAAGAGGAGGAAAAACTCTTCCTACTCCTCCTCCTCCTCCTCCTCCTCATCCTTTTCTCCTCCTTCCTTGTTTCCAACTGTGGATAATCACAAGAGGAACGGCAGCAGCCATCATCCGACGTTACAAGGTTCAGGAGGGGCAGCGGCGACAGCAGTCAGGAAAAAGGGACTTGGGCGCGGGGGAAGTGGGCTTTGGAGCAGCGGAGAGGACTGGCTATCCAGAGCAGATGGGTCTCAAAGCCACAACTCACAGAACAGGTGGGTAGTGGGCTGATTTTACTCTTAAGACTATCACAGAAATGAATTTGATCAGCCCAAATCTTAAAAAGTCAGGACTACAAACACAATACAGGCTCAGCTCCGTAAACTATAGTACAGTCTTCAGAGAAATGCATGAGAGGGTGATTTATTAAAAGGAGAGCAGTGTGTAAACATAGAGGACAGTGCCAGCAGTGCAGAGGCTGTGATGACAGGTGTTTAGCTTCCCTCTAAAATATACAGCTCTGTAAAATCTGCTGTGATGATTTTATAGCAGTCCGACTGTACAGTGAAAATTGTACCGGAGCGTACTGTATATCATTAATGGCAATTCTCCTCCTTCTCCGTTCTCCAGTCGCGAACTTGGCACAACCAGTATACCCTACTCACCCAGCAGGGAGCCTGCCTCCGCCCCACATCAGCCCCTGGCGTCCCCCTCCGGACCCTTGGCTTATGGGGGAGGAGCAGAGGGGAGGAAGAGGAGGAGTCCCAGCTCTTACAGAGGGAAGGCCAGCAAGCTGAGCAGGCCGGGTGGGTTGGAGAGCCTTTTTGGGAACGGGAGCGACAGCGTGGGAATACTGGCTTCGGGGCCCGAGTCCCCGAGACAAGTAGGTGTTATACGCATGCTGTCTCTTTATTTTGATCCACTGCTGGGTATATCCATGTGTGCTCAATGCTGAACCATCAACGGAGAGTCTATATGCACACCACCTTTGCGTACGTTGCTTAAAATATTTTCCTATGATAACAGCAAAGACAGTATAGTAACATTCTCACTTACGCTCAAAGCACCACTGTGCCTAAGTACAACCTCACATCAACAACCTTGTTAAACTGTCCTCAGTTCTCTTACAAAACGAAACTACTATTAATTTTCTGTTACTGAAATCTGAAAATAAAAAGGCAAACTTAGCCTCAACATGAAACAATACTCATATACATCAGGGCTGTAAATAAAACTTGAATGAATGAGAGGTATTTTGAACACAACCCATGTAGCCTAAACCTAAACTCACTCAAGCCTCTTTCACACACAGTTTCCAGTAAATTCCTGGAATAACCTCGCAGGCACCGCAACTAATTTTCACTATCCTGACATGCACTCCGTTCAGGAACATTTCTGTATTGCACCTTTTCACACATGCCATAGCAATGTCGGAATAGAAGAGGCAAGGGACAGTCCAGCAGATGGCCGTAATGCCAGAGTAGTGGATGACAACTGCCATAAAACTCAACAGAAGAAGAAGAAGAGCTGAATCTAAATGTCCACCCTCTGGACTCACTGACTTCAGTTGTACCACTTCTGTGAGGGCAAAGACTGCAGTGGCCGATAAACAGCTTTTGAGACTGTCATACTCTTTGCCGTGGAAACGTTCAACTATCGCTGCTTTTATAGTCATATATATGTCATATAAGTTGATGAACAGTGCCTACTCATCTGTCCCTGCAGATAACAAGATATAAGTCTTATGTATATTAATACATCTCTGTAAAACAGGCTTCACGCATTCAAAAACAGAAATGTTTGTAAATAAGGACGGGACTATGACTCAATAAATTGGGTATTACTGACATTAGAAGACTTTCTTTTGTTATTTTTTTTGCCTATTTCACTGTGCAGCCTGATAGGCCGCAATAATAAAGTGTATTTTCAGCCCCTCTACAGCCTGTACTTCTACAAATCTCTGTATCATGATGTGGTTGAATATTATTCCTGGCCTACACAATTCAAGCGGCATTTTCATAGACGTAAATATCAATAACTATTTCACACATTCACAAGTTTTCGGCAGTTGAAGAACCCACAACTTCACGTCCTGCAATGAATTGTAGGTTATTAAATCAGTAAAGTCTGCACCCTAAGCAGAAAGTGTTTCTCAAAGTCAAGGATCAGGCTAACATGTGTCCCCTGGTGTGCGTCATTAACCCTCTGGGGACTTTGGGGATTCAGGAAACTGTGATAATTTTGGCACTCTGTAATGTCGTCGTACAATTTGAACAAATGTGCACAGTATTTTCAAAGTCATGTGACTTATAGAGAGAATATATTTCTGGATTATACTTCAAAAACCAAACAGGTAGCGTAAATGAAACTCTTGTGGCACGTGGCGCTCTGTCACTCCTGTAGGCTAAATTATTAATTTAAAAAATCTCATTATTTGGCAGTGGACACATTGGAAAGTACAGTATGAGGCTTCTGTCAGTAATTTCTTTATGCTTGTATGATAAAAACCCCTGGGGATATTAATTCAAATAAATGACATATTTGTCTAAATCCTGGCGAGCTCTGCAGGTGCAGGTTTCATTGAAGAGGCTCCACCTTCACTTCCAGGAAATTGTGTGCAAAGAGGATACACACGTGCATCCTTGAAAATTCTCCGAAGGAAGGACTCAGTCCTCTGTAGAATTTGAAGGGGTTTGATGACGTAGCATCCTTGAAATTCAGCCATTTAAGGATCCTTCCTTGACTTTGAGAAACATTCAGACTCTCTGGAAGTCTGCAGAAAGTCCGCTTGGACGGCCCTCAGCACTCCCAGACTTCCTGAAAAGTCTGTGAGTGTGCCGATGAAGTCCAGATATTTAGATTTAGCCAAGGACATAAGCCCATGTGTGCTTTACCCAGCAATGTTACTGCTTTCATTTACACCACAACCGTACCAGCATCTTCCTTGAAATATCTCTATGTCTTAAAGTGGGGAATTGGTGGTAGAGATTTCCCTGAATATCGATCCCTGCTCTCATTCACACACGACCTCATGCATGAAATGTTCCTAAATGTTTCAGGGATAGACGGCATGTGTGAAAGAGGCTTTAGAAAGGCTTTCCAAAGATTTGCTGTTGTGTTATGCACGACAATAGTTCTAGTTTTACAGCTAGGCAGGCAGCCCAAGTATTAATAATTTGTGAAAATGCACAGGTCAGATGGGAACAGGCAGTTTAAATACTTGTTAGATTTGTTGCTCACTGACTTACACACAGTGAATCCACCACTGAACCAAAAATAAATGAAAGCCAGTTAACAAAGCTCTGTCTTCCTCACCCCGCAGGCCAAGTTACATCACTGACAGAAACCTGTTTCACGGACAGAATGTCGGGCAGCTGTGCAGGCCACCGCCGTTTGTGACCTTTGACCTCACCACTCTTCCACTGACAGCACCAATCAGACTGCTTCACTCTCCGCGATGTCACCCCTTATTTATCCAATGACAGTTCAGCTCACCCCGCTGTGACACCAGGGGGGGGGCCTCCGGAGCCTTTGCCCACAGTCGGCTGGCAGTCACTTCCACTCTACACCTTCTAATTATGGATCACTTTTCACGGGAAGCTGCCGTGCACGCACTGAGGTTGCGGCCTTTTCAGAACAAGACAGTGGAATCCAAAAAAACCTTTGAAAAGGGAAACTGCCTCACAGTTTTTAAGGCATTGTTAATACAACCACCACTGCACAGTTTTTGGGGAGACATTTATTTTCTGGTTGTTCCAACCCTTTTCCTGGTTGCTGTTTCAGGTCAGCTGGCGAGGAAAGAGGTCTGCGATTGTTTTTGGGAGTTAGATGGTTGAAGGACCTACTGACACGACTACTGTAGGACTCAGCCTTCATCTATGCCACCTCAACTCAGCTTTCCTGTCTCCAGTTAAGCTTTCTCTCCTCCTCAAAGACGGGAGAGACGACAGCAGCTTTTGTTGTTTCTTTCCCACCTCTCTTTCAGTCTCTTTATTTCCTCCCATCTTCCTTTCCTCCTCTTTTTATATCAAACAACTGTCAGCATCTCTACAATTCTCTTTCTACCTTCATCCCCCTCTCTCCCTGTCCATCCCAGCATGCCTGTGTTCAAAGTGCACTTACTGCCCTCGCTTCCTTCTTCGCTGACTCCAGAGCAGTCTCCAGCAGTGCCACACAAGGACCTGTTCACACAAGGGAAGAAAAAAAGAAACACCCCCACCTGCGTTACCAACGATGCCGCGTCAATGCATTGCATTTCAGTATAGGAAGAAATCAGATTTTATTTGAAGATTGTTTGTTTGTTTTCTTCAGTCTGGTTTTCAATGTTGCAAGAAACACAAACTCCTGTCTGTGTGTCAGGACTTGCATCCAAAAAGGAATGATTACTACGGTGTTGGATCTTTTTTTTTTCCTTTTTGTAAAATAATTTATCGTTCCTAAATGATTTTCTAACTGACCCTCGAGGTTTGAGCTACAGAGACTTTTTTTGAGCAAAAAAAAAAATTTCTATGGCATTTTGAAGAAATGTTGAAAGTATTATGATAGTTCATATTGTTGATAATGTGTACATATCTGTTATTATTTTTGTATTTATTAATAATTGTCCCCTTTTACTAAATATGAGCTAAACAGAGTATTTTTGCCCTCCTATAGGTCTGTGTTTAAAGATGATGAGATCGGCCTGGTCTCTCAAAATCTTCACGGATTTGTTCATTAGCATGTTTTTAAATTATTACAAATAACAACTCAAACACAGCCAAATATGAACTTTGACTGTGAGTGCTGTGTATGTCATTACCATTTCGCACTGCTGACAGATAACCACCACCACCTGTGGTCAGTTCTATAAATAGTTTTATTCAGGTGTGCTCTAATAATGAAGCCTAGTTACGTCTAGCTGACTGTTGTCTGACAAAAAATATCTTAACTCAAGTGACACTCAAACAGCATGAGAGATGTGGTTGAGAGCACATTTTCTAATTTCCCACCACCCATTTCTATGTGGTATTATCGTTGCCACCGCGATTCCATTTCCCTCAGAGCCTCGCAACTACCACAGTTTCCATAGTTGCTTTGGTTGCTCCACCATGCATTGACACTCTTAGTAACTGGGGTTAGCTACTGATAGTTACCTGGGAAAACAAAACCACTATCCTCATCCTGTTTTGGTTGAGCAGTGGTTGACTGACTTCCTTTTTGCAGCAAATTGAGCTGTCATTTTCCCACAAGATATTACCTAGTGGCAGACAGAGTTGCACAGTGAAAGTGAGGCTTATAGGGAAACAATCTAAATGCAATGATGTCATCGTTTTAAAGCCATTACACTGTGCAGTCAAGACTTTCATCATGATAAGTTAAAATTGTCAATTTCAGTTTCAGTTTTATTTATAAAGCCAAATATCACAAATCACAATTTGCCTGAGGGCTTTACAGCATACGACATCCCTTTGTCCTCCCCAAAAAATCCCTTAAAGGGGGGATACAAAAAACAGTATACATACAGTTCCTACATCTTTACAGTCCATACACAGAGCTGTCGCTATTCACAATCCCACACACTCAGTACCTACAGACTATCATCAGCCAACAAAGTGCACGCTGCCCACTATACCACACATTTGTTTTACATAGTCATCGTAAAAATTACACGTTTTTTGATATGACAGACAGAGGATGTCATATCATTCAGTTTCATGGATAGCTGCCGTCTATGCGCTGTGGTCTCAGCCTTTTCAGAACAATTCAATTCAATATATAATATAAAGCCAATTATCACAAATCACAATCACAGCTGATGAGGAAAAACTTAAACGGGGAAAAATAAATGGTAGAAACCTCAGGAAGAGCAACTGAGGAGGGATCCCTCTTCCAAGACCGACAGACATGCAACAGGAAAAAACCTGTCTGTTTCCACTTTAAAGTACAATTGATAGAATATATGCAGCTGTCAGTTAAATTGACAGAAGAGAAAGCATTTTTCCCCCTGAACATTTAATAGTGATGTTTTGCTAGATCTTCCTGAAGCTGTCTCTCCACTGCCTCCAATGATGCACGTGTTTTGCAGCAATGAGCAGCTCCTCCATTTCCACAAATGTCCATCAACAGCACATTTAAAATAGTATTTTATTTTAATAATTTTTTAGCATGCCTTGACACCTTTACATTGTGAACGCACAACATACTCCAAACCTGCTTAGAATTAGTATGTAGCCATAAATTGGGACAAAGCTACAGCCTTCATCATCAGATGGATTTAACTTGGTTGCTATGGAGATGCTCAGGTGTCAGGAGTTAAGATTTTTTTGTCAGACTGTTACTTAGGTTATTAGTGAACCTTCAAACTCAATTATGTTACATGTTGTATTTCCTGCCACTTTTCATACCCTGTAAAACTGAGGAGATGATGGTCCTAAATGTTTCTATTTCAGTATATCTTATCATTTCTAATAAGGCTGCACGATATCAGGAAAATATGCAATTAAGTTGTTGAGTATTGCAAAAACAATATTACTTGCGATGAGTAGACATTAAAGTACTCGGTTCTGTTTTCTGCTGCTTTCAGCTTAAGTACGACAAAATGTTTGTTGAATTAAAAAATGAAGGGAAATTTATTTCCAACCTTCTTACATTGAACAAGACACCAATAAAAGAAAGTATCAGCAGAAAACAGCAAGTTGAAATCACACTGACTATAAAAGGATTATGCACCCCTGATTTCTAATAGCTCAACAGTTTGTATCTGACGTACGTTAAGGAACAAATCTTGATTTTGCGACACCAGGCCTTGGTTAGTATTTTCATACAAGGGCCCCACATTCCTGTTTGCCTGTGGTTCCACCCTTTTTCATACTTCTTCCAATGTTTAAAGAACTATAGCTATATTTTTGAACTGTCTTTATCTTCCAGGACCGATTGGTCTAGTCTCAGTGCGATTAGGCTTGGTTGTTGGGTGTGTAAAAATCAAAGCCAGGTCGAAATGCTTTCACTTACTTCAGATGCAGCCATCAAGCTTGGTACCGTTTTGTCTCCGGTGGCTCAATCACTGGAAGTGCAGCATCGCCATTTCAGTGTGACTTTTAAAGGGATAGTCTGGATTAGTTGAAGCAGAGCTGTATGAGGTACTTATCCATAGTAAGTGTGTTACATACAGCAGCTAGCGAAGTATCGCCACAGAAGCTAGGCAGTGTGTTGCTGTGGACGGGGGCAGCAGCAAAATGTACCCACCTACAAAAATCAATATCAAGCGTGTTTATGTGTACGCTGTATTTAGAAAACTTCACTGTTTTATCTTTCTGTCAGACAGCCATGTCCACAGAGAACTGAAGCTGATATCTATGGTCTCTTCAAAGCCACCAGACTCCTTTGACAAAAACAATAATTTTGCCTCACAGAACATGGTAGTTGCTGGTCTACCGCTGCCTCTGTCAGCTTGTAGTTTGTGTTATGTGACTTTGGTGAATCTGAACTAACCCTTTAATACACGAAAGTCGCACAATAACACAATAACTAACTGATTCAGGCAGCAGCAGAGCAGCAACTCTCATTTTCTGCAAGGTAAATTCACTGTTTTCGTCAATCTAGTCTGGTGGATTTGAAGGGGGCATAGATAACAGCTTCAAGTTCGCCGTCGGAAGGGGTTGTCTGATAGTGTTCTCATGATACAGGAACTTTTAACTTTGGTAAAACACCTTAAAAAGTATTGATATTTTATACCATTCGCAATATAATAGGGGAAAATGTGACCTAACATTGAGGGCAAGGTAAAGCAGTAAAAACATTCTCAGCGCACTCTTAAACCGATATTGATTTTTCTTGGATGGGGTCTTTTCATAGATGGCTAAAATAAATTTTGCTGCTGTCCCCGACCACTGTACATTGCTTTCACCTCGTTTCCACTTATGAATGTTTATGGAGACGAGGCAACCTGAAGTCCATTCCATTAATTTGTACAGGAATCTCCATGATATCCGATGTGCCTGCAAAACTCCTCCCCTCTGTAATATTTCGGTCCAGAATTTGCCTTGAGTATGTTAAAAAAATTTGAAATTTTGCTAACTAGCTAACAGGCTAACAGGCTATTTCTTTCAATTTAGTTGCCTGTGTTTACTCTCAGGTGAGTTTGTATGATTAAAAAAAACTTAGTTATGTAGTTTTAACGCACTGTGAATCTGGGTAGTGTTCTGCTAAAATATGGTTATACATTATGTACAGTCAGATCGTCAATATGACTCATTCAGCCATTCATACGTCTATTTAATTAAATATTTCATAAAACATGCCACGTACCTGCAGCAGGTCCTGTTTTTGTCCCGGTAATGTTCCAAGCAAATATTCCAAACTACTGGATGGCGAAAAACAGACAAAATTGGCCTCTCCCCTATGGCAGCAGGTAGTTTCTTTAAGGTTTCGATCCATCCATAAAGAAATGCACTTCCTTGCGTTGGACACTAGAGGCTGAAAACGAGGTATCAGCCTCCCTGTCGGTACTCCTGCCTGCTTTTCCAAACTGGGATGTGTAGACCCACATCTATTGTAGGTAATACACTGACTTCGGAAAAGTACCTCATACAACCTCACTTGACAAAAGTCCAAACTGTCGCTTTAATGTCTTTTAAATACCTGCCAGATGCATAAATACAGCATCAGGTGTACAGAAAAACAAGTGCATGTGTTATCTATAGCAGCTCATGACCACAACTTAACGTCCTAAGTGGTGCAAACATGGTCAGATTTAACTGAGGATGACATAAAATGTCAAAAAACAATGGTTAAAACCTTTAAAATGTCTGAAAGGTACCCTGTTTATTCATGTGGTGTTGCTGATGAAGCCAAAGTAACTGAAAGCATTTTGATTTGCTGTGAGCGATGCTCCCACCTGGTACTCGCCAGCTGCTTTAAATAACTTTATTTGTTTTTTTGTCTCTTTTTTTTTTTTTTATTGTCTCAAAAGCATCTAAGCACTAATGATGAATGAATTGTACATAATCAAGTTGTATTCGTGTTACGCTTTTCCCAAGTGCTTCCCATGATGACACTTTATTCATCAGTGTGTGAGATCGTCTAGATCAGTTTAGTGATACCGGCTCTGTGGTCTTTATTTTTTACTGTAGACACACGTGGTTTACCCGGGTACTCGCGGTGTACAGTTAACTCGTTAACCTGCCTGCAATTCAATATAAACAATATTCACAGTTTCCTGTTTAACACAACGTACCGACAGATGTATAAAGATGTTGGTTTAATGGCTGAAAAACATAACTCAGAGTTGAAGGTTTTTGTTCCCGCTCAGTATCTTCTCATGTTTCTACAGATCAAACCTGATGTTCTTAGCGCTGAGATGTTTTTGGGAAATCCCTCCCTTTATAGTAATAAAGATGGGAAGTTAGTACAGTATGTTGCAGCTAAAATTAAGACGAAGCTCAAGGATGTCAGAGCAGTTGTATATTATCGTTGCTGTTGAATTTTACGGAGGAATTAACAGTTTTTTTAAAGCCTCCCCCTTCCTTTTTTTTGCACTTTGTCATAAAGCCCAGATCTTTAATCTACTTCTATTTATATAAATATTTGAGATATTAAAAAACAAATCTATATCTATATATTTGTAAAAGTGTTTCTGGCAACTACAGTAACAGAAGATGAAGAGTATATTCTCGGTGAGTTGGCCCCTTAAACCAGCGCGCCGCTGTCGTTTGTTGTATCTGATCCAAGCTGTGTCGAATGTCTGAGAAAATGCCTTGTAAGAGGAGAGTCGCGGCGTATTCACTCTCACTGCAGTTGGATCAGAAAAATGGATTTCCCATCAAAACAACTGAACACTTGCTGTATAAAAAATGGTCTTATATCCAAGCTTTTATTAAATGATTGAAAGTGGATGTTGTGTTATTTGTAAATCACAGACGCAGCTGATGATGATGATGATCGTTTGTTTTGTATATGCTGAGTGTTTTCTATGTGTAAGGATTTTGTGATTATTAATGTCCCACATGATATTTTGTGTTCTGGAAGAAGAGCAAACGTCTTCTGTGGCTGTCAGTGTTTCACAAAGGAGCTTCAATTATGTATTTGTGCTTAAATTTTTACCAGATGCATCTGTATCTGTCGGTTTCATTATTGAAAACACTGAATTGTGCCGAGCCCTGTCTGCTTCCATACCATAATCTGAGAAGAGTTGATGCTGTTGCTGACTTTTGTTTGCAGGATTCTTTCAGTCCGTCCACTTCTTTGATCTCAACAATTCCTGGATGAAGAGGATCAGTCCTGCTGACAGGTGGTCAACTGACCTGTCCTCTGTGGTGCCACCAGCAGGCTGACATCTCAGCTATTGGATGGATCGCCATAAAGTTATACAGGTATTCATAGCCCCCAGAGGATGAACCCTAACAGCTTGATGATCCCCATACGGCCATAAAAGCCATAAACCTTTCTTTACACTCCAAATACAATGCAAGCAAAGAATGTATATGCAGTACCATAGGTGCCACCAACTGAATGTGCACTTTCATCCACCATGTTTCTGTGTAATAGGAGGTCAGTTCGGCACCTTGTTTACCAGAATTTTCACAGATATTCTGAGTTGTTTGGACTTGAGGGGGCGTTCATGTTCATTTTCCCAGTCGGGAACTCGTTATCCCGATGACTCCAACACATGAACCTGCGGCTCCGGAGCCACATGCAGCTCTTGAGACCCTCTCCATTGGCTCCCTGAGGCTTTGACATAAAATTATCTGGAAATGAATAACAGTTATTTTTTAGCATTCAGATTTTCGTTTGTCAATGTTGTTGGCCCAAAGTAAGTAGTGCATTCTACAGTTGTAAAAATGTGTAGCCTTTACACTGAATTAAAATATATATTAATGCTTCGTCAACTAAAATGTGCATCATATGTCTACATGGTGCCTTTTCCTCTATATCCTCTATATATTTAGCTTAATTTCAGTAGCGTGGCTAGCCTGGAGTCTCTCTAACAAGGCTAGCTATGGATTCAAAATCCAAAAAAAAGGAAATGTCGTGGAGTTAAATAGAAGATTTAATAATGTGTGGACAGATTAATTTGATTTCACCATCATCAATGCAGAGTTAAAGTACTAAATAATTATAAGTAGCCCACAGCAGAGTAGCCACCTTGTATTAAATCATATTAATGAATGCTCATTTAGACCTGTTCATAATGTCAATAGGCTAATGTAGACTGAACAGGCTGTTACCTTTATTCAAATGTGTCCCGTGGCTCCAGACAGAATTTTTTTTTTCTTTATCGGCCAGTAATTGCTCCTTTAATAGTGAAAGTCGCCGACCCCTGGTGTAGGTCATTGCTGCCACTTTGCGCTGCGCTCATGTTGCGTTATGCTAATATTGGGACGTGGTGGCATAGGTGTAAGGCTCACCCTCCGTTTCCCCGAGACCAGATTTTTTTTCCATGAAAACTTTTGTCAGAATGGTGATACAACAATCTCATTCATTCAGATGAACAGCAGAGTGAATGCGTTACACTTCTATACCTTTAAGAGCATTTCAAAGTGTTAGATTTCTTCAAATCAATGTCAGGTTGTGTTGGACAACACAGACAGTACAGTAAAACATGATGAGCTGTTATTAACTTATGTTTCGGTGTAATCTAGCCAGATCCATCTTCAGTAATAGGCCAAAGAGCTCGGTTAAATTTACATGTCTTGGATTGACTCTGCAGCTTTTTCTCCACAGCAGGATGACTCACCAGGTTAAAGAGGAGCTACGCCCATTCTTAAAACTCATACATGTTATTCCTATGGTCTAAGACAGTCCAGAAATATTAGTAAGCATGAACATCTCTCTCCTTAATCCCAAAGAAGAGAGCTAAAACTCAAATTCCTGAGTATAAAGTCTGGAGCTGCTCCGTTGAGAAAGAAATGGGAGAGATGTTACAGATGACACTGAGAGCACTCAGGGGAATGTTCTGAGTGTATGGGTACATTTTCAGTTTCACAGCTGAGACCACTACAATAGAAAAAAGCTCATTTGAGTCCCAAAAAAAGCCAAGGCTCCCATTTATAGTCTATGAAGCAGCTCCCAACTTTGTACCCAATGACATCACAGGTCTGAAACAAAGCCTGAGATTAGACAGAGCATAGTTTGCAGGTTGCAAAACGCAAGGTGCACCGCACTGCCTTTTTTTTTGTTGTTGTTGGAGCCTGCCCTGATCAGACAGAGGGCTTTTTCTAGCTTGCTGGGTACTTCTTAATTGTTGCTAGGCAACCACCAAATAACCTGTCCTTAGCTAAACTGCTATTTTGCTGTGAAGTAAACTCAAATTTGTACCTTAAAATCTGCATAAAAAGTGCAGATGGAGGACACTTGCTCTGGCTCTGATAAGGATAATAGGCTGATCCCAAAATGTAAGTTGGTCACAGTGAAACGGAGATCCGCGTGGGTGCATGAGACCCTCAGAAATAGAAGTCATCACAGGGAGTGCCACCAGCAGGTCCAGGAGCATGGCCCGGACGACGGTCGGTTCAAGGCTTATTTTAGGATGACTCAGGAAGAGTTTGACAATCTGCTGTCAAATGTCGGGCCTTATTATAGTTGGTGAAATGTTAGAAAGTAGTTGAGGTCACAATTTGTTCGGATATGTCTTGGAGCTTGCCCAGGGCAACACTGAAAGTGTGCTAATGTTAGCTTCAACCAATGAGCGCTGCCACTTGTCGCCACCAGACAAGGTCTGCCTCTCAATTCATCTGTTTTACAGTAGACATTTAGACTTGTCAGAGAAGCACAGGTGAAATTGATAACGATGGTCAGCAAGCAAAATACCAGGACCTCCTCTAAGTGGAATGCAGCTATCAATAATGGTATTAAATACGCCTGTTCTTTTTCTACCATGACGCCATTGATGTCCAGGGCTTTTTCCAATGTGCATTGAAGTCTTTTCAGCTCGTGGTGTTTGGGGCAGTTCTCCAAAAACAAGATGGGGAATAGAGCAGAGAAAATTGAGGCGCATCACCAATATACTTATTCAACACATTCTCACTCCGACCTCGTCACATATCGACGTTTGGTCATGGACTTTCCACGTCCACATATAACAAGAAAGGTACCCTGGGTGTGTTGGTTGTTGACGTTCTGGGACGCCGTGTCAAGGTCTGCCTGTCACATGCATTGTCATATTTAAAAATACACTTCTGTTTTCACAGGAAATTTAACATTTACATACAGTCTCTCTCAAAATAAATGCACTATGTCGATACAACACCACAAATTGATGCTTTTTTCCGCATGTGGTTGGGTTTAGGCAACAAAAACATGCAGTTAGGTTTAGGAAAGGACAACAGGGTTTGGCTTTAGAATCTAACGGGACACAAACACCACTCTCTTGGGTGAAAGTCTGTGTTTGTTGGATCCCTTGTCCCGCCATGTTTCCCCCCTGATGCCGTTAATCTATAATGGCAACTGTCTGCATGTCATGCCGACGTTAAAGGACGTCTTTTTTCATGGTTTCTGACGGCACAAGTCACTGTCCAAGCGCTGGATTTCAATGACTGATGCCCATAGCATCAACACAAAAAAAGTGAGACCGGGCTCTTTTTTTTTTGTGTTGGTGCTATGGGAAACGTAATTTTAACCGGAGGAAAACACTGTTTGATGGGGTACCAGACTTCGACACAACACCTGTATGTGCGTAATGCCCCTATCTTTGCCCCCTCAATGTACTTTGATCACACAATGAGTACAGACTACCAGACAACCCAGTACAAACTAATTTACATCCATGAAAGTCCATATTATATTTAAGCACAAGTAATTCCAACTGTCCCTTCCACTTCTGCAGAAAAAGACGAGTCCTTCCATCAATGCAATGTCCTATTTTCTCCAGAGACAACCTCTGAGACCAAAGATTTCCACATAGAAACAGAAGGAAGGTCGTCTCCGATGTCACCATTTCACCATGATGGCTCTCCTCGCAAGCATTAAAAGTTATTAAACTACTTCCTTATGTTGTTTAAGAGAGTCAGGGATGTGTCCAAGCAGACATGAAAGTGGCTTTTCTGGCACTTGTTGACCTGTTGCTGTACTGATGTTTGCGCATACCGCCCTCCTTTACTGTTGATTTTGAACTGGCATCAATGTGTTTACTTGGAAAGAGTATATTTTCTCTCTTTTTTGTGCGTATTTCCATTAAAAGTTTAGTCTTAAATTTCATTTAAAGTGGTTTTAAAAAAGTCTAAAATGGTCTTCAATTTAACTTGTTTAGACTGTTGAAATATCATACTGGAATTCTTAGTTCATGTGGTGTTGCCCTTTAAGGTCCAGCTTTAAAGGCTATAACACAAAAAAGATTCCAGATAGTTCTCTTGACACTACAGCTCAGCAGGAAATGAACCAATGTGGCCAAAGAAATGAAACAAAAAACACATTTTATGCAGCATATAATTAAGTGGGTAACAAGTGATCTTCGGGGAGGCCCTCTTGGTGCTCGTAGTGGGAGCTCAGCTAATTCTTTATTCCATCCTTTATCAAGCGTTAAACACTGCTTATTAGCTACCAGCTTATTAGTTAGAAACACAGTCTCTTAATCACAGACCTCTGTACACATTCAACATTGGGGAGCAGGGTGTTGAATCCCACACCAGCCTCCACTGATGCTGCGGCCGTCTCTTACCTTTGACCTCTGAGAACGATGGGGGGTGAATTTCCCTTCGGTGACTCACAGCTCTTTCATGATGCAACTTCATCATCATCAACCTCTGTGTTGAGAGAGGGATAAAATAGGAATCACAGCGTTGTTCTGCGGTGCCATTTTACAGCCTGTGTCTCTTTACAGCACCGATTTTATGTTGTTATTGTTTACAATGGAAAGCGGACTACTGAGACATCATCTTTGCTCTTGCTGGTCGTTCACCGAAATGAAAGGACACTGCCGGCAGTAATCGGACAAATGCTCAGTGCTGACCATTTGCACTCTCCTGTGCTTGAATCTTTATGAAAGGAGGTCAGATGAAATGTAAATATTGCGTTTCGGTTATGATACTGAACAGCGACTGTCTCATCCAAACTTAAGCAACACATTCCTAGATCAAAAACCTCAAGGTGTGTGTGTGTGTTGTGTCAAAACTAAATGGCAAAAGAAAAAAAATATCAATTACATTTGACATCAGCCTTAAAACAGCAGCTGGTTTTAATCATTTTACAGATAAAGCGCATGTTGATATGAACTGCAACTCAAGACAATGTTTGCAGGAAAGTAGTTTCACACAAATTTACAAGGCTAATGAAGCCTTATTAACGGGCTCCTTTTCCTTTCTGCTACATTTAATGCTCATTAGTCTGATTCAGACAGGGAGCGCAGCATTTATCTGCCATTTTTATTGTAAAAAATGAGGTGTTCCCATTGTCTTGTCCACCGGGGCTGTGTCATCGTCCCTGGAAGATCAGATTAAACCATATAAATGTACTGTAACTTATTCTAGTAACCTTATTTGATATCTGAGGATTCAAAAACCCCAATCCTTAACACCAAACTGGCGTTATTTATCTGTCTTTGATCTTTTTTTTTGCCAACAGTGATGGCTGATTTCTCTTCAGCCCTTGCAAGCGCTTCTTGCCAGTGTTGTGGGGGACAGCTAATTTGTCCTCAAGTCTGAGTCAGATGTGACTGTAGACCCCCAGAGAGTGGTGACTAGAGACTGTGTTAGAAAAAAAAAAAACAAGAAAAGAAACATGATGAGCACAGAGAGAAGAGATCGCAGCTGACCACAGAAGATAGATGTCCACTGTCTCTATAAGAGTATTGGATAAAAGTAAATGTTAAAAGGACAGTTCACCCCCCAAAATCAAATATACATATATTTCCTCTTGTATTGCTGTTTATCAGTTCAGATTGTTTTGGTGTGAGCTGCAGAGTGTTGGAGATATCGGCCGTAGAGATGTCTGCCTTCTCTTGAATATAATGGACTAGATGGCACTCAGCTTGTGGTGCTTGAAGTGCCAAAAAATAAATTTTAAAATATCAGCAGCAATGTCTCTTTTCAGAAATCATGACTCACCCAAGGACCTTGGTGTGATCAGTTTCATGTAGGAACTATTTTCTATCCATCAAACTACACCCACCAACCTTATTATCACACAGAGGAAAGTGTGCCCCTTCTCAGGGACAAGAGGCTCTTGACAATGCGAGATGTAAACATGTGGCGTCGTCCTTGGGTGAGCTAGCTTGTGGTGAGCTAGCAGCAGATGCACACTTCCATCATTTGGCGGCTGTAGTTCAGCAGAAAGAAAATAGTTCCTACATGAAACTGCCCACAACAAGGTCTGTGTTATTATCTTGAGTAACAGGGTCATAATTTCTGTAAAGAGACATTGCTGTTGAGTTTTACAAATATATTTTTTTGGCACTTTGAGCACCACAAGCCGAGTGCCATGTAGTTCCATTATATTCAAGAGAAGGCAGACATCTCTACGACTGATATCTCCAACACTCTGCAACTCACACCAAAACAATCTAGACTCATAAGTAGCACTACAGGTAAGAGGAAATATATGTATGTTTGATTTTAGGGGTGAACTGTCCCTTTAAATCATACTGTAACAGAACCACAGCTATAGTGGACTCTAAAAGGCAGTGAACTGACTCAGTTAATAATGCTGAAACATCTGCCCTGACTTTACTATCACTAGCTCACTTGAATGCAACTTAATTTCTATGTGTGAGATTGTGTTATTTCTTCTTTCAAAAGTTACATAATGTAAATCAATTAAAAATCATTTTAACAATGTTAAATAGCCTTAAAATGTGATTTTCGAAACATCTACAGAATGTTGTTTAGAGCAGTGGTTCCCAACTATTGGCTCGTGGTCCAAAAGTGGGTCGAATCCCTTCTAAAATGGGCCACAAGTGACTTGTGAACATGTCAAGTTTGAATAAACACACTTTGTTTTGAAGTACAGTGAATTTACGGTACATGCTTTTATTTTGAAGTGCTCTGTAGATTGAGTGAATAACAGACAGCAAAGTAGCACGACAGCATGGCCAAAACATAAGTATGACATTGAATATATTAAAGCTTGTGGACTAAAAATGAAAGGTAAATTTGGACCCCATGGCCGGACCAGTTGGGGACCACTGGTTTAGAGCAACCCCTGACCCCAAATTCATGCTCAAACATCTGCCAGATAAGGAAAAGATTTTTAAAAAATGTGTCCCTAATAATTCAGAATTCTGGCTCATATAACTTCAGTGGGTTTACTGTATGTGGCTGTTTAATTAGCCCGATCAGAGTCTGGAGTTCAGTGTAGAAACCGTTATCACTTGTCAGCTCAACAACAGCAGCCTCCTGGGGATGTTTTCATGACACAGCTTTACTGAGATACCTGAATAACTTTTCTGACAGCCAAAAAGGTCCTTTTATACACACCATATTTCAGGTTTTACTCATCAGTGTCATCCTGATACATCAGCCCAGTAGATGGATGTGAACATCACAGTCTCTCATCAGTCCAAATGTTTATGTTTTTCCTTTGTTTACGAGAGTTAAGGCTGGAGATTGTGTGAATATTGCTAACAGCAGGCTGCAAAACTATAAGCCATTTGATTATTATTATTATGGTATTTTATTCATAAGGGTAAGGTTCAACCAACAATAAGGAAAGAGGACACATTATTGCAGATAGCTTCTTAAAATGAGTCAAACAAGTTGACATGTTGGCGTATAGTTTTTAATTAGTTTCTTCCTTTTTCTGTGTTTTTCTATTACATATATACAGTTTGCTATTTATTGTGTATATTTGGATCCTTTATTTTGTGGATGTATTTATTCTGAACTTTTCTCTGACATTTTTCTACGCTCTCTTAAATAATTCAACGTATTTGGGCTATAGTCACACAAAGCTCTTACATTATTTTCCTTACATATGCTATGTGTCCTCAGTGTATCCTGTGTTAGAGATTTTCTCATGAAATGTGTAGTTTGAGCCATTAAACAAGGCATTACACTTATTTTTATCACTACTTTTTTGCATAAGATTGTGCGGTAATCTTTATTTATTGATTTAGATTCAATAGCTCCTCATTTATAGTCTCTTGCTTGGGAATCTTTGTTTTACCTTTCAGCTTGTGGCACTTGTTGTTGCTGATTGTTGCGGACACTCCTCCTACTTAGAAGAGGCGTTAGCTGGGTGTTTCATTCATTAGCAGATTAATTGCAGTTGTGTTTCCTCTTTCCTGACTGTTGTTTGAAGCTCACCTGTTCTTATAAATTGTCGTTCCTGCTTGTTTATGATGCCTTTGTCGCTAGAACTTGCCCATTTTTGTTTGTTTTGCTCACAAATTAAGAAAATGTATCTGTGAGCGTTGATCCGTGGGCACCAAATACACATTGTTGAAGATTTGGAGATGTCCGCGCTGCTATTTTTTCACTTGATATTACAGTAACAGTCAAATTATTCATAAGGTCCTGCAGTTCAAGCGAGTCCAGACACCCATTTGGCCTTTTTCTTGGTAATTGTCTTATCTGAGAAAAGGAGATGGCATGTGACAAAGGTCAGGAAGTGATAAAGTTCCACACAAAAACATGAAACTAAAAGAAGCTGTGGCCCCAAAGTCACAACGCAGCACGGCCAGGGTCGATGCTTTGATGCGTAGTCCCACATATTGCTCCAACGTTGGCATCCGAGGCCGGAGTTTATGAGAGTTTTTCCACAAAAGGAGCTGCTGCATTATTTTTTCATGATCACTGCTCTGCACAGTGCACTACAATCACGGCGCTCATATGCCTGCACCCTTTCCAAACACTTTTCTTTTTCGAGGAAAAGATTGAGCCAAAAACACACTGTATGCATTGTATCCTGTTACTGTTATGTTGGGCGGTTTTAGGACATTTTTAAAGAGGTTATGTATGTGTTAAGACTTGGAGGCTTGTGTAAAGGCTGCTTTGGCACTGGAGCAGCAGTGACTGTAGTTACATGTACAGATGGCTCTACTGCCATCTATTACTGCACTCCAGACAAATCGCTACGTCCAATTAGATTTATTTGAGCATGACATCCAGCAGGCATTTTCTCCCCGCTGCTCTCCTCGGTGCTTTTTACATTAATGGACTGAAATGACAAGAAAAACACATTCCCGACAACATTGACACCTTGTGGTCAGTTACCTCTAACACGACCCCCCAAATCTCATCAGCCACATATCAGATCAAAAGCACTCAGGGAGAGATGCAATGTAGAACAAATGACGTTAACCTCAAAGTAAGGATCGGCTCTTATTTAGTCTTCATTTATTCAGATGCTCCTGCTGGGATGAACAATTACTGCACAGGTCGTCCACTGAATTCATAATCGCAGCAGCTACCACGCGACTGCCAATGATGTCAGACACTCACATCCAAGAGAATACAACACATATTTAATGAAAACAGACTTTAATTTTCTGCAAATTGCATGAAAGTTGAGCACAGATGTGATTACAGTGAATGTTTGAGGGGCTTTTGTAAATTTTACAGATATATTTGCTCCTATCAGAAACCCTAATAGGGAAAAACAGAAGATATTTTCCGTCTAATCTGCTCATCTTGCTTTTATTTAAGTGTATCCCACAGTTGCACCCTAATCTCCAGCATCTCCAGCCCTCCTTCCAAACAAGTAGCCCATGCTGTAATTATAAACAGGCTATTTTAAATTACCAGCATAAACGAATTATTTGTCACGCACACAAAAAAGTGTCCAAACATGTCAGTAGGTTTTGTGATAAACGCAGCCTGCATGTAATTGAGAAGATAAAAGCTCTCGGCTCTATTCGGCGACGTCCATGAATGCCGAGGAGTTTCTCCCCCCATTGCAAACAGCATTCTTATGATAATGGAATAATGCTGGTGCTTTAGTTAATTGTGTATAGGCGATAGTGGTGGGCACCTTTTGTTGTGAGCTCTCATGAGCCTAAAGGAAAGAGCTGGCAGGGATTATAACTCTTATAGAACTTCTCAAATTCCCCCACTTTCTACTCACTTTGCATTCAATGAGTTGAGTGTTTTTCCTTATTGGATTTTAGATCTTGTGGGATGAATTGGAGCATTTTTGTTTAATTTTAAATGTGAGATCTCTCAATTGTTGCCTAACCTGGTGGCTGAATAAAAAAGATGTTGAAGATGTAGCACAGCAATTTGTTCACAACGTGTCCAGATCTAAGTGTCACTGTCTTCTGGGTAAAGTAAGATAGCAGCTTCGCCAAAGTGACACTTTTCTTAACTAGACTCATATACGCTAATTCAAGCTCTAACTGCAGGGTTCCAATTACACTTTAATGGGGATGCTTACTGTGTTTACATTCAGGATTGTTAAGCCAATTAGCTGATGCAGGTTTTTTTTATTCTCGTTAAAAATAGTTACCAGGTAGAGTTTGACTCTCATGCTCATTGGCTAGCATCCTACCTTCGATGATGCAAACTGCTGAGGTCACCCTGATGTCATGGAACGCTGTTGATGAGCCCGTACCACTAAGGGTGTACGTTTTGTTTCAACACTGTCACGTGTCTCATTTTGTAAAATAAAAGTCCTCTGCTACTTAGTGTTTCATCGGAGGGAAGACAGATGCACATGTTCTCTGAAATCTACAGAGAAATTTACACCTTGACTATTGAGCAACCAAAACAAATATCGTAGCACACCATAGACGCAGCCTATAAAAAAGAGGTAATAACACTTAAGATACAATAAAAGATATTATTTAAAAGATATGAGAAAGCCAGTAACTTATTTACTGCAGACACTTGTAGTGTTTTTGTTAGGATCTTTTGGCCTCAGGCCATCCAGAGTGTTAAACTACTGCTAACAACTGAACTGTGTTAGAATAGTACATAATGGCATTACTTATACATACTGCTTCTGTTATGCTGTTGGCCTAATATTATACTCTCAGATTTCTATAATACTAAGTGAAACTGCTCTACTCAACAAACTTTAACTTTACTGTAACCGATACTACAGAGTGGGCCCCCATATGTTGTAGAGCTAGACTATATTGCTTAAAGTAGCCTATTACTGTGTAAAATTGTGCCTATGCAGGGGCACACCATCAGGATGGGCAAACCAGGTAAATGTTTGGGGGCTCTGCAAAAAGGTGGGAAAAAGGGCTCCTGGATGGTCACTCATATTGGCACGTTTTGCAAAGACAACTATGAGCCCCCTTAAAGCTCTGCTGTGTAGGATTTAGCAGGATCTATTGGCAGAAATGGAAAATAATAAGTATGCTTTCTTTAGTGTATAATTACCTGAAAATAAGAATTGTTTCATTTTCGTTACCTTAGAATGAGACGTTTATATCCACTACATAGGGAACGGGTCCTCGTCCCGCGGCGCTCGTCCCTCATCCTATGGAGATTGGCATGTTGCACCACCATGTTAAGGTATCCAAGAATGGACAAACCAAACCCAGGCTCTAGATGGGGCCATTTGTGTTTTTGTGTCGATCACCATGGTTAGCGCCCCTCTGCATTGAAAGCATTTATTCAGTTTTTTACTGCTTTAATTCAGCTCCTGGTAAAAACTTCTTAAAGGTCTGGATTTCAAGTTCATTCATTCATTTTCTGTAACCGCTTATCCTGTTGAGGGTCACAGTGTGTCCAGTGTGTTACCGGTATTAATCACGCGGGGTCTCATTTATAAACATAGCGTACGCACAAAACAAGACCTGAAAGAGGTGTACACCACTTCCCACTCAAAAAAAAAAAAAACAGTCTTCATGGGAGAGACTTTGACCCGTGCTTACGAACATTTTGGAGACGGGAAATTGGCGATGAGGTGGAAACCTGATTCTAGACTTTTTTTAAAAAAAATTGCGCACGCCCCCTTTTTCTTACTTTTGTCCATGCGTATATATTAGTATGGATCCTACGCCTTGTTTTATGAATGAGACCCCTGGTCTGTTTGTTTTGGGTGTTCTGTGGATAAAAACCTCTGGAACAATCACCACTAAAAGAATCCTAACCTGACGATGTTTCAGCTGGTTGTAATCTGCAATCCTCACAGCTAAATCTTACACACCATTCCTTTAAACCTCTCATAACGGCACGATACAGTGCACCAGGTCTGGGCCTCCATGGGCTTCTTCGCCTGGGGCCCCCCAGAGTCTAGGATCGCCAATGCTCCTTTGAAACATATAACTATTATACAGTTTAATCACTATTCAATACCCTGTTACTAAAGTAAATTCTAAGTTCTTGTGTAACAACTTCTTTCACTTTCATTAACCATTTGAACAGTAGTGCATCAGAACTTATCGCTTCTATAAAACTGTGATAACAGCATTTTACTCATGTACTAATGCACTCATAAACCTTAATAAGCTATATTATTTGACCACAGCCTTTTATCATCACGAACTATATATATATAAAGTCAGTGCTTTTACTCCTTCATCCTCCTCTCCATCAACACCACCTGCATGCACCATAACTTTACATGTATTTGAGCCAGCTGCCTCCAATTAGCTTGATCAGCCTGATGCTGTCTGATTAAATACATATGGTGGTTATTTAGCACATTAGCTAGCTAACTTTAGCTTAATATTTTGGTTGCTATGGCACCTGTGTACTTAAGATAGTGAATTAATATTCAGCTAAGCAGTTTAAAGTGTGCACCTCTTTGATATAAACCACCCACATATCTTTATCTTGAACATAACCTTACAGGTGTCTATTGGAAACAAGGTAAGAATGGACTGTTTTAGCATAAAAAAATTAATTTTCTTGTAATGCTAAATACTTTTATGTCCACATACAGTATTGGTAATATTAGTTATATGTTTTTAAAAATTGTTGGACAGCTGTGTCGCCTCTCAGTGTAAACATAATAACACTAACATAACTTTTTATTATGTTTGTAAATTTAACTTGCTGTTTCATGCGCTAGCAGTTAAGCTAGCTAGCTTTGGTGAGAAACGGCACAGTGCGAAAATATTGCCACACCTGTCATTTTTATTAAACTAAATTATTACAAAACATTGGGCATTTTACTAGTTTGGTTTCTTAGTTTAGTTATAAACAAGGGAAAGTTATTTTAATGGCGAAGTAAGTGAGGCTAAACGGTTATTAAATTAGCTAACGTCGCTTATGCTAGGCTAAATTGATTTAGCTAGCTTACATTAGCAGCGCGGCTAATTGAGACTCCATCACTTATCACCACCGTCCCAAACAATAACAAACATTTAAATATATCTTTAAATGCTTCTACATTTGTTTGCAGTGAGTTGTGTTATCACAGTGTGAGCCTTGTTAACATATACCTTAAAAGAAATAGTCAATAATAATTAACGGTGTTCACATATGGCCAAACAGAGTGTGTTTTGTCAGCTATTGATTGACTCAGTGGTGTTTGTTTTGGCCTTCTTAACTCTGCATGAACGCTTATGGGAGATGGAAATGAGACTGAAACCACTGGAATCAGCATTGTGATGAATTCAGCTGCCAAAGTTTTGTTATGGCATCCACATCCAAATGAGGGATAGTTCATTAACACTGAGTTAATCCCACATGCTGGTGTGCACAGTGCAGGAAGTGATGCTGAGCAAGGTTTGTATTCAAATTCTCGTCTTTGATTTAAACACTTTACACAAGGCTGAGGAAGTTTTGCCACATGTAGGTGCATTGTTTAATGTGTATCTACTTGTGAAACATTTATTTGGAGACAGCTAGTATCGCTTTGTATATTTAATATTAAAAATATGAGTGTTTTAAATGTGTAAATGCGGTTTACTTTTGGCCACACATTTGTGAATATCACTTTGAGTCGTCCCCTGTGATTGTTGAATGAGTAGGCCTAAGTATTTGATTTCACTGGTGATATAAAGTGTTTTATATGCTATGGTTTATTAAGTTTTGGGAGGGTGTATCCACCCGTTTTATTCTGCGTTTGCGTCATGGACTCTTGTGGAGAGCTGTGTCCTCAAAAGGTTGCGCGTTTTGGGGGATAAATGAGCGCTGCAACCGTGGCCTTTGGTTAAAAGCTGGGAAATTATAAAACTTTTCTTAATTGAAGAAGGTCAAACCCTTCCCTTTTTCGCAATGTCGCCCTAAAGTGCTGACATTTCCAGCTGAAATTGGACGTAGAGGGTGCACCTTTGCGCAGAGACTGGTTTAATGCTGAGAGGCTCCTCTGGGTGCACAAAGACAGCGGCTCGCAGACGAACTTGTTCAGAGTGAACCGGGGACGCTGGGAGGCGAAATAAACAATCTCCGGACTCGAAGTAGCCACGACCGCGTAGTTTTACCTCTTCAACAACACTATTCCACCACCCATCCAACAAAAACAAGGTAAGGACTTGTTTTTGGTTCGTTTCAGCGGGAGTAGAGCGCTGCGGAGCGGGTTAAACCTCCTTCGCTCTGGCTTCCCGAGCATGGTTGTTTTTGCAGAAAATGGCGTCATCGCCCTCTTGTTTCTGCCTGGCCGCGGTGGGGAGAGGAATAGTTTCAGAGACTTGTAGCAGCCCTTACACGTAGCGTTCACCTCCTCAAAGATGAAATCACCTACTGCAATGTGTTTTATTCAATAGTAGATGGTCAAAACGTGAGATAGTTCACGATTTCGCTCGGTAGAAGGACGCGCAAAGATGGAAGGGTCACCGGTCCTGTGCGCCAAGCTGCTTCTTGGAAAAGGTGGCACGGAGCCGCAAAACGCAGCGTTTTACATTCATAATAATGCCATCCTTGCTGGGTTTAGGCTAATTGAAATGATCACGGGTGGTTTAGTGTTATTACCAGGGTGGTGATGGACGTATTTGTGGGAGCACTGCACCTTGTCTTTGTGTGTATTTTATTCGGTTTAGCTCGTTTTTACGCCGCACTCCCCTGCCATGCTGCAATCGTTATGAGGGGCCTCTCTTTTACGGCTTGAAAGGTGCATTTTGCACTTGGCTTTTCCTTTGATCAAGTCAAGCTGTCCCATTGTTGCTCAAAATAGTGGTTTTTGGGCTGACAATATAACCGTGTAAAAAGAGATTTTCGGGGATAATGGGGGCGATGCAAATCGTGCCATGAGAGCGGCGACTGCCCTGCGCTCTGGTTCGCTGCTTGCCAGACGAGGACAGGCTGAATGCGATAAAAATAAAAAGTCTTTTGGACGAATCACATAGTTTGCACAAAACTGGGGAAGTCCGGCGCTGCGCAATGATTGTGCTGCTGCTTTGCGCAGAGCACAGTGGCAGCTGCTGTAACCGCCGCCACCATTTCGCCGCGATATTTTTTGTGTGTGTTGGCCAACCTTTTGTAAATAGTTGGGGACTCTTGGATAAAAGAGCACAATAGTATTCATGCGGGCCCTTTATGGCCTGTGAATGCGGTCCTAAGTCCCACTCCGGCTGTCCTGTCTTTCCCCGTCAGCTACGTGCATGCGTCCTAGCACTGGCCACCACACATCCACCATAGCGAGGCCACTCGGTTCCCTGTGTATACGCTCTGCTTGGTTCCTCCTGTGACCAAAAGTCGATGACTGATCGTGTGCTGACTGTTATGTTGCAGGCCATCACGATCAAATCGAAACAACGACAAAACATCAGCCGTGGAGACTGCACATCGCTCGCTCCGTGCACATTTTTATTAAGTTTCCTGAGTTATGCAACCGCATCCCCGTAGAGCGAACTGCTTATCCGCCTTTATTTACTCGTCACCCACCATCGGATGGGTATTTTGTGTGTAATATCTTGTGAATTGGACCGGTCCCCGCGGCGACGACACTGAATTAGGAAGATATGTCATTTGCAAATCACCCAGTGCCATTTGCGTCACAGCCCGCGGCCTCGCACGCCCATGGGGGGCGATGGAGTTGCAAATGGAGACTGTGTGTGTGTGTGCTGACGCTGCCCCAGCTGAAAGGGAACCAATAGACACGGACCCGGGCGGCAACAATCGCCGTGCGCCTCCACTCTCCAGTAGTGCACCGACTTGGGATTCTGTATCAACACGGAAGATCGCGCGGTTTATTCGGGATGGTTAGGTTTCCTTCGCCCTGCCTGGGATGCGTAAGTGGATGCGTACACACTGGTTTAACCTGCTTCAGGGCTTCGACAGGCCAGCCGGAGAGGAGTATATCCGTCCGGTCCTTCCCTCATGGTGCTCGGTGCATGTGGCTATTGTGGAGTCGCTCGCGTGTGGATAAATGTCTCTCCACTGGATCGTGATGATATGACCGTAAAACCTTTATTAACAGCGCAGAGAATAAGGTTGGACTGTGGATTTGGACACTGGATACACACTCGTGTCGTGTTTCGTTAACATCCACAGCGCGCCACGCGTTTCTGGTATGGAGATGAGCAGGGCGTTTATATCCAGGACGTTTTATTTGTTGCTGTTGCGCTTTTGGGCACTGCGCATGGTTTCATCCACCAGAGCTCAGAGAAGTTATTCACGAGGCAGAAAGTCCCGAAATTCTCTCACTAGAAAGCACAGATTGTGTCGGCATGGAAATCATTTAGAGGATCTTGTTCTGTGGGGAAAAATGTAATTTATATTGTATCATATATAACTGTTCATTGGTAACATGCTAGTATCATGACTTTTCTTATAATCATATGATGTCAAGTAGCCTGTAGTAAGCATTAAAATATAAAAGCACTCTTTCAGATACTATGACTAAAATGTTTTAATTTGTTTAACTGCAGCATTGTGGGAAAATAGCAATAATATACACAGTTAAAGTATTGCAAATATGTAACTATATAGATATGTAATTTAATGTGTACAATTTTATTTACATAGACATCCAGTGTGCTCTTGCCTTAAGATGTTTTATGTTGTCAAGCTATATTTTTGCATGTACTTTATTTGCAATTGAGATGACAGTGTCCACTTCCTGTGTGTTATTGAAAGGCTGCAGATGCAGTCAGGTAGTCTATCAAGTATTGTTACAGGTGTGGTTAAACCCAAATCAAGGATCAAAGATTGCTGCCTGCACCCTTATTTAAAGGTTAAGTGTGTAGGATTTAGTGGGATTTATTAGCAGAAATAGTATATAATATAATAAGTATGTTTTCTTTAGTTTATAGTCACCTGAAAATAAGAATTGTTGTGCTTTTGTTACCTTAGAATGAGGTGTATGTATCGACACAGGGAGCGGGCCCTTGTCCACAGAGTCTGTCATGTTGCACTGCCATGTTTCTGCTATAGCCGAGAACAGACAAACCAAACACTGGCCATAGATAGGGCCTTTTATGCTTTTGTGTCAGCCACTGTAGTTAGCAGGCCCTCTGTAATGAGCCGAGTAGCGGTGGTGAAACACTGATTTTTAACGTGAAGCTGCTTTATTCTGTGTTTGTATGGGTTTAATCACCTGATCCATTTGTTTTGGAGCGGAGGAGACCTCTGCGGATACTTTGTCTCCCAGTAAACACCTCCTGAAAGTCTGGTTTATAAGTTTTTAGAGATTTAAGGTGGGCTTTTTAACTGGTTTTAATCACCTGGGGTCTCATTTATATCCATTGCGTACGCACAAAACAAAGCCTGACAGAGATGTATGCCACTTCCCACGCAAAAGTTGTGATGCATAAAAACAGACTTGATGGGAGAAACTTTGACCCATGCTTATGAACATTTTGGAAACGGGAAATTGGCAATGCAGATGGTGAAGTGGAAGCCTGATTGTAGAAATTGTGAATATATTTTGGCACACACCATTTTTGGCTTTTGTGCGCACATGCATTTTTAGTTTGGATACTACGCCTTGTTTTATAAATGAGACCCTTAGTCTGAGGACGACACCTCTGCTGATAATTCAGCTCCTGCTAAAAACCTCCTTAACACTGCAGGAATTCCAATCAGGAGTTTTTGCTATGCACACGGGAGAAGTTTCAGCTGGTCGCAGCCTGCAGTCCTCATAGTTAGATGCCACTAAATCCTACACACTGCTCCTTTAAGGTAGAGATTCACCTCAGATGGCCTGAGTCAGGCAGCTCTGCTTCTGTGGACTATTTTTGTCTTTTAAAATTTAAGGTTCAATTCAAGGTTCATTGGTGCAACTTTGATTGTGCATGTGGCTGTTATGCGAGGACATGATTGTTTGACTGGAAAGTTTTGTATTGCATATTGACATGTAGCCTGGCTCAGTCTAATTTCAGATTGTAGACATGGTTGTTCTGCTGTACATGTGTTGTAAAGTCAGATTAAGCCCGTCACATCACCCCTTTAAATGCTCCAACACAATACAAGTATTCCTGACACAATAGAGATGGCCAGTCTAACCTTGAGGAGGAATATGAATGGGTAACTAGGACATGAGTGTAGATAACAAAGTGGGTTATAAGGAACTAAAATAAAATGGAAAGACAGATTGGCCTGAAGTTGAAGGCATTGCCCTGCATATTTCAAATACATTACACGACTTGTTCCCTATATACGGTATTGTTAGCATTCATCCCATTTGCAAGTCTTTTAACTGCCTCAGCTGGCCGCCCATCATCTCCTGAGACTTGGGGTTATAGCAACCTGAGATTAGGCTTTCCTTATTAGAACAGCAGCCAAGACTGCCCGGCTTCCCCAGGAATCATTGGTTTTCACCAGAGTGGCTGCTGACTGTAAGAGTTTAATGATTTCACTGTATGATTCAGTCAGCTTAATGATGTATTGCTGTGTTCAGTCACTGAGTCATCTTATCAAACCAACGTGTAAGTCAGTCAACAAACCCATTAACCTGCTGGTCATATAACCAGCAAACAGCGAGGCAGACAAAGAGACAGACATTAGGATGTCCGTCCAGTCAGGCGACCAGAAAATCAGTGTCAGCCGGTCAAAAAGTAAGCCCACTACTGTAGTTATTGAATAAGGCCATTAGTCAGTCTCATTACCTGCAAGTCAGGAAGCTGCGGTCACATATTTTGAGGGCCCACACACCAGTTGGAAAGCACACCAGTCCAAACTTAACAGTTGTCTTGCTGTGTCAGTGGTGGAGGTGGAGGTGAGGCCTACTTCTGCCCATTGTGAGGGAACATTTTGGAGAAAATAGCTTCAGTAGTTTGTTATTATTACAGTCCGTTATCATTGCAGGACAGGATTCTCAGTTGGTAGGGTTTTTTTTTTTCCTAAATGTTGGATAGCACAACAAATTCAGCTTTTTTGCCTCGCCACATCATGTTGGCACCGCTGTATATAGTGCTTAATTATACATTTCCATGTGGTTTATAGAGGTTTGATTTCAAAGATCATATTCTGCTCATCCACACCTGGCCCAAAAATGTCCGTTATGCATCTCCCGTATCTATATTTATTGAAAATCCGTGTCAGTGTTCCTTTTCCACACTCTGCTGCTGCATCCCTGTACGTCGCTCTGACATGCTGTGTGCCTGCTTTGAATCGAGGCTTCACAATGTGCTGTGCAAAAGTTTCCTTTCATATCTTGGTTTGGAGATTCAATAGCAAATTTAGCCAAGTGTCTGTTGGGTGCCCGCCCTCCTGCCACCAAGTGTGTTCTGACTTGATTGGGTGATGAAAGTTATCACAGAAAAACCAGTGGAGCTTATTGCAAACCTTAAACTGTTTCAGTCTGGTAAACTTTGTGAAGCAATGACATTTGTATAGATACTGAAATCCGCTGTTTGGGAGACTTAATTGTATTTGTATAATTTTGGTGTATGTGTGTGCACAACTCTGCTTATTTGTGTGTGTGTTTTCTGTGCACACCCCTCAGGTCTTTCCCCATTCGCAAAGAATGTGCAGCGAGTGACTTGTCGTCAGTGATTCATGTTTGGGAGTTTTCCTAATACGGCGGTGTGATATTCCCACACTGGAAAAGTCATGCACAACTGGTGTGTGTTTGAGATCACATGTCTGTTGACGGGCACATGATGTTGTCACATAAACCATTACAGTCACCAGCAGTAAGATTAGACAGTCATATCTGAAAGTCAGTGCAGTGTTTTCTGCCGCTGACATCTTTCCCAAAGTCGTTTAATTTATGCTCAATTTATTTTTACAGTTGTCAAATACGTCAGCAAAGTTAAACGTATTCAACATGTTCAAGTGCTGTTTGACTTTTGTGCCGTTCACACTGTGATGAATCCCAGGAGGCCAGGCCTCAGTCCTGTCAAGCTCACATGGGTGAGGAGAGCGTCTTGTCGGAGAACTGGGACAGCGATACCTCTGGTAAACATAAGGTGGTCGCTTCATTTGATGCAAGTTTTAAAAATGCCTGATTTGGGCATGGCTCCTCTGGTTTTGGTTTCGTTGGGCACAAAGAGGTCGTAGTGTTATTTTCTGTACCATTAGTTTTATACACAGTATATGCATGTTGTCATTTTTGTCAAGTATAACTTAATATGCTGATGAGAAGGTGACAGAGTACAATCATAGACTGTATAAAAGAAGTGGACGTAGTCACTGTGACGTCACGCATTGGTTTGTGGATTATCGTTTTTAAACCACGAGTCTGGCATTCTCATTTTTTTTTTGAGAGAAGTGACCGAATTTTGACGGGAGGGTGAAGCTGGTGAGGAGCAAGGGGTGGATCTGACTGAGAACCTGAGGGCACTATGCACACCCTGGCTATGCCATGCAAAGTTAGCTTCCATAACATTAGGTAAATTTTATGGCTGAGTGTTTTAAAGATCAGACAGAGAGTGTGTTGGCAGCCTGGAGTGGCTTTTTTAATGGTCTTTAATGAGAGTGAAGCATTTTGCTTTTGCGTTGCTGCTGCCCCGCGTTTTTCTGCTCTATGCACCCTGCATTTTTGCAGGACAGCCTGAACACCTTGAGCTTAAAGGACTTTATTTCAGAGTGGAAATGCCATCCCATCCTCCAATCAGATGAATTTAGAGGCGAGCCTTCTGTGGTGGTGATGACAACAAGTGGTAGTATACAGCGTTAACCTAACGTCAGCTTACCTTCATCGTTGCCCTTCTAGGCAAGCTGTAAGACATATGTGAACAACTTGTAGCCTCAACTACTTTCTGATTTTTTACCAACCATAATTAGGCCGGATGATTGACAGGAATTTGTCAAACAGTCCCTGACTCATCCTAAAATGAGCCTAAACCTAAAACCATCAAGGCAAAGCTCCTGGACCAGTTGGTGGTACTCCTTGTACACCCACAAGGGTCTCTGTTTCCCTGTGTCCCATCCCGAAGTGCCTTCCGCTTGTCCATTTTTCATGCAGATGTCAAGGTAGGCTACAAATAAGGACAGGTGATTCAGTGGTTATGTAGCAACAATTACAAAGACGCAGCAATCTGCATTAAGAGCTCTGTCTAGTTCATGGCTATTTAAATGTGCCATGGATACGCATTGCTTCACCTCTGTTCTGTAAGTGTGACAAAATATATAAAATAAACATCATGTTGTATTAAAGAATACTTGAAACTAGTGATTGAGATGATAAACTCGTTAAGTAAATGTTTACTGAGGTAATAAATCAAGTAAGAAGTACACTTATATACAGTCACATTTAGTTTTGCTCCCTGCTGGCCATTACACAGATTGCAGGTTTAAGGCACTTACACACTGGCTTCACTTTTTAGACCAGGACCCCACATCAATCTCTTTTATACAGTCTATTAGCACAACAGGACAATCAGCTTAATTTCCTAGATTGCCAGCATTAGAAGAACCAGAGGTAAGGTGGTAACAGGTCAGAGCCACAGAACATGAACTCTGCCATTCAGTAATAAAACGCCCCGAGAAAAGGCATATCTATCTGTAAGCACAGGGGAATTCTCTCAGTAGGCCGTAGCGCTGCTCCCACTCTGTCTTGTGGTCAGGTGGTATCACTGGTGTGTGTATGCCAGCAGTCAGCATCATGTCAGTGAGTGTGGTGTCCCTCCATTAGGAGGAAGTCCTGTCAGACCGCCTCCACACAGCTATCGGAAATAACTATGAGAAGGCTGGAGTGATTGCATGCATCCATTGGCTCTAGAACCCCATTACCATTTAAATGCGCACATACATGTACGCGTGCAGTATATACATGCCCACTCTTACATGATGGAACATGACAGGGTAATGTTTCTCGATGGAGTAGGCGACAAAGAGGCTGAGGCTGCATAGAGGAAGAAAGTTCTGCTCTTCTGACATGGATTTACCTCATTTGTTGCCTCCGAGAGGGCAAACGGGGATTTGTCTCCTAAAATGAGAGACGTTCCCAAAAGGGAAGCGCTTTGACAAATTGATTTCTGGCTGGTATAAACAAAATTCACTATGGATTATCACTGGAGATGAAACTTAAACATATTTGCTTATGAAATATGTAACACTGGAGTAGATATCACCAGTTGCATTTGTGAAATACTTAGCTGAGGGTGTATCATTTGTACTGAGAAGGGTTAGTATGTGATAATAGGATTGTCAGTCTAACATTTTTTTCTGTCACATCTCATTCATTTCTAACAGAGGCTGGTGTTATTCATCTTTTTCTGCAGTATTAGCCATTGTCCCCATGTTACCCTGACCATCATCAGTTGTCTATCAAGCGCTAAGGAGGAGGAAGGAGGGAAGGACATTTTCAAATCCGTTTTTTTCCTTTCATTGATCTTTTAAAATTGGTCTTTCAGCTGGTGTAGAACAGGGCATACTTTTCTTTCTCACATTTCCACAGCACATCATTAGACTTCCAGAACAATATCATTTTTTTCTCGAGCTGTTAAATGGATGTGTTGGTTCTTAAAAATCAAAGATCAGGACTTCAATAATCACTGCTTTCCAAATATTTAACACCCAACTAGTAAGCCTTAAGCTTGGAGCAGAATATGATTGTTCAGCTGTCTTCAGAAGACTTTGGCGTGCTTTGGGATTTTGTTTATGTAGAGAAACTTAAAATTTGCACAGAATAAAGCTTGAATTTTCTCATCTGGCGACATGAAACACATCCAGTAGTAAGCAGTGAGTGGAGTGTAGATTTGGGGGTTGACCGTGGATGCAAAGCATCCCCAAATCCCCAGTTTGAACCCAGGACACCTTCGATCTCATTACCTGAGTCAGAACAGGAGTCACTACTTCACAGCCACGTCTGTCTGTTGCCACGGAAACGGGAGAGTCCCTCGTGTTAGTGTGTGAGTGTATTATTGGCGCGTTTGTGCAGCTAGATGTGTTTGTTTTAAACCTTTTGTAGTACACTCTTTGGAGGTGAGCTGAGAAAGTGTTGTGTATCTTCTCAGACTGTTGTCCACAGTGGGGTTTTTAAGCCTCGGCCAGTCAGCGCCGGCAGGCTGCTGCTTGTCAGGTTTTTATGAAACACTTCTCAACCAAGTAATTAGGCTGCTGTTGGTCTTGGGTTGGGATTTGAAACCTTCTCAGTGCCACGGCAAACTTAAATGAGACTCCAAGACAAACCTAGCAGTTGATTATATATAAAATAGCACTGTATATGTTAATGAAGGCGGTAAAGTAACTTTTTTTGGTTATGATTGTGACAGACTTTTCTTATTCTGCACATACAGAGTCATTAGGGCTTATGCAAGAACCAGTTGTACAAAAAATTTGTTCCTAAGTGGCACATACAAGCGATTTTAAGGGGAATCTGTGGCATTCACCAATTTACTTGTACTCTGAATTTTCTATTCGGTGTGAATGAAATTTAAAAGTGGTGCAGTCAAGTACAGCTGGTGTGCCTTTTTTCACAGGGGAATAAAACCCATTTGACTGAAAAGGATACTTTGCTGATTTTCAACCAGCTTTGTATCAGAACATTCAAGATAGTATGTGTAAAAAAAACTGGGGTAAACTTCCCGCCATCTTAACAGTTCAAGATCTAAGTGCTCACCTCCCTTCTCATCGCTCAGCTCAAATTTAGATGATGCAAAACTTGTCATCTGGCAGATTTTCACAGGCTCTAGGGCTGTCGCTTGAACTAATGATTGTACTTTTGCAATTGTGTATACCTGCCACCATGGACACAAGGAGCATAGAAGCATCTCTAACTCGGATCAAACTGTAGAACTAGGCTGATCAAATGGAAACTAAGATTCTGTTACTATTTGCCTAATTCTCGCCTAAAATGTCCTTAGAAACACTTTGTAGGTGACATGAGAATTTGTGAACAGGAAGTGGTAGCCATACTGTTTCCTGTATTGTAAAAACAGAGGCTTAAAAAATGTACGTCAAAGAGTGAAAGCAGCGATGATCCAATATGAACCAAGATTCTGTTACTACGTTGCCTATATCTCGCCTAAAATGTTTTCAGAAACATATTTTAGCTTACTTTTTAACTGTAATATGAGATAATTTGTTACCAGCCGGCGGCCATATTGTTTTCTGCGTCAAAACGGACAAGCATGCATTATGTCACCCACTAGCGGGAGCGATTATTGGTCCAGTGCAACCCTTGTGCCAAAGCAAATGCCACAGCCATTTCAAAATTATTTGCGTCTTTCTGCTGCATTAACAGCCTAATTTTATGAAGAGAACATTGTTCCAGCTGTGCAATACTTCTTTAAGAATTATAATGCCTTTAGCTGTAATCTGAATGAATTTAGAGTTTAAATATGAAACCGAAATAATTTAATAAAATATGTTCATGCAGGGGTATATAAAAAAAATGCTAAATTAAATTTTGATTATTCTATTATGATTGGGGCTTGCAAATTTACTAAGTTTGTCGGTTTTTATTTATATATTGTTTTGGCAGAGCAACACATATATTAGGAAAATCCCCTGACCAACAGCTGCCTCAGGTACTTTACACAGGTCGCTGTCCAGTATCATCTGTTCTATCTGACAGTATAAATTACTGACTGTAGGCTATAATCTTCTCCTGTCTCGTACCTCTGTGATTGTCACATGACCTGAATAGCGCTGCTCAGATGACACGCTGTTGGCAGCTGAAGTATTAATAATTTGTTTAATAATTTCACAATATACAAAATATTCTAAACAACAAAATGGTCCTCTAATGAGACTACTGAGGACTACTGAAACTGCTGAACTTGTTATGTATTCATGTGCTGATTTCTGACAGCAGGGCTTGAAGCTCCGCAGTGTGAAAGTTCTTCTTTCCACTTTTTGGTAACATTTTTGATTATGATAAATGATCAAGTCTCACAAACTCACACGCACATGTACGGGTGAAATTCATTAGGCTGAAACTGGCAATTTACAACAGGTTTGCGCAGTTAGGAGAGTTTGGGGAATCCGACTGGGAACACACACCTCGTAGAAAAAGTAAGAGACGTTCAGGAATATGGACATGTTCTTGCATGAGGCCCACTGATCTCTGCTAAAGCTCAGTTTTACTGGGATGCTCCAGAGAGTTTCATTTGCAGTTTTTTCATTTTAAAATATCTTTTTGTCTGAAATTTCTGATTCATATAAATTTCCAGTGCAGTACCTTTTTATTTCTATGACATAGTGCATAATTTGAAACACCCTCAACGGGTCATCCGAGGCCACGGAGCTAACAGACTAACACATGAGAGAATCAATTTCACTCGAGCTCACACTCATAGCTGAGATGAATGTGGAGTCTTCACCAAAGCTCGATGTTTTTAGATAGCGGAGGGGAAATCCCACCCACATGAGGAGCACATGCAAACAACATGCAGATTTACCCAGGGAAATTTATGCTTTGAGAAAACAGGGGAAACAGAGGCATGACTCCACTTGAAATTGAACTGTATCATCACATTTGAATATTATACAAGCCAAAATTAACTTTATTTTTGTTAGATAAAGAAAAGGAACCTTTAAATGAGGATGTTTTCTGACTTCAGTAGTCAGTGAGGTAGACAGACTTTCCGGTCAAAGTCCTAATTTCCCATTATAGTTAATGGCTGGTGTTAATCTCCCTCCCTGATATAAATAGAACGTGGAGAGGTGCATAATGCATTAATATCCCTGCTCTTAATTTTGCTAGAATATAAATTATTTTTATCTAATGGTCCCGTTTGAAATTAATTGTGTCTTCATTACAGTTAAACCTCAACAAAGCAAAGCCGAGCTCAGAAATGGTTCAGGAATAAAGTCCCCAAATTGTACTCCACCTGTAGCATCTCACATGTGTCTTCACCTTGTACACAGAAATTGAGTCAGCTGTGGTTTGTGGTGCTAGGTGTCAAATCCTGCCGCAACATATGCAGAATGTCATCTACCAAATGTAGCATAGTTCACAGCAGTTTCTATTACCCACATTTGTTTTGGATATTCCCTTGTCTGCTCCCCTTCATTTAGGACTCAGCTGAACTCCAGTCATGTGCCTTTTTAAGGAATACATCACCCCAGAAATGACTGTGTATCAGTTATTCATCCTGTGTTACACTGACTTTGTGAAGGAAACTTAGTTTGTCTTGCATGCCTTCACAGTGAGCGAAGAATCCAAAAAAGGCGAACATTCTTGGTTGTTGTTTACAAACTCTCACACAACTTGTTCAGTATAGTTCAAGTGTCATTTATCCAATGGTTTGCTCAGTACTTCCCAAACAAACAGACAGCCCTCTCTGACAGGTGACCAAACTAAAAGTGAAACCTGTCTGTACCATCTTCAAAGCCAGACCCCAGTGTGACTTTGGTATTTTGAATGGCTAGTTTTGATTCACCAAAGTCACACAACGACACAAACGAACTACCGTTTGAGGCAGCGGTAGATCAGGAGCACCCATGTTCAGCCAGGTAAAAATGCTGTTTTTGTCAGTGGAATCTGACTTTGAAGAGAAAGCATGGGCGAGTTTCACTTTTAGTCAAGGTAACTGTCGGAAATGGCTGTTTGGAAAGTACTAAGCATACGACCAAATAAATTAGACTTGGATTATACTCAACAAGTTGTGTGAGAGTTTGAAAAATAATGTTTTGATATAGTTTTGCTGTTGTTAAACATGGCTGACCATGATTTTTTTTTTTCATCAAGAATCTTGTTGGTTTTGGGATTCATCGTTCACTAAAAGTAATAAAAAAAAACCCAAAGATTTCTGAATGAATTCAAGTTTACACACAGTGAGTAATTGACGTACTAATGGTAATTTATCACTTAAGTAACAGCTCCATCACCCAAGTAGCCTCTGTTGTTGTGTCATTAGGCAGTTCTTAATTGGTTCATCCTCACCACTAAAAGCAAATTTGTTTCATGTGTTCAGCTTGTAATATAAAGCAAAATGAGAGTTGTTATAAAGGTTTTAAAGTTTTTTTTTTTAACTTAAGGAACCAACTAAACAATTAAAAGTCTGACTATAACCCTGACCTGTCTCCACACTGAGCACTGGTCTGTGTAAAACAGATACATCAGCATGTAAAGTAGGCTTACATCTGGTAGTGTGTGGAGCTTGATGATGTCTTGTGTATTTGTGTCCTCCCGCTATACTATCAAACATGTCTTTTGACTGCAATCTAGGAAAATCTGTAGCTCCAAATTCACAATCATCTCACTGTGTGATGTTTGCAGCTGCCAGTAATAATTGTCAATGACCCATTTCAGTCACCACCAGGACTAAACATCGTGTTGAACTCTGACTAAAAGCATCAGATCCAGTCTTTAGAGAAGGTATACACGTCTTCCTCGCACTCAATTTCAAGCAATGTCACGTCTTTAAAGCGACCTTACTGAAACAGATGTGACACTCATATTTGGGTACTGATTCAGTGCTTCCAAAACAACGGTACAGAGGTGTTTTTAATCCCCTCGTGAAACTCGTCCTAACCACAGTGATACCTCAGTGTTCAGGACCATACCTGTGTGATAACATGATTTACACAGCTGTTACCTTTCTAAGTCTTTAATTTCCCATTACAAGGCAATAAGAGCAATCTGACCTTTGTCTTTTCATGTACACCGAGGCTTCGTGTTGACATTGTTCTAGCAGATAATTTGGTAGGTGAAGCAGTTGTGTAGTAGCTGTTTTGAAATGTAATCACCTCACCTGCTCCTCTTTGCTCTGCCTGCTGTAATTAGCAGGCTGAACTCCCTTTGTGTGCGTGGCTCGGTGAAACAATACAGCTAAATCACATCCCTTGTGTTAAGACGTACGTTGCACTGGGGCAACCCCTCTGTGGCCCCTTGAGGACTTCATGTGTTGTCTTTTGGAGACATTTGCAGACCACCAAACTTTTCAGATAGAAAAACATTTTAAGGACAAGCTTTGTCTCCCTCTGCTGCAGACCAACCAGAACTACAAGTCTGTCCAGGTGGGAATATGCCTGTGCAAATGACATTGGCTCATGTGATGATGTTCATGCCACACTCACTGTCAGGGAAACGTCACTGTAGGTGTAGGTGCAAGCTCTGCATTTCTGCTTTTTAAACCATGTTTCCATTTCTGTCAGGTTTTCTTGTTATTTTAAATCTAAGTTTCCGCATAGCTGTGAAGCACAGTGATTAGTTGATGTATTTACTACTTTATGAACCATAAAATCACAGAATTAACTGATGTATGTCAGCCCCAGGCGTAGAGGAGATGTTATCTTATTTTAATCAAAGATCAATGCTTTCCGTTACTCATATTCTGCTCAGTTGTTTGGTGTTATCTTCCTGTCAGCTTGCTGTCTGCTTGTACCAAATTACCTCAAGTCTGGGACACCTGTGGCACGTCCCACCCAAACTGCATCAAGCACCTGTCACTTACAGCTCATCTAATTAATCCACAATTTGACTCTTGGGGCGTTTTTTTCACCCCCTGTCAAAAAATGTCGATTTCTTGTTGTCTAGATTGACGCTAACGTTGGTGGCAGCTATTGTTGGCCTCGTGTAGGTAGTTGGTAAGACAAAGGGGTAACAAATTAAAAAACAGCGAGGCTGTTCAGCGCGCCACAGTGCAGCTAAAGCATGTCATATTGATCCAGTGGGTTTGAGTGGGGCATCAGGTGCATGAAGCTGAGTTGGACCAAGCTGTTTTAACTTTGAGAGCCACTAGAGGGCAGCAACAAATGGTGTTTCACCAGGGGTGCTGCAATATGAATGAAATGTAATGAAATAAAGCACATGATTTGCAGTTGAGGGTTTGTGTTATCAATAGTGATTAACATCAGCTCTGTAAGATTGAATGTGGAGCTCAAGAAATGTCCAAACATAAACCAGTTTAAAAAGAGGTATAAAGAGATGATTTTCACAAGGTACAAAAAGAAGGTGTTTGACTATCAGCAGGTGTTTACTCTTTATTTATTCATTTATTACCATCAGTTTTGTGTATGTATGTATATGTATGAGTATGTATATATACATAGTTTGTGTGTATATACATTGCTTGTGTATATGTGCATAGTTTATACAAAGCAAAAGCATCTGTCATGATTAGATAAGGATATAAAGATGTGATTATATTTTGAATTAGGTATAGATATATGAGGTTTTGTTTTCTAAGTATTTTTGTAATTATTTATATCTTGCTGTATGACAAATATTATTGGTAAATAATTCAATATATTAGAGTAGGACTAGGTCTATAATATATGGAGAAGGGGTGGGAATAAATACGTTTGTACTTCCTCCCACTCCTTTTTGGACGTGTAAATCAAATCATTATATGTTGTTTTCAATTTTTAAGCGGGAGCTCATAGACTACTTTTCAGATTTAGATTAAAATGTATTTACTTTGGATCACAAATCATGTAAAGGAGTGCAAACACAGAACAAGACAGCAATACAAAGGTAGAAAACAGAATAGATCAATTGCAGAATTGAGTCACTAACAGAGGGGAACAACATGTATTCTAAAAAGCACCTAGTTTACATATTGGCCTTGGTTTATCTGTCTGTAATAAGAATATACATTTAAACATTATCTGGTTTTCAAAGTGTTTTTGGCAGATACTTCCTCCTGTTCTCGACAATGTTTGTTTTTTATATTCACCCTCCAGATGGTTGTCATTTCATCAATGACAAAAGCTTTGATTCCTTTCCAAACCTTTGTATCTTCCCAGTATTTTAGGGACTCTGCTATGTGGAGCAAACCTCTCAAACTTAAAGTCCACTTTAAATTCACAATCTCTTCATTTCTAGGCTGTAAATTTGTCTCTGGGATCCTGATTTATTGTCCATAAGGGGAAAGGACATAATCAAGAGTGGGCTAAAATATCCATCCTGACATTGGTTCTCTATATGCTAATATTAAATTACATACCAGAGTAATAAAGCAGACATAAGGTACATTGATCCCAACTCCCAGTACATACTCCAGAAGCAGGTTCTCAGCTATCCTCAGCAGAAGCGCTCACTTTGTTTACTTTATATGCATGAGTCTATATGTGTGTGTTGATTACAACAGTACGTACTAATTTGCATAAAATTCCTTCTTATAGTTTTGCTGATCCTTGTATATCTATATGCAGTAAGAGTTTTCCTAGCGTTGTAAGGTCCACTGGGAGAAGCACATATACCCATTAGCATTAGTGTTGATGGTATAAAGGCCAGCGTACTCATTCTCTAATGCACACAGGGATTGTGTGCCTCATACGGAGTAATGATGCAGGTAACATGGGTTTAATCGTCCTGCCAGCAATATGACAAGCAGCCGAATTAGCATTGTGGGAAACCATTACTGTGACCTTTTAAAAATACTGTTTTTATATTAAATCCAGTTTGCGGCCTGGTGGTCTCTAAGCACGGTACAGCTAGTAAACACACAAAGCTGTTATGTTTCCTGTGTGTTTTCTAATGCATTATACATGCTTTCACAAGAAAGGTCTGCCCAGAAATGTGTTGTGGGTATACAGTTTGGCAACAGAGACGACATTTTGTTGTTGATTTTAACCCAATAAATGTAGTTTTGCCACTTCTGTTAATTTAAATTGATTTAATTTTTTGGATTAAAAGGGATCTCAGTGGTGCATTTGTAAATGTCAGCATATAATTGTCCAAAAACAGTAGACTAAAACATTCCCACAGTCTGTAAGCATTGTATTTTAGTGCATTGTGATACATAAGATATCATTACAGGCTCACCAGCTTACCACGACACTCACTTAGTGATGGCTAACAGATGTGGAGGATGTTTGGGTGACATTTCCAATTTGTAAAGCTGAGGTTCTGTGCTGCACAGACACAAGGGTTTGTGTTCAGTGTGTGGCAACATTGATGCCATACTGTGTGTAACCATTGCTTTATCCTCTTGATGTTAAATGTGTAAGTATGAGTGATGCAGCAGGTAGGCTGTGTGCAGCTACATGTATGTACACACAAGCAGTTCTTAGCAAAAGTTTTATTGTTACATGTCGCAGATAGCTGTTAGGTGTAAATCCATACATAGGCATACAGCGGTAACAGTGGTATGAGTCATAGGAAGCCTCTGTAATGTCTTATCTATTTATATATTCTGAAATATCTAAGCTCAGGTACAGACACAAACAAGCATTTTACATTTTAGAAGTGCACCCAGCAGCAGTGGTTCTTCATCAAGTGCAGGTCCTTGGCTCATGTGGGGTATTGTTGCAGGTGACAGGAGTGTGCTGGTAGTGAACGTGTGGTGCAGCAGGCCAGTCTTGGCGGCATGGTGAAGGTCCAGAAGTCAACTAGGAGGAAGAGCTCTCACTGTCCCCGCAGACTGGAGGTACTGGAAAAAAAAAACAAACAAACAACAATGCCTGGATGTTATTGTCCAGCGTCACTCCCTTCACTGTCAGACTGTGGAAAACACATTTCCTTTATGTTAATACCCAGCTCGGCCCCCACCTGTGCAACCTGTCATTTGAATAGCTGTAATGGTCAAACTGTACCCTCTTTGTGTCAGTGGAGATTAACTCTAATTTAATGCTCTGCTTATGGGTATACAGTATATCCCACCTTACACATTTCACTTTATTAAAAAGGCTCTGAATGTCTTTATACTAGTTTGCCAGACGCTTTTCTCTCTACAGGCACATACCACCACCTAACTTTACCCATTTAACACTTTGATCCCCCCCTGCCTGATGAATTATCTCAGTTAAGCTTTGTTTTAGTCCAGAGCTAAACTCGATTCCTGTCCTGGACACCAGCGCTGCAGGCCTGCACATTTGTTTCTTTATTCAGGTCATTCAGTTTATTTACTTATCAAATGCACAACAACTACAGAAGCGGTCGTCGTCATTAAAAATCTTTGTTCTCAGGCGCCCTCCAACAATACTAATTAAATATGTATTACAAGAAAATCGAACAAGTGAAAACAAAACGGGAATCTAAGACTAGAAAATAGTGCAAGATAAAATATGGGGATGAAATATACCATAAATAAAATATAGACAGTGCTTGCAAGTGAATAAACAGAATGTAAACACAAGTGCAGTGAAATGTATATGCATAATGAGAGGTATAAATATATATGCAAGGTGTAAACAGCTTAGTATATAAAAGATACCTTTCACTGAGCTTAGGGAAATTACAGTGTGCACTCTTTTTCCACAGCCTTTACCTGCACGAGGGGCACAGAGATTGTGCTCCAACAACAGGCAATACAATGAGAGTAATTTGTATTGAGATAAATTCACATAATCATATCCTAGTAAGCACCTCGGAGGCAGTAGATGCTCATTTAATGCATGCACTTTGTTCTGAAATTATTCATTACAGTCTGTCACGTAGTATTTGTTTTCAACTAAGGATCATAATGAAACTGATGAGATCATACTGTGATGTAAGGTATTTTCCACTTTATATTAACTAGTGCAGTGCCCGTTTAAAACATGCCTGTTATGAACCTCGGGTATTGCTGCTTGCAGCTCTCTCGAGAACCAAACGTCCTGAGCAACACACTTGTCATGACATAGTTGCGTCCCCGCTGCGATGCTACAGTATAGCCAGCTGTTTGTGCCCATGCTATAGAGAATGTGAAGGTATGTCGTGCCATCTTATGAGGTACACAGTGCACTCTGTTACTTCTAATCCTAAATCATGTGCACACAGTCCAAAAACACAACAGGTTGTAATGCAGGCTGCCAAGTCACATGTATCTACGTTGTTTGTCATGATTAGTTTTTCCAAATATAGTCCCACGACCACCGTAGCAGGCACAGATAACACAGCATGTTCCCCACAAGCAGGTGCCCCTGTCACGACTGCGTGACGTCAACTTCACATTCTCTGTCGGGAACAAAAGCGTTCATTCAGAGAGTTATGCCACTGACGCTCGCTACGATGTAACATCTCCAGTCTCTGTTTCATCAACTGTTCTGAATGTACTGAGCAAGCAGCAGAGAGCGAGCCGTGCCCAGCTTGCTATTCGGCGGTGTAACTCTATCTCCCCTCTCAATACAGTACACAATGTGTACATAATGCATGACTAATACATTTGCCCGAAGATCTTGAGAGCTCACACTCGTCACTGCACTTCCTCAGGTCCTCAGCAACACACCCGCCGAGCGTGAGGTCGATCAGAAGAACGGCTATCGAGAAATTCAAAGGGCATGCATACACAGACGCCTTCTCTTTTAGTTAGACATGGAACATTAAATATGTTGAGTAATCAATCATAGTAATTATAATCCACCCTGTTTAATCCAGGTTTCACCTGTCTATTTTATTATTTGTTCCACTTCGTAGTTTTATTGAGCAGTAAGTGGAAATTAATGGCTAGTCCACCTACTCTAATCAGTGTCCTTTATCGTACTTTGTGCTCGCCACTTTCCCATGAAAGATGGAAAACGAGGCATGAACAGTCGATTTATTGACTGACTGATAAATTTATTTGCCAACTTAATAGTGGCAGTCTTTGATGTTTCTTTTTAGTTGTGCACTGGGCAAGAAGTTTTAGTTTATAAGATATATTTTTTTCCCATCTCTTGACACATTCCTAAAGAGCATGATCCACTGGTTGAGATAAAGGTGTTTGTGTTCAATGGCTGTAATGGTTTGAGTGTGTCGCACTGCACTGATAGGGTTCACTGAGTGCGCGTAGCATAATGTTAAGCGATATTATATGGTCGTTTGATTATGCCGTGGTATGCACAGTGTGTTTGTGTCCAAGTGCCCCTCTCGTCCTGTGGTGATGTGCCGTAATGTGCCCGAACGGTGAAGTCATTTATCCCTCTTCAAGGGCAGCAGGGACGCGCGGAGTGAGAGAGACAGACACACAGAGAAAATGAGGATAAATTGGTGGGTGGGAGAGGAGAGAAGATTGGGGACTTAGAGAGAAGGGAGGTCTGGTCAGGAGACACACACACACACACACAACACGATACACTCGCACAGACAGATGTACGTGTGCACGCTGGAGGGTTTGTGTGGAGTCACTTATCTGCTGAAGGGTGGCTGTGTGCGACAAGGTTAATGTCCCCCTACAAAATCCCTGGGCGCTCAGGAGACATGACAAAGACACACACATGCACACACACTCTCTGTCACCTGCTGTGACCCCTCAATCGGCCCGGCAGTGTGCATTTTTCTTACACCAAAGGGTGACGACTGATCGTTTTCTTTTTTTGTGACGGGCTGTCTTTCCTCTGTTGGATTTATGACGGTATTTGTTTGTGACAAAGTTTAACTTATAAGATTTTGCGTGTGTTTTATATGTTACTCATTTGATCTAGGTTGTCAGTGTCTCTTTTTCTGTGCATGTCTGACTTTGGCGCCTTCCAGTGGTAGTAGCAAGAAAGCATTCCCCACCTCCACCCACACACAGATACGACCCAGGGACAATTAGATTATTTGCTGAAAGCAGCACATAGACTACACCATTTTTCCATGTTTATGGCTCATTATTATACAAATAAAGACAATATAACGATATAATTATCTTAGACAAAGTGGCTTTACTTGTAATTCTTAATCCTTGTAACCCTTAGTTGTTGATTTGTGTGCTTCTTTTTCTGTAGCTCATGTTTACATGTCTGCTTTGGTTCCACAGAGCGGTGGTCAGATGGAGATGGAGGAAGACCAGGTCCAGCCAGACACCCAGCCTCCACCACAGGAGGAGCCCCAAGGAGGAGATGCATCCTCTGAACAAGCCCATCTCCAGACCTCTGCTTCTGCTTCGCCCTCGGAAAACTCGGACCAGAAGGAAACTCAGATGGATGTCGAGGACAGGAGCGACTCTGCCGCCCAGCTCCAGGCCAAGCCTCTATGGAAGCCCATTCCTCCTCTGCTGCCTGAGCCCTGCAGGAGCAGCGCCACTGAGACCAGGGACCAGAGCTGCCAGACTGAGGAGCAGCTTCAGCAGACCAGCGCAGGCAGCCACGGTCATAACACAGGTGGGTGAAGATTTCTTTTCCTTTGCACTTCCTGCCGCTTTGATTCATCCACCTACGGGCTAAAACTGTCTGTCAGCCTCCTGCATAGCTTCACTGCCAGAGCATCAGAGTATGGCTGACTGTGTGTGCTCCAAATAAAATCAAATGGTGTGTGTGCCCCCGAGGAAGAAATGGAAACCGAGAAGATGGTGCATTTAGTGTGCACTGCTGGTTAGACTAACATGCAAAACAGTTTTGAAAGTTTTATGTGGAACTTATTTTATTACACCAGCTCTAATATAACTATTGTAATGTTTTCAGGAACTTGAAAGCCATGTTTACTCCCACTATGTGAGCTGTGGAGGGCATTAAATCAATAGTTCCAGGCCACTACAACATTTTCCTGGTTCAAAATAAGGCGGAAGTGATGCCGTTCTGATCATGTGCACACACATGCCCTCAAGGAAATACTTTTTACAAGCGTCTTGTTTTAGGAGCTCTAATAAGGATTATATTGAAAAAAAGTGTACTATATATATATTGTAATGAACTAATGTCATGTTTTACAGATGTCTGTTTGAACTTTCGTACTGATAAAGTGGGCAAGAAAATCTTCCTTGTTTCCTTACATGTTGTAGTCTCAGTACAAGACAGCATTTACCACGCATGTAGAGGCTGCAGGATACACAGGCGTAGAGTCCGACTACCATTTGCAGCGAAATGTATAAACTCCAACTAGCGATATAAAACCAATTGAATGGCAGAGAAAAGGAGTTTCTTTAGTATTTTCTTGTTGCGTTGGCAAAGGTGTCACCAGTGGAGATGCTGTGAAGCACTGGGCTGGCCCCCGCTTTGCTGCAGTCCAAAAAACAGACAGGTTTTTTCTTCCTCTTTGGCAGTTTTGGCACGAGGCTTGGGCGGTATCTATTTTTTCATACCTTCCTGACATTTCACTGGGGTATATGATATATGTTGGTATTTGTGTTTGGAAAAAAGTAAGTAAGTAAAAGCAGCAAAATGACTGCAGACGGCGTGTTCACTTGCTGCAGCAGGTGCTTCATCTCTGCCAAACTCTCTGTTTCCTTCCTCACGGTGTGCCGGTGTCGGTTGGTGGGTCACTGCTGCTGCTCGCTGCATGAGCGTATGCCTCGCCTACACACATTCTCATTGACTGATGAATTGGCGCTAGTTATTTATATCATATTGGCGTGTTTGTTATGAATACAGTCCATTTGATGCTCGTCATGTTTATGTTTTTCGCCGTTGCATCACTACTACAAACGCAGCTGTAGCCAGTATCTCACTATCACTATGCTCATTCATATTTTAAGAAGCTACGAATTATATTCAGAAACAAAATAAACCTGAAAAGCTGGAAATAAGAACGGAAGTACAGAGAGTTGTTGCATAGAGATGATACACCATCTCATCTAGTTGCATTGGTGTGAACAGCAGGTTTTGAGAATGTTGCAGAACGGCGCATTGCAAGAAATTGCCTATTTCGACTCATCTCGTTGCACATCTTTGGTCTGAATGATAATAGTTGCCGCAGTGGATGCCAACTAATCAGTGGGCTGAACAGGGATGATGCTTTCAAAAAATTATGTGGCTAATGAAAATTCTTTTGTAGTTTGAAGAAATAATCTCAAGAAATTTATATGTGGCAATACTTTAAAACAGGGGCAGAGGGATTTTTTTGTTGTTACCACTCGCAGTCGCTATCATTCTTAGCTCAGCTCCCTGTTTCACCTGTAGGGACTGACCTCCAGCGCCATGTGCTGTGCACTACACACAATACATCCTCAATACGGCATCTCTGTATCGCTGTAATAGAATAAGGAGCATCTGTAGTTTTGATGGTACTGAAAATCATACCTTAGAGATTTCTGAATACCTTGGTATACTGCAGTACCTTGATACTAAAACCTATTTGTCAGTGCCTTTCCTGGTGCACTGAGCTGATTATGATAGCACCATCACATCAACGTAAAGTCACAATTGTGGTTACAAATGACGGATGCTGGTTAGAAAGTTTTGTCGAGAGCTAGAGGACGAAATTTGATGGAGACAGCCGCCTCGTAACTCTCTATGCAGGATAAACCCAGCACTAAGTGAGTAGGAATTTGGTCCTTACTAAAAAAGAAATTTGCTGGCTTGAAATTAGGCCACACTTATCTGTGCCTCTCAGGTTGATCTGCTCCTGAAACCACAGGCACCCTGTGCTGCCAATTTTGTTTCATTCCTTCAGCTGACAGCTAGTGTGTTTTATGACCCTAAAGCCAAGCAACCCATTGATATTGGATTATAAAATGTACTACATGGCTGTTAATCTGCCATTATGATGATGTAATGTTTTCTGCAGATTGCTGACAGGTTTGTTTCCTTCCTTGGCTGCCCATGTTCCTCTCTGCTTTTCCTTCATCGTAGCTTTCCTCCTTCCTCGAAAGCTTTCCTTGAACAACAGACGTAGATATCTAGATTCAGATATAAATACTTTGAGTTCATTTCTAACAGTGCTGCCAAAGAAGGAGTCGCACATTCCTCGCTAAAGGAAGCTGTTTGTATGAAACAGCGCTTCTGATTGGTTAATCTTTGACCCTGTTGCTGAGGGGGGGTGTATGGAGGTCGGCGGGTCGCTGACCTGCCCCGCTGGGATTATGGCAGTTTGCCTGGGAGAGGAGTGGGGGGAAGGGGACAGGGAAAACACATTCTGTCACACATCAATACATAATCTCCATCTCTGTCTCTGTCAAACCTGCTCACACAGTTGTCATTCACAGTTCCAGCTCTCTTTCTGTCTGCGTCTTTGTGGGTGTGTCGGTCTGTCTGCCGGTCTGTTTGCCTTCTGGCTGTCTCTTGCTCACCTTCAGACACACACACACACACACACACATTGCCATGTTGCACGAGTAGCCCTGTGGGTTTGTGTGCTTGTGTGTGCATTCAAGCATGGGGCCAACACGGCTTTAAACATGCAAAGTCTCTGTTTCTAGTGTTGTTATCTGACCAGAAGTACTTTAATCTTGGATAGAACAAAACTGCAAAAAAAAAGTTAAATTCTTGCTGGTGAAAAACAAAATTACCAGAAATACTGTAATATATAAATTGACATGAATAACAAAACACAACATTGTCCTCTGATTGACAATAGTGCATCTTTGCTTAAACATAAATTGCAGTTTGCGGGCCGTAATTGAAGAGCATCCTTCAAAACAGAACAAACAGTGGACATTTGTCACAGCTGGAAACTCTGACAATGTTTTATTTGGGGCTTTGTCCCAGCCATCGCTGCTACAAAATGCTCTTTTTATTGCGGCAGAAATCATGCTCCCCCCAGTCACCGTCTTTCACATCAGTACAATGTGAGAAATTAGACGTAAGTGTTTGACGTGATTACAGGTTCCGTGGTGGTGTTTGTGAGTGTAATTGCTCTGCTCTTGTGGCTGTTTACTCCTCTCTGTGTGCATGGCCATCGCCGTGCTAAGTTAACATAGTGTTGATGTAAAAATGATGTCGCTGAAATGAAGAACATGCATGAAAACAGGTAGAATGAAAGCACTTTACCTCCCCGCAATTCATCTTAGTTGTAGCCCCTTGTGGGTCATGGAGCCACAGTCAGCTCGCATTAATAATGCAGGAAGCATGGCCTCGCTGCTGCCTTTTTATTTTTAATGTTTTATACAAAGGTAAAATGATATTGTTTGGCACTCAGATCGATAAGTAAAAATAACACCCTAAAGGCGTATTTGTTAAATTCTTTTCAGTGTTTTTCTGTTCCAGACAGATATGTGTTTTGGACTTGTGTGGTGTTTTGGAAAAGCAGAAAGAGTTCGTTCTCAGCAGCGTTTATGCTGGATTGAAGGTTTGACAAAAGACAAGCCAGCCTGTTTTGTTTTGGAAATGGATGTCACGCAGATTTCTAAAATAAATCTCTGTTCTCAGTGGCATATATTGCCCACAGCATATATCAGGGATGGGTATTGTTTGGTTCTTTATCCAGATAATCTTATTATTGTTGTTGTTTTTTCTTATTTATAACTTAATAATTGCTTTTTAAAAATGTGTTATTTTAAATAATAACGATTTAAATAAAACTGCTCCAGTTGATCAAATTGGGAAAAATGAAGGCCATTTTAAATCCCGGAAATATTCGGACATAAGGAGGAGAAGTAAAGCTTTCATTGGCTGATTGTGATGTTAGGAGGTCTCAAGGACGAGGTAATTTGTTAGTGACGATCATGTCCGCAGCAGGCAAATTGGTCAAGTTGTGGGAACAATCACTTTTCGCTTTGAATGGTTTACATCCAACATGAGTTTCAGTTTTCTGACTATACCTGCTGCTGCACGTTCATCCAGCTCTTGTATGTTATCATGTTCGTCTATTTCCTATTTATGCACTGTGCGGATTTATCACTTCCCGCCCTCCATCTGAATTTTGCACGTCAGTCACGTGATTGCAAACAAGCTATTGGATATCTTAAATATTACTAAATGTTTGTAGAGCAGCAGCAGTAATGCTACATCAGAAAAGTGGCTGTATAAACTCAATAATATCTCACTGGAAACAAATCTAAAATGTCAATCAAATAAATCATATTCCTGACATCTTAAAACTGAGTGATGTCCACAGGGTTCCCACTGTCATGGAAAACCTGGAAACATCATGGAATTTCACAATGACATTTTTCAGGCGTGGAAAAGTCGTTGAATCAGAAAAATTCATTGACTGAAAGTTTTGGAAAAGTCATGGAAGTTTGTTGTATATAATGAAATCGTCACAGTAATCTTACCTAGATAACCTCCCATGTAATCTAACATAACAGCATTTTTTTTATGAAGCTGTTGACATAAGCTAGCTCTCATATTCATCAATGTATAACAACATTTTGTTTGCCATCACATACATTTCTTCATTTTCTCCCTGCGCTCTGTCTTTCCTTCCATGTATGCCAGCTAACTGAGATTATACTTGAATGAGATGTTAAAAAAAAAAACCTTGGGAAAGTAGGGCATTTTTATGGGCCCTTGAAAAGTTATGGAAAAGTCTTGAAATTTTGCCAATGAAAATGTGTGGGAACCTCGAGTCTGGAGAGTCTGCCAGTCGCTAAAAGTTTACAAGAATTTGCCAGATCTTAATAATTAAAATTTTGATCACTGGCAAACTAAGCTGAACAGCTACATACAGACTACCTTCATTTACGCCTGTTTGTAACAACTTGCTATTCGTTGATTTAGTGCGCTGTGCTAATGTAAACCACAACGTTAGCGGCGGTGTATTAGAGGCTGCAGACAGACCGGATTGAAGTATCGCTTTTTTATGTTTCTGCTTGTTGAACAGGTGTATTGATAAAGTATTGGCTTTCTACTCGTAAAGGTTTTATTGCACAGTACTCACAGTAGTGACTGTGTAGTGTGTGTGTGGGGGATGCTCCCCCACACACACAGAAAGCAGAGGAGAGGCTGCAACATAATAATAAATTACCCCAAAACATTAAAAGGTACCAATAAAGCTGAAGTCTTTAATAGTTTAGCCCCGTGGCCCATTTAATCGCAGGTTTTAGTACCCTTCTCTACCGTATATTGCACTAAAATGTATATTTTTATTTTAGACATTCACCTGATGCTGTTATTGACGGCTACAGGTCACGGTGAGTGCAGTAGTTGGATGTTTTATAATTTTTATAATTCCCAGATCAACACAGCTTTCAAACAGCCAGAAATGTGAAAGGTGAAATGTGATTTCCTCACTGCCCTGTACAGTATTACTGTGGCCGTAAAATTAAAGACAGCATAAAAGCAGGTCAGTAAATCAAACAAAATATTAAATCCCTACCAGCGTCAGTGTCGCTGTTCCCGAGCTGACCCCGCACTCCCTGGTGATTGAGGTCGAGCAAAAGCGAAACGTTTTCCAATACACGTCAGCGCGTTTCCTCCTGGTCACGTTCATGTTTTGCTCGATAAAGTGGCACCGTGTGACACTCAAGCTGAAGTATCAGATGCTGCGCTGGCTCTGAACACTGTTGGAATAAGCACAAAAATTTTTGTCATCAGCATGACTCTGCCCCCACCCCCCCCCGCTGCATGTTTGCCAACAGTCTCACTTGAGCTGTTGTCCTCTGAACGAGCATCACACAGACTGAGTTTGTAAGAAATGTTTTCATTAATCTGTTAATATCTGCGCCCTGTACTTCCTTTCTGATCACATCTTTGACCAAACTAAGCAAGCAGGAATGTATTTAATTATGAACCTAAATCATAAGGAGAAGACAGATGACCTGCTTTCTCATTCATCGTTGAGTGTGTGTGTGTGAGTGTGTGTGAGCATGGAGGTAATGAGGTCAGGGTGAATCACTGTCTCATACAGACCTCATTGTGTGACTATGATTGTGCATGCCCTTTCAAGCACACTGCAATATACTTTGCGTCTTCCCAGGTCCCCAGAATTCCCAGGTGACGGCGTATTTCTCCGAGACTGTCACACTCTGATGTAATTATATGCCGTCTTTGATGAAATGCAATCTCTCTCCCTTGCTCTCAAGGTCTCTGCGTGGAGCCCGGAGATCCTCCTCTGCTCCAGCAGCCTCTGCAGACCTCCAAGTCCGGGATTCAGCAGATAATTGAATGCTTCCGTTCAGGTCGGTGTCTGTGTGTTTTCTTATTCTTATTCCTTTATATTTTCCATTTATTATTATTTATGATGCACGCACGCGCAAGTGTTTTTCCAGATGAGAGAAATGACATTGTCTGTGTCTTCATCATGCCTTGCAATATTTAAAAGTGATCCACCAAGAAAATGAAAAAGAAAAATAATGTACTGGAGAGTATTTGATGTGAAGCAATTTTTATTAGAAAATAATGTTAGCTGTCTGTCACCAGCAGTCCATCACTTCAGCGCTTCATCACTTCCTTTAGCAAACTCACAATGAAAGCTATCCAGTGGGTTTTCCACAGTGATAAATAGAAGTATCTTTCTAACTGGTTCATTACTGGGAAGCATTCAATGTCAAACTGTAGCAGGAAATAGTTGCATTGCGTTAACAGAGGACTAACACAACAGCTCCAATTTCTGTGTTGTACAAGAGCTGTCGAAATATGCAAAGCAAAATATAGCAATTTTAAAACCGCTGCTTTTTCTTTTTCTCTTGTTGCCTACATGACCACAAGTTCTCAGCTGGCCATGTTGAGACTTTCACTGGTTGCCACTGCTCCCAGGAGGAGCCATGGTTCAGTTATTCCCCACTGTTGTGGTGTACAGTCATGCACACACCACAGTTGCATCTTTACCGAGCCAGTGGCAAAACAGCATGGATGCCAAAGATACACAAAAGATCCATGGAGAAAAGAAAAAAAAAACATACAACACAACAGTCTGTGTCTTGACCATTGGTGTATGTGTGTGACAGTAAGCTACGCAGGTACTGTCATCCGTGTGAGTCACCCCGACAGTGTTCATGGCATGAAACGTGTGTGTGTGTCAGCACACATGTGAGTCAAATGTCTAACAGAGCATACAATACATGCTGCCACATAGGGAACATACGTATGAGTCACATATCCGACAAAGCACTGAATACTTCCATATGGACAAGTTGAATTGGAATGAGTCAGCGTGCTGACGACAGTGATGGAAAAAGTGAGGGTGATGACAGCGGTGACACAAAAGTAGCACTTAATACAAAGGCAATCATCGTCTGAGTCCTTTAAAATGCCAATGGGATTTATATTGGGCCGGGGGATTTACCTCACACAGGTATTTTATACAGAGTGGAATTTATCAGCTTCTTTGTTTCCTGCCTTCATTATTCTGTTGCTGTACGCTCTGTTTAAAGCTCCACTCCAGCCAGTGTTACTTCCTGCTTTTTGGCAAGGAGATAAAAAAGGGGAGAAGTCACAGCATCATATCGCATCGTACCCTCGGGGTGCGACACACGCAGTAAAATCTGATGTGCAGTTGCCAAAGAGCTCAATAGCAGGAGCACTATCATAGAACAAGGGGATGATTGATTTGTTTCACTGACGCGTCTGCAGTCGGCCTTGACTCGGAATATATTTTATACAAAATATAATGATATTATGGGTGAGAAATACAATTCTGCAAATATTAAAAAGGTTGTTAATAAAAGACAATAAACAAATGCACCTGAGCGGACACTTCTTGTGCTGTCTGCTGTAACCCTTCAGTGTTGCAGCTCCAGTTTTATTGTGCATGTGTCACACCCCATATCACCCGCAGTGTGTCACATCCTTCATTGAACAGCCTTGTTTTTTGGTTCTTTCTCAAACAGTGAATGGGGATGGAGTTAATAGTTGGACATAATCCATTACTGTGGCAACCACATAACCGTTCTAATGTATATGTCAAACTGATAGCATGGATATTAGCATGGATAGCGACAGTGGTCACTCTAACTTAAGTTACACTAGCAACAAGTAAACGAAGTACTCCGATTTTAAATGAGTATTTTCTATCAAACAGTCAATCAGAGTTAAAATATGGCGACATCTGGTTTAAACAGCTATTTTTAAAATGTCAGTTTACAGAGATGATTATGCTAATCAATGCTAATTATGCTAATTATGCAAATTTACTGACATACTCAAGTCAGCATCTGGCAGTTGCTAAATGCTGGGCACCCATTCTGTACATTTCTAACATAAAACTTAGGTGAACTCAACACTTTCAGATTAACATTGGTGGCAAGCAGACTCTCTGACTGAAAATTGTGACAAATTTGGGCCATAGCAAGTGTAATTTTCAAGATCTAAAGGTCAACATGGGCTCAAATTGAAGCTTATCATCTTGGGAAGTTTTCTATGTACAAGTAAAGCAGTGATATTTGAGTAATTGTCGAACGGACAGTCTTTTTTTTGGCCCTAATATTTGCATTCACATCATTTTCAAACATGTCCCACTAAAGGGGTTGTGGGCCCCCTGAGACCAAACGGCTCTGAGTTGAGGGTGCTTGTTATCAACTTGTGATGGCCCAAGGTGTTGGCTAACAGAAAATGATAATGAAAAAAATGTAGCGGAAAACGTCACGAGGGCTGGACCTGGCGTCCGACCCACTCTATTGGCATTTTTTTGCCAGTACCAGCTGGCGGTAACTCAGTAACTTTTTCTCTTACATAGCCTACTGTAGTCTGTAGAAATTAACCTACCTATGTTATACAAACTCGGTGAAAACTTTGAAGTACACAGCACTCTGCTGCATCTAAAAACTGGAGAATCAGTCCCACTCGAACCCAAAACGAAAGCCTGCCATCTTGGTTTTCTTTTTTTTTTGTTGTTGTTGTTGTTTTTTTTGTTTTGTTTTGTTTTGTTTTGTAATTTTCTGGCAGCAGTTTACAAAGCAAAACATAAAATATAATAAGCAAATTAATTTCTCCTGCTGTTCAAATTTATTCACAATTTTAAGAAACATTTTGGGAGAGATTACATGTACATATGAGCGCCATATGGCGGGGTAGACTTGAGGAGGGATTAAAGAGACAGGGAAAAAAATAAAATTAAAAATAAAATTAAAATTAAAATTATAATAGCAGTCAATGAGGTTTGCTTGACTAAACCTTTAACGAGCACATTTATCTGAAGATGAAGAGAAAAGGTAATGTTTTCCATAACATAAATATCATTTACAATATCTATCCACTCCTCTAATCAGCGCCTCGTGAGGGCTTTCTTGCAAGCAGATATCAAAATCTGCCATCTTGTTTTGCCTGTGATTCACACAACCCTTTGCCAATGTGTGCTGCAGGTGTCGCCTGTAAAAAGATACATTACAAGGCAAATCAAATGTGAACAGTCCACATCCTTTATGACGGCAAAACACAAGGTGAAATGACTCTCTATCATAAGGACCATTATTGGTTTTGCTGCTCGAGCTTGAATAATGACATGAACTGCAGCCTCCAGTACGGTCTTATGTCATCTTTCCCATCAGCCATGTTCTGTTTTCAACTTTGAGCACAAAAATAAGTTATTATTAGTAAAAAAAAAAAAAAAATGGTGAACAGTGACTAATACTAATCAACATGGTCAGGAGATGACTCACAAAATAGGCTAAATACAATGGAGTGGAGCTTTAATTCTTGTTTCCTCCTTTTTATATCAGCAATATTGAATATATAGGAATATGTACTGTAAGTGTATATAGTGTGCTTCAGTAAGATATTGCTGCTTGCACCTTCCAACGTGTACCTGCGGACTCCTTTCTAACAACTACAGGACAAGAAATGTGAATTAATTTGGATTATTTTGCTATGAATTGTACATCTTACAGTATATGTATATGGCATATGTGTCATTCTTCTCCCTGCAATCACTGCAAGTAATCATCTCTGCTTTCCTTTGGCTGGCAGGCACGAGTCAGCTGAAGCACATGCTGCTGAGGGAGGTGGACACCATCTTCGAGTGTAAGCTGTGTCGCAGTCTGTTCAGAGGCCTGCCCAACCTCATCACGCACAAAGAGTACTACTGCCTATCACGGCTGCCTGAGCCCGACGGTTAGTGACACGACGCATTAGGATGCAGACACGCACACGTAAACACGCGTCTAGAATACTTAGACTCACTCGTAGCCCTACTCTTGAAAATCAAAGCGCAAGATACAACATCAAAGATAAAACAAGCATGAACTCAATGATCAAATCAATAGGCAGAACAGCTAAGATGCAATCTCCTGGAGCCAAGGCCAGAACTTTTGTGCATGCTGAGGACACGCAAATGCAAACTTGTACAGATAACACAGACAAACAGAGACTCCTTGAACAAGGCGGGGATCAAACTGGCTTGAGCTCAGCACCCATACACACAGAGTTTACTCCACACACACACACAAACCTATGCACAGAATCATTGATTACTTTAACATCTCCTAAGGCTTCTCCACATTTTACTCTCATATTTTGTCACTCCAAGGTTTATTCTTGGTGTTTCACGCCATCTGTCTCCTACTCATTATTCTCCTCTTATCTCCACTGTCTGTACACGGTGCTCTTTCATTCCTTTACACACACGCTCACATGCATATAGTAACACGTTCAATCCATCCATCATTTCCCTCGCTCAAAGTGCAGTTTCTCCTCTGCTCCCCTCTCATATCGGTAAGGAAATTGACTTTGATCCAGCAGCATTTGTGTTTTATCTACTTCTCATTAGCCACAGTGTGTATCCACGTCTCTATTCTTTGCTGCTTAGATGTGGTAGGAGACTCAGGGAAAGCACGAGGCCTTCAAGTATTTTCTCTGTCCTGATTCAGCTCTCCCTTTCTCCTAAAAGAGAAATCAATCCAAACACAAACGGTCAATTATATTCTGCACAGTTTTATCCACTGCAATGATTGTTGTGGTAAAAAAGAACTTTGTTTCATCACAGTCTTCTCTCTGTCTGCTTGTGGTCTTAATTAAGTTGTTCCTTGGCTTAATTTTTCTCAATCAAGAGTCCATTACCACTGGCTGAAAGTGTATCGTATTGTTATTTTGATAAACGACTTAATTGGTGTCTGTTTGTCACCATTGAGACGCTGGGTATTAATTGTGTGGTTACCGCATAAACAGAATGGTTTTTCTTTGAAACACTTAATTTTTCACCATCCGGCCCTGACAGTGGACCTATACAGTCGCCACTGATGATTTGTGGTGCATTTTTAAAGTGCTCTAAAATTCAATTCCTCTCTTTCCGTCCTCTCTGTTGTAAAGAATGGTGTGAAATACACTTGCAAGTTTACCAGAAGAGGAATATCCACACAAAGAAGGTTTTGGAGAGGCAAAATAATTGCATTCACTCTAAAAGAAAGCGCCATGTGGGTATGAATATGTGCCAAACCAAAAGTGCACACACAGAAAATGTTTTGTAGCCAGATACCCTCATCTTCTTTAAATGGAGTCACACAAACCCATCCACGTGGCGCCTTCTTTGTGGCCATTTTAAAAGAGTTCAGTAACACAAAAGAGACTTTAAGGGGGGGGGGGGGGTGATCGGCTTCTGTGAGATGATGTCTCTTTTTATGTTTTTGGGCTTTTATCTGATGCACAATTTGCCACAAGAAGAAGGCAGGCAGGGGCTCAGTGATGTGTTCAAAGACACATACCATAGGCTGCACATCCTTTGGCTGTTAGGGTTGTCAGGGGATGACTTCACGGCCAAATTAATTTTTCTCCTGTCTAACATCAGGACTAAGGCCTTGTTCAGATTGCCAGGCCACATCTGTTTTTAGGCATGTCCAGATTGATTACTGAAGGTATGGACAGCAAACATACACCTTAAATGTCATTTTTGCAAATCAGATCAAAACCACATTTAGAGCTGGTTTGAAATGGTATTCCAATTGGATTTCGACAGATGCATCTCAGTTCAGACACTCTAGCTGCTCAAATTAGATTTCAAAGTGTCTTTTGCGTCACTTGCAATGTGACACACAACAATGGCGTCAAATCCAAAGCGATGGAATTGCTGAATTCATGCTGCTACTATCGGAGTGCTATGGAGTACAGTATGAAGAATAACAGCCCAGTTATGGACATACGGCACAATAAATTGTCTGCTGGCACTTTGGGGGGAGGCTTCTGTACAGGCACGGTTCTTTGGAGTCAGAAATAAGGGACTTCCATTTCTCATGCTTCTGCGTTGGAAAGCCACGCCACCAGTGCTGCTGCGTGGTTACTGACGGCTGCATTCTTACCCTAGCAACCCACGCAGATAGGCTGGTGATGTCTAGACACATAAATCTGATCTGATCACTTGCAAATAACAGTGTGGGGAGTCTGTCTTAAAGGTCTGATTTGAGAAACAAAGCTGATTTAACTGCAGTCTGAACAAAGCCTCAAGTGTACCTTTTTTAAAGGTGTTTTCAGTAAAACAGGGCTTTATAGTAACATTAAGGAGATATGGTGGGACATTAAATATTTACAACCAACCTGTGTTCTGTCTCCCACAACACTTGATGTTTTTTTTCTTTAATAAAATCTATATTTTGTTAACAAATGTTCAACTTACTCTCTGTTTGGTAACTGATACAATGCTGCAGATGTAAGACCTGAGTATAGTATGTCTTCTCTATTTTTCATGGCGCGTTTTTTTTGCGCCCTCAAATCTATTGTTTTTAATGTAGATGTGCAGCAGGTGCACTCTAATGCCAGAGCGGTGTGCACATATTCCTAAGTGTCTATTTTTCAGGGCACAATGAAATGGCTGTGCCCTGAGATAAATTGAATTCAACTTTTGAAACCCAGCAGAGCACACCAAGTGTCATGTGAGGAGGACCAACCAGTCACAGCTGACAGATATCGTTCCCTTCATCCGTAAATATCAGTTTGTGATAGATATTGAGAAGAAGCTGTTTATTTTAGTGCAGAGCTGCAAGAGCTTTACATCTGTCCCACGGACAATATGCCCACGCACAAACAGCGCCTGGTGAAGATCGGCTAAGCAAACAGGATTTCTGTTGAACAGGCTATGGTATGGTGCTTGTTGAGGTCTCCTAGTAAACCTCAGATGCAACCTGCCACCACAAGCGAAGCACCCAGCGCCTGACCTCGCCTTTTCCAGGCGGTTAAAGAGGCAGCATGTGCTACTAAGTACAAGCATCTTCCCTTCTAGTTTTAAATTATTTCAAGTATTTTGTGGATTGTTCTTTTACAGGTTCGTCAGGTGAAGACAGACAGAGTGTAGCCATGAAGGATTTATTGGACGCCATATATCCCAGAGTCCCAGACTACGTGGTCCGACTGGAGCCCATCCAAACTACTACCAAGGCTGTATTCCAGTACCTCACCACAGAGGAGGAGCTGGCTAGATATCCATCGCACACACCAAGGTAGGTGGTGTAAGCTGATGCATTAGCGCGTGCTGTAAAATGTAACCTGTTAGGTTGTGTGGTTGTTCGTAGAGGAACACGACACAGAAATCTTGGTTGTGAAAAAAATGTAGTTTCTTTAGATTTGACTTCTTCTGTCTTCTAAAGGGATTTTAGGCCACCTGCAGTCTTTCCCTGTCTCTGATTGTTTGTCTCAATGTCCCTCACAGTGCCAGAGAAAGTCCTGTAGCATGGGAAGGCGAACAAATGGAGGGTGTGGACAACAACCAGCCGAGCCAGCCGGGAGGGTCAGAGAGCCACAGCAGCCCGGGACACAATCAGGGACAGAGGAGATGGGAGGCTGAGGAGGAGGCTAAAGAGGAGCAGCCACAGCATGAAGACGAGGGCTCCACTAGTGGGGTAGGTGACAGGACACATCAGGGAGCATGAGTGTCAAAGTAAAGTCGGGATGCTTGCACTGAATAAGCAGTGAGTGTCACTGTCAGTTGTTCTCTCTAATATTTGCTGTCCCCCTCGCATCCAGGTTGAAGATGTGACAATTTCCTGCTGTCTATGCGGTCAGGACTTCAACTCACGCCGGAGCATCAGACGCCACTGCCGCAAAATGCACCAGACCAAACTGGAAGAGCTCCGAAAGTTTACAGAGACACGCACAGTCCCCACAAGCCTGCTGTCTATGGTGAAAGGTAAGAGTTAATACAAATGAGTCCTCAGTCTCCATAGGAGTGTTCATTTCTGTTGTGTTTTACAAGTCATTTTAATTTTAGCTTTACAAATGAAACATATGAAATAACAATCCTTGTTGTTGTTGCTGGAGGTCGGCCAAGGACTCTCAGCACACCGACTGGAAAATCCTGCCCAGTGTGCCTCAAAACCTTCGCTACCAAAGCCAACGTGCGCCGTCACTTTGACGAGGTGCACCGCGGTCTACGGAGGGACGCCATCACACCCAGCATCGCCTCGCGGCCCGGCCAGCCCTTCTCCCTGGAGGTCACACCCCCCAGGAAAAGCAACAATGCCTCTCCAACCCGTGCCCACAACTCCAAGTCCACCCCTGTGAACTCTAAACCGACGGCTTCGAACCAAAACCAGCCCAAACCTCAGAGTCAGGCCACAAACTCTCAACAGGCGACCTCGGCCTCGTGTCGCTGCACGCTCTGCAAGAGGAACTACAGCTCTCAGGTTTGTTTGTTGTCCTGCTGGCTGCTTCAAGTCCCAGGCAGCAAGATATATTCTCAAGTTGTTCTTCGGGTGGTATTTTATTATCTTAAAGGGGTATTTTGGATCTTTTGAAGTCAGGTTCTATGACGTACTCATATAATCCCACTTCAAAAACTCCCTTTAAATTGATTAGTATACTGTTTTTCTAAAGGAGGAAAATGTTTTAATTGATGATATTTTTTTCTGTGTATTTCAGCTCATGTTGAAGAGACACATGCGTATTGTCCACAAAATATACAGCATCAAAACTAACAGGCCCTCCACCACGTCAGCCCCCTCGACTCCGGCAGCCCCTCCTAACAGCACTAACGTAGGCCCAAGCAACAATATCAGAGTAAAAGAGGAAGCAGTAGAACCTTCAGAAGAAGAAGAAGATGACGAGGAGGAGGAGGAGGATATTGACAGCAGTCCAGTCCCATCACCCAGTGACAGCACTGGGACAGCTAAAGGTGTTGCTGTGGCACACAACCCCCTGAAGGTGAAGGAGGAGGAGGCCCCATCGAGCCCCAAGATGACGGCGTCGTTACCTTCGTCATCCTCGCGTGGTGGCAACATGTGTAGCGGGGGCCTTCCCGCCAAAATGACCAAACTGTCAGTGGGTTTTGACTTCAAGCAGCTCTTCTGCAAACTGTGCAAGCGACAGTTCAGCTCACGTCAGAACTTAACAAAGCACATTGAGCTGCACACAGATGGCAACGACATCTTCATCAAGTTCTACCGCTGCCCCCTCTGCCGCTACGAGTCACGCCGCAAACGGGACGTCCTACGTCACGTGACTGTGGTCCACAAGAAGTCGTCTGCGTACCTCGCCAAGATCATGCCCAAACTGGAGAGCAGGGCGGTGAAGAGGCTAGCCGAGGTAGTCCTCAACAGTACGACCCCCAACAAGAGGACAAGTAGCGGCGCCAAAGAGGAAGTGAACGGACGTCACGCTTCTTCGTCCTCCTCTTCGTCCTCTCCCTCACCTCCTGTCACTCGCAAGCAAGAGTGCTCCACACCTGCCCCAACCACCTCATCAGCCTCCTCGTCCTCCTCCTCCTCCTCCTCGGCCCCGCCTCCCGCTCCTGTCACTCGGAAACAGCAGGACCTCTCGTCACCAGCTTTCACCCCATCCCCTCCTGTCACCCGTAAGCAGGAGAGACAGCAGACCCACCCGCCTCGTCCCATCAGCCCCCCGCTGACCCGCCGCAGCGAAAAACACACACATCAACGCAACTCCTCCTCCACCTCCACCTCCAGCTCAGCCAGCAATCAAACCCCACACACCCGACGGCACGACACACAGTCGGAGAGCAGCGGCACGGGGTCGTCGTCCTCCACTGAAGTCAGAGTGACCAAGAATTTCTCCCTGCACGCCTGCGACCAGTGTGGACGAGCCTTTGCCAAGAAGGTATTGGATTTTCAATTACTGACATAAATCGCTCCTCTTTTTTTAAAATAAACACCTTGTAGAGTTTTTCCAGAGAGGAATAACAACACTTGTCATTAAACTTTAAAGGGACAATTCACCCAAAATAAAAACATATTATTTTCCTCTTACTTGTAGCACTACATATCAATCCTTATCCACACAGTTTCAAAACTCAAGGGCTGCAGTATATTGTTAAAGTGGGGAAACTGAGACCTTTGAAAACAATTATGCTGGCAATCATGTTCGCTTATCAATTGAGTCTATCTATCAAACATAATAGGGAGGCTTACATGTGTTTTGTGATTATATTTTGTCTGCCAAGGTAATGTACCTCCTCTCCCACTGGCTTGACTTCCTTTAACAATGGATAACCACTCTAGTTTGTCATCGTATTTGTTATGTAACTATCTGTTTTCCGATGCTTTGACTGCCTTATACTTGTGTCACTTTCGGTAACAGTTACGCCTCATCGCCCCTCCAAATTAAGAGATCTCTGGTCTTACGTTATGTCATGTCTGTTGTATAGTAGACAGTCTGCTTCATGTTTACATCAGCATGCCAAGTGCACAGGAATAGTGACTGGAGATGAGTTTTCGGGTGTGTATACGGAGATTGTTTGTAAAACACCATTTTAAGAAGAAAAGGTAGTGCTGTGGATGTGGCCCTCGACTGTCTTGATGTGAGTCGCAGAGTGTTGGAGATATTGGCTGCAGAGATATCTGACCTCTCTCATACATTACAATGGAACTCGGCTTGCGGTGTTGGAAGCACCAAAAGAAAACATTTGAACAAGTCGGTGTCGCTTTCCAGAAATCATGACCTGGTCGTTCAAGGTAAACCACAGATTTTATTGTGATCAGTTCATGTGGGAACTATTTGCTTCCAACTTACCTACACCTGTTAACCATATCACCGAGCAGAGGGAAGCGTGCATCTACTCATGGACAAAAGTTTTTCAAATTTATTTTTTTTGCTGCTTTGCGCACCACGATCCGAGAGCCATCTAGTTCCATTACATTCAAGAGAAGGCAGACATCTCTGCGGCTGATATCCAACACTGAGATGAAACAAGACATTTAAAGACACTTGGCGAATTCAGAGGGACATTAGTCATTTGTTCTGATGTAAAAATAGTGAACAGATTAATGAGGAAAATCAATGATCAGTATATTGTAAATTGCATCTCCTTAATCAAGATACATTGGCTAAATAATGACATCCTGTTTTTCCACCTGATACGAATGAGGTCTTTCTTTATCTGTATTTTGCCCATTGTTTTGTGAAAGATGTCTAATCCATGTAATGAAACTAACCCTCTCCGACGTGTATCTATGTACTGTGTATTAATTTATTCAATGTAAGTGATCTTGTCTTTAAATTTTTTTGTCAGCTGTACCTGGAGTCTCACAAGCGAAGTCACCGCAACGCAGCGACGGCAGCAGCCAGCAGGAGGAAAGGAGTCAGCACCCGCTCCAAATCCCTGGTCTGGTGAAACACACACGCACTGTAAGAACACAACAGGGTTTACCTGCTGTACAAGGACTCTACTGCTTCATCGCTGTCTGCTTGTCCTCCTCTCATTCCTTTTTTCTCTGGATTTCCTCCCGTCTTGTTTTCTCTCTCTGCCACCACTGCTGTGTGTTCAGAAACCACAAAGTGTGTGTGTACACAAGCAACTTAGTGAATGTCTGTGTGCGCGAGTTTGCTTGTGATACATGAATTTCCTCCACAGCAAGAGAGGTGTGTGTTTATGTTTGTGTAGAAGACCATTCCTCAGGGCAAAGATAAGACACCACGATCATTCTGCAGGCTTTAATTGACCGCTAAGCACGTTTACCAGCTGTTTCCTGCACTCTTCCTCTCGCTTTATTTCTCCTTGTATCAGTCTGCTCATTAGAAATCTTCCTTTTTGTCTAATTGTCACTTTTTTTGGGATCTTTCCTTTCTTCTCTTGATCTTTCCCCTCACTCTCTATTCTCCTCTTCTTTTTGTCCTCCTCTTCCCTTCTTCTGTCTCTTCTTCTTCTTCTTCTCTCTGTGCTCACAGTCCGCCGGGGATAATGGACGAGCGAGCCTCTAACAATGAAGAAGCGAATCAAAATGTTCAGTTGGGAAAATAATGGATGAACGGAGCGAGCACAGAGCAGAGATGAAGGAAACAAACCAAGAAAGGAACAATGGAGCGCGACAGAGGAGCGAAGTACAAAGGATTTCCACCTTTTGCTTACGAACCAAATATATTGTTGGAATCTGACATTGTTTGTTTGTATAGTTTCATTACGAAGCCCGCCAGCTCGCTGGACGGTGGCGCTGCTATTCACGGAGAGACTGTAGGAACAGAAGATTCACTACCACTGTATACATCTATATTTACTTACAGCTGTATGTACGTATAGATCCATATGCAGATGGCTGACTCGTACTGCTTTGCTCTCATAAGCAAAAGGATGAAGGTACACTATGGGAGTGTGTGTGTGTGTGTGTGTGTGTGTGTGTGTGTGTGTGTGTGTGTGTGTGTGTGAGAGAGAGAGAGAGAGAGAGAGAGAGACGGGGAATCAGGACTGGATCCACGGAAAAAAGACTGGAAACCTTTTTTTCTTTTTTTTTCTTTTTTGGAGAAAGCAGAATTTGATCGGACCCTCACAGTCCCACACAGACACACAAAACATATTTGGGTCCTTGGCTGTTAGCATTTTAGTCCTCTTCTGTACATTCACACCTTATTAAGTGTTAACAATTTGATATATTCAAGACTGCTTGACAATTCAACATTACGGCAGATCAACAGATGACACATTTTTTCCATCACCTTCATTTCCGCGACATGATTCCACTGACAGTTGGAGCACAGTTGCGTCCTGCTATCTAAAGGCCCACACACATCAAACCGACAGCAGAGAACTAGTAGCGATGAAGGCCAAGTGTAGCCGTCTGTGTCTCAGTAAATAAAGGTTGCATCTGAACACACCGCAAAACCACAGCCAGCGGCCAACCAGCATGTACGTTCTGCACCTGTGTGAGAGGAAATAACTCTCCACACCAGCAGGTGGCGGTAGTCTGTATTCGTCATTCAAAAAGGGAAACCAGAAGATCGATAGGATGGAGTCAAGATGCTAGTAGTTAGTCAGTTAGCACATTAACAACACAACCTGATGTTTACTGTGCGCCAGCGAACAATAACAGTTAGAAACTGTTTTATCTAAAAAGCACAATGGTTACAAAAATAACCTCATCTAATTTTACAAGTTTGTTTTGATCTTGACTTTAATTGTTTGTTTACGTTCCTCACTTCCGTCTCTCTTCTCGTACACTGAGCTGAACTGCCAAACAGAGCAATATATTCACTGAGGGGCTCTGATGAGAACATACCATGCTGAGTCAGCTGGAAAAATGCGGACAAGAGCCGACTAGTGCCAATAGTACAGGGCACACTGCGACAGACGCTCATAAAGGCCTGATGTTGATCAAAGACTGACTGTTGGCTTGGTGTGTCAGGGCCATAACAAACAGAAACCATATTCAAAGTGTTTCCACCTATAATTCTTTATAAGGCGAGCCATTTGCCTTACAGTTTGAAATAACCTTATGGTGCAGCTGAGGGTTGCAATATTCTTCATGCAAACAGTCTACAGACTGATTAACGTATCTACTCTACAGTGACCAACAGCAGCTGGGCTAAATGTTCATTAATTACAGGATATGGTTACAGTCAGGGAAACCCCAAAGTATATGGTTTAGTTTCCTTGAAAATTGTGTTCGTGCTTCTTAAGAAAACAACCAAAAAACTCTTATGAATTTACAGAGATCAATTCTGTTTTCTTACATGTTGCTGTTAAGCTCTTCCTTTTTTGTTTGACTGCATGTGAAAAACATTTGTTAAGGGAGTTTCCATCACTTTGACTGTATCCTGTTTTACTTCCATATATTAGCTCTTACTTGGCCCAGTAATCGCCTGGTTGTAAGAAAGCAGTCAAGCTTTTTGAGGCAATGCGTCAATGAGAGCCTGCTGATACCTGGTATTAACATGAGTTTCAGAGATCCAAACACAAGTGGACAGCTATCTCTGTCAATTCGTCTAACTCTTGGTAAAATGGTCAAGTTATAGAGTGCGGGTCACCAAAATAACCACCACGTCCTGCATTAATGACGTAGTCATTGTTGGGGATGTATCAGGATATGCTTGCAAGAAAAAAAGATATGTGGTCAAATGTGTCCCAGACCACCTCAACAAGAGGTTCGAGTCATGGACACACAAAGTGTCTTGGTGCCTGTTTACATTTTTTATTTAGCGCTGTGCACTTGTTGTCGGATCGCCCCAGTCGATGTTAACACCAGGTAAAAACAGGACCAAAGAAATCAGTGTGAACTAAAGGAGTCTTGTTCTAAGTCGAGACCACCATTTTGGAAAAAAAAAAGTGACACGGAATAACAAGAATCCGACAAATGACACCGAGTGTGATGATATGAAACGATACAAAGTGCCACGAGCGAAACACTCAACCTATCAAATTAACACCTTATTACCCCCTATGGTAAATCACTTGTGTTAATGTGTGAGGATCTAATTTACAGAGGAAGATGGGACTGCTCGTTATTAAGGAGTAAAGTGTGTTTGAACAGACTGATGATACAGTAACAGCCACAATGCATCAGATATTAGAAACCATTAACTGGAAGAATTGATTATCTGTGTTCACTGAGCTATCGTTGACCACCGTCATCTTGCTTGTCGCTAAGCAGAAAGCTGACTCGATGATACGTTGACATGTCAGCTGTAGTGCCTCAGCAGCAGGTGTTAACAGGATCGAGCTGTTTGGGAATTTGTGGTGCTAATCTTGATGTAACGGGCCAAAAAAGCGGGAAAAAAGAAAGCAACATGCTATATGCTAAACAGTTCTGTTCTCCGGACTTAAAAGTTTACATTAAACTTTTCGTTCCATTAAAAAAGAAGCCAGGACTCATTCATGTAAACTTTTGTTAACTTTTCTTTTATGCTCAAACTTAAGGGGGCTGCGTTTCTTTAACGGCAGCAACAGGCACCCCGAGGTAGTCTTTGAAACACTGGCACAGGAGTCGGGAGGAAAGTGCTTGAGGAAGACCAAATGTAGATATGTCTTAATGTTCAAACAGAAAGCCATGAAATGGAACAAAACCAGAAAAAAGGAAAGACCAAACTTTATTTTTATAAGTGAAAAACGCTACCGTGACAAGGTCTTGAGAACATGTATATATGGATTCATCCCGCACGGATGGTATAAATAATAGTTATAATAGTCACAATAGTTACTGACTTGTACTTAACTGTTGGTTGACCATACGCTTCGAACATGTCCGACTAGTTACCGCTCTGTCACTGTTTAATACTGAGGCGAGTTCGTTCCACGATTAGTTGTCCTTTTTTTGTATCTCATTCCTTTTTGAAGGAGGTTTTTGTCGGTATGTGTCGAGACGAGAGCAGGAATCAAACCTCAAGAGACTTCTTTTTTTTCTGTTTTGTCATTTTCTTTCCTCATCAGCTGTAATATGTTATTAAGCTCACCTTCTAGAGAACTTGAGAAGAGTTAGAGAAGCCTTTCAAATGTGACAAGAATGTTAAAACCAACCACTTAATAAATAAAAATGTACTGCTTCAAACCTCACAGGGGAGTTTTGTGTGGCTTTTTTTTTTTGTCCGCAGATATGAGTCATATACTTCCATCAATCATGTTTGTTTACTGCATCTTGCAGAGAGGAGATTTCATTTGCTTTCTCAGGGATTGCATTCGTGGACATTTACATTTTTTGTCTTTTTTTATTTGAGATTTCTAGTTTCCATTTCCACACGATTTCCTGGGCTGCAATACGTTATTTCTGTTGACGTCTCAGAGAGTGATACAGGGATTTATGCTACTGACGTTAGTAAGAGACAAAGTTTCAGTGCATATTGACTCAAAAACAGCTTAAAAACACACATTTAAATGAACTAAATGTGCACTTCTAAAAGATTTGAAGGCCAAATAACGATGTCAGAGTTATTTCTGCTTTGGCTTTGAGACTACAAATGTGTAGCAGAAAGTCTGGTTTACAAACCAGAGCTGTGGGAAAAGATAATCAACTCAGAGGTCAAAGGTTATCGTAATTTATGTCCGTGTTGGATCATGCTGATGTTTTATACATGCATGCTTCTTCATAATGCCTACACGCGCTGCTACCATGGAGCACTGAGATTAATTACAAAGCTCTTACTCCCTGTATGCACGGGTTGGACGATCTGCCTTGTCCACCCATCCACTCAACCATTGGCACATTCATATTTATAATGCAAGTCTTAGTCTGCTACCTTCTTACCTACAGATCTACATCCTGCCAAAAAAGTAAGGGAAGTTAATGTCTTCGCTCTCGGAACTTATTCTTCCAAACTGTTCCTAAAGTCTGCACTGAACTAAGAAAAGGTGTGTAAGTACGCTGCTCCCTCGGCTCGGAATCAGTTGCAGACTTACCTAAGTATTCAGGAGCTTGTCTCAGTGGACACATTCGAAGTGTACGTAAGTGACTCTGAAGTAGGCAGATCTTCCTGTCGATGTTTTGAATGATAGCAGAATGTTGTTGATGTTTTATCATTTCTGTTAATTGTTCTCTATTTTCATTTTTAACCAATCTATGTTTCAACCTGGTTTCACTCCCAACTCGTCAAATACTGACGCTCAGTCAGTGGCCCGAGGTGTCTGATACCAAGGCACCCTCTAGCGGCGGTGTAAGACACATTGGATGGCATCATTTTCCGACAATCCGAGCAATAGCATACTAGCATAGTACTAGCATACTATGCTAGTGACATATGTGACGAATGTCATGTGATGTTATGTTAGCATCATACTTATTTAAATCAAATCCAGATGTTTTTTCTGAAACCTAACCACATATTTTTGTTGCCCTAAAGAAGTTAACCTAAGACAAAGTTTTAATTACTTGTGTTTTAAGTTTATTTTAAAAAGACACTGTGTACAATTAATGAGTAGAAACTTAACATTTCCCATTAAACCGAAGTTTATTTTGAAAAGACACAATGCATCCCATCCTTGTGTATTTAAAAGTGACACTGGAAGGGTTCCCAGAGCGTCATATTTTGACATGTAGGGCCACTAACCAAGCATTGATAGATATACTCTTTATGGGTGTCATACTCCTGGTTAAATAAAGGTTGAATAAAAAATAGATCTCTGTCAAATCATGGGTGCATCATGGTAAATGACTCTGTATTTTCCCGGAGACCTAAAAGGACCCTTGAAGGTCCACTGGTGCACAAATTGGAAGCCAGTGCAACAATATGTAAGAAGGATTGTACTGCTGTGAGTTGGTTAACTTGAAGGTGTTTTAATTAACCTTATATATTGTATAGTTTATAATAATGTCTCATTTTTAGATGTTTGTCTCCCCAGCGACCTTTCCAGCTCCTCCCGGTGGACCCCGAGGCGTTATCAGGCCAGACAAGATATGTAATCTCTCCAGCATGTTCTGGGTCTGCCCCGGGGCCTCCTACCAGTGGGACGTGCCCAAAACACCTCTAACCGGAGGCGCCCAGGAGGCATCCAATTTGTAAATCAGCAGTAAGTCTGGCTGTCAGATAAATTTAGTGGAGTAAAACAAACAAGATTTTCCTCTGACGTAGTGAAGTAGAAGTACAGAGTGGCATGAAGTGAAAATACTTGCAAGTACCTCCGAACTGCACCAAAGTATGTGAGCAAACTAAAAGGTCTGACCACATAACTCCTATTTTATCTTCTCTTCACTGGCTCCCAATAAAACAAAGAATTGATTTTAAAATACTTATTGTTTTTAAATGTTTTAATGGTTTAGCTCCCCCTTGTTGCTGACATGCTCAGAGAACACACCAGAGAGGAACCTTAGGTCATCAAATAAAGGTCTACCCATTGTATCTAAAATCAACTCTCAATCGGCGCAGGATGCGTTTAGTCATTATGGTCTCTGGAATTCTCTTCCACATGACTCATGGTCTGCTACAACAGTGTTCTCTTTTGAAAGCAAACTAAAAGCTTTTAGTTCAGATTTTAAGTATATCTTTATTTGTTTTAGGAATTTGTATTATTACTGTTATTATGTCCCCTGGTTTAAGAATAATGATAGTAATAATACCTTCTTATTTTGTTTGTTTTTTATCATGTCCTGCTCGTTTCTATACGTGTAATACTTTATTATCTTTTATGATATTTATGTTTGTCATGTATGATGTATGTTAAGCACATTGAGTGTAGGCTTGTCATATGAAATGCGCTATATCCTCCCGAGACTTGGACTTTTGTTTGGTATGCATTTCTCCTAGCTATTTGAGATCAGTAGGACCTGATAAGTATAAAAAACTAAACATTGTCCATGATTATAAACAAATTAAGTCCCAATGTCCTTCAACGAGCTGATGAAAAATTCTCAAGTACTTTCTAATTAACAGTGTCCTAGCTTGCTAAAATGGGTCAAATTTGGGCGGCATATCAAACTAGAGACGTTATTAATCATAAATAAACAAGTCTCAACCATTAAATTCAATCAGGTTTGGAACCTTGTCCACTTTTGTGTCAGGATCGACTGCAGACTAATTTGGCAGAGATGGCTGCCATCTTGTTTTTACATGGATTAATGTATTGTGGTCTTACTACCACTAGATGGCACAAAAAAGTGTCCACGAACAAGGACGAGAGGTCTAAGTTAAGCAGAATGTTAAACCATTCATCCATTTTCATCTGTTTATCCAAGGGCCAGGTCACAAGGGCAGCAGGCCAAGCAAAGCACCCCAGACATCCCTCTCCCCAGCAATGCTTTCCAGCCCCTCCTGGGGGACTTCAAGGCGTTTCCAGGCCAGATGAGATTTATATTCCCTCCAGTGTGTTCTGGGTCTGCCCCGGGGCCTCCTACCAGTGGGACGTGCCCAGCACCCAGGAGGCATCCTGATCAGATGCCCGAACCACCTCAACTGACCCCTTTCGACGCAAAGGAGCAGCACCAGTAAACCCAAAATGTAATGTCCTAATAAGAGGACGCAGGGTCTCAGGAGGATGTAAATAAAGCTGACTTGAGTTACATTCCTCTACTGCAGATTTACATCATAGAAAAAAGGACAAATCCTCTGACACTTCCTGCTCTGTCACTTACAGGTGCTGTCTCCCTGTTGCAATGACGCACATTCGGCCACGAGATGGCGGCATCGCCCCGCGCGCCTCCACCCCGTCCGCCGCAGCTGTAAAGCTACAAATTGGACATGTTGCGCACATCTTCCACATTGTCACATGAGGGAGAACACCCCGGCCTGTTTCGATTGCCTGGTTTTTCACTCCACACAGCTTATCAAATTGTTATTACACAGCAGATGGGATGCGGTTCATTTATTTAATTCCATTCACCACAAAGAGCCATGGCGCTATGGTTTTTACAAGAGAGGGTGGAGGTAGAGGTGGAGGGGTGGAGGGGGGGGGATCAATGGGCGCAGTAAAAATGGATTGAAGTTCAGGCAATTAAGAGTGTGGCGCAACGCCTCTGTGAGCATATTTTGATGACTTATTAATGTGCGCAAATAACCAAAGCCCTCCGTTGTGGAAACTATCGATCCGATTGATTGGTAATAAACTTGATTGACTGTGTGGACTCTGCGGGGCGACAGTGGCGCAATTAGCCGATGATTTGGTGCCGGGGCTGGACCCCGAGATGCCTCAGATACATATGTTTCATGTAGAGTGCTTCATTTGGCTGTGGAGTCGTGCGCTGTCCCTTTCAGCACCGACGACCGGAGGAGAGAGGAGTGTGCGTGTTTGTGTTTGTGTGTGTGTGTGTGTGTGTGCGCGCAGCCGTTGGAGCAGCGCGAGGCGGACTTGACGGCAAAGAGGGGTTTCTGCTGCAAAGTGCGGGAAGCTCCGAGAGGAGCATGGATGAAAATCAGGTGCGTTTTGCCAACATTATTGATCATGGCTGACAGATTCCGTGCATGATGAATTCCTCTGCTCTCTCCCTCCTTCTCTCCTCTCCCCCCTCCTCCTCCTCCTCCTCCTCCTCCTCCTCCTCTTCCTCTCCTCTGTATCTGAGACTCATTCTTGGGTATTGACTTCATTACAGGCAGCCTCTTAAACAAGCGCGGGCTCCATAATTGCATTTTCATCACTAAAACCAGCTCTTCTCATCACGACGGAGCACTTTTTTTGTATTATCTCCTGCACATATCTGCTACATATCTTCACATCTTCGCCTTGCGGATGGTCTAATTTTCTTTAAATCTTGCTCTTGTGGAAATCTGACTCCAGGAGGACTGATATTTTAAAGGAGGAGAAATAAAAACTGCTGAGCTCCGCAAGGAAGTTGCCCGAGGCGGACAGGGACCCCGAGGAGGAGTCCGCGCGCGGAGGAGGCTGGAGACGGTGCTCCTCACCCTTCACACACTGTCGGATCAAATTTGATTTTCTGAGGTATCTCATATGCTATCATTTTTTCCTCCACTCTGACCAATTGCTATTGACTCTCTCTTTTTTTGTGCCTCCTGTGGGTGTTTTCTCTCTCCTCTTGTGGCATCCTGACATTCCTCTAGTGATGGATTTTGGGCTATCTGTCTCATTTATGGTCTCAATTTGTCTTGCTGCCTGTCTCCTATGGAATTTTTGCACTCATAATGTTCATTTCACATGGATTCTGTGCAGTAGTGGTTAGGTGAGTAAACTGTACCTGGAAAAAAAGAAGCTTAATAACTCTAAAAAACAAGAGACATTAACAATTCATCTTCATAATTATACCATTGCAATGCCGCTTCTCTGCTTCTACTGTGGATGGCACTGTCTTAATTAGGGTGCACATCAGAATGCCACCACTGCTGTACAGAGAGGAGCCAATAGGGCTGCATAATGAGCATACACCCTTTCACTTTGATGTCACATATTTTCTTAAACCTGTGGGCTGTGTTTTATCTCCAGACACATGACTTAATCACGTCACAGGCATGTGTGTGTTTTTTAAAATGATGCGTGAGCCGTCTCTGTCTCTTAGCAATGTGAGCTGGGGGTTTTATGTGTTTATCCATATATGGAAACAATCAGGACATGAGGGAGAAAAATTTTGCGTTATAATGATGCCATTGAAGTGTATGGGCGTTTAAGTTGATTTTCACTTATTTATTTGCAGGCAGGGTAAGCCCACACTGACTTGAGGGGTGAATCCAGAATGGTGTGTGCGTGGGAGGAGAAGGGGGGGTGTATGGAGCACCTCATTGGCCCATCATCTTGCTAAAATCATAGAAGGAACGCCACTAGAAAGTGTGAGAGGTGGGTGAGATGGAGGGGTGTGACGGAGAGACAGAGGGAGAGACAGACGGCGATTGTTGAGCGAGAGACTCAACACCTACTTAGAGAGACGAAAGGAGAGGAGGACAGGGCGGCAGGAATGCTATCACTTTCTGAAAAGAGCAGCGAGCTCCCCGGAGAGATGAGGAGGCCTGCAGAAGGCGATAGAGGAGAGAAGGAGAGGGAGGGCGGCTGAATAAGAAAGAGGGTAAATAAGAAAAGTGGCATAAAGAGGCTGAGCAGGTGAAGGAGTTGAGGACGGAGGAGAGAAAAAAGCTGGAATGAAACAGAAAAGGAGACGAGATAAAACCAGCAGAACAAGGAGCGTGCAACGCTCGCCTCGACAGCCAGCCTTGGGTGTAAATTAAAAGAGTGATGAGCCAGCTGCAGCCTCTTGGGCTTTAACCCTCTTCATCTTCATCTCACTAACCATCACAGCTCAGGGAACCTCCTTCTCAGGGATGTCCGCTTCCTTCCTTCTTTAAGGCTGCAACACGGGAGGATGTATCTGTATTTTGAGCCTTTCCTTAAGCATCATAAAGCACAAGGACCCTCACGGGAGCACAGAGCAATAACCAAGATGAGATTGTTAAGAACAGTACGTGTGTGGCACTGACATATGAACACAAACACAAAGATATCACAGCCACCCACCCCCCCCTTTGGAAATAATTATCAATGAGTGTAAATGAGACATGAAACTTTTAATAACCTCGGGGCCTCAGCTCCGTCATGAAACCGTCACATGTTGCACAGATCTGACTTTTTGGCGCCCCTCTCGAGACGATTGCATGTAGTTACATCCTGAGCGAATGTAACTTTTTAAATCATGAATGAGCTCTCCTTGGATTTGACTTCCATTAGGTCAGCTTAATTTGGTGGCTCCCTGCTCGGGAAGATCCGATTTCTGCCAAATATTAAGAGCCGGGAAGATGAAAAGCAACGGAGATGATCAAGAGAAGCTGAGTGTGTGGATCCAATTAAACTACACTTAATTGCAGTTGTTTAATTCTATGTTATGGCTTGACAACAGGGGCCCCTGAGCTTCATTTAGGCCCTTTCTGTGTCTGAGCCAAGGCAGAGAAGTGTTGAATAAACAATATTGCAGTGGGTACAATACTGGCTAACCTATATAAAGCAGGGCTTTTAATCATAGCGGGGGCTCGGCTGTGTATGAGTGGCTTTGACCTAATTCCATTTAGAGTGGAGCGAAACTGATAAATTAATTGGGACAGAATCGAGTTATAAATGGATTCATCGAGAGAGAGGCTCACGCTGTGATGAGATCTGAGCCCGAAACCTGTTAGGGGGCCCTTGTGGGTGAAATCAGGCAGGCTTGCTGAATATTTAAAGTTAAAGTTTTGTGAATGATGCTTTGCTTTCAGTATGTGCAGCCTTTTCTTAACTTCAGTAAGGTAGTGGAGAAGATTTTTGGAGTACTGGTGTCGGATTTGATCCCAGTTAACCCTAAATTATCATATGTAACATGATACTGGCAGGGCCGGATTAACCCACCAGGGGGCCCTGGGGCAAAAATGAGCCAGGGGCTTCGTCCCCTAATTGATGGGGCCTCAAGATTAAATAATAATGCAGGGCTGCCTTGAGGCTGTCAGTTAATGTGCTTAAAGGAGGCATACCGTATTACTTAATACATTTGCTCTTAATTATATCACCACAAACTCATTAACATAAGGTGAACGTGGGGTCTTTAGGGCCCCTTAGGGTCTTGGGCCCCAGGCAGTTGCCTGCTTTGCCTGGTTGGTGTTCCAGCCTTGAATATAGTCTAATTTCATAAATGCTTAATGGATATTAATGGCGTAGATTTTGTTTCAACATTGGGGGCATTTGATGCATCAATTAATGATGTAAATGTCTCTAATATTGTCAAAAATATAATTCTCTGCTACTTTCATGTTTTAACTGGGGGCGGTAAATGTAGGCCTACATGTTCTAAATATTGAGAGGGGCTTGCCCCTTGTGCCCCCCCCCCCAAAATCTACACCTATGACATATATCCCCAACTTAAATGTTTGAAAATGGAAGTTGAATGTGAGCTTGTCTTTGGGACCACACCTTCGTATGTGTCTCTTGGGTTCTTAAAGGATTTTGGGACTCTCTGATAGAGATCGCAAACTGCTCCCCTTTGCTTTTAGTCTGTATGCTAAGCTAGGCTAACTGGCTGCTAGCTGCAGTCCTCAGCTGAACATACAAACAATGTGAAAATAGACTATTTTTTTGCTTGAACTTACCATTATAAAGGAAAAGTTGATTGCACAATTTTAAGAATATAGAATAACGACACCATCTGCATGTAGATTGGTTCCCTATGCCCCTTAATTTCGCTTCATGATTCTATCTGCCACTGGGTACGATCTCCTGGGAAAGTGAAGTCTCGTTTTTCGGCACAAAGGAAGTGCGTCTACAACACGCCCCAAAAAAGGTGTGCCAAGCCAAACAGTGGAATTACATCTGTCATGTGTTGCCACGTAGGCCCATAAAGACCTCATGGCGAAAGAATGTCTGTAAATCAGTGGATATATTTCTTTGAGTGCCACAAACCCAACGAAATGGCTTGTTTGATTAATTTGAGCTGTCTTCAGACACCTTACAAGAGCTGCAGGATTAAATCGCTTTATGCCTACCCAGGTTAGCAAAGCGCTAAAGCTAAGGTAGCCAGTGGAAGTCGTTGAACGTTTTTGGCTTCATGAGCCACTGAGCAACTTTTCCCAATGCTGTATTCACTTCCATTTGTGCATCAATAGTCAACCGTTGCACAACCAAAACAGGAAGAGGATAGTGCTTTTGTTTCCCCAGGTAGCTATCAGCAGCTATCCCCAAGAGTATCAGCATATGATCTTTGCAGTTAATGTAAGCTGTTTTGTTGAGTTGCCTCTGAGCAAAACACTGAGTGAATGTTCCCTGTGGTAAGCAGTGATGCAGTCTGTGTCTAGGGCTTTAATTTTAAGAGGTGAGAATGGAAGAGGTAAAGCTGTGATGCACTGCTGTTAACAATGTAGAAAACAATAAGGAGTTTGCCGCCTTGGTTTAGACTACGGAGTACAGGCACAACTCAGAAATGGCGCAAATAGCTGTGGAAAACAAAATCAGTGTCCTGTGTTGTTGCTAGGCTCTGAGGAAAAAGGAAACAGATTTAATTTTGTCTACAGTGATACCACTTTGAAACGCTAGATGGAGGAATGGAAAAGCTGTCTGTATCTTCTCATCGAACTAACTCTAGGCAGCAAAGTGAATAATGTGTCCCAAAATGTCTTAAAGTGTTGTTTTAGCATTAAGATGCTCTACTGTGCTGATGAATTACCCTCAAAGGGAACATAAGCAATGGAATGAACTTCAAGGCTAATTAATAGACTAAATGGTGGGAAGAAAGGCCGCCTCAATAGCTTGTGTGTATTGAGGTAAGCAGGACACCTATAATAAAGCGAGGTGATTCAGAGTGATGGCCTCAATATGGAGAAATGATGTAATGAAATAAATGTCAACCTAACAGCCTTGTATAGCACTTAATGGTGCTGAATTGAATGCAATATCTGGTCCAATTCTTCATTGAGATTATTACATCTTTACTCAGGGCTGAATATCTCTCGCTAGCAATATAATGAATGCTCTCTGTTAACTACAGATGTCAAAGAAAACAGCACTGAACTCACCTTAATGTGGATGTTCAGGGATCAAAATGCACAGATTGCTTCCTCACTCTAAACAGTCAGCGTGCGGGAAAATAAAATCAGGGATTTTAGATCACGGGAGGCAAATGAGAAAATAAATCCCCGGGGCCTCCGCTAATGAAAGCACATTAGCACTCGTATCATGTAGCAACCAACCGGTTTGTCACAACCAATTTTCAGTCCCAGCCCAGACCGAGTTATAGCACTTTTTTCAAGGATACGGCTGCTTAATGTGCAGCTCGCTGGGTAGAGTACGCCGTTATTACTCCCAGGGATAGAGGTGCAAACCGCCTGCAGTAGGTGAGAGCAGATATCAACTTTTAACACGATTAATACGACGAACATTCAACATTAAATCTACCTGTTGTGATTTCAAGCCCTGTGTGTGTGTGTGTGTGTGAAGTGGGGTGTAGCTGGATGTAATGTGTTCATTTAGCTGCAGCAGAAACAGCAGGTGTTTGAATGATGCAACACACTGGCTCCGAGGCACCGCTCTCTGTCTTTTCGCTGCTGTCTCTGTTTCTCTCACATTGTCTCACATGGTTTCTCTTTCTGTCTCTCCTCCCTCGTCTTCCCCCGTCTCCCCTCCCTCCCTCTCCCCACGCTCTGTTCACGTCTCTCCCGCTCTTCCTCACCTCCACTGCAGCAGGTAGTCTGCGCCTTCGTGCGAATAGCCCGAGGAGCTTGCCAAGGTTCTCCGCTGTCATTTTAACAGCTGTTCCACTCATCGATATGCCAAGAGACGTGTGTGTGTGTGTGTGTGTGTGTGTGTGTAGCGGTGATTACAAACTGACAGACTTTAGGTTTTCAATTATAGAATGCCAGTGCAAATTTTGACAGGTCTGCCGGAAAGTCTGTACCCATGTGAGGGTGAGCAGGCGGGTGAGCATGTGTGTATTTTTGACTTGTTTTTTGGTATGCCTGAGTGCTTCTTTGCTTCGCCCGTGAGCTAGTTTACACATGTTTGTCAGGTGGACCGTTCATCCCTGCAGCAGCTTGATGTTCACACATCACATTGGTACTTACACATCCTCTCCCTGTCTCTTCTCAACAGGCTCTGCTGAAGATGTGACTTGTGGATTACTGGCTCCAACTCCCAAACAAGATTTCTACGACATCGCCGCCACATTTCTACGCTACCGCTTTCTCTATCACACTGTCGATTCTGGAATATGATTCGCTCATGGGGCTCGGCTAGCTCCACCCCCGGGGCCCTTTACCCCTCCCATTTTGACCAATAGGAAGGAACTTTTTAATTGTCCCAAAAACACGTCCTCAGTTTTGGAATACCAGTCCGAAATCCCCGTTTAAGATCACCTTGGAAATTGCTTGGAAATCATGGAACCACAGTGGAACCCGACTCCCTACGCGCAGTCTCCTGTCGTCTTCCTGCTCATGGCTACTTCCTACACTTGGCTCCTTCCTGTCACCTCCGCTCAGCGAATCCCAATAGACCCCCAGGCGGCACCTGAGTACGCCCACTCCATCCGACTGGACGGGGACATCATCCTCGGCGGATTATTTCCCGTGCACTCGCGAGGCGACCGCGGCACACCCTGCGGGGAGCTGAAAAAGGAAAAGGGAATCCATCGTTTGGAGGCCATGATGTTCGCCATTGACCTGATCAACAAGGACCCGGAGCTGCTGCCCAACATCACGCTGGGGGCCCGGATCTTGGATACCTGCTCCAGGGACACGTACGCTCTGGAGCAGTCCCTGACATTCGTGCAGGCCTTGATAGAGAGGGACGGCTCGGACGTCCGCTGCGCTAACGGAGACCCTCCGATCTTCACCAAGCCGGATAAAATCGTGGGGGTGATAGGCGCTGCGGCCAGCTCTGTGTCCATCATGGTGGCCAACATCCTGCGCCTGTTTAAGGTGAGATTTGACTCCTTAATCTGCTCTCTTTCCTTTCTCCTCTGTGTGTGTGTGTGTGTGTACGTTTCTGTGCATGCCGTTTGCACTCCTCCCCGCACTCATCATCGCTGGCGAGATAAAGTTCAGCGATGACAACCAATTAAAATGAAGTCAGTCTTCCTGGAGGTTTTAACAGCGGCAGCAGTGCCACCTCTCCCTGTAGCGATTGGGAGGGAATTTTCTTGAGCCTGTGCATCTGCCTTTAAAAGCCTAAAGTGTGATTTTATCTTGTGTTCAGATGTGTGTGTGTACAGTATGTATGTGAGAGGAGACGTGTCAAGATGTGTCAAGTGATGCTTGTAAGGAAGGGTGTGTGTGTGTGTGTGTGTGTGTGTGTGTGTGTGTGTGTGTGCAGTGCAGCTTAGATCATCCCTGGCTTGTGGTTGAGCCAAATAAAAATGGCTGCCAAACACGGCTATCAATTACTGCTGAAATCTGTCAACAGCCACTTCATTCACTGCAGCGTACGCTTGTGGGTGTGTGTGGATTTGTGTGTGTGTATGAATGTGTGTGTTACCCAATAGGACATCTCTTTGTATTAGTGTGTTTTCTAGTACATGTGTGGGCCTAATTGAGCATCCTTACCAGCGCTCATGTGTATGCATGCGACAGTGTTTCTTCCCTTTGTGCCGCTCTTGTTCGTGTCCTTGCAGAAGCTCTCACATCTATGATAGAGAATACTTGTGTCTCTCCAGGTGTGTGTGTGTGTGTGTGTACGAGTGCGCTTATGTGTGTTGGCGTTGTCATCATTAGCCGAACGGGGCTGATGGATGGCCATATGATTATGAAATATGAGTCCAGTAATGACGCCCATGGCATTTTCCACATCCACATCTATCCCACGCACTTTCACAGTAAGTGTGTGTGCTTTTGCAGCCACACATTTTTTGCACCCCTTATTTCGGAAATCCGTACAGTACACGTGTGTGTGTGTGTTCGAACGCACTTGTTAACAACCGGCTCGTGCTTTGAATGGAAGATTTGCATATTAAACAACAACAACAACTAAACATGATTTATGCCAGGATCTGTCACAGCAACAGCACTCGAACAGAGCGCCTTTCTGGCACCGCACTGCCTCGCTCTCATTTGCCTAATACGATTTAGTGCATTGTGTGTGTCTGCGTACACGTGTGTGTTGCATGTCAGTGTGGGAGTGAATCTCGTGTTTGTCCACCGGTATATAACAGTATGTTTGGGTAAGTGTGCCAGCTATTGTTTATGTGCGTGTGTGGGAGTCTTAAGTATCTCGTGAACCTATCCAAATGCGTGATGATGCTAACCAGAGGCCTGTGGCAGTGGTATTATATGACACAAGACTGTATCTTTCTCTGCATGGTTTAACATGAATAATGCAGCATGTGTCACAGTCTGAAAATAGTATGGAGGACACACACACACACACAAACACACACACAAACATGCTGCGATAAACATATGTCTTTTTTAACTGGGCTAATCTGACAGTGCCAGTCACAGCTAGTCGCCCACTCAACACAAGGGGCTCAGAAAGCTAACACAGCACCGAGAGCGCGTGTGTGTGTGTGTCTTTAAATCTAGCAGCAGACAAAAGAGATTCAAACAACAGATTGTGTGAAAAATTTCACATCCAAATCCTCAGAAAAACAGCCGCTATTGTTTTTCTTTTTTTTTAACCGTGCTCAGCCGCCGAGGGAACCGCGTGCTGACAATCACAGAGAAATCAAGTCGGAACAAAAGTTGTTGGTGTTTCTTTTGTTACTGGTTCCTCTTTTGAAGATTATCTTTAACCTGTCTCTGCTTTGTGGGATGATACGAAGTGGAGAGAGGGGATGACATAAGATATGATAAGATGAAACTTTGCTAATCCTCGTGGGGAAACCAGGCCGGCGCCGCAGCATATTTCAGAGGAAACTCCAAAGGAATTTAGCATATAAAAAGAACAGAGCAAATAGGGGTCATCTATATGTGCTAAGCTAGCTATTTCAACACTATGTTTGAAGGAAATGTATAGATCACAGTATTAAACTGTAGTTATGGTTTCTGTTTGAGTAAAATCTCATTGTTTGTATTTCCTGTCCTGTGGTGCTTCTTTTTAGGGGGCTTTCTCTCAGGGCCCCAGGTCCGGAGCCAAGCACACTTGTGCCCAAATTTCAGGTTGTTTGATTTTGATTAGCATGAACAATGTAACGTAAGAGGCCTTTCCTTTCAGTCCTGTGCTCCATTGACTCGGTGAGCTTTTCAAAGCGCCACCCATTTAGAGGTGGTGAAATTTTAATGCTTTCTGATGTAAATGTCTTGTCTTTAGTTCATTTTTTATTGGCTTTGCTGACAGACAGCTGGCTAGCCATGTTAACATATGGCAACATGGTGTCCCCTGCCTAACCTCCAGTCGTCACTGGTTAGCTAACGTTAGCCTTGGCTGCTCTGCACTGTGCACCACCAAGGTGCGGAGCGGGGGGCTAGCTCGTGGCACCGCTCATTCGGCAATTACCACTAGTAATGCTGCGAAAACATGACAGCCACCCACTGGTCTCCCCCCCATGTAGCCCCCTTTATTTTGAGCCACAAACCCCTTTTAGCATTGTTAACTAAATTAGCACCACTATCCCTGATGACAGTGTTAACTGCACTAACAGAGCTAACTGTAGTTCACATTGCTTAAGGAGGTTTGCAGCTTGGGCATGGTATGAATCAATTGTACCCTATATGAAAATGCTTAGTGATCTTGCTGCATTTCCAGATCTGAGCAACTAACTAGATGAGCACAGTCCTATTAATACTGATAGGAATAATTGTCAAACTACAAAAAATGAGAACTGCAATAAACTGCCTGACCTGAACTGGGGACGGTGGAAGGAGCATTATGAGGAACTCCTGATCCCGGCTGTTATGTCCTCCATGGAGGCATATTGGCTATATCCATGGCAGAGGTTGCCATGGTAGTCAAAAAGCTCCCCAGTGGCAATGAGATTCTCCCTGAGATGCTGAAGGCTCTGGACATTGTCTGCCTGTCTTAGCTGACACGCCTTTTCATTGTCACGTAGAGGTTGGGTACGGTGCTTGTGGAATCGCAGACTGGGGTGGTGGTTCCCATTTTCAAAAAAGGGGACCAGAAGGTGTGCTCCAACTATCAGGGTGTCCCACTGTCAAGCCTCCCTGGGAAAGTTTACTCCAGGGTGCTGGAAGGGAGGCTCCGACTGATTGTCAAACCTCAGATTCAGGAGGAGCAATGTGGGTTCTGTTCTTCCATCCTGCATCTGCAGTGATGTGCTCTGCGCCAAACTTGCGTGGTGAAGAGGGAGATGAGCCAGAAGGCAAAGCTTTTGATTTACTGGTCCATCTATGTCTCAGCCCTTACCTATGGTCATGAGCTCTGGGTAGTGACAGAAAGAATGCGATCGTGGATACAAGCGGCCAGAATGAGTAGGGTGAAGAGCTCAGACATCAATGGAGAGCTTGGAGTAGAACCTCTGCTCCTTTGCGCCAAAAAGGGTCAGTTAAAGTGGTTTTGGCAGCTAATTAGGATGCCCCCCAGGTACCTCCCATTAGAGGTGTCCCACTGGTAGGAGGCCCTTGGGGCAGACCCAGAACACGCTGGAGGGATTACATATCTCATCTGGCCTGGGAGCACTTTGGGGTCCCTCAGGAGGAGCTGGAAAGTGTTGCTGGGGAGTGGGACGTCTGGGGTGCTTTGCTTGGCCTGCTGCCCCTGCGACCTGGCCCCGGATAAGTGGATGAAAATGGATGGACGGATAATAAATTGCCTTTAAATTGCAGCATTTAAAATGTGTGTTGAACAACAGCTAGAGTCGTGTGTAGTCAGTTCTCAAGCTCATAAAAGGCTCAATTTTGTTTTCAGTGTGCATTGTCCCATGCACCTACAGGGAATCGAATTAATGAGGATACTAGTGAGTCATAGATTGGTGGAGCTCTGGGGTTTCACAGATTGCAGATTTAATATGGAGGGCACATACCTAGAGCACCCTGTCCATCACTTACCTGTCCTCTGCTGCTCCTCTCATCAAAACTCACACAGTGTCATATACTTTTGTCTCTACTCTTGTGTTTTGTCTTTATTTTTCTCTGTAATCACTCATACTCAGAGAGAAACTGCTTTCCTTGGATATTGATTTGGTTTGTGCATGGTCGGTAATTACAGCAGGCATTATGGATCCATTAACCCCTGAGAGCTTTTGGTCACGTCTTGAGGCAAACCTTGGCTATGGCTTAATGATTATAACCTGCTAATGTTTGCAATGGAAACCTTGTAAGACTTTAAAAACCAAAACTGTAGACCTCAGACAAATTTTACAGAGTGAGGAAGCGGTAGCTGCCTTCACATCAACGCCCGTGTGTGTGGCTTTGTGTGCTGTGTTTCCAGGAAGTCCTCACTATCTTACAATGAAGTGAAGGGCGCCTTTTACTCAGTGACACTCGCACGCTGCGTGTTGGAAGCCGAAAATGAAATTCAATTTATAAATTGATAAGTGGCGGCTGTCCCCTGGTGAGAGCAAATGGGATGACTTTGCCTCAGGGAATTTAGGAAACACTGCTATTATGCACCCACAACACACACACTGGAATCTCTACCCTTCACTCAATCAGCGTCAGTTCCACTTGATTCCGCTTGAGGCTTTCAAACACATTCAAACACACACACTCACACACACTTGCTTCCTTTGAGGACACGACTTATTATCTGCGTCTCTGCTGGTGGTTTTTATAAAGTTGTGTGTTCCAAGGCCGAGGTCAGAAGCAGCAGTCTTTCCCACGCTCTGCCTCGCATACGTCCAGCTGTGCACGAGCCGCATCTTAGAGCCATTATTCATGGTTTGCCTCTTGGTAATGTGTGTCTTATGTATGCATATGTGTATAACCATATGCGAGGGGGTGTTTGAGTAGGAAAAGCTGCAGACGAGCCCTCCAATTGCTTCCATAATTCAGTCGCAGCCTCTTCTCCTCTCCGTCTGTCTGGGGAATTAACTGCTGCACTGTGTGATATTGCTGATATATTCATCTGCCCATGTATTACCACCGCTATGATTGCTTCCCTGAGTACTGCTCTCTCTGTTGTTTGAGGTGAATTTCTGCACCATACATCGCATGACGTGAACATACCCCACTCCCAGGAGGCACCTGTGAACCAGAGATACAGTATACAAAACGTCCCTTTCTGTGTGCACATCAAGTCCCTGCACACGCATGTGAAACCGCACACTTTCTGCTGTTGAGCAAATTAGCTCAAGCAAATGTTTGCTCAAACCCTTGAAACAGTACAGCAGGCTGGGGCTTTTGCGCACTTAAAAGCCGTGCTAGAACAATCTCCTTTTCAGGCACAGCAGCAACACCCTCTGAATTACAAATCAATTTGGAGTTCAGCTTCACACGGATGACAACAGCTGCATTAAAATGCAATTAACAGGAAAGGCGGGTATTTTATTCAAATGCCAATTCAATCCCTAACAGATTTGCCAATATTCTCAAGGTCAGTTAGAGTTTGCTGTTACAGTCTTGTCCTAATCCTGCAGATTGTTTGATGAAATAATGACGGGTGAGAAAAGCAGAGAGGGGGAGAGTGAGACGGAGATATTGCGAGGAAGGAGCAGAAAACAGAATAAGACCGAGCAAAAGAGAAAGGACTTAATGAGAGACAGACGGACAGGAATAAAGGACAAAGACGCAGAAGAAGAAAAGACAGTGGGATAAAGACACAAAAGGAAGATAAAAAGGCAGAAAGCCAAAAAGACATAGTGAACAGGAGAGGCTGTTGCATCCTCAAGAGTGTAATGATGTGGTGTTGATTTCTTTCATGGAGGCATTATGCATTAAGAGGGTGATGATAATGAAGCCACAGAGCACACTGAACAGCAAGCAGGGAAACTCATTAGGACAAGAGCGGGTCTCCGTTTTGTGTCAACTTGTGCTTGAGAACGTTCCTGAAGCGGGGAAACATCACGGTCGCTACAGACGGGCAGGACGCGCTCACCCAACCACGACTAACGAAGGCAGCCCTAATGAGCAAATGGTTAATGAAGGGAGACCTAATTGTCCTTCTGAAATTATTTATTACTTTCATTTGTTGAGTGTTGCCTGGAGATGATTCATTTACAAGAGCCATATGTAGTGTGTGAGCACAGCCTAAATTGGATTTGTTCGCAGCTGAATGGTGCAAATCCTTTGAACCGGGTTGGAAAATGACAAGCAGGAATGTTGGATGAACCTTTTCATTCCCCAGGTATTAGCATGCTTGAAAATGTGAATATGAAGCCGAGTATTATTCCTTTGATGAGTCAAGACAATTTTGTTTACATAGCCTCAAACCACAAATTAAATATTTACATTAAAGTGCTTTACAATCTGTACAACATAGACACCCTGTATTCTCAGATCCTTGATTTAGATAAGGAAAATTACCCCCCCAGAAACCCTGGAACAGAGACAAACCCTTGACAGATCCCTTGAACAGGGCAGACAAACATTCAGTAGATACCATATATACAGAAAATGGCATCTAGCTTTAGAAACAATACATTTACAATATGTACAAATAGAATGACAATATGAGATAAATATAACACAAGAATGCCAACGTATCCTCAAAGAATGGTTCTTTTGATATCCAACAAATTAGCATACCTACCAGTTAGGTTAGGTTTGGTGACGTCGTCACGTAACATACTTAACATAAAATTAAGTACATTAGGTTTAGGAAATTGAATTTATGTAGGTTACACTTAGGAAAGTAAGGTAGGTAGGTAAGGTTGGGAAATTAATGTTAGTTTTAGGAAAAGAATCATACATTGACATGGTGTCACATACTTAATGTAAAAGTACATAGGTTAGTCTTAGGAAATTAAAGTTACATAGAACAGGTTTAGAAAAGGAAAGAATCATAAATGGACGTCATCTTGTTATATACTTAATGAAAAAGTATGTAGGTTAGTTTTAGGAAGTCAAAGTTTTGGATGTTAGGTTTAGGCAAGTAAAATTAGGTATGGTTACAAAAGTAACATTAGGTTCAGGAAAAGAATCATGAATGGGTGTCATCTTGTTATGTACTTAATATAAGGTTACATAGGTTTGTTTTAGGATAATAAAATTACATAGGTAAGGTTTAGGAAAAATGTCAAGTTACGTAGGTTAGGTTTTGGGAAATAATGTTATGTAGCTTAGGTTTAGGAAAAAAAACCATGGTTGGGTGTCATCTTGTTACATACATGTATTTAACATGAAGTTACGTAGGTTAGGTTTAGGAAAAGAAACATCGCATCGGAGCGTCGTCGAGTTACGTACTTAATGTAAAGTTACATACTTAATGTAACAGACAGCTAATGAGGTAATGACGCACCTTACAATAAGTCAAGTCAATTTGGTTTCACTCGGGACACGCAAACTGGTCTCCAGGGGGAAAAGTCGTGTGTTTGTTTGACCCATCCACCATCCCAAACTGCCTCCAGATGCAGACCTTTGCTCATGATACTACTAAATACCTTTATTTATAATAACTTAATTTATGTAACAGCTTTCAAAACAACTATTACAAAGCAGAACACAATGAAATACAAATCCACAGTTAGCAGATAAAAGTGCACATAAAAGAACAGATGGCATAGAAAACAGAAAATAATACAAAAAGTTAAGAAATAGCCAGACGGTAGAAATTAGTCTTGAAAGATGAATTAAAAGAAGCTATGAGTTCGATGCAGTGGTTAGCATTGACGCCCTACAACAATAGCGTTCTTGGTTTGAACCCAGGGTGGGCAGAGTTTGCATGTTTTCTCCCAGGGTGGGTTTCCTCTGGGTACTCCGGCTTCCTCCCTCAGTCCAAAGACATGCAGGTTAACTGGTGACTCTTAATCGTCCGTAGGCGTGAATTTGAGTGTGAATGGTTGTCTGTCTTTATGCGTCAGCCCTGTGATAGTCTGTAGACCTGTCCAGGGTGTACCCCATGTCTTGCCCAATGTCAGCTGGGATCTCCCTGCAACCTCTAACAGGATAATTGGTCAGGGAAAATAAATGAAAATTCCTCAGGTAAGCTATTCCAAAGGGTTGGAGCCCTAACAGGAAACACTCTTACACCCATAGTCTTCAGCCTCGACTGGGGAATAGCTAACAGGGCCTTATCAGAGGACCTCGGGTTATGGGATGGTGAGTAATGATTTAGAAGCCATATCATCATGCAGGGCCTTAAAAGTCATGACTAGAATTTAAAAATCAATTCTGAAATGGACAGGCAGCCAATGAAGGGAAGCTAAAATAGAGGAGATATGATTTGGTTAAAAGTCTGGTGGCGCATTTTGGACACCCTGAAGTTGTGTAATCATGTTTTATTTAAGGCATGTAAACAGGGCGTTACATACTTCCTGCTTTACTCCCGTCAGTGTATTGGTCACGTGATCGCAACATTTACGATTAAGTGCATTAGTTGGGAATTACTGGCTCTTGAGTATGTGGGTTGTATACGAACTCCGGTGCATCACTTGAGAGTGACAGTACACAAACATATACAGTGTACGTGATAGGTACCCAGACAATCTGAACGACTGTAGACGATGTTTAGTGGTTACTTTTTTCATTTTTTATATTTAAAAAACAGTTGAAAGTTTGGTACTTATTCATCAGTTTACGTTCACTCCCTCCTTTTTTTCCATTTATTCCCTATTTCCTGAGATGTTTTCATGGAATAAGGAGCTCTTTTAGTGTGAACTATGGCGATCAATGTCCTTTTGCAGCAGAGAACATTGGGTGCAAGGGGAATATAAAAAAATCTGTAAAAAAAATGATATAAATGAACAAAATAAAAGCTGAAACCATACAAATGTTTAGCAGACTAAACTGTGATTCTGCCACTCTTTGCCACAGCCTTCATCAGTGTATACACACGCACACAGTCACAACATATAAATACATGTGTACTCACAGCGTACGGGGACAAAGTAGGAATGTAATTTAAAGTTTAATGAAGTTCTCTGATGAAAACCAAGAGGTCATTAGAAATGTATTTAAGGAAACCGCTGACTGTGTATTTGTTAATGTGTGGATTTATTTGTGCCCACTTGACCGTGATTGTGTGTGTGTTTGTGTGTGTGGGATAGAGAGGGTTTCCTGAAAGGCATTAATTGAATGTGTGTGTGTGTGTGTGTTTGTGAGGGAGATGGAAAGAGTAAAAGAGATAGAGACCGTCTGTGAGTATTATCTGCATGTGCGTGTATGGAGAGCAGCGGTGTATAGAGTGCATTAAAGTGGAATGAGATTCTATCTCTCCTCTTCCTTTCATCAGGTCTGTGGCTGAATAGGAGCTCAGATAAGGGATAAGTGAAGCCATTACACACCGGCAAGGGTTTCACACATCACAGCTGGACAATGCGGACCATTTTGACTTGTCATCATATCAGGAAACACACAGTTATAACTAGAATAACATTAATGGTGGCTCTGTCACATTTGCGTACCTCGCGGACCTCTCTCACAGTAGACATTATAACTTGTCAAACACAGGTGTAACTAATAATATTAAAATGAATGACCTCCATGACACACCGAAATGGAACTGAACCCACTTTAATGTTATTAATGTGCTTTTCCTGTTAAGCCAAGTCAAAATTTCTGCAGTGAGAAAGGCCTATTCATATTTGGCAGGTAACATTTTCTCCACTTTGATCCATCCTAAGGAGGAGTTGGCAGACATGATGCAGCACACCACGGGGATCAACTCCAGGCAGAAGCATTCCTAATACCCAACATGCATCATGTCTTTTTGGGTGCAAGGAAACTCATGTTAACATGGGGATAATTTGCAAACGGCATTAAACTCTGACGGGATTTGGGGGTTGTATGAGATGCCAGTGCTAACCACTCAGCCAACACCCATGGTAATTCAGGTGTGAAGCTGTGCCAGCGAGCCAGTGTGCACAATACCTGGACCCTGGCACACATTAATAGTGCTGTTAGTCATACCCCTATTTCACAAGACATGTCCGCTGTGAGGAGAGCTGTTGGCTCCAGCAAGAACAGCACTGAAATGAAGATAATTATTGACTGAAAAGCAAAAATATCACATTATTTTAATATTTTCTGGCATTTTTCTGTGCTGCCTGTGTATCATGGTGTGCCTATTAAAGACTTGATCATCATGCAAGCAGCGCGCCTGGTTCTATTAAAGGATACCATGGTTCAAACACTTGGATGAAACTCAACTTGTCATTCCAACATGAATTTATGTTGTAAGTTTGGCTCCCTGATGAAATGTTTTCAGCATGCATGATTTCACCACTTGCTTTGGAAGACAGTGCATCTGCATTGGAATGATGCAGCTGTAATGGATTCTCTCATTTGAAATAAATGAACTCGACAAGGAGAGAAAATGAGATTGAGGGAGAAGTCGCAGAGTGGAAACTTGTTTCCTGAGCTGAGGAGTTACATTTTAAATTGAAATACTCGCCAATTTATGGACAAAACAAGATGCCAGCTCTCGGCAAATGGTTGCCGTCATGTAAGTAAAGCTTTGTAAACATGATTTTTTTAAAGCAAGGAAAGCGAGAATATGCATGATAACATTTTATTTTGCTGTTGTGACTTAATGTGTTGTCTTGGCCATGTCTTCCTCAGTGCAGAGAATGTGACGATTGACATCATGCCATGTTAATTTTTTGCCCAATACTGGATAACAGACCCTGATGCACTACCTCTACTTACAAACCTGCACTCTGTAAAGTGTGTTGTTTTTGGACTGAGTGCATACAAATGGTTTAAACAGTACACATACCTCACAAGATGGCAGCCCCATCCTAAACAGCGTGCCTCACCTTTACATTCTCCCCCTGCACTCATGTGATGTCGAAATAGTGAGTTCCTCACTGTGAACATTAATGTGAACGCCCCCTTGAGTCAGATGTTGGCAAGAATTTTGGTAAACGACTTGCCAAGTTGATGCAGGCCCCCAGTCCTCTGGGCTTTAAAGCCAATTTTCGAGGTGCCAAGTACATCACGTGATGCCCTGCGGTTCAAAAATTCTTTTTACAATAGACTTGTGACAGGGATGTTTGTAAATCAGTGGATACATTTTTTGAGCCCTGTGAAATGACTTGTTTCACTAACAGCACGTAATCCATTGGTCTTATAACACAGTACGAAAACAGTGCTGATAATTCCCGGATCATCTAATTTTTTACGCAGCAGGTGAATCCTCTTGGCTTCATGGACCACTGAGCAACTCTCAAAGGAATAAATGGGGTCCTGCCTCCAACGCTGTGTCCAGGTCTCTTTATACATCCATGAGTTTGTGTCATATTACACAGAAACATGTCAGATAAAAGTGAATGCTTGGTTGATGTTAAGAAACTTTGTATTGGTTCACACATTGTACATTTGCTCATGTGTGACTTGTTATATAGTATAAGGTTGCGAGTTTTAGTAGTTGTCCACACAGAGTCACCTAGATAAATTATAGAAGGTATTTATTAGCATTAAACCTGATATAACAGGTATAAGCAATACTTCAGTGGCTTCAGGGAAAGTTGGCTACTGGTGCAGCAACAAGTCAAAACCCCTTTGTAATTTAAAGCTTCAGACTGTTTCAGCATACTTAGATAGCAACTTAAAATACAGCACATCTTTTTATGTAGCGTCCATATTGTTTCTACAATACATCCTAAAGTTCCTGAACACACCAAAGTCTGAAGAACGATTTCCCAATTCAGAAAATGGGACCATCCGTGGAGCACCTGAATGCAGCATCTATTCATAGGTTCCTGAAATGAGTGAAACAGCGCCCCCCTGGATTAACTGGTAAACGCCATCTACGTTGTGTGGTCAAAGGTGGTATTGCACCTTTACAGTCGGGGCTCGAGTCCACCAGGTGAAGGTCATTAAAATCTGTCAAACCTGTTGACGCTACAGCAAAACAAGAAACGGACAGCTGTCTGGAAAATAAACCCTGAAAAGCGAATTTTAAAGTCCGTCTTGCTCTACATGGCACCAAACAACTGGAAGTTGACAACATAATTTAGTTAAAGATAGCAAAGTGGGAGAATTAACGTCAGTTAGCGGCAGTTTCTCAGGCGTTGCCAGCCTAACGGTACTAGCTAACCTCACGCTAAATTGTTAGCATAAGACTAATTAAGCTAAATAAACTGGCGGAATTAGAGGTTTGGCAGCGAGCAAAGAAAACGTGCCATGGGAAACTGGCTGTGAGCCACTTCATCTTCGTTAAAGACCGGAGACTGGACTCAAACGTCAAATACCGTGAGTCAAACACACCCTATGTCAGTTTGTCACCTGCCAGCTGCTGCTTTATTGACAAATAACCTAGCTTTAAATGTCTTTCTGTGGCTGTGTGTGTGTGTAACTCATTGCTGTGTATTTGCTGATGTTACTGTGGACTGTGCCTGGTTTGCTGTGTTTTCAGTAACCTAGCTGCTGTCCACATATTCATAGAGCCTGGAGGGCCTGGAGCAATTTTAAAATGATCCAGTTTTGCATTTATTGATCGTTCATCATCTGCTGATGTGTGCATGTGCAACATGTCTGCTGGTGGCTTGTGAGAGGTAGGGTTGCAAAGGAAAATGTCCGGTAAATTTCCAGAAATGTTCCATGGGAAGTTAAGCTGGGGAATTTTGGAAATATTCCAAATTGGAAACTCTCCACGGGAATTAAGGGAATTAGCTGGAAACTGGGGATAATGTCAACAAACTGTGTCATACCCAAACATAAATATCAACATTTTGTTTTGTCATAAGTAGACAGCCATGCAAAAAACAAACAAACAAAACAGTTAAAAAACATGACATTTCAACAGATGTATCTCTGAGTAGAACTTTAAAACTTTAATTCTTGTACTGAACAATAATTTTTTTCATTGAACAACAAAAACATGAATCAAATTAAAAGGTAAAATGACCCAAAAAAGTCCCAGCTTCTCAAGCCTTGTTTTTGCATGTTCTACATTTTGGCCAAACCCTTTCAGGCAATGGCCTCTTCCTGGGCCTCCATGTTCACCTCCTCAACATCTGACTCCTCCTCTTCAGTGTCACTGTCCACAGTGTCCGGCCTTGTTGAGGATGGCTGTGTGTCAGGCTCAAAGAGCGTTAGGTTTGCCCGATGGCCACCAGTTTTTACACTCTCACATTTGTGAGCCTATTGCGAACCTTTGTGTGTGTGTTCCCGAACAGTGACCAGTCGCTATGTGCATATGATTGAGGAATAGTATAGATATTCAAGTTTGCTTGCATTAAATATGGTTGTTTAGCCAAGATTATGCTCCAATATATTTTCCCCAACTATATTTAAGTTCCCTGTTAAGGGAATAAACCTTCAGTTTTGTAAATTTCCAGTTTATTCCCATATATTCCTGTTAATTCCCACGGAAAGCTTCCAACTTTGAAATTCACAGAATTTTGCAACCCTAGTGAGAAGTGCATAATTTTATTTTAATCTCTGCTGCAGAATGAATTATCAGCTTGCTAGAATATTGTGGAGTATTTTGCAGATGATAAAATGTGTGAGTCATGCATTTTATACATGCACTGAATCTTTTTGATGTGAACATGTACTTTAAGTTTGAAGATGTAATATTGGGCTTTAGAAACTGTGATTTCTTACTATTATTTGACATTTTATAGACTAAAATATAATCTTAAGTTGCAGTCCTTTATCAGAGTACAAGATAAGTTGTACTGTATGTATTTTTGTTTGGTAAGAAGATCAATATTAGATTGTGACCATTTTCTCATAAATCCTAAATTCTCTCCTGAGAAATAGAAATAGAAATAGCCTTCCTCTTGTCCCAATTTAAGATTTTAAAATGCTCTTTTTCCTCTCTCACTGCAGTGATCTTTATAGATAATCAGCTTTTTAAATAACAGTAAGATGCAAAAGAAAACCTGCTTGGCTTATAAATGAGCCTGTAGTATTTCAGAAATATATCTCAGTGATCAAATTCAGGCCTCAACCTTGTGTGTTTTGTCTCTTCTCAGAGTTGAGAAAACTCTGAGAAACCTATGAACACAGCAAAAGAAATCCTTTGCTTCTTATTTCTAGCAGGTTACAATTTAGTAATCTTTTTTCTGATGAGACAAAGAAAAGAATATTGCCAGCGGCAAAATTTTCCTCTGGGGAAATGTGTAATTTATCTATGACTTGGGAGTTTGGTTCGTTTTAATTTGACCATAAATGTGTTGTCCAAGGGTGCTTTCACACCTGCTCCGTTTGGTTTGGTTTAATCGAACTCAAGTTTGTTTGCCCCCTAAGTGCGGTTCGTTTGGGTTCGTTTTTAACCAACTCTAGACAATTATGCAACTTCGTGACAACATTAGTCCCTGATTAAGACCAAAGCAAGACAACTCTAGGTCTGAAAGCACCCTTAGCATCATCCTTGAGTTCACTATTTGTCTGTAATGTGGTTTGTTGCTCAAGGGTCAGATAATCCTACTTTACAAACTTTGTAAGTGGCCCCTGTGGTTTATTAGTGAGCTGGTTATAACTGCATGGCTGACAAGTGTGTGAAGATCTTTGTTTCATGTCATTTTGTCTTTTACTTTTTGATTACATATGAGCCTTGGGGAACGACAGCGAGGACCATTAGACAGGTCTCAAAACACAAACTTGTGATCATGTCGTGAGTAAGGGGAGTGTGTCATAATAGCTCAGTGAGACTGCTGTGTCTTACATCTGGCAAAACTATTTGGGTCATCTTTCAGTCCTGTTAAAATAGCCTCGACAGACGCACACACATCCACATGGGACTGTGCCGCTATACAGGTGTGAAATTTGGTGGCAGTCTGAAAATTGCTATAGAAAGTGTTTGAAATGGGGAAAACAGGCCTTCAGTCAGAGCGGATTGACTTGCTCTTGTGTCTGCTGGATGTGTTTGCAACAAATGCTGTTGTTGGTTGTTACAGCATTTGTTATTGTTGGAATAACAAGAAACCAATCTGTGCTGGACGGCTGCTTCTTAATCTGCTTTTGTTATCACAAATGATCTGATTGGATGCCTGCTGCTGTCACTGTAATCGATCTGTGTGGTTGCTAAATGATCTTATTGCTTTGTGCTTGCTACCATAAGTGACAGAATGAGCACTTGGGTGATAAGTTCAGCACCGTGCTGCGGAGCTACATGGGTGGAGATGATGTTACTTTAAGTTCAAACTGTTTCTCATAGATATTCTTTGAAATTGAATGACATGTGATTCGTTGATTATATCTTAAGTTGCTTACTGGGGTGTAGAAAGGAAGTGGACGTGACAAAATACAGAGACAGATGCTTCATTAAAGGAGAAGTCCAGTATTTTGCACTTTGAGCTCCATTCCTGGTTGTTTATGATGAAATAGAGTGGTTAAGACCACAATCTTGACGATTGCTCCTTCTCTGAGAATTTGAGAGAATTTGGCTTTCCCCTGCCTGGCTTAACAATGCTGTCTATGTCCATGTGTAAATCTGTCCTAAAACCACCTTAAACATTTGTTTTCAAAGCCATGAAACTCACCGAGTGGTCAGTGGTGTTCGTTGATGTTCCCACATAAAAATCGTAGCAAACTGTGGTTTCCATCTGTGTTTTCGTTATTCATCTCGATTGTGGAACTATTTTTTCAGCTGCCTCACACCCGTGTGTAAACTTTTGCTTGATCGTTCGTTTGACCCTCGTTCGTTATACACTCCAGCCCACTTGATGGCGATAATGCTCCTTTACGTGGGTATCGCCAACTGGCAGGAAACCATTGCAATGTAATGGGACACAGAAAAGAAGCAGAAGAAGGCTGGCATTGTGTTCAAAGGCATCGTACTGCGAAGGCTGTTTTCAAGCGAGTAATAATGGGCAAGTTTTGTGTGGTCAGCGACTGCAGGAGAATTCCTCCTGAAGAGGAGGAGCACATACAGCACTGTCAAGCCGGCACTTTCACTGAGCTAAAAGACTACAATGACTACAACCTTGTCGTAAACAACCCCCTTTCCGTTTCCAGTGGTGGATTACTACCAACGGACAATGAGGCTTCCTATAGGAAATCAATGCATGGACAAAATGTCAAATAAATCATCATGGAAACCACAGTTTGCTACGATTTTTATGTCGGAACATCAACGAACACCACTGACCACTCTGTGAGTTTCATGGCTTTGAAAATGAAGGTTTAAGGTGGTGTTAGGACAGATTTACACATGGCCATAGACAGCATTGTTAAGCCAGGCAGGGGAAAGCCAAATTCTCTCAAATTCTCAGAGAAGGAGCAATCGTGAAGATTTTGGTCTTAACCACTCTATTTCATCATAAACAACCCAGGAATGGGGCTCAAAGTGCAAAATACTGGACTTCTCCTTTAAGTATCTTTTAGGCAGCATTTCCAGTGTTGAGGCTGTACAAGACAAAGTTAAGAAGTTAAAACAAGCACCCCAAATAGTACAAAGATCTGAAAACATATTTCAATATACAGTATTTTTAATAAAAGTGAGTGAAAGTAGGGCAGATGAGAGAAAATGAGACAGGGGGAAACTCACAGTGGCTTCAAGTAGGGAAGGGATTCTTTCTGAAATGAGATTTGGACCATTTTTTGATAAGTGGCTGCTGGTATAAAGCTAAAACACAATGGATAATATCGTGTGTTTGTTTGATATGAAGCTGTGAACATCAGCTAAGAAGCTTCATGGTGTTTGGGCAATGAAAGAAGCAGATATAAACAAGTTATAGAAAGAAAATGGCTGTTTTTTTTGTTATTTTTCTGCATCTTCTCTCCCCTTTATTATTCAGATTCACTGCTTAATCTGTTTTCACTCCACTGTAGTGTCATTATCTTGTTTCCTGTCATCTGTATTCTTTTTATCTTTCCTTTTTTTTTTGCCTCCGCTCCTTCCGTATCTCCTAAAAGAGGAGGATGAGACCAGTAAAAATTGATAGACAGAAAGAAGCAGGGCAGTAAAGGTGATAGATAAGGAGATGGAAGGCAGTAAAACAGTAATCGTCAGAAGGGAAAGAGTTCAGTAAAAGAGCAGCGGAAGACTCGAGGGAGAAAGACGGGTTGCGAGAGGTGTTTTTACATCTTGCAGCGATGTTACATTAGATCAGAGAGAACAGGTGGGAGGAAGAAGGAAGAGGGAGGTTAAGTGTTTGGCGTTTCCACATCCCTGCCTTCCTGCTCTTGGCATGCCTCAATCTATCTTTCTTCTTCTCCTCCTGCTGCCGCTTTTTCGTCTGCTCTCCATCTCCTGCAGCCTTTTCGGACCATGTTAATAGCGGCAGGGTATTATTTATGAAAGCAAGGCGCGAAGACATGGAAAGAACATTAGCAGAAAGCCAGGGTCCTCCTGCAAAAAAAAAAAAAAGAACAATATCTGTGAGGGGGCATTGAGAGGATGCATGCATGCTTATGTGTGTGTGCGTGTGCGTTTAAAATAGATGTCCTCCTTTGAAGATTTATATAGAACATGACATATGCTGCATATGACTCTCCTCTCACACACACACACACACACACACACACACACACTCACATGCATACAGTATCTCTGTCCTCTTCATTCCAATGGAAGTGATCTATATAATTGATTTATTGATTGACAAAGAATAAACTGGGAAATAGGAGCGTATTTATGGCATAATGGTTTGTGTTTTCCATGTTAGTGTATATTAGGCTGGTGAGATTGGTTTACTGAGACTTGGCAGAATTAGCATGTGTATTTGTGTGTGCACAGGGGGGTACGAGAGGGAGGGAGGACGACAAGGAGAGAGCGCTAGTGCATTACTTGCAGGGTTTTGCCAATTACCCCCCTAAGCTGGAGGTCAAGGAGGAGAAAGACAGAAAACATTTCTTTCCTTTTTTTCCCTTTAATCCGCATTCATTGCCTGCCAGGAATAGTCTCTCCCCTTCAGTCTCTCTCCTCTCCTCTCCTGAAATCTTCCTATTTCCCCTCCTCCTCATCACTCTACCTCCCTTCCTGCTTCCAGCTTCCCCGAGGCCGTGTTCAGGCCGACGTTAGCGCTGCGAAAGAATGGGCTCCCCATTAATTTCAGTGAGACCACTTCTTTTAACACAGTGGCGTTGCCAGTGCACAGGGGCTTCGTCAGGACAACGTGTCCAGAGAAAATCTGACTCAACTTTTGCCACAAGGCAATCCAACAATATCTAGATACGTACAAGGCACATTCCAGGTAGATAACGAAATGCGAATGGTGTAATTCTGCGGCTTGCTACGTCACTGTTGAGATGGATGATTGAATAAGTGCTGTTTTTGTATCTGATAAGACTCAAACTCAAAGGAGGAGGTTGAGGCCGAGGATCTAGGACAGCTTGTTCATGACCTCCAACCAAAGGAACTGAACAAATGTGCAGAGAAATCTGTTGAGTTTGGCAATGTAGACATGTTGTCGTTTTGAAAACCTCTGTAATACATGTTAAGAGGGGTGATACTGACTCTGTGCAGGACCTTGTGTTGGCCCTATGAAATCCATTTAAAGTTTTCTCCAGATGCTTTTTCATTTTTTCCCATATTTCGTGTTTTCCGTATCAGTTTTTCTGAAGTTTGTGTTTCACGATTTAAGCACATTTCGGTCTTATCATGTGGTAGGTGAATAACTTTCAACAATTCAATAAGAAAATATTCAAACTTTAATGAACATCAGTGAATTTGATATAACACATTACTCTTGTTTTATCAAAGAAAGTGCTTCAATGCTGATATAAAACAAAAAAAAAAAGATATTCTTTTGTAAAATAAAGTGCTTCACATCTTAGCTTCATATTGTTCTGCTCTTGATTTTGACTAATAGTCTCAGAGGGCCTCCTCCACTAACTGCAGGATCCCGCAGTAACGTTCATTGTCAGATTTTATTTTTTTAGCAACCCAAGATCAAAGAATAAAGTAATCTTGCGATTTATAAGGGACACAGGTAACGTATTTTATACTGCCTGTGAATATAATCCAGTTAGTGTCGTTTTACAACACCTTATTTTGAAAACCCTACGTATCAAACGTGCATCCTGGGCTTTTTCAGTGCATCTATAGGTGGTTTGCCCACTGAGATGCGAGTGACGTCTAGCTTGATGCAGAAACATCAGACCACCATAGAGTGCAGGAGGATTTGATCCTGAATGGCTGACCAAGAAAAGACTGCTGTCAAGCTTGCTGTCAGTTGAATCTCCGTGGGAAACCAGCTGTTGTTTAAGTTGGAGACGGACCTGGGCAGAACAGAGTGAAGTCTTGGAGGGTAGAGCAGACAAGCCAGATCAACTGGCTGAATGTATTTACTGGCCCGATGTAACTGTTTACACCTGGTGTGTGTGTGGAGGAAAGTTTAGTGCAAGCTACACTGTGCAATATGGATCTAATAAACTTGGGTATGACATCAAGTTTGATGTATGCAGAATAAACTTGGGTATGACATCAAGTTTGATGTATGCAGACTGTACAATGACAATGACTACTAAATCGCAGGCTACAACGTACATTCATCAATGCCAATATGCAAGAACAAAATGGCATCAGCATGTGTCATCCAGCTATGCTGCTGTAGTGGTAAGAGAAAAATCAAAACCAACATGAATCAAGCCCTCGCTATAGTGGCATTTATGTGTGGTGAAAAAGTCTGAAGAAGAATGTGGATGCTGTTGTGGCTGTTGAAAAGAGGCCAACTTGGCAAGTATATTTATTAGCATCTACTTGGGATGTTCTTGGTGACTAATTTCCCTGTTGACTAAATGAAAATTTTAATTAAAACTAGTTGACTAGTCTTAAAAAAGGGGAAACACTCAGAAACAGTTAAAATTTAGCACAATTTATCGTTCAGTATTATACTAGATCAAAGTACTGCCAAACAGCGCTGGCTGGGGACTGCTGTCTGACGGCTTTGTGGCACCCACTAGTGGCTGTCGGCTGCTTAACAGTTAAGCGGCCTTGTTTAACCAGCTCATATTTCTGGTGCTGACAGGAGGCGTACATTTAATCGTTTAGACGACTAATCGCACTCATCCCTAGCATCTACTAGCATTTAGCATTGTTGCACTGATCAGTGTGTCTTGATGATTTCATGCTGCATTTCTATTGGTTGGTTAGTAGACGTAGGTTGTAACAGCAGTCACACAGTGAGATGGTCATCCCATATTTCTGATACTGTCAGAATTTTATACCCAGGCTGTCTTGAACGCAAGAAAGTGACAACGGCCATCCTTGAACTTCTCTCACTGTGTGACGCAGGACTACTGTTATAGAGACACACCAAAGATTTTGCCACGTTTCTTTCACATTGGTCATCTTTCATCTGGGACAGCCTAAAATCACATAGTGTATACCGGCTTAAGGTGCAGTGTTAAAAATGCTATAATGACAAGGAAAACCCTGACTGCATTTGGGATTGCTGGTAATGGAGAATATGTTGTTGCATTATGATTTGCCATTTACTGCCAGATTATGGTCCACATAAGCCGTACATTTTTTCTTTGGATGTGACACCATATTATTATGACTTGAAAAGAGTCTTAAATATCACATTTCTGTTATGGTTCAAATGTGGGTGATGAATTAGTATTGAAAAGAGTCTGTAAAAAGTCTGTGAGAGAATTAGGACTCTTCCTTTGCCAAGCACTGCACAGCTGTGTTTCTGCCAGCCTGCACATCTGCACAGTCAAAGCTGAACAAAGGTGAACACTGACCCCGGAGGTCGTCTTAGCCAAATGGAGATTGCACTGAAAGCAGGGCCTCATGCTTAAATTTGGTTGTCCTACGGGCTGTAATTAAATTGAATGGAAGATGAGGGGAGTATTGGCAGAATGAAAGCATGTCTATACCTTTACTCTTTTTTCATAATTTTACCTTCTTCCTGTTCTCATGCCTGTTGGCTTTTGCTCCTTTGCTCCAGCTTCTTCATCTCACCACTCACCCTCCTCCTTCTCTTTCCCCCCTCCCTCCTCTACCTCCTCCTCTGTCCTCCCTGTCTCCCTGCCCTCGCTGCCCTAGCCGATAGCGCTCCTCCTCCGAGGTAAGGCAGCACTAAACGGCCTCGGCGCACCGTCCCCATGTATTTTTAATGGCCACGCCCGTCATGCTGGAATCTCTGCTTGAATTATGCATAGGGGATGAGTGAGAGAAAAGAGGAGAGGGGAAGGAGTGAGGGAGGATGCAGGGAGCAGAGAGTGAGGGTATGAAACAGAACAAAAGATGAGAATAAAAGACGACAGGGGATGGGAGATCATTGAGGACAAAAAAAAACATGCAGGGAGAGTGAAAAAGATGGAATGAGAGTGAGACGTAGCGGGAGAGATAGAGATGTGTATTTTGGAATAATCACAGCTCTGACAGAGGAGAGGAGAGTGCGACCTCTCACCTCCCTCCATCAAGCCCTCATTTTATCTCTCCCCACCCCTGGATCTAACTTCACCTCCACACCCTGCATCCCTTCATCTATCTCTCTTTCTCTCCAGGGCTGCCTTTCTTCTCTGTCTCGCTATTTCATCACCCCTTCCCCTCCCTCTGTCTCTATCGCTCTCTTTTACATCTCCCGCTCCCTCTTTTCTCCCCAAACTTAATACTCCTCTCAGTCCTCAACCCTCTTTCTTCATTTTCTTTTGCTTTTTCACCCTTTTCATCTCCCTGCCTCGCTCTCGCCCTCTCTCTCTTTCCACCTCCCCAAATTATTGTCTTTTTTTTTTTTTTTTTGGTGTGTAGCTGTGGTAATGGAGCGCTGGAGGGAAGGAGGGGTGGAGAGAAAAGGGGAAAAAGTGAGTGAAACATAAAGCAGGAGGGAGCAAAAGGCAGACAGAGATGGATAAAAGGACGGACAGGTGTGCCTTAGACTTAAGACTATTGATTAGCATCATGGACTCTTTCCTTTGCCTCCCAAAAACACACACACACATCCTTCTTGGTAATGGACATTGGAGGGTGGCCGACATGCCCACCATGAGATAATGGAACAGATGTATGACTCGGCTATTCATCTCCTTTATTACTTTCTCTCCCTCTTTTTATTCAAAGTAGCTGGAACGTCTGCATATGTGTGTGAATTTGGAGCATCCTGCATCGTGAAAAGGACATTCATGTGTGTGTTTCCGTGCACGGTGAAGGGCTAGATTTATCATTAGTGAAGCTGTTAAAGTCCAGTTTGTTTTCTTGCCACCTCAGTCTGAGGGAAGGTCTGATACTGTGCTGGTAGTTGGTGCATTTAACTGCGCAGAGCAGCCTCTTACACAGTGCTATTATTTTATGTACATTCATATTAGTTTATTAAGACGACATACTTTTATGCAGTCCAGAGCTATATCAATAGTAGTATATGAGTATGGAGGAATAGATCACCCTGGAATAAACAAAATGCAGCCATTATCTGCTCTGTCCAATGCTGTAGAAAAGCCAAACACACAGCAAGTTAACCCTCGCACTTCCACTGCAGTATCCTCCTGCCCTCCTGCATTTAATGAGGCTGTCTTTTTTTACAAATCCAAAAAAGCCTAAAATCAGGTTCTTCCCAAACAGCTCATGCAGCACAATCCGACAGTTTTGTTAGCTGAATTTTTGCACTCTGGATCCAGAAGTTTACATATTTACCTCATTATTCCTGCTATGACAGTTCATATTTTGTAGAACACATCCACAGCAGCGTCGATACAGCTACAGCTATTTTTTTATTTTTTAAATTTGGGAATAAACTTTTCACTTCATTTAATGGAACTGACAGCATTTTCTCAGTTTTAAAGGCACAATCAGTACATTTTCGCCAATATTTACAAATGCTGACAACACAGACTGTATATGAAGATGGAGGATGTGTCTCCATTTATCCCACTGCACAAAAATGATGCCAGAATATCCATGATACGGCCGCTGCCATCTTGTGTTAGATGTCATTTGGAGGCAGAAACTAGATAGGAGCAATCTCTGTGGTGTTGCATTCCTGCCCATACACCTGTCTGATCAATTGCGAACAGTGCCATTGATCGTGAGCACACACATTGGCACACACAACTGTCAACTGTGACGTCAAAGCCCCTCTTTTATAGCATCAGATAACTAAAACCAAACTTAGCAGAAAAAACACTTGAGCACAAATCAGTGTCATACAAACTACCTTAAATGACATAAACCATCTTTGGGAACATTTTATTTGACATGTACTTTGATCTTTTAGTTTGGCCCATTTAGTTTGGTTTATGACCTAACCGACAGACGAAACCAACATGGCTACCTAGCATGGGGGTTTAAGCGACCTATAGCAGTGTTTACACCTGGGATAATGCCACTGACAGTGGTTGTTTTTACCGACACACCACTGCATTTCCAGCCAGCATGGTCTTTGTGACCAAAACTGAGTATTTTAAGCCAGAACATGATCTTTTCCCCACTGTAACCATGTTATTTTTGTGCCTAAACCTAACCACATGCTAAGCACAGGGTTGTATGAATATAAAGAAGTATTAAGTTTCAACGCATCTGTTACGTAATAAACAACAAATGTAACATATATACATTTATTTTGGTGATTTGGTTGCTTTGTCCGAGTATGAAAAGCACAGGTGTAACTCATAACATTTAATTATGGCTCTGTCGAATTAAGTGTCCCATAAAGCCATGCTAGTGTGCCAGCATTCGCAGGAAATGCAGATGTTTTTAATGTTTATTCTCTGCTGTTTTGGTTGCCTAGCTTTTTGTACCATGACATGTCACCCTAAACAGGCAATTATGTGTGAAGCACTATATGGTATAGTGTGCCACATGGAAAACAGAAACAAAAAAAAGACAATTTTATTCTGTACTCCAGTCATCATAACCCCCATCAGGATGGTCTCTGAATTTGCCTTTTTTGCTTTTTGCGCAGCACATCATGATAGTTAGCAGTTAGTGACCATCTATTGACGCATTGTGGGATAGTTTGAGTCTGGTATATGGGGTATAACAATTCTCAGCGAGCTGGTAGCTAATGTGCCATCTGCGGAACAACAAAGGCTCAGAGAGTTTTAGGCACAGTCTGTACACAAAGTCCTGAGAAGAGGTCTAATCAGGCAAATTAAGTGAAAGCACACATGGGGATGAGCCATAGCAGCTTCTAATTTGTTGGTCAATTAGGGGTTGAAAGCAGGTTGAAATCCCTTGTTTTGAATTTGGTGCTAAAGCTGAACTTCTGATCAAAGAAAAGCCCATAGTGGTGGTACTTGTACTAAAGATACACCTGGTAGTAGTGGCTGTGTGATTGCAGCGCTTCAAAAGCAAGCTAACTCATAATAATTGTGGTATTATATATAACCACTAATGGTATTAGCATAAGTAGTCCTAGAAGTAGTTTATTCTTGGATGTCAGCAAAGTTACCTTTTGGTCATTGCCGCCGTCTGTCTGTCAGACATGACTCATGGTGAATCACACACAAAGCCTGACTCGCCGTCGACGCCTCTCCAGTTCTGATCGGGCTTTGAGAGCTGCAGATAAATTTGAGGGGTTACATGATGAGAGAAACCTTGGGGCTTTGGTATTTTGGAGTATTTTTGATATTTCAACGCGACGTCTGTGGTAATTAGGATGACATTTAGAAAAGCTTTGATGTGTTTCCTCTCGTCTGTCAGGGAGCATGAAGACAGGAACACACAGAGACAAAAACTGCTTCCTCTCTACATGGCTTGTGCTTTGCCTGCTCCATAATGTCCTCCAGTTATTCCAATTCCAGTGAAGTCAGTTTTATGGGCCTAATTGCTGAATGTTGAGGTGGTGATTAATCAACAATTTACATGATCTATTATGCAGTGTTTTGACAATACAAAACACTAAAGACCCATAAATATGCCTTCTGTCTGTCAGCTAAGTCAGGTCCCCTTTGCAGCCGTAAACACCGAGTCAAGCTCTTTTGGGAAGCTCTGGCAAAAATACAAACAACCCCCTCTGCTAGTTTGATTTGTTTTCTAATTTGAATTAAATGAGCTAAACCTTTAATATCCAAACCAGACATATAAAGCTCAGGCAACCATTTCTAATGTCAACTATTGATGTGGAGAGTCTCACAACAGTGATTGTTATTCAAATTAAAGAAAAATTACAGTGCCAGGAGAGCTTTTAGCAGCTTCATATGACCACGGTAATTAAATAAAATTTGAACTATTAGTTCACACTGAGGAGAAAAGGAAAGCAGAGGTGCAGAGAGAGAAGTATGAAGAGAAAAGAGGAAAGGACGGGCATTAGGATGCAGATCAATGGCTGCATGAATACAGAAACGAAAATATAGTGAATTAACAGACTGTGTGACAGAGTGAGACAGAAGAAAGAACAGCTGCAACAGGCTGTCAATCACGTTCTGACAAAGACACATTTTATTAAATTGCATGGCATAAACACTTTCCAATTAGGCTTTCTCTGGCTCAGGAGAAAATAAGTGATAATGTTTTTTTAAAAAACACACAAAACACCAATTTGGAAATTATGCTCTAAAGAAGTGACACTTCTAAATAAAGCAATGGATGTGTTCTCTCACCCACACACACATGTACATGAGGAGGCTGGACTGCTGTTAATGAACACACCAACAATCACACCCTATTAATACAGAGTTATCGCACCTGTTAATAAGCACTTTCACCCAATCAACAGCATTTGCATTTGCAAAACACAACTGATCTGCAAATGAGCCTGGTGTGAAACGAGCTGTGTTTTTTTTTTCTCCACTGTATTTCCTCCCACAACCACAGTTGTCCTAAATGTGAAAATAACACCCTGCTGGTCCACAACGGTAAGGGAATGAGGGAAGCGTTAAATATCACACATTAATGATACACGGCAACATTAAGGTGAGGAATGAAAGCATGAACTACGCTGGCAGAGAAGTAGGGATGGTTGAAGTATAGGCTCAGGGTCATCATCATTGTCAAAACAGTGGACTAATATCAGTTTGCTCAATTTGTTTATTTGGCTGTATTGGATCACACTGTTGAAACTCAAAAGAGGCAGTGCTGAGGATTTGTTGCATTCTCATGGAGATTGCACAAATGAATAGGTGGATGCCATCTGCAATCTCATTTGGTTGTCCCTGTCCCCTCCATAATTCTCTGTGGCTTAGCGCATTTCTTACTCCTCTTTCTGTAAAGTTAAATACCAAAGTGGCTACAATGCAGCGTGGTTTAATTTTGTCATACTAAGCTGGGATTTCAGTGCCTTGTAGGGCTGGGTATTGTTAAAAGAATTATGATGCAAGGACAAATACAAGTACTTTCAAGTGATACAGTTACCAATACAGTACTTATACAGTTCCTTTTTTTCCATCTGATACCCATCGTGAGAGTGGAAGTTTTGGTGGCATCTTATCACGCTGAACCAAACCTCACCACACTACAAATTTGTAGCTGCTGCAGTAGCAAGTAAATCACATGCTGAATTAAATTGAAAGCTTGCAGTGATTGGCTGTAGACAAAACCATACAAATAGTCATTTTTTCTAGATCTGAGTACTGAAAAGACCAAATGCAGGTATCGTTTGACATTTGAGAACTTTCAATACTACTTGGTTCTAGGTTATTTTGGCCGATACCTTAAATGTATCAAGCACTGATACCCCAAAGCCCTGTTTCCACCAAGCAGTACAGTACGGTGCAGTTCAGTTCAGTACGCTTTTTTGCTGTTTCCATTGTGAAAAGTTGTGGATGGTACCAATGGAGCCGTTTCCTATCATCCCCATTTTTGGTCCCCCCTCTGTTGGGGTACCCAGCACACAGATCTGGTACTAAAAGGTGGAGCTGTGAACACTGCAGTCTGTTGATTGGTCAGTAGAGGATGGTCACTCTGCTCAGGGCTGAGTTGTGGCTGGTTTTGAGGCTCATGTAACCACTGTTCATACTGTGGAGAGTTTTATTGGTAGACTAACTATTAAATAAAGGATGTTTTGCTGCCTCTTGCAGCAGCTGGAGTCTGAGAAAAAAATAACTTAATTCCCTGGGCTGACTGCTGGTGACTTTTAAGGTGGAACGTTAACTTGTAATGTTAGTCAATGAATGAGTTGACGAAGTGAATCAATCAACACACCTTAAATTTCACTGTGACAACTTTGACCATTACTTTAGTTTTTATATCACATACACTTTTAGTAATGAGTGGATCTTAAAGAGTTTCTATGTATTAGTTTTGACTGGGTTATGTGAACTGCATCCTCACTCTGAGAAAAAAAAGCATTGCAGAGCGTTGTGCCTGTGGGCTACAGTAACACCAAACCCCTTAGCTTGCCTTAGAAGGACTAAATGCAAAAACCTGCTACTTTTAAATATCCCATGGAGAGAGACTCTCACTGCAGCCTGTTTTATTTTGTTCTGAAGCCCCACCCACATTAAGAGTACTGTTTACAGTGGAAACGCTAAGGTCTAGGTACTATGTCTGAAGGGTTACTTTTGTTTCCAAAGGTACCATACTGAACATGTTTGGTGGAAACAGGGCTTTAGTACGTTGCTCAGTGGGACTTGTTAGTAATTAAGTGTTATTCTTTTCCTGTGGTGTTGACTTCTTTTGTTTATCGCTTACTGGGTGTCGCCACTCTTTGAAGCACTTGGCTTTCTTGTCTAACTCAGACTGCTTTGTTCTCTGATTATGTGACATAATTTCCTTTCAAGCCACATGCTACCAGCTTCTTAGAAACTTTGGACCGCTGACATTTCACAAGCTCGCTCTTGAAACCACCTAGGTACTGACCCCCCCCCTCCCACGACCATTTCCCACTATTAAATTCGAGTGTTTCCTGGCGCAATTGTTCGTTTTAGATCCCTCTTGTGCTTCAGCCAGTCTTGACCTTCAAAGAGCATCATTCACTGTGACGACTCCCTGCTAAACACCTGCTCTCTCTTTCTTTAACACACACACACACACACACACACACAAAGACATCTGGGTGCTTTTAGGGCTTTTTCTTTCTCATCAAATACTTTTCTCCTTTCCTTTAAATTACTTTTGTTGCAGCCTACCTGTGGAGACTATACTTAGCCTGGTAAGAATGTACTGTACTACAGTAAAACCAGTCTGTGATGTTACTATGGCAAACTAAACTCTAAAACGATTCCTCAGTTCAAAAGACTCTTGTTTTACAGCCACGATTAAAACGGCACAGTGCTGGCAATGTGTTGTTTAAAGGTCCAAATAAGGCAAAATGTGATCATTAAATTGTTCCAGACATTGTGTGCAGCATAACTGAACTCCTCTGAAGCCAAACAGTGTTCAATAGTTACTTCACTACCTCATAGATCTTATTTACCCCTTTTGGGAATGTGCCGGTTGAGTTTTTGCTGGTTGCACACACTCCTTTATAAGCTTTTACTTGAGTGCTTTGAAGTCCAAAATACAGATCGCCGCGTCATCAACTACTTAGTCATAAATATCAAAAAAGACCCTGAAAGCTATTTTGGTTGCATGCCTTTTTGGTAGCTTTTTGCTAACTTTTTTTTTTAAGGAAAGAAGTGGCACAGAGTAACTTTGTGCTGCAGTGGCAGGATGAAGAAAATATGATCTCTTATCTTAGTGAGATATTCTGTTTTGAGCAGTATTTGGACTTGAAGTAATTTCAGAAAACATGAAATTTGATGTGAAAGAAAATGTGTATGCAATCATCTCACGTGTGACTCATGTCAAAGTTGGAAAAACAGTACAGTTTTCAGTGTTTCCCCTCAGGTGACTGCTTTGGCCTGGCAGATGGGTCAGTGGCGGGGGAGTGAGGAGGCGGGGGGTGCCTCACACAACTAAACACTGATTCTACCACCTACCACCACACCAAATTCTGTTTTCAAACTTAACACTTTAAAGTTTCTTTAAATATTTAACAGTTAGCCTACTTTTCCAAATGTTTATAAGTTACTTTTCTAAATCACATAAACCAGTCTGGGCGGCTGTGGCTCAGAGGAACATCAGCGGTTCGATTCCCAGCTCCTCCAGTCTGCAAAATATCCTTGGGCAAGATGCTAAACCCCAAATTGCTCCCAATGGCTTTTCCATCAGTGTGTGAGAGCGTGTGAGTGGTTACTGAGCAGCAGGTGGCACCATGTATGGTAGCCTCGGCCAGCAGTGTGTGAATGTGTGTGTGAATGGTGAATGTGACATGTAGTGTCAAAGCGCTTTGAGTGGTCAGAAGACTAGAAAGGCGCTATACAAGTGCAGTCCATTACTTACATCCACCACACAGCACTTTTTAAAAAGGAAAAATGTCACTTTCAAAGCTGGTTCGCCTGTTACTACTATTACTTTGTTCTTCTGAAACAGTGGTGCAGAATACCAGGAGCAAATGCCAGGAGTTTGGTTTCATTCTCTCAGGAGAATAATGATGGCAAAACAGCATCACTTATTTGTATTAATCAAATATTCTTTGGTCTAGTTCAGCTAAAAACACAAGTTTTTAATTGACTGTATGGATATGTTTTGCATATAGAGGCAAACTCTAGCTAAAAAAATAACATGTAGTTAAATTAAATTTAATTTAAAAAACCCTCATGGGGAACCTATTTGATGCCGTTTGTGTGTGGGAATTATAAATGTGTGACACATCAAAAGCCCTGATTGCCAGCCAGTGTGAGGGATGATAGCATTTAAAAGGAGAAAGCCGTGAGTGGGACAATGGATCACTTTATTGTACTGTTTTATGTCGTAAAAAGAGTGATAACACACTTTATACAAGCTGTTGTGCACAGATATAACTACAGGTGTGCCTTGAGATTCTGGCTTGCCCTTTGGTGTGCCTCGGGTACAAAAAGTTTGAAAACCACTGGTTTAGATAACAAACACTCAACTGTCCTGCTGGTAGTAAAGACATGTGAACTAACCACAGACACTTGGCTTGTCCATGAACTCTCGGTGTGTGCTGCTGCAAAATGAATAAAGGGGGAACACTAGAATGGATATTTGGCATTATTTTTGGCATTGAAATACTTCTTTTCTGGCCTGGCAGGGGTTCCTGCTCGCGTAGCAGCTTGGCAGCCCTGTTTAAGTCAATAGGAATCACTGCTTTTGTGAAATAAACAGCACCTTTCTTTATTTGTAATGCAACTGTAACCAATGCACTGTTGCACTGCCTTTCTTAATCAGAAGTGTAGCTTTTCAGGAAAACACAATGGGGCAAAGTCAAGGAGATCTTGAGAGAGCCCAATTTGGATTATGCTGAACAAACTGTTGGCTACCTGTAGGACTTAAGCAGTATGGTTGGTATGGATCTACAGAAGCAAGAAGGACATCTTCATGAACATGAACACGATATCTATGGTTAAGTGTGAGCCTGCCTGTCCCGTAGAGTGATGCCAGCGAGGTTGTGTCGAGAGCTGCTGTTTAACACAGACAGAAGTCATCTTGTGCTGCAGTGTGATATTCATGTCCTACAAAAACAATATACGACTGATTATTCTTAGCAGAGACGGGCAGAATACAAAGAAGATGTTGGTATTAAAAATATACATGATGCCTTGGAGGAAGAAGTATGTCATTAAAAAAAAAAAAAAACTTCTCTAATGTTAATTTTATTCTGTTAGTTGCAGCATAGCAGATGAGATGATTAGTTTGTGATGAGTCTAAGAGAAAGTGTCACTAACGCAATTTAAAATCGCATTTATTTAATAGGAATTGACATTTACATAAATTTGTGCTAATAATTGAAATTTGCATACAAGTTTTAGATGGAGAAAAAGATCTGTTATCTGTTTCATGGAGTGTTTTGTTCAACCCGTTCTTATGTAGTGTACATCATTTAGTTTAATGGTAATTGCCTAATCCTCTGGAAACAGATGACATAGCTTTTCTTCTGCAGGCCTGTCAGCGAACCTCAGCCCGTGCATCATAATACCTGTTGGCGAGGCGATTGAGAAAGCCCTCGGGGGTGCTTACCACTGCTTAACTCCATAAAAAAGCCGCTTCACAACAATACATAAAACTCTCTGAGCGTGTTTCACTCGCCGTCTCAGAGGGAATTTAACCGCTAAGACAAGACAAGTCTTTTCCCTTCTCTCACTGAGCTCCGTCCAAGTGGAGCTGGACACCTGCCAAGGTTTATGCACGGAAAAAACGAGTTTTGCACACACGCACACAGGCGCACGTGTAAGCACTGAGATGCACACTCAGCGGGGAGACACGTACAGACTGTACAGACACATTCACACTGTTGCTGTTTTGCTGTGGTTCAGAGGAGATGGTTTTTATAGAGAAATAAAACGAGTCAAACGATTTGGTCCAGCTGCAGAATCTTCACCAGGCTTACTGTTTGATGATTCACCCTGTAATCTAAACCAAAGCGTTCTGGCTGTTACCATTTCCCACTGATTTTTTTTTCTGTTTTGTGTCAGGAGTACTGCAGATGGAGACAAAATACAATGCTACAATCATTTCAGATCTTACTGCCTGACGTCTGAAAACAAGTGCTATACTCTTTATCTGTTTTTCATTAAACACCATTTAGAACTGCAGCTCAGGGCTGAAGGAACACAAACTTTTTGGGGCTTAGGAAAAGATGAACACCTTCTGCTCAGGCGCCATAAACTCATTAATCCAGTCAAGGTTAAATTTCCTGTTATCTATACACCAGATAAGGACTCTTGGAATCTAAGCCCACTATTCTGTGAGAAAGCTGCCACAACATGCTCAGGAAAAAAGCACATAAAACAAATACAGAATGAGAAGTTCCCAAAAACAAAGGTCAAAAAGTTACAAGTAATAATAAGACTTGAGAGAAAGATTTTTGGGGGGGAACAAAACCTGAAAGAAAGCTGTGATTTTTTTTTTTCTTCTTAACAACATAACTTGTGACAGCAGGTATATTTTGGTGTGTCTCCATTTCCTGCCTTCACGTGGCTGCTTCGTACTGCCGCTGTGAACGCTGTCAACGAAACATGATTTATTTTGAGAGCGAAAACAGATTTATTTAAGTTCTTAGCATGCCAAAATGATTAGATACAGGTGTGAAAACTGCAACAAAAACACAAATCAACACAAATAAAACTCAATTCAAGAGGTGACAGGAGTAATCTAAAAATTAAAATAAATGCTGGTTTGGGGATTTCAAGGTACTGCTCAATGTCAGCTTAAGTTTCCTATTTAAAACTGCTAAGAGGGTGAAGACAGATTCAAAGCTTGTCTTCAAAAGGCACAGACACATGCTCTGAACTCTTGTGTATCCCTTTGGGACAGCTTAGTTGGCTCGCTAAAGGGGGGATGTTGGTTGAGTGTCTTTTTCCTGCTGTGAGGCTCAAGCATTTGATCATTTCTTTGATATTCTCTTTCCACTTCATAACCTGACTAATGTTTTTATTGTTCATGCTTGATGTAACATTGGCCAAAGGCAGTGATCTTAGAGTTAATGTAAATATATATTTAACTTTTCCTTGTTAAAAATACAGTAATGCAGCCAGTAATCCAAAATGAGCTCTGAGACAGCGTGTGTGTACCCTCAAAACAAATACCTGCTCCATTGACTAACATTATCAGTAATATGTTTGGGTCTTGCTAAATGTGTGGTGTATGTGCAACTGGACACGTGTGCCTGCTCAGTCATACTTCTCTGGTCTCCAAATGGAACTCCCTGAAAACTTTCACTCAGATGGGCATTGTTCTCCAGGATGCGTGCAGCAGTGCTCACTTTGCTGAGCTCCGTGGTTTCAGCTTGTGCTCTGAGTGCTCATCCATACTTTATATCATAACCTGTGTGCACCTTTATAAGAATACAGAACAAAAATATCATATTATTTTGGTGATTTGAGTGGCAAAGTATGGGCTACTTTTATTTATAAACCTTGGGAAATTAGGCAAAGTAGACCCAGTAACATCAACTACAAATATGAAGGCATGCAGAATACACTAATAAAGATTTTATAAAATTTGTATATTTGGTCTCACAGCTATGTACATGGAAATTGATAGTCTGCTTTAAATTTTTATTATTGGACATGAGGTGTCCTGTAGGTTTAATCTTCGGATTATGATTTTGCTAGCTTATCTAAAAGGTGACAACACGACCCAATGCAAGTTGAAGAGAACCTACATCGGGCACTGCCCCTGGGTAAAATACCAAGTTTTTCGGGAGTCTCACCACCAAACCTTTAATCCAGACACTCTAAGCCAGTGGTTTCCAACTAGTCCAGCCATGGGGTCCAGATTTGTCCCATTAGTTGAGGGTCCACGCAGTTTAACACATTCGGCATCATACTTGCGTTTGGCCATGTCCTCGAGCTAGTTTGCTGTCTCTGTTAAGTAGCTGTCTATTATTCACTCATTCTACAGCAGGAAACGGCACCTCAAAATAAAAGCCCTGTGCTGAATATTCACTGTACTTCAAAATAAAGTGTGTTTTTTACAAACTTGACCTTCGCAAGACACTTACAGTCCATTCAGAATGGACCCAAGACCCAGCTTTGGATTGCGATGCAGCAGTTAGGAAGCTGTATAGGCTGAATTGTGCCTCTGTTTTAAGGTTGTAGAGTACCTCTGTAGCATTGTTATGCTATTAGAATGGCCTGTTGTTGCCAACATCCGACATGCATCTACAAAACACCAGCCTGCTTGGTCTTCTTTGAAAATTCTCCTCCTGTTACCTGTAATGTTTGTAAAGAACAAATTGACCGGTTTCGGTAAAGGCACAGTAGTCTTTCAGTAATTTAGCAACCATTTCTAGTGCAAATTGTCTTGCCACGATCACATCACTGACTACAACACAGTGAGTTAAAGAATGTGACCAGCATTTACTTCCTACATCTAGTGTCGCAGCTATGCTATGACCATCAACAGGTAAATCCGTCATTGAACTAGAAGTCCTTCCCTGTGTCACGGCACCTTGAAGAAGAAATATAGTTCAGCTTTAACTGTCCTGCCAAGCTGTACATCTCATTGTCTCCTTGTAATGGACAAACGTCTTCACTCCTATTATCTAACTTACGGATGGTTTAAGCCCTGTCTGTGCATGTGTTTATCTATTGTGCTACTAATGCACTAAGCCCATTAAGGCGAGAGTTGGTTTTAACAGTTTTAAACCACATGGCTGTTGTAAACAACAGGGCGTGACTGCGAAGTGTTCTCTGAATGATGTCTGCTATTAGTGCTCAAGGAAACACAGAGATGAGTGTGTGGGAGATTTCCTGGGGATAGGTAGACACACAAACAAAGTCACAGGAGGAGTGCATTTTACACTTTAAAGTACAATAACAGGCACATTGTTTGCCTTCTTAAGACCAGACCAAGTATTTTTATGCCTCTGCGGGTTGTCCATCTGTTCAACTGTCTCTGTCCATCCATCCATCTGTCCCTCTGTCCATCTTTCCATCTTTTCATCTTTCCTATTCCCTCAAACGTGATATTTGAAGAGTGCCTAAAGAGAATTTCTTTGAATTTGGCACAGACCTCCACTTGGACTCAAGGATGAATTGATTACATTTTGGTGGTCAAAGGTTGCTGTAACCTCTTCTGATTGATTCTTGTGAACGCCATATTTCAAGAACACCTTGACGGAATATTTTCCTAATTTGGCACAAGTGTCCACTTGGATGTAAGGATGAATTGATTTGAATTTGGTGGTCAAAAGTCAATGTTACTGTGACCCTGCATCTGTCTTATTCTAGTGAATGTGAAATTGCAAAAATACCTTCTAAATTTGGCATGTACATCCACTTGGATTGGAATTGGAATTTATTAGAATTTGGTGATCAAAGGTCAAAGTCCATGGTTACTGTGACCTTTTTTGTCCGTAACTTAAGAATTCATAAGCTAAAAATGACAAAATTTCACGCAGAAGTCTAAAGCCCAGTTTAGACCAATGATTCGTGGTGAGACGTAACCGTTTTAGAACGTTGCAGAGAAAACTTGCAGCTTTGTGAACTGGCCTGTCTGAGCTTGAGTCAAGCTGGCTGATGATGTCACCTGCAACTCAGCTGGTCAAATTACTGGCGTCTGGTTTTAGAACGTAAGGTACGTTGCCTGTTTCTAAAGCCAATCAGCTTGAAGTCCACTGGTCAAGTCAAATCGACTGAAGATGGCATGTTTGCTTGCTGCAGCAGGTGCTCTGTCCCCACTGAGCCCTCTGTTGCCATTCTTACATGTGCCGGTGTTGGACGATGGGTCACTGCTGCTGCTCGCTGTATGTGCTTATGGCCCCTGACACACACACATTCTCACTGACTAACTAATTGGTGTTGCTTACTTATATTATTGTGGCGTATTTATTATGAATACAGTCCATCTGATGCTTGCTTTGTTTCTGTTTTTTTGCTGTTTCATCACTGCTACAAATGCAACTGTAGCCAGTATCTCACCATCATTATCCTCGTTCATATTTTAGAAGCTACAAATTAAATTCAGCCACAAAATACACCTTAAAGGTGGAAATCAGAACAGAGGTACAGAGAACTGTTGCATAGAGATGATACACCACCCCATCTAGTTGCATAGGTGTAAGCCTGCAGGTTTTTAGATCGTTGCGGAACAGCGCATTGCAAGTAGTTGCACGTTTCAACTCGTCTCGTTATGAATCTGAACTGGGCTTAAGAGGATATAATGAAGTGATGACATGATATATCAAAAAGACCAAAGCTCACCTTCACTGTGACATCATAATGTCCTGCAAAAACACTTTTATGGCCACTACTCAACATCATATCTTAAGAACAGAAGGGGAGACATTTAGTGAGACATCAAATTGGTGACTCTTATCTTGAGTGCCCACCTTGAAACTGTGCTGATGGTATAGATCAACCATGGACGTAAACTACAACTTGACTGGTTCACGGAGGCGTACAACTGCAAGGCGGTATTCTATCGTTTTATGGTTAAAGACGCACATTTTTACCTAAACTGAAGGTAGAGTTAGCAGTGGGCAAAGACCAGAAGAGAGGGAAAAGGAGAGAATTGGGCTTGAATTTTCATGTGTCATGTGACTGGAAATGAATGCCCTGTGTTGTTGCTCCATGTCTGCTGGATATTAAAGTAAGCACTAGCCATAACAGCCAAGCAGGTGTACCTTTATGTATTTCTGCAGAGCCCTGCCTCACAAACAAAACAAAAAAGGTAAATTGCTGTTCTGCCTTTTCCTCACAGTGTGTGTGTGTTTTGGGACCGTAGGTGTTTTGTGTGTGTATACGATCTCGAACAACGTACTTTACGAGAGTGAGGATGTTTGAATAGGTTTTGACTCTTTGGGGGGAAATATATGTGTGCGCTTTCATATAGCTGTACGTGTGTGTGTGTGTGTGTGTGTGTGTGTGTGTGTGTGTGTGTGTGTGTGTGTGTGTCACAGAGGGAGCGAGAAACTGAGAGGGGAAAAGGAGCTGGCTTTCCTCAGTTGGAGGTGCCATTATGGAAATGGGAATTAGATTTACACTGCTGCAGTGCACGTGCACATACACATACACACATACATACACACATACACAGGGATTCCACTGTAATTTCCTCCCCCTGTGTGCCAGCAGCAGTGGTAATGTATTCATAACTAACCTAGTGACATGTATTTCTGTTCTGCACACAGACAGACACACACACACATCACATGCACAGGAATACAAAAACACCACTTAACAGTCCACGCTCACTTGCATATTTTGCACATACAATGCAGTGTGATGAACACAAAATGATTCATTCTTGTTTCTTTTCTCTCTTCTCAACACCTCACAGCAATAATAAACACACGCACTCCCTTTTCAAAGCGCCTATTCTCCCTTGTACTCATGTACGTGTGTGTTTGTCTCTGTGTGCCTTTATTTGTGTATCTGTGCATGAGTGTGTGCCTTTTTTATCTCTCACCTGGTCTCAGTATTTCTCCATGGGGTGTTGTTGGGCCTGTTTGACTCAGTGAGTGATGCCTCTGCAATATTGCGAGGCATATGACTGGTGTGTGTTTGTGTGTATGTGTGTGTCTAGAGCCTGGTCAAGAGGCCTGAGGGGTACTGATTCATTTAGAAGGCTATTGGCGATAACAGACTGCCCTGAGGTATGACTCTCTGGGTAGAACACAAACACACACCTAAACGCACACATATGTACACACTAATTCAGGCTGATGAAATGTGCGCATACATAAACAAACGGAACGGCGAGTGAGTGTGTAACATTGAAAGAAATTGACACGCACACACTTTTTGGTCGGCAGTGCTGTACTAGTGTGTGTATACTCCTTTGAGAGAGACATGGCGAACAACAGAGAGAAAAAGAGAGGAAGACGTGTCAAGTTGAGCCCATGTCAGATTTCTGCTGCCGTAGCAGGTTTTTGGCAGTCAGAGACAGCGAGTGTGGAGTATGCGTGTGTCTTTGTGTTTGATGGTGTGCGCATGTGAGTGTGTGGTGTAGCAGCAGGTGCAGCGAGTTGCCATAACCAACATATCTCCTCGCAGTTACAATTTCACATAAGCTGCCACCTCAGCCTCACTTCTCCTGGGAAGTTCACATGTTAAAAAAAGAATAGAAAACAAGTATATTCTCCAAGCTCTGTCTCTCTGAGAGTAATTCAGTGTCAATTCAGTTGCAGTTAATTTAAGGTAAATCGAATTCAGTTAAACCCGTTACTGTCCCCGCAATTCAAATCCAGAGTTAGCTTTTGGTTTCTCAAGATGGTTGTGTCTTAGGTAGCATATTAAACCAAATTCATGAAGTTGTGAAGAGACAATTCACAACTTTATAAGATGTGCCAAACTGTGTGCAATTCTTAGCAGGAAATAAAGCCTGATTATTTTGTACTTAGCACATAGACACATTAGTGTCAACATGTGTAACTACCTGAAGTAAAAGCATTTAGAAGAGATCTTGAGTTTGATGTAGTGTGAGACAAAGCATCATTCATCTGTAGTCTTTTATTGTGGACTTTGGCAAGGCATCCTCTCATATGCAGGGCTGCAACTAAAGGTTATTTTGATTTTTGAATACTTTGCCAATCATTTTTACAAATAATCAATTTGTTCTGTAGTGTATAAAAGATGGCATCCTCAAATGTCTTGTTTTGCCAACAACCCAAAGATATTCACCTCAGTGTCATAGAGGAGTAAACAAATGAGAAAATATTTACACTTAAGAAACTGGAATCAGAGAATTCTGACTTTTTTTTCGAAGAATTGCTCAAACTGAATAATTATTGGAGTTGAGTTGAATACTTGGATGAAATAGGTATCTGCTTACCTTATACTGTAGTTTACTTTATGGGAGTACAAATGTCATCAGAGTAAATTGTGTCAATGTCCGTACTCGTAATGAGGAAATAAAAATCCTCTTTTGGTTTGCTAAATAGTTCTCTTAAGGCCAAAACACACCAGCGATGGAAAAAATAGGCCCCTATTATTTCCTGTTATTTTCAATGTACACCCCCATACCAGTGGGAGCTAGATGCGTGACGATGCTCCTCCTCTGCCACCACTGGAATTAAATGCATTTTTCCCTACTCACTCTCTGCTTTTACAAACCAGCTCCCATGGCAGCTCTTTTCCTCTGCTCCTATAGCAGCTTGACTCCTCTCCTCACCATGGATGCATAAAGAGAGCTCTGTTGCTCTTGCTGTCTTATGTATGACAAAGACTGAAAAACGAGAGACTCCTTGTTGAGGTCAAGAAATATCCTGAGCTAAATGACCCATGATCCCGTCATTTTAAAGACAAGGGCCAAAAAGATATTGCCTGGTGAGTCATAGCTCTGGTGATCGGCTTTCCAGGTGAGAAATCAAGTTTAATTAGGAGCTGTCACATGATTTCAAGCTAAGGCAGAGGTGGAAGAGTTACAGATCTTTGTGTGGTCATCTGTTAATGAGCTGCAGTGTGACACTTCGGTGTGTGCTAGGGGCGGCACTTGATGCGCTGGTGTGTTTACAGCTTTACTCTTGTGATCCAAAGTAAATCTGAAGCTACATTCTGAGGCTGTAATTTAAATATTTTTTTCAAGATATAGTTAGAAACATAGCAACTTCTGATTATTCACGTCAGGTTTAAGCCACACCCATTTTGGTTTAAACTCCACTCATTCAAAGTAAAGATATAGATTCAGATGATTTAGTTGTTTGGACAGATACAGATAATGGTGCACTTGCTCATTGCTACTCATTATCAAATATGTTGGTGATAAATATAGTGGTTAACAACTAATGAATCATGAGTTGCAACTGCATTATGCAAAGAAATACTGATGCGCAAAGGGGATAGCAAGTTTTATAGAGCAGCCACCACCATCCATATATGGGGTGTGTCAAGGGCAGCAGAGACTGTCGAGAAAACACAAAAGAGCTACTGATTATGCTGCAGCCATGGAACATATAAGTCATTAAAAAAAGTATAAATGGTGCATCACAGAATTTTTCACCAAGTATTTAATTACATTGAATCTATTAATCACACAGGCTTTATTCTTAATGATATTTTCAACTAACGTGTTTTTGATGTAAAAATTAATGTGATTATTTCCTTGATTGTAATAAAATCTACATAAAATAGAGCCCTAAAATAATATGTCCTACATATAGGCCAAGTGCCTCTTAAATTCCCAAATGTAAAAAGCAGTAATTGAAAGTCTTTCAGACATACTGATGGGTCTGGGGAGGGTGAGCCATCAGACGATATAGAGTCGCAGTAGAAATACTGTCATAACATCATACATTGAAGGTGACAGGACGGCTTGGACTTTTTATAGTTCAGAGGAGCTGGAATGTCAAAGTGCTAATTGCGTAAAATGTGTCTTGCTCAAGGACACTTTGACAGGATTTACAGCTATTGATAGACACATTGACCATAACTGTGGTTAATCTGTGACCTTCCAGTTTCAGGGCTGTCACTCCAATCATTCACCCGGCCTGCCAACTTGTCCAAAATACATAAAAAAGGGAAACTGTTAAGCGTTTACATGGCTTTCTTTTTTTTTTTTTTCACATTGCAGGGATGCTTACTTATTTTTATATTTGGCTTCACTTCTGTCCCTGCTTTGGCTCTGAAGACTGTGCTAAATATTTTTGTGGATACTTATCATCACAGACACAGCGGTTGTACACATTAGTGCTACACTTGGTTTGATTTTGAAGCAAATTGGGTTAAATTATGCTGTTTTGAAATCACTCATTTGCTCAGGGTGAGGTAGTGACAGTCTAGCTCAAGTATTTGCTGCTGTCTCCTTTCCTTCATCAATCTGTGGTATTTTCCAGACCTCTGCAGAGGACAGAGATGTTTATTAAGTAGAGGTAATATCAGCACATAATCCATATCAGCAGATACAGGCTTTAAAATGAATACCAGCATCAGCCCGATATGGACATTTCTGCCGATACAACAGGCTAATAAGATGACGCTTTAATTATGCAACTTTGATTAGTAGAATTAGGTCCATTTACCCTGCTTGTGGCTATTGTCAGGGTTGTCTCAGGGTGAGCATCATCTAAGCCTGTTAACTCTTGCCCCGCTAACTCTTTTCCATCATATATGCCTCAGCGCTTCCACGACATGGACCAGATTTTCCGACAATCCGTGTTTTCTCTGTTATAAGATAGGGGGCACTGTTACACATCTTTTGAAATAGACCGGCACTGCTGTGTCCAAAAACAAACTAAGAAGAAGATCTGCTGGACACTGGAGTAAGATGTTGCAGCTTGTAAACTGCACAAAAAATGCCGGCGCCGACGGAAAAGTTTACGATTGCGCAAGCCATGGAGATGTTGATGGTCTCAGACTCTGATAATTCCTGTTTTGATCAACATACTGACTCTGGTTTGGACAAAAAAAGCAAACAAGTTTGATGGGATTTAGTTATTATTTTGATTTATACAATTCAAACTCACATAAGGAAATGAGAAAAAACAAAAAAAATGTAAACGTGAAACTGATTGATAAAAAGAAATGGAATAAGATAAAATAAAATGTTTTTTTGTGTATAAAAACAGAAGGTCTCTTCTTTAGTTTGGTGTATATACTGTTTCACACATTTATAGAACAAATTATTTTCTGGGTCTTAAAAGATTAGTGAATATGATCAAAAGTGCTTGCGGTGGCTGGCAACTTGAAAATAATACTCTGGTTGGGAAAGTGTGAAAGTAGGATATATTTTAAAGTTTAGTTTATGTAGTATAAGATTAAATGTGGCATGTTTTACATGTAACCTTAGTTACCTACTGAGACCCGAGTTTTTGTTAGACATGCATTTGTAATTTCTCCCAGCTATTTGGGAAAAAAACTAAGCATTGTCTTTAAAAATGAAATATTTTTGGAAAAAAAGATGGCAAAATTAGATCGGATTTTGTACCTGGTCCACTTTTGTGTCGGGATCGGTTGTAGACTGACTTGCATTGTGTATTGTGCTTTTGCTACCACTAGATGGCACAAAAAAGTGTCCACAAACAAGGACGAGAGGTCTAAGTTATGCAAAATGAAGTATAAGGTGCAGCAAGCCCAAAATGTTATGTGTCTTATATGACTCACATGAAGGATTGCAGTAGTTTTCTTATTTGCAGATGAATGTATACATTTTGAAAAGCACTGTAATTTATGTCTGCATCTGCCACCAGTGGGCCATTATAAGAGAAAAATATGTGCATGTATTGGCATCAGCAATCAGCCAAAATGAGTTGGAAGATATTGGCATATTTGACATCAGCGGAAGTCCCAGTGCCCTATATGTCTATATGCATATATTACCTGAGGTAACTCATGATGTGGTTATATTTACTTTAGTATGTATGTTTGAAGACAGTTCATAATATTTCCATTTTTGGTGTGCATGTGTGTTATTAAGAGTGTGCAATTGGTGCATAAATTTTTAATCGTAAAGTTGCTTCTGCTAAATTAACTTCTTCAGCAACATAAACACCCATTTAATATCTGCCTCCTCCTCCTGCCGCCTCCACCACCACATCTCTCTCTCACAAGCATTTCTAATTTCCTCCACTCTTTCTTCTCCCTCCATTTTGCTCCCATCGTCTGCGTCTTCTCCTCTGCTCTTGTCTACTCTCCTTTCCTCTCCACTCGCTGTCATGTTCAGGGACATTAATGTAATGAAATATCTAGTCTGGGGTTAAAAAATGGATGCTGTTTTCTATTCCATCCTCTCATTCCTGTCTGGCAGTAATTATGGCTGTTTAATTGGGCCTATGGAGGCTCTGAGAGAAAATGTGTGTGTGTGAGACAGAGAAAGAGACTAACAGAGTGTGTCTGTGCTTATGTATGGAGGTGAGGTTGTCTATGACTTGAGCTGAATACAAAGCAAAGCCGCCTCATGACCACAGAGAGGGTTCGTTTAAAATCAAGAAGTGTCTTACATTAACATACAAACATTGAGGATGAGATCCAATGAGCAGACGGTGAATAATAAGTTGTGGACTGCACTGTGAGCACTCACTAATTGTCTGGTAAACTTGATAAATGCAATAGATGAGTGTTATAGTTCGTTGACTTGGATGAAACGCAGACATTTAAAGTGCCTTTTGTCTTTTCACAAATTCATCCCTGACTTCAGGGAGGTCACTAATTGGCACGGACTTTTACATTATGTGTCCTTTATAACTGTGATTCCTGGCCTCTGGCTTTGCTTAAATGTTCTCCACTCGACAACTATTTATAGGGTGCTGGGTGGTTGAATAAATGGATGGATAGATGGATGATGGAAAATGGGACATGTGGGCAAGACGGAGGGAATACACATCCTTTGAAAAATTCATCATCAGTCCCATGTACGGTTTCCCTGAAAAAGGCAAAGACAGATTCTCTAGGCTTTCACACGCTACTTTTTCATTCACTCACTGCTGTGCTGACATGTTTCCATTTTCACCTTTTAAACTAAGGATGGCTCGATACCACTTTCAATACCTGATACCTGATATCAGTACCACAGCTTTGACTGTCTGCCGATACCATACCAATCCGATACTGTCTTTTTCTTTTTTCAAAGAGCAGGATGTCCACAGGGCCATGTCTTAATATATCTGGGATTCAGTTTTTTCAATATTAGGCCTTAAAAGTCAATAAATTCTCTTAAATTTGTTGTCTTAGTTGCCACAAACATTTTATGTACTTTAATTCTGTCTTTTAATTTCTTTTTGTCAAAATGAGCTCCTCTGTGGATGTCCACATTTTTGATGTTACAAATCTTTCTGTCCTGCTTGATAAGGGTCCAGAGGACCGAAACGTTGCTCCATTAAAAACCATTGCTGTGTAAGTGCAAGTCGGTGTGCAGGCAGTCCTTTTCATGTTAAGCACTCTCTGCTGTGCCAACGCACCTGATGATAGAAGCTGATCATCCTGGTGTGCGAAAACCTCTTCAATACAAATCTTTAAATCAACAATTGAACATAACAATGTCTTTTCACCTCATACTTGGGCTTAACTGTTAGAAAAATATTATTTAACTCACTCTAATCGCAATATTCCTATATGTAATTTACCTGTGCACAGGACCACATATATACTTTCATACTCACCTGCAATGCTTGAGGAAAAAAAAAGGTGTTAGTATGAAAACATCTAAGTCCCAAGTGTTTATGTGTTGCTAGAAAATAACTGACCTGCGTCTGTCAGTGCCCCGTCCGTCATGCATTGCACTCTTGCTCCTTTCTCTACAGGTCTTATTTACAGTCAGAACAGAGCAGTTCGGGTGTCTGCACAGATTATAAATGGTTTCAATATCTTTAATAAGCAGTAAAATATAATCTCAAGATGTAATGCCTGTGATGAATTTGAACCCAGCTGGGTGTGTTTCCATTAGAGAACCTACTGGATCCTGTGCAGGCTCTCTGTTGCCTCTCCTGTTTCTTCTTCCTGCTCCTCCTGTTCTCTGTGGCGTGACAACCATGACAACGTCTCGGTTTGCCTGCTCACCTTCTAGGTCACCTCTTTTCCATTTTGAGTCTGAACCAAGGCTGTCTGGGCTTTTGCATAAACATGAAATGTTGTTTGAATCTCCAGAATCTTAATGGCTACAGTAAATTATCAATGGAGAGAAGAGAAATAACACTTACCCTCTAAAACCAGCTTGATTAACAGCCTCCCACTTCCTTTTACAAGACGGTTTTTGTTGGGCCTCCAAGCCTTTGTTCAGAGTCCGATTGAATCTGGTGGACTCTTCCTTGGAGCATTTGGCTGGGCTGGAAATCTTCATGGAGGTGTCCATCTTCTCCTGGGCCTCAGGTGCAGTCCTCACAGGCAGAGTTTGCTGGAGTCTGACGGATTTACCTTTAATGGCCTTGGAACGACTTAAAGTACCTCTTCTTCTCCTTCTTCCTTGAGGCCTTCAATGTGACCTGTCTTCTCTTTCCATTATAAAACAGTGCGCAAGGTCCATACTGAAAATGTATGTACTGACAAAAGCCAAAACTGGCATGAGCCAAAGATGTTCGACAGTTTCTCTTATCAGGCTTCCACCTTATCATCTGCATCACCAATTTCTCATCTCCAAAATCTTTGAAAGCATGGATAGAAGATACTCCCATCAAGTCTTTTTTTATAGATCACAACTTTTGCCAGGGAAGTGGCGTACGCCTCTTCCTCGTTTTATGCGTATGCAGTCTTTAGAAATAAGATCCCTGGGCTTTCTGGCCTTTTTCCAAAAAGATAAAAAAGTTGTTTGAAATTCTACAATCTTAACACCAACAGTAAATCATAAATGTAGGGAAGTGATATAACACTTACCTTCTGATACCAGCCGGATTACCAGCCTCTCGCTTCTTTTTATAGGAAGGTCTTTGTTGGATCTCAGCTTTTCTTTTTTTTTGTCACAACTGTGGTCCACCGGTGTTTGGCATCTTCTATCAGAGTCTGTTTGTCTCAGGTGGACTCTTCATTCGTGCTCTAGGATCAATTGGCGGGGCTAAGACTACTTACGAGGATAGCTATCTGCTTTTTAGCCTCGGGGGAATCCTCAGTGGCAGAGTCTGCTGCACTCTGACAGTTTCCCCTTCAATGGTCCTTGAGCAACCAGTACCAAAGCTCCTCACACCTTCTTGTCGGCATCTGACTTTCTTTGAGCCTTCACCACTGTGTTCCATTAGAATTTAGCCAAGTTTTGTGAATCAAAGAATAATACAGTTCCTGATATCCCGTTATGTGGCATCGATATCGATCATTTTATTTTCCAGCACCTGTACAATTGCTAGGAGAATGCTACTTCAGCTGGTTTCCATCGTCTCCATCTTTTCCTCAATGTTTACTGACATTAACATTTGAATACCTCAGCCTGGCTAGCTAGCAGAAATCTGCAGGAGGAGTTTACAGACTAGTGAGTTGATTTCCTCATCCCATTCAGTGATGCGCAGTCACATGCCACCACCGTCCAAAGCCGAACACAAAAAGCACCACAAACACTTACAAAATAGACTTGAGCATAAATTTAGCACAAATGGAGCTGCCAGAGAGGCGACTGACTTAAATCTTGAGTGAAACAAATCACAACAGACTACACATTGGCTTTAAACCAACAACTTTCAGTAAGTGACTTAGACGTAAACTGAATTTTTTAGGTCTTGTAAAAACTAACACTGGTTAGCTGCATTGAAAAAAATCTAAGGGTTGACAGTGCAAACTTTAAAGTAACTCTTTTGTTCACATGACATGCTGCTTGTCTGTGTTACTCATCATGTGGCATGTCTTTCTACAACATGGAGCATAATGTTTAGCTAGGTGTTTACGTGATAGTATAGATAATGGATCGTATTGGATTACACTTTATTTTTCTTCCAGTATCTGATCTAGTGATTTTGGTGAGTATCAGGCTGATATTGATACTATCACAATTGTTTTGTTCTTACTTGGGCATCATGACTGATTGGCTCATCTTGGATAGAGTCTGTTTCAGTCTTTCAGGAAAGTGCAGTCTTACATTGTGTCAGTCAAAGAGCTTTCTGATCCAGTCTTTCGTGATCAGGGGTTTTCAGAGTCTGTCGCTATGGGCACACACTGAAGCTCCCCTCCCCCCAGAACGGATTTACAAAGGACATTGGAGATCATGATATCCTTGAGGATCAATTTTAGACTGGTTACCATGCTATTTATTCCCTGTATCAGAATTAAAGTTTTATTAATAAGCAAAGGGGAGAAATGAGGATAAGCTGAACCACGTGTTTGACATTTCAGCTTAGAACAACACAAAAAAAAGTAGAACTATTGTTGAAGTGAGCTAAGGAGAAAGTGAACTATGAGTGGGTGGTTTGGTAAGGGAAGAGGTTGTTGTTATATAGTTGGTGTGCACACACACAAACACAATCCTACACACACACACACACACACTCACATTTAAGCTCTCTCCCAGACGGTAGTATACGTTGCCCATAGGCCACTATAAAGCCAAAGGGCTGGTACCAAAACCAACCGTCTGTGACACTAGTCTGGAGAGAAGGTCACTCTCTGCAGACACACACCCACACACACACACACACACCACATTGGTATGTGAGAAGGTCTCTCGGTGCCTACGGCTTTTAATTCTCTCCTCCTGTCATGCCTGACTGGCACCACCGAGGCCAACACACAAACAGACAACACACACAGACCCAGAAATACTAGCATTCAGGCCCCCTGTGCACACAGACAGACACACTCACACACACAGACACACACACACACACACACACACACACACACACACACACACACACACACACACACACTTATTTCTATCAGTCAGCAGTAAATTGGGTGATTGTTATATAGTCCAATCCAAGAACAGGTTTTACCACAGATGTGCAACTACAACTGGCAGGCATCTCCAGACACACGCACACGCAATTTGACATCGGCCCGCAATATTGCCGTTTTCTCTCTCATACAGACTTCAACACACACGTACCCGCTTCACTGACTCCTCATTCAGTGCGGCATTGAGCCTCCAACCCTCAGGCAATTGAGTCCTATCAGCTCTTAGTGTCTCCGTTCTATCTTTATTGTTGCCCCAGACATTGTAGTTAAGCTTTAGAGGGGTAAGTAGATTGAGCGATAAACTTTAACTTCTGTCTCTGTTAGAAACCATCTGAGTCTGATATGAGCCTTTATGAGATAATGGAAAGGAGGAGGCAGAAAGGAAGCAGAAAAGATTGAAATCAAAAAGGTTAAAAGAGTGGTAAATTAGCCATCTCAGGCTATTTATTTCTACATCCAACCATCTAGAAACATAAAAAATGGCTGCACTGTTCTGAAGGGAGTGGTTTTACCTGAAGAGTTCTTGTTTTTTGAAGTTTTAAATTCTGATTTACTGCAACAAGCCATAATTTCTATTAGTAATTTTTATAGTGTACTTGTAAATGCTGTGGTCTTGACTAGGGATGGGTATCGTTAAGATTTTATTGATACTACTACTTTTATTGATACTCCTTATCGATTCGGTACTTTATTGGTACTCTTATCGATTCTTTTTCATTTCTAAATAATTGCTTTTTTGAAAATATTTTAATTTTAAAAAAGAATAAATTCAGAACAGGATTATTGAATATTTTAAATAAGGACAAATTGTTGTTTCTAGAGCTGCAACAGTCAATTTTAGCAGCAAAGTCACTACATAAATAATATCCCTGACATCACAATACTAAGTAAAGTTTAGTATTTATTAGTCAGTAGCGCTGGTAGAGAGGAGGGGCTGTTTGTCTCAGCCAGCAGCTTAGTTTAAAAGTATTTGCCGAATTTTAAGATAAGTGTCAAACTAAGTTAGTCTACATACAGACAGCTATTTGAGCTTATTAGTAACAATTTGCTATTAGCCGAACTAGCGTGCTGTCCTCGTGTAAGACATAACGATGGTGGCGGTGGATGAGACTGTGGACAGAGTGTATTGAATATCGCTAACTAAACACATGTATTGATAAAGTATTGGCTTCTTACTTGCTAAGGTTAAACTTACAGTAATGAGCGTAGTTGCTGTCAATTTGAGTAATTTTCAAGTTATTTTTACTTGGTTTCCACCGTGGCCACTCTGCTGTTCACCAACTACTGCATCATGTTGGAGGTCAGCTGATAATGAATTAAACCAAAATGTGTAAAAGTACCCATAAAAGAACCGATAACGTCAGAGCTTATCAATACTACGCTCTTTGATAATTTAGCCCCGGGGCTAATTTAGTACCAGGTTTTGGTACCCATCCCTAGTCTTGACATTGCTATGACAAAAGGAGGAGCCAAATGATCAGACATACTGTCATCCAGCCATCAGTTTGTCTAAACTACTTTATTTCGGGGTAAAACTGAAAGTAAGTACACTCTAGCCGTATTTCAGCACAGTTACAGCATGGTTGATAGGTCAGAGTTGAATCAGTAAGGTGATCTTTAAATGTTATAGGTGCTTAGTTTTTACGTGGGGTTTGTGTGCATATCCACTTTTAGGACTCCTATGCACTGGAGCTGTAAAGAAAATATTACCATCCAGAACAGAGCCATTTTTTTTTCTAGCACATTTAACATTGTCTTTTTTAAATCCCTTTTTTCACTTTCTTCATGTTTGTGTTGCTGGCGTTATTCTCCTAACTGCCATCCTTCTCACTCCTCTATTATTCACTCTCTTCCCTTCTATTTTAACCCATTTTCTTTCTCCTCTTCTCCCCTTTTCTCTCTTTAGTCTGTCTCCCCCTCCCCTTGCACTGTCTGTCTATGTCCATATAACAGATGACGGCTGGTTGTCCTCCTCTCAGAGCTGAGTCTGTATTTATCTGGGGCTGTTAGGCTGTGAACGCCAACATCACCCAGAGCAGATGAGCCTTGAAATTCATTTTGGAAGAACAAGAAATAAAAAGTTTTTTTTTTCTCCCTCTTCATTTTCTCCGCTCCTGTCGTCACCTATATCTCACGCTTTGTCTGTGTCTCTCTCCCTTCACCCGTCTTCCATTTCTTGTTTTGGCAAATGAGAGTGCCCGCTCCCGGAGATATAAGTTTTTTTCCATTCAGTGCGTTTGTGCGCATGTGAATGACAGTGACGGCTTTTTGTGTTCCCTCCTTTTGTCATAGCTAATAAATTTGAAATGGTGAAAGAGAGAGAAATACTGAGAGAGAGGGCAGGAGGGAAAGGAGAGAGGAAAAGGATGCTTGGGGAATCAATGAGATGAGATGAAGGGCACCTCGACTGCAAAAAGGTTTAGGGTTGGGGTGGATATATGATTTAGGATTTATTTTGCCCTGAGATTCCAACAGAGTGGCACGCTGATAACCAGAGGGCTGCAGGGGTGAACTAGAGGGACATTTGGACGTGCTACAGAGACAATTAGGTGTGCCAGAGGGTAAGAGAGATGTACAAGAGGTGCACTTGCATGTAGTCGGTGATGCTTGGGTGTTTCAAGGTTAGGTAAGGTTAAGGCCACTTTATTTGTACCCGTAGGTAGATTTGGTTTGCAGCAGAAGACAAGGCATCCATCTCCACACAAGGACATTGTCCTTGCACTAGATGGGCTTTTGGCTGTACCAGAGGGGCACTTGGGCATGGTTGAGGGGAGCTTGAACCATAAAGGCACTTGCCAGAGGGGCACTGTAGGCCTCTGGGCATACAAGACGGGCATGTGCGTTGACTTAAGGGCAAAAATGAAGCATGAAAGTCAGGGCATGGACATAGATAAAGGTTTTACATAAAGAGGACACTTTGCAAAACAGAGGCATAGCCCCCAGAACATGACTCTTCAACCCAGTAAACAAAAGGAATTTATTGTACGTTTTTACGTGTTACGTTTGTATGTTATTTTGTAGGGCATACGTTTAAACTTTACTATTCTCAACAACACTGTGGTGAAGGTGTAGTTATGTTTAGGCACCAAAATCCCATGATTGTGATTAGGAAAAGATCATATTTTGGCTTGAAACACCCACATTTGGTGGCACCAAAGCTGCTTGAAAAGCAGGGACAGGTCAGTGAAAACACCCGGGTACAGTGGTTCAGACGCCACTGGGAAACCCCACAATGTATGAGTGAAAAACTCCCGGGTTTGGTGGTTCAAATGCTGCTGGGAAACACTGCGATATGTTGGGAAAAACAGTCAGGCTCACTTCCAGTTTGATTGTGTCGTACCCTATGGAGCGGGGCCATTCCTTGGTGGAAACTTGCTTGATCTCCCTGTCCTTCTCTGAGGCTGTGGCTTGAGCTGCTGTGTCTTGAGGTTACACCTCTTGATCTCTTCTCCAAACAGCTGGTTGAAGAGAGGTCTAGAATAAGTGTGTTTAATCGGTGTATTTCTTCATCAATTTTTCATCCCATTTTATGCGTAATTTGTGGAGAAAACTTTGTTTTTCTGGAAAACGCTGTGGAGAATTGCCAAAAAACACCTGGTGTTGTAGGTTTCAAACAGTGGTGAGCAGCAGTCTGGAGCCTGGCAGGCATCTTGTTGAGGTGACACACCATTCACCATCCCCTCCATCTCCGGATGACAAAAATTTGTTCATGTATTATGTCACTTTGGAAACGTTGATATGATATGTATGAAACATGCAAATACAACATACTCATGGTTTGTAGAAACGTATAATGTGATCATTTTCTTCTGGCGACAGGGCTAGCATCTGTGTGTGTGAGGGAGACGGAGTGAGTGGAGCATTCTGCAGTGCAGAATTGAGACTTGAGAGCTGCTCGCATCCAATCTACACTTTCTATTTATGCAGAGGTGAGAGCAGGAGTACACAAGTGTGCTTGTTCCTGTGTCATCCTGTCAGAAAGAGGGGTCGAAATATGCACACACACGCACACACTCTTGCTGTCTTACGTTATGCATCTGCAATCATCAGCAAACATGAAGAAATGTGTCACATACAAGTGCACATGTGCTGTACGGTAAGGTCCATGTAAGTGTCTGTGGTGGGAAGAAAGACAGACATGCATGTGTGAGAGAAAGTGAGCAAAAGAGAAGTGGACGAAGTGAAGATTTCATCAATTATGCATGATTGAAATTTGAACTTAGTGTGTACTGTAAGTGAGAGGCGAGAATGTTAGGCAGAGTGTTTTTTTTTAACAAATCTGTTATACAGTGCTCATTTTTAAAGGCTTTTACCCACCCACAAAGATAAATCAGGCAAAAGGGATGAAATTGTTCTGATGTGATAAACGGTACCACTCTAAAACTCAACAGTTTGGTCTGTTATTAAAGGAACTTAGCTGAATTATTGGAAGAGTTACAGATCTGTAATTTAAAACGTATCAGTCAGATGATGAGAACAGAGACACCAAAGTCATCCAGATTGATGTGGTGCTCCATGCAAACACAAGGTAATAGGAAATGTGAGATAGCCCCAAGTAATGGGTATTTTAGGGTGCTTTCTGACCTAGAGTTTGCTTGCTTTGGTCCAAAACAGGGACTAATTTTGAGAGAGTTGGTTCACCTTCTCACGGCAGCGTCTACAAGAGGACCAGATAAAAGGCCATGTGTGAGAAAGCTGCTCTTGATTGGTCAGAATTTATGCAGGAAAAATTGAGGATGTTAACAAAACGTTGAAGAAGAGTACACTTGCAAGATAAATGTGACACTTTCTAATGTCACAATGGAGGGACAACTACGCAGGTTGATTTTAGCGCTGCTCATCGTGGACTATATTGCTGTCGTTGTTCATTTGAGTCAAACCATACAGTTTGAAAACGAGGCGCGGCTCCAACTAGAAAACAATGTTTTGATGCATTGGATGTGCTGAATGTGCATATTAAGGCAGTACAGGAGGAGGTGCACATTAATAATCCTCCAGGACTGTAACATGCTCGTGTTTAACCCAAACAATGTGTCATGTGACTGCAGTTGGTACGGATCGAGGTCAGAACACGTTCTCACCACAAACGAACCGCACCAGAGTTCGTTTGCAACCAGACCGAGATCACCACTTCAGGAAGATCTCGGTCCGGTTGTTTTGGTGCACACCTGAGTGCAATTGCTGTGTTCACACCTGCCCACACGGACTGGGCTTAGGGGGCAAATGAACTTGAGTTTGATTGAACCAAACCAAACAGGGCAGGTGTGAAAGCATCCTTAGAGAGAGACTGGTAAACAGTTTTCAACTACTGACATACTTTCTCCATTAATACAAGCAGTTTCTTCAAGTTGACTTTCTTGTATTTATGCCAGTCGCATAAATCAAGGCTTTAACAGGTTTTCATGAATCATTATTTTCTATCAGAGATCATTGATTGCATTCAGATGGCTTTGTTAACATGCAACACGACAGAAAATGATCTGCAGTGACGTGTTGTATAGATGATTTCTCTGCCCATATTGACTTCAGATAAGGATTTGGACAGAAAAACATAAAATAATACCGTTATCAATCAAAACACCCATAATTTGATCCTCTGTGCTCAGGCCTGTGGTCACAGAATTACCAAAATTTGTTGGTCACACTTGAGTGCACACATGCTTTGAACTATCCACACTGCATTCTGCTCCCAGGCTGTAAAAATTTATCAACACCTAAAACATGACCTTTTAAAATGTCACATCAGAAGACATAATGGGTTTATATATCTTTGTAGCACGGGCGCACAGGCTCTAATATCACAGCAGTACATCGTGGTGTATTAATATAGCAGTTGAAGACCTGTTGGCTGGACAAGCTTTGGTTTAGTGTGTCTATGTTTACATTCATTTGCTCGTCGCTGGGTATTATTCTTTGTTTAATTGCATGTGCCTCGCACACACACGGACGACCGAGGACTGGAGATGCTGCACTGTGAAGATAACACACTCTGCTTTAGAAAAGGGTCGCTGTCAAGTTCATGATGGCAAGTAGAAGAAAGCAGACAATTATTTTTTTTTCTCCTTATTGCCAGGTTGTGAAGTGTGTGTTGTCCGTGCAAATGTATGTGTATGCATATTTGCACGCCCACTGCTGGATTAGAAGTAAAGCTGTTCATTTCACAGGGCTGGCATGTTTTGACCTCTACACTGCTAATCACCTGCAGAGAGGGAGAGCCAGAAAATGAGATGGAGAGAGTGGGAGGGAGGAGGGAGGAGGAAGATTTAAGGAGAGATAGAAGGCAAAAATAAAATGTTGAGAGGGCTCGAGGATGCACCCTAAGGTGGACAACGAGCGGTAAGAGCGGATGGAGAAGGTGTGGGTGAGTGGAGGATGGTAAAAGATTTATTCTGATGAGGAAGGTTTTAGGCGGAGAAGCAGGACGGAAGGATGGAGGGAAGGGCACTAAACTGATCGACAAGAAATGGAGGGAGAGCTATAGAGAGGAAGAGCAATTAAAGTGGAGGAAGAGAAAAGAAGGAGCAGTAAAGAAGCCGGAATGAAAAGCAGCGAAGGAGGGGAATTGAGAAAGAGATGCAGGGGAATAAACCTTAGCTGTCAAGATCTCATCAGAGGAAAGTACAGCCTCGGGGCATCACCACCTCCTACTAGTAACACTGGATTAATCACTAGTGTACACACACACACACACACACACACACATACACGCATACACACACACGAGTCCATGGGAAGTGGAAAGGTTTATCTACCAGCACATTAAAAGGGATCTGTAGGCTTATTGGATGGATATAACTCATTTGTGTTCACGTGTGTGTTCTCGCACAAGTGTGTGCGTATCAGTGGACTGATAAACAGAGCCAGTCTTGTTTCTTGAATTCATTGTCTTGAGGAGACAGTTCCTTTGCCAATTATAGATTCATTTTGTTGGCATACTTCTTGTTCAGCTGCTTGTGTTTAAACAAGATTTACAATTTGAGAACTTAAGCTTCTTTGGTTAAGTTGAGGAAAGGTTCTTTTAGAAATAACATGTTTGTATTTCATGTATACATTTCAAAGTATATAAAAAAATGCCATTCAGGTAATGCCTTGGCACTAGTATAAAAAAATGTAAATGACACCCAGCCTACACTTGACAGTTATGGATTTGGGTGTCTCTGATGTGCGCACATGAGAGAGGCTTTTCATTCACTTCTATATTGTGGTGTTTGTGAAATCCTTTTGCTTCAAGTGTTTGTTTCTCTCTTCCTGTCACTGAAGGTGGCAGTGCGCCTGTAGGGGAGGCGAGCTAGCCCAAAACACAAAAAGACGCTCGTCACTGCATACAAATGCACGTGTACCTGCTGCGGTTTGGTATTGTTTGTTTCCTGACACTCCACACCACTCGGCGCAGATAAAGATTTATCTAACACGGCGCAAACACAGAGGGGTAAAGAGAGGCGGTCAGCCAGAAAAAGAAACAGAGACACTGTCCCACAAGGCAACAAAAGAAATTGTGATATTTCAGAGCTGGCGATTTCTCGCTGAGGACCAGTGTGAGGAGGCCGAAGTTTTTATTTTCCTCACAGTGGTGTCCTTTGGTATGTGCAGTTGAGCCAAAATTAATTTCTGCAGTAGGTATACTCGCAGCTGTATTCCTCCTGATGTTACATCTCCTCTGTATTCCTTGCTCACTTCTGTACCTTCTTTTTACCTCTCTATCCTCCCTATTTCTTTAACATCTCTGTCATCTTTGCTCTCCTACCACCATCTCTTTCTGCTCTCTATCTCTTTGATTATGTGTGTGCATTTACAGAGTGCCACTTGTGTTCAAACGTCCCGCAGTCTGTTGTAGTCCAAGCTGAAAGAGAGCCTCTATACCTTGTGAAAGGGGAGGCGGCTGCTCTCCTCTCCAACAGAAGTCATATTGTCACAAAAGACTTTGAAGCTAAAAATAATGTCTCCTGTCTTTGATTCTCTTCAAAACTGCCTGCCTTCAACTGGCTTGGCTACACCTCTTTGAGTGTGTGTGTGTGTGTGTGTGTGTGTGCGTGCGCACGTGTGTGTAAATTAAGAGAAAAAGTTATTTTTGCGCCATTTTCCACAGCGTAAGAATAAAAAGCGAGAGGTTTAAGCAAGCCTGTCCAAGTACATTTGGTCCTCTGAGGAGATCTAGGTGTGGGTGCATGAGAGCCTCCTCCGTTTGAATGAATGTGTGTGTGTGTGAGTGAGTGAAGGATGGGACGGTTCTGACGGTAAATCCGTGTGTGTTTTGAAAGGAGGGATCTGTCAACTGTCAGCCGGTGTTTTCTGCCTGGAAGTTAAGTGACTTCTTTTGACTAATGTTGTCTGTCTTAATGGAAATTCCTCCTGTCCATCAACGAGTCTGTGTCTACCCAGCCTCTTAAAATATACATCATTTTCCCCCGCACATTTTGTTTGCCTACGTTGCTGTAAGACACAATCATCTCCACGCCTCTTCAGTTGTCAATTTTTCAATAAATTTATCTTTATTTCTGGCTTTTCTGACTCCCCCTCACTCTCTGTTTCCTCGCCACCGGTATATTCATCTATCTCTTGTAGCGAATCTAATTTCGCCGTCCTGTCTGTCAAATACTTTCCCTGTGTCAGTTTTGAACTTTCAGTAAGTTGCTGACTGTTCAGAAGTGATAGTACGTCTTTGTTTTAAAGTTTCTTGTTCATATTTTTGATGCATGTCCACCTGGATTGCTTTTATGTGCTCACGTCCCAACTGTATTTCTTTTCTGCATTTGCTTTGCTTGTCATAAACCGGCAGTATTCTACACCTGTAATTGAACTGGCATGTCCTCACAGGAAAAACGACGGGTTTGCATATGCATTCAATCACTGACAAAAGACAGGATCCAGAAACTTTACAGCAATGCATTTGGTAATTACAGTTTCTGTATGCTAAACTTAACTGTTTATATTGTCCCATTTTATCTCTGCTATATGTATACAGCTGCTGAGTCATTACAGAACAATAGCAGCCAATATGTAGAGTCAAAATAGATTTCTCACGCAATGAGATAAATGACGCCAGGTTAATTATTTTGGGACTGTTTATAGCTTTTTCAGTGTGATGGATTGTTTATTAAATGTGATGGATGGACAGGGGAAGAGAAGGTCACTCAATTTGGAAGATCCGTATCAAACCTGCTGCCACATATTCACCTCATCATCCATAATCTGCAGCGAGGACAGTCCTCTCTCAATTTCTGTGCTTTGATTGATGTAGAGAACAAGCTTACCAGTTTTTTTCTTCCCGTTGCTGTTGTTTGTGTTGTAAACTGGTGTTGATTCTTCATGTAATATTAACTGGAAATGTGAGCACAGTCGGAAGTTCTGTCTCTGGTTTGGATTTTACACATCAAAATAGTTTTTTCTATCATCTCTTTTACCATGAACAGTCTTTTGGCATGGACCTTCATTCACAGTAAGTGTGTTGACATTTGCACCCAGAGCCAAATTTTGACGATACGCCAAATACAGTTTCAAGTACATGATGATTATTCTGTATTCCTTTCTCTGTCTGCTCACCTCCATTTTAAAAGCTTAATTTTTTTGTACTATTTGATTCGGCTGCCAAATGGCGTACCTTCGCTCTGTTATTGATGGCGTGAGAAATTTGCTTTCCTCTTTGATACAAAGTGTTCTTGATGCAAGGTGTTTTTAAGAGGGACTGAGTAAGCTTTTTAGGCAGTGCCCTGGCTTATGCTAATACAGACTGTCACATCTGCAGCCATCTTTTTACTGTTGGCTACTAAAGACTTACTGTCCAGCTGATTTACAGCAATACTTCACTCACCTAATGATGTCAATTGCTCACCCCTGTGTTCGCTTAAAGTCATGAAGAAAACTATTTTTCTCGCATGCCTCCGGTACACGAAGAATCCAGAAAATAAAGAGAAGGTTCTTGATGAACTGAAGTTACGGGAGTCCATGTTTAATAACAACAAAACTATATCGAAAGCAACCATCTACAAACTCTCACAGAACTCGTACAGTGTAGTCCAAGTCTCATTTATCCGGTCGTATGCTCAGTACTTCCAAAATGGACGGCCCTGTCCGACAGGGAACTGAACTTGAGGGAGACTTATTTATGAGCTCTTCAAAGCCAGGCTCTGTTGACAGAAACAGCACAGAACAAAGGCGTTGCTGGTCCACTGTGTCTGTTTCAGTTAGTTCGTTTGTGTTACTGTGTGACTTTGGTGTTTGAAAGGGCTAGTCTGGATTTAGCAGAGTCACACAATAGCACAAACAACCTATCAATCAAGGCAGTGGTAGCTCCTGTGTTCAGCAAGGTAAAGTTACTGTTTTTGTCATGGAGGGTGGCTTTGAAGAGACCATAAGTAAGTGAAACTTTTAGGCAGGGCTGCCTCCTAATAGACGACCAAATGTTAGTCGACCAGAAAGGTCATAAGTCGGCAAGATTTCATTTGTTGTCTTAATCGCAGAGAAAAAAAAAGAAAAGAAAAAAACAACTTGAAACTCTATCAGGAGCTACAACTTGTCAAAATAAATCAAAACCTATATGACTGGACCATGTGGGAATTTAATGTGAAAGGACAGACACAGGAAGAGGCCACGCTCAGCAGTCAGACAGGAGTCACGTTACTTTCCAGGGCTGGTACCTGTGGTTATTCCACAGGCTAGTTAATAACGTGTCGGGCAGGAAATCCAAAGTGTGGGATCATTTTGAGAAGGTGACGGACCAACCCAAGGTGATATGTAAACTCATCTTCATTGGTCGACTACAAACATGACGTATCATCTGAAACATGGAAGTAGCTACATGCCCATTAGCCACTTAGCACAATCATTACTGCTTTGCCGACAGCGTCATCAACAGGCGGCTCGCTCAGTGTGTGACGTGCACTTGTAGATGAAATAAGGCCTAGATTAATGAAGGTTCATTAGTATGGTTTGTATTTCTCTGTAATGTAGCACAGTGTTAACAATGTTACTGATACTATTCTTTCTCACACCTTCAACTCAAACCATTGTGTTGCCCCGCCCAAAATATATCATTTAATAATTAAATTAATATTGTAAACATGCAGGCAATCAAATGGTTGATGAAATAGATGTTGCAGCACTGGCTTCTGCTTCCTCTTCTTTTTGTTTGACATCCAGGAGTGCTGATGCAGCACAGTCTTGCATCTATAGTTTTCTCCAATGGCTGCTCATGCTGTAGCTTTTAGCTGTTAATTGCCACACCATCCCGTCTTCTTGATCTCTTCATAATGAATGGCAGTTAATCAAGGTGAATAACGGCAACAGTTTGAGTCGCTTTTAGGATTGTGAATGGATCAAGAGCTCAACAAGGGTATTGTCAAACCCACATTTTGAAAAAGGTTCATTTTTGTGTTTCTCCTGTCTCACTTTTTATGTGTTATATTTTGGTTTTATGGATCTAAATCTCAAGGGCAGCTTTTAGTCAAAGTTTTAATCTTCAAACTCACCAACAACTACATTTTTCCCTCTACTTTAGGGACCATTACAAATGTGTTGATAGCAGAAGAAAATTTACTTCTCAGGGCCTCAGTGTTGTGAACTAGCACAAGTTTTCCTGGCAGCTTTTAATAAAGACCTTTTCATATTATGCAAATGTGAAAACATACTTTGAAACATGTATTTTAGCAGTATGGGATTACTGAAAGCTCCTCATGTATTAGTGTGTACAGCAATATCAGGTAAAAGACGAAGACAGCTCTGTGGATCTGTTGCACAGCTGCTCTGTCTCTATATGTGTGAGATGTATTGTCCAGTGCTAATGGACATCTGCGCCTGTGTGTGCTGGACTTATGTGAGTTTGTGTGTGTGTCTATCCTTGAATGAATACTAGAGACTTCAGCTGGAGTGTATATGTGTGTAAAGAGAAGTGAGCAGGTGTGCAGGAGATCCAAAAAGCTGTCTTCAAGGTTTGTGTGTGTGTGTGAGTGTGTGCCGAAGCCACTCAATTAGCTTGGGCCTACATCAGATATTGGGTTGGAGCTGTGCCCTGAGAGCACCTATCAGGTAACACATAGACACAAAAAAACACACATCTCATCACCCTGCCATTCACACACACTCGTACAGCCACACACATACCCATCTTGCAACTGAGCTACCGGCTGCTGGGGCTTGGCTAATTGAACATAGCTCATTGATTGTCTGGTTATCTGAGATGGGAAGTGCTTGGAAATCTATAGCGACTGGCCACAGGGAGATGGTGATGTTGCACCCGTGTGTGTGCAGCAGGGAGACAGATTTGTGGGATTTTGGACATTGACAGTGAAAAAGAAGTGAGTTGAGTGTGTGTGTGTGCATGTGTTTGTCTCTGTTCCTACAGATTGATTTCAGCTGTTGTTTATTTGTGAGTTAGAAAGACAGAAGAATGTCAGTGTTTGTCTGAATCTTGTAACAGCTCTACTGATAACAGACAAGGATACGCGCAAGGATGCGTGAAACAAATCATTAAAATTCTATCACGTTGTACAAAACTGACCACAGAGTCTGTTCACAGACGTTCTCAGTGGCTCATTCAACCCCCGGAAATAGCATTCAAAGTGTTTTCAACCCAAATTGTGAATGAACTTTTCAAATGAAACTAGTTTACGGTAATGAGGTGGCAACAGCTTGAATCCAAAGGCCATCTGGTGAAAATATGGGTGAGAAAATCAATCAGCGTCCCCTCTATTTTAACACCTGCTTTATGACATACTCCAGCACCAATCAAAGGACAGCCCTCTGGTGTGAACTTATGGTATTGTATTAATGTTCCTGTGGAAGGGGAGGGTTGCTGGGGGGCAATGTTCCCACAAGACTGTGTGTGCGTGTGTGTGTGCGGGCTTTTCCAAAGTTATTTACCATGACCTTTTCAATGAATTTAGTACTGAAAAAACTGCATATGTCGTTTTAAATACATTTATGTGTGTGTTTTGTATTTATGCACTTAGCGTAGATACTGGAAATTGGAGGTAGGGCCCCTTCCTAAACCATATGAAAACCATCAGTTGATGAAATGTGTTTGCACTCATGCAACACCAAGGTGTTTCCCCTTGCTTACTGGGATACAGGGTGTATTGCACTTTGGCTGTCAGACACTAGTGGCTCTGCTGGTCCGTTTATGTATCATATTAATCACATTATCATATTGCTAATTACCAAGGCAATTTGAGTTGGATTGGTGCTGTGAAGCTGAGGCTACTTTAAATTTGCCAAATCGCATCATAGTGATGAATGCCGGTTAGCATAAAATCAAACCAATGTAAGCTTGTACTCCAGACTGGAACGGCAAAACTAGGAAAAGGACCCAACTCTACCACTCAGGCTGAATACACATCGGCAGATATGTGTTATATATGTCTGGTGTATGAAATATCTGTATCCTCTTTGCGCTGCATGTATATAAACTATGATGATCTGCTCATGAGGTAGATTTTATGCTCAGGTCCAGTCACCATCTTGTTCCCTTTCCTCTCTTCTTGTAGTTCTCTTACGCATCCAGTAACTACTTTTATCCTATTGTGCTTTTTTTGGCCTCTGTGCTGGCAATAGCCGTGGCTGGAGGTCCATCCATCTGTATGTACGTACTTCCCATTCTCGTGAATGTAATATCTCAAGAATGCTTTCAGTGCCACTTAGAGTCAATAATAAACTGATTAGAATATGGTCGTCAAAGGTCAGGGTCACTGCATCCCTCTCATTCTCGTGAACATGATATCTCAAAAAGGCCTTCAGGGAATTTCCTCAAATTTGGCACAAACATCCGATTGGACTCAAGAATGAATTGATTTAAATTTGGTGATCAGAATCCAAAGGTCAAAGTCACAGTGGCCTCACTTAAGACGTTTTTGGCCATAACTCAAGAACTCATACACTAATTATGAAAAAGTTTCACACAAATGTCTGATAGGATGAAATGATGAAGTGATGACACTTTACATCCAAACGGTCAAAGGTCAGCTTCACTGTGACATCATAATGTTCTGCAAAAACACTTCTCTGGACATCACTCAGTGCAATATCCCAGGAACAGAAGGGGAGACATTTGTTCGGATAGGGAATTGGTTACATTAATCTTGGGTGCCCAACTTAAATAGTGCTGGTTGTGCGGATCTTCTGTGCTGCAGAGTGGAGTGTGAAGCATCTATGTTCTAAGAATGTGCTCTAACATCCATATTTGAAACTCTGTCATCTGTCATGGCTACATATGAGTCTGGACAGACATGGATGAAAACTGTAGCTGCAACTTGACCAGTTCGTGGAGGCATACAGTCACAAGGCAGTTATTCTAGTTTGTTTTTTTTGGTGCTGTGGCAGCAAAGTTTTTGCTGTGGCCCATCACAGCTGAATGTTATCAGCAGAAACACTGAATGTGATGCAAAACCTTCCCCTGAAAATTCAGTAAAAAACTGCTGTGCTTTACAGTATTATATACATATATATGTATATATAATAAATCCATTCGCATGCTTTCTTCCATAGAGTAAAGTTAGAGTGAAAAACTGAATAGGCCAGTTGAGGATGGTAGTAACTTGCTCAAGGACACTTCAGCAGGCCACCCTACTGCCCTCTTTGCAGCGTGACACTACCATAACATACTACAGCTTTTAGATAATGGAGACAACCCTATTCTTTATCCCCAAGGGAATTAAAATTTAGCCTGTCGTCCTGGGGCTGAGTCTCAATGGGATGCATGTCTGCTCTTGTGGGAACCCACCACCAGAAGTAGGTCTTTGTTCCATTTTGAAATTTCCGCCACCGAGAGTTTTGCCACATTTGCTTGGAACAAATCTACATTTCTCTCTCAGTGTCTCTAAAATGGCTTTTTAGCATTGCTGGTGTTCTTTAGTAAAACCAGCGGGTACAGATTTTCCACCCAGTCTCCCCCCTCTCTTTCTCTGCGTTGTATAAATCTGTCCATGGTGCTGTTTTTTTTTTGTTTTTTTTTGTCTGAAGACATGATATAAAAGCTGCTGGAGGGAACTTCCTCCTTCCTGTTTGGTGACACAGTGAAAACATTCACAGCAAGACAGACACATACACACACACACACACGTCTACCTACCCCCAGGAGCTCAGAGAGACAGATAAAAGAGTATCTCTGTCTAAGTATCCGGAAGTGTGTATATGTGTGTGCGCGCGCAAGTGAGTGGGTGGTGAGCTCTGCTGATGGGAACAGGGGATGGGAACGAATGAATACAGGGGGTGATGAGAAGCATCTCTCTGCAGATTAGGACAGATTGTTTTCCCAATAAAAAAAAGAACATTCTCTTCTTTCTCTCGGTTATTCTCCCTGGGAGACGGAAACAGACTTTGAGGGTCAGCTGTGGGAGAGGGACTGCGGGGTGTATGAGCGTGTGTGTGCATCAGTGTCTGCATGAAACATCTTGCCTTTGCATATTCAGAAGCGAAAAAGTTGCTGGAGAGTCTCATGCAGATTTTAAATTCTTTATTCAAATGAGCTAATTAAACATGTCGACTGTATGCGAGTCAAAATGCCAGAGCGCCAGCGCTTCTCGCAAACCAAACACACACGTAAACGCACACCCACCATTATCATAACAATCAATATGTTTCTATTAATACCCAAATGATCCATATGTTCTGAGGAAGACATTGACCCTGGTTATCTCAGTCACACAGGCTCAGAGACCCTGCTTTAGTATGCAGGAGGTTGGATGTGTGTGTTTGTGTGTGTGTCCCCAGGGTCCCCCAGGTTTAGTATGCAGGTTGTGGTCCTTAGCTTTAATCCATGCTGAGGCCTCTGCAGATTTGATTATTCTCTTGGTTACATACAAGCACCTGCACGTACACACATGTTCGTATGACCTGCATACTGAAGTGCACACACGGTGTTCGCTGAGGTCTTGATTACTTTCTGTTTCTCTCTTGTGTGCTGGGGGTCGTGATACATGATCTCCCCCTTCTAACAGAGCTTTAATCAATGCGATGATCACCGTATGAGTGTGTGTGCATGTGTGTAAGGAGGAAGTGCCTTTGTATGTACTGCTCAAACTGCTAAACTGACAGATGACAGGCTTTTATTTTGTAAAACAACTTGGGGGGTGCAAGGAGGCGGAGGTGATGCGGCTGAACACGGAGACAGCGTGGGATTAGGTGGAATCCATTATCTGCATTATCAGCGTGTCACATCGGCTCCTCTCATCCCCTTTTAAACGCAGCACTCTCCCCATGACGTACTGACTGTTTGGTAATGGAGAACAGGATCCGGAGGAGCTTCTCCTGAGAGGAAACTAATATTCTCACACGGGACGTGGAGAGGCACAACTGCAAATACACAGCAGCACAAATATGCTTGCAAGGGCAGATGATATCTGTTTTTAAAGATAAATCCACATTTCTAAACATAGTAAGAAAACTGGCGGTCAGCACATTGCAGTGACAAGATCTGAGAGGGTGAAGGGAGCCATTTCATAAATGCAGAGCAGGGACAGAATCGAGAGGGAGAGATGTTTTAAGGACACAAGAGGAGCTGTGTCTTCAGATTTACAGCAAGCAGCGGGGGTTCCCTTTGCTCGGTATCTTCAAAGTTGTGCTCTCGCTTCAGTCAGTTTGATCACGCAAACTGAAACTGAGAGCAGAGTAAACAGCAGCACCGTCTGAGTCTGTGTGTATTGGATATATGGATGTATGCTTGTATACTTTGTGTCTATGTATTCAAGGTTAGTGTGTTTTTGTTCTGCAGTTCTTGTGAGATTTAGTTTCAGACCTTTGCAGGAAAGAAATTGTGAAGAAGGGTTAAATCAGCGGGGACCTGCCCATTGTTCTGAAATTCTAAAGCCATCTCCGTCTGAAAGTACCCTTGAATCAAAAGCCCATTTCTCTGACAGCTTGTTTTCCCAAAAACAAACATTGCGTCAAAGTCCGGTTTCTTAAAAAATACACACTTCTGTCAGTTAGAAAAGCATTTGCATCGTATGTTTCTGTTAACCACAGATTCGTTACATTTGTCAGCAATGCTGTGGTGAATGTGTGGTTCGTTTTCGGCACAAAAACCACTTGATTATTGTCAGAAAAAGATTATGTTTCAGCTTGAAATGCCCACGTTTGCAGGCACAAAAGTTGCTGGAAAAGTAGGGATGGGTTAGCGAAAAAAAACAGCGGGGTTCGGTGGCTCGGACACTGCTGAGATACGCCACAGAGGGTCGCTAAAAACACCTGGGATTGATGGCACAAATGCAGCTTAGAAACTGAAACTAACTGCCAGGATTATGTATTTTCAGAGAAATGTTACTTCAGATCAATGGGCTTTTGTTTTGGGATAAAGGGATGTCAGTGAAACAGGCTTTTGGTCCACTGGGACAATTTCTGAACTGATGAGGCTTTGGAATTTTGCGCCATCAGAACAATGGCATTGCACCAATTAAGCAGTATTTAATGCATTCAGAGTCATTTTAGACCTTTTTTGGCTTTTTGCCTTTGGTAGACAGGGCAGATTTAAGTCTAAAGGGGAAAGGGGTGCGGGGGTGACATGCAGCAAAGAGCTGTGGGCAAGAATGAACCGGCAGCTGCTGCGACTAGGACATTGCCTCTGTTCATGGGACGCTTGCTCTACTAGGACATGGCCTTTGTACATGTGACGCCCACTCTACCCACTAAGCTACTGGGTGCCCATTTTGGGACTTATTTAAAAGTATTTTTTTATTGTACTTTTTGCAGTTGTCAGAATTTATTCTGTGATTCCAGAGAATGCTAATACCATAATTAAAGCAAAACTGAAACTGTTTTTTCTGGTGCAAGTCAAAGCCAAAACTCAGCGTGTCCTTTGGTTGCACTCTGGTCAGATGAGCCAACTCCTCAGTGATCTGCTTCTTTCCGAAACGTGAATGAGCTTATTTTTTGGACTGTGGATAATTTTGAAACACAGTTTAAAGGTGAATTACTCCTCTCAGTTCAGGCCTTGAAGTTCATAAAATGTTATGAAATTAATGCAGTCCATTGAAGGCTAGAAGAAACAGGATGTTTGTGGTTTTGTGTGTATCCAGGTATTGCGAGCAGAAGCACCACAACTAGAGTCTCTGTTGTTGTTTATATCCTAACATCATGCCAATTTTGGAATAACTTTCCAACTGGGCAACCTTTTTTCTTTGTGTTCTCACAGAACACTCTCTTGGCAAGGCAAGCGTATGAGAAGCCTTTGATCTCCAGTAGACTGGTCCTGTTTCAGTGCTATTGAGCAAAGCACTGAAATACCCGATGGAGCTGGCTTAGTAGAAAACAGGGGAAGACCTCAATTTTCCAAACACCATCGTGTTTCTTGCTAAAGCTGTCAGGTTAAATAAAGGTGAGGCACTTTTTTGGTATTCTCTCCCAGCTTTCGAGGATGTAGTACTCTCACTTTCTCACATTTATATTTCATTGCCCTCCATCAAATATAAATGTGGTTTCGAGACATCACTACATGCCCACAAACAGACCTGCTATCATTTTAGTGCCAAATCAGTGTCAACCTCTCAGCCTGTGTTCCCACCTCCACCTCTCTGCACAGAATTATGATTTTTAAATGTAACAGTCAAGTAAAATGCACCTTTTGAATAATGTACTGAATATTTGATCCCTTGTATGAAGAGAAGTGTTTTAAAGTCAAAGTTTTCACTTTTAAATGAATCGAACAAATGTATTGAGTTGAGAGAGGTTGGATGCTCACACAGACTGCATTGGCTTCACTTTCCAGACCAGGCTATGTCCTCTTCTTTCCAGAGTACCTTAAGCCTGCGTTCTTACTAAAGGCCACCAGGGGGCGACTGCAATACATAAAGGAGCCTATGAGTAAACGACCCAACTTCTCACCTGATTTATTACCTCACTTTACTGTTTTTACACGAGATACTGGTCTCAATCGCTAGTTTCATGTCTTCTCCAATACAGCATGATGCTCATATTGTAAATTATGGTCCTATTTAGAGTAAAACAGACGATAAAGCACGGGTATACTTTAGCATGTAGCTACTTTGTGATTAGGGATGGAACGGTGCATCGATCTGGATTGAAACATCAATTCAATGATTGACGATCCAATCATATGGATGCAAAATGAAAACATTGCTACATATCATGGCACATCTTTAATTGAAAATTCCCATGGCACACCAGTGTCACATTGCTGTCCAAGTGTAGCAGTGCATACCCTCCCCTGCTCTGCCCTCGTCCAAATATGGTGACATCTGGCTCCAAAAAAAAAAAAAAGATGGCGACGACCAAAATACCAAACTCGAGGCTTCAAAACAGTTGTCAACAAACTGGTGACAAAACGGTGGCTAAGTCAACTTTGATGGATTAGGATGGGCATTTTAATTAAATTCAGTATTCGAGTACTTGCTTTAAATTATTATAGTACACTGGAGTACTCATAAACAAACAAACAAAAAACAAACGAATCTAATGAAAAAATAGGGATGTAAATTGGCCAAAAATATAGTTTTGAGCCATTTTCCTCCTGAACAGTTCCAGGTTAGCACAAGCTAACAAAGCAACGGCGGCTAACATCCGACACCAAAGGACACCGTCATTAAACCGTCCCGGCAAACTCACACTGACACTCAAACGGCTTGACTCTGTTGTTGAACCCATTAGTAACTGTTAGGCAAGGTTAGCCTTGTGATGCTAACAGTTAGCTCTGTGTGTGTGTGTGTGTGTGTGTGTGTGTGTGTGTGTGTGTGTGCAAAGCAATACACTGCACACAACTCAACAATAAAATAACATTTTAACCATTTTAAATACTTATCTATCTATCTATCAATCTCTCTGTCTGTCTATATATCTATCTATTTTTATATTTACATATCTATTTATTTATTATATATATTTATAACGAATTAAACGAATACTGTGGTCCAAGTCATGCCAGTCCCTACGATGGATGCAACCACACACATCCTCCGGCAACTTTCCAGCCATCTTCCTCTTATAGCCTTTCTCTACTGTATATTAACTCTCCACAATGGAAGGCCATTCTAACTTTATTTTCTCCTTTTATTAAATTACACTAGATCAAATAAAACATAGTGACAGTAGACTGGCTGCTGACACAATGCCAGCTCTCTGTGAATGGCAGTTGCAGTTTATTTCAGTGTCTCACCAGTGCACTATCTGTTTATGAATAAAATATTCTCTCTTTATGCTGTTTGCTTTAATTAAACCCTTTTATTAGATGCCCACAGATGACTTGGTGAACTGTTTTCCACCCTCCTTTCTGCAATTTCTGTAATATATCCCCAGATGCCTTCGAAGGAATCATTTATTTCACTTTTTATTAGTTTTCTTCATAAAAAATTCAATTAGAAGTGCTTGCATGCTTGTAGACACACTACTCCATAATGTTTGCCAACTTTTCCTTGCCAATCCCTTGTTATTCTTGACTGTATATCCCTCACTATGAAACGTGTTTATGTTTCCTATATTATTTTTGCTTTATCCAATATGCAATTAGATGTGTTTATACGGGGCACAAGCAGACCGCTGCCAAATGTTTGCAGTCTCTCCAGTGCCAATATGTCAGTGCCAATCTTTTGCAATTCCCTCCCCTCTGCCATCCTTCCGAACGACTTAATTTGTTTTTTGTACTTTATATGATTTTATTTTATCAAATATACAATTAGGGAGGTTTGTTACAGGCTTACAGACCCAGCATTGGCAAGTGTTTAACAGCTCTGTGCTAGGCTAGCGGTGCCAGCATCATTTGTCTGTGATCCCTCTGTGGACTCATGAAAGAATTTGTTTTGCTTTCGCACTTCACATGATTTTGCCCAAAAGAATATGTGCGTCTCTTCAGTGCCAACATATCGCTGCTAATCCTTTTTGCTCCCCCTCCCCTACAATCTTCATACCTTTTGGAGAAGGAGTTCATTTGCCCCTTTTTCCCCCCATCCTTTTAAAAATCTTGTTATGAGAATACAGTTTTGATTCCTGCTCCTTTTTCTTTGTGTTTTTGGATGTTGCTACTGTGTATTTATATATTAAGAGCTGTGTTTTTCCTTATAGTCAAATTGAAAATATTTGATATGCATCTTACTGTAAATTTGTGTATTTATGTAACCTACCAGTACTTCTTATCTTATGCTCGAAACAGAATTGAATATCAAGGGGTTACTCTGACTGAAAGAACGTAAACACAGCGACTACACGGCAGTAGTCCTCCATGCAGTAATGAGACAAGGTGAACAGAAGTTGCCTGGATGTAACTCCAATTATAAGTATGTGTGTAGCACAGTGTCACTTTGTATCACAAGTTTATAGTTTGTAGGACAAACTGGATTGAATAACAAGGTAAAGAATTCCAAAAGCAAAATGTCACACTGATGAAAGAAATAATGGTCCACTCATACGTTTTCTTGATATTCTATACAGTTTACATTATAACATCCTCAGTTACAGGGAAGTGGAGGTAGTGTAACTGTCCTTTAAAGGGACAGTTCACCCCAATATCAAAAATACACATTATTTCTTTACTTGTGCTGTTTATCAGTTGTTTTGGTATGAGTTGCTAAGTATTTCAAATATCCACCTGTAGAGATGTCTTCCCTCTTAAGATAATCCACAGATCTTATTGTGAGCACTTTTATGTAGGAGTTGTTTTCTTTTCTAGTTAACTACACCCATCAACTGTATCACCACACAGATTGGAGTAGGGCTTATCAGAATGCTTTGAAGGTAATCAACGACCAAATCAGTATTGGAGTGGTTTGTTTTTTTAATACTGTAAAGCTTCAATTGAAAGCCTAGTCCCAGTTAAATGCTCAGTTCCTTTCACTAGCCTGGTGTGGCCACACATTCTGACAAATATACGTCTATCTCAAGTAGACCCCTGGTCTGGTTGCAGTTAATTTTTTTAATAGAAGTTCTTCAGGATGTATAAACTGGGATTTTGGCTACTTTAAATTACGTGTCCATTCCTTGATTACCCAGTAAGTTATTCATATTCCTTAGTTTGTAAGAGTCCTCAGATCAGAAGAACCAAAAGGGTTTTTCATAAAAAATTGATCCAAGTTGTTAGTATTGTTTTAACAGGATAAAGTGGGCTTGTGTCCATATGCAGAGTGCCGTAATCCTTGAGTGCTGTAACTCTACCTCTCTCTGATGTGCTGTCGGAGCTAGATCAAATGAATGATTCATAACTGATATATTATCTGAAACCTAATTTTTACACAAGTAATATTCATACTTGTGTAAATAAACCATTTGATTGTATTTGCCGATCTTTGCTGAGCAATAGTTTTGTATGAAAGACATTAAAGGCCTGTCCCGAATACAGGCCTGTTGATTTCAGTGATTTAAGCAAATAATAGCCTAGGCTAATAATTGAAGTTTTACGGTATATGAATTATATCCTCCTGAGACCCTGTGTCCTCATATGTGGACATCACATGTTGGACTTTTTTTGACCTTTTACTTCATTCTACTTAACTCAGACCTGTTGTCCTCATTTGTGGACACTTTTTTTGTGCCATCTAGTGGTAGTAAGAGCACAATACACTAATTCATGTAAAACAAAATGGCAGCCATCTCTGCCAAGTCAGTCTGCAGCTGATCCTGACACAAAAGTGGACAAGGTCCAAAGCCTGAACACATTTTGTGGTTTAAACTTGTTTATTTAAGATTAATAAAGTTTGTAGTTTGATATGGCAACAAATTTGACCAATTTTAGCAACAGTAACAAGATAAGACACTGTTAATTAGGGAGTACTCGTTTGACATTGGGACTTAATTATCGTTGATGTTTAGGTTTAATACTTATCAGGTCCTACTGATTCCAGATAGCTAGGAGAAATTAAAAATGCACCACAAATGAGCCACAGTTTGAAGTAATAGCAGAGTACTAAATGTACTCATTGAGATGGAAACTATTCACCATTCACACTGGTGCAGCCTCTCTGTTCTGTTCTCCCATATCCCTCCTCATCTCATTCATCCTCCCAGCGCTTCAGCTCTGACTTAGTGTTGCAACTTCTCCCATTCACAATGCCACCCTCATTAATTTTCCTTACTCTCTCTGCTGCTCCTCTCGCGGGAGCCCGTCACTGCCCAGGCTCCTTTTTCTCACCTGGTGATTAAGTTTCTCTCTGGTGAATCTCAGGTGCTCTGCTGTAGAGAGCTCTGTGGGGCTGCTCTGCACGACCCAGCTGTAGATCTTGAGATAGACTCTCTTCTGCCATGGATGGTTGTTCATTTGATTTCAGAGTGTGGCAAAGCATTTTCTGGTTCGGCTCAGATGAGATACGTGTAGCAGCGCTGTCCAAGCATGAGGCTTTCTCGGCTTATTTCTTGCAGCGCCTAATATTTTTTATCATTGAGTTCGTCTGCGTAGCCACATTTTGTGAACAGATTCATATTTCCTGTGTGTGTCTGTGGATCACTGAGTGCCAACTGTCTACTCTCCGTGGTGTTCCCCTGTATCAGCTCTATACTTCCTGTGTCATACACCGAGGGCGACGTGCCAAGGGGATATCCAGCTTTTGCCAGCTCAGTGACCAGTCGGTTATTGGTCATTCACCACAGGGCTGTCCCTCTACTTGTACGACACACACACATGCACACACCACAGAGTTGTGTCAAGAGCCACAGGAGGTGTAGACACAAGGAAAGGACACAAACATGCTCAGTGGTGCCGGATGCAGCTCCTGAAGAGGAGATTTCCTTCCTGTACTGTAGGAATTAATATGCACTATATATGTGTGGGTGTGTTTGTGGTCGGGGAAGCACTGTGGTTTTGTCATACTGCAGTGCGGTTGTTGTGTCGTCATAGTATGTGTCTGTGTTTATCCACTGTAGTGCCACACTGTACTCTAATTGTCTTTCCAATAAGTGTGCTATCTATCTGAGCCTCTGTGTGTGCGTCTGTGTTTGTGTGTGTGTGATCCGAGCCTGTGTTTGTGCAGTGTGACCCACTCATGTAAAACCTCTTCACAGCAATTTTAAATAAGAGAAAAATCCAATACGAATATCGTCTTCAATACCGCTCTCTTCAGCTGTAGGAGGGGAAAACAAACAAATAAAAATAAAAGCAAAACAAGAGCCAATGCATCCTAATGTCTGCCCTGAGTAGCCAACACACACACACACACACACACACACACACACACACACACACTCATTCGCTCTCTCATTCCCTCTTGTCTGCCAGCCTGCCGGCAGAAGTGTTTGTCTGCAAAGGAAATGGAATTTGATGATGAAAGTACCCTTGAAGCGGAGACACGCACACACACACATACACACACACACGCAGCTCCTAAATTTCACTGACATGGCAATATGACAGAAAATGTGTTTTTTCCTCAGCGTGGCGGCAGGCATCAGTGGCTGTGCTCTTGGGGAGATGAGTGATGGAAGGATAGAAGTGCTGGTGGAGAAGAGAGATGCTGTTATAAGAGATATTGAAAGAGAGGGAGAGGGTAAGAGATATCAGTAGAAGGAAAACAGATGGGGAAAAGTGGAATAAGTGCAGTGGTCCGACAGCAAAAAGACCAGGAAGGGAAATTGCGGAGGTCAAGAGGATTGGGGAAATGTTTAAAGAGAAGGAGGAAGTGAGGAACATAAAGTGGAAGAAGAGGTAATGAGAGAAGCAGGGTGTGAGATAACAGGGGTGGTTAAAAGGAAAAGCTAAAGAGAGAAGGGAAAGCTTTACAATGGCCTTACTCCAGATTAACAAATGAAAAGAAATGCTTCGTTAGCACTTAATGCAAAACTTGCTATCGCTTAATGTACTTAGAGTAAATGGATCTAGAACACAATGACAAGAACAAAGTGTCCAAATGGTTTTCTGTCACAGAACCATTGAGGAAGGATATGAGAATGCAGCATTGATTGTGTTCGACAGTCAAATGGCCACCTGACCAAAATTTGGCTTGAGAGTGCCAGGAAAGCACATCAAATGATAGGTCTGGATTGTCCCAAGTCAGCCTGAGTACAACACTCACATGCTAAAACTTGTGTGTTTTGGGGGACAAAATCCCCTGTCTTTGTTCTGTGCAAAATCCATGAAGGTCAGCTTTAGCTAATTTGAGGCTTTAGCCAAATCCAGTGGGTATAATCCAAAGTCGTAGTCATTCTAGTACAAAATTCGTCTTTGTGTTTCCAGACACAGTCTGTCAATTGTGACGGGAAGTTTTCACAGTTTTTGTCTAAACCTATGTTTAAAGCAAGAGTGTGTGGTGTTTAGTGGCATCTCGTAATGAGGACTAGAGATTGCAGTGAGCAGAAACTTCTCCCATGTGCCAAGCATGAACTCCCAGTGAGGATTCCTCAAGTGTTCATTGTTCAGGAGGTTTTTACCAGGAGCTGATTCATCTGCAGAGGTCTCTTCCTCTCCAAAACAAACAAACCCAGTGATTTAAAACAGTAAAAACGCTGGAAAAAAAGCAGTTTCACAGTAAAAATCAGTGTTATTCCAATGCTGTTTAGCTTTTCGAGGACCCACTCCCTATGTAGATATAAACAGCTCATTCCCAGGTAACAAAAACATGACAATTTATGTTTTCAGGTTATTATACACTAAAGAAAACATACTTGCTATATTCCACGTCTGCCAATATATCCTCATTAATCCTACACACTGGACCAATAAAAGTGGTAAATACCACAACAGAGCAAACAGTAGCACCTGTAGAGAAGAGTCATTTGCTATCGAGTCAGTCAGCATCTCTTCTATAAAATTACACACAGATCCTGTGTACACTTGGTTTTAGATGTGTCTTGGGCGATCTGTTCACAAGTAGACAGTGCTAAATCCAGCAACCACCAAGAATCATTGTGTTCCAATCACTGAAACAACTTGCCGAGGTGTTTGGGGACACATTTAACCACATATCTTCTGTAATGTAAATGCCAATGTGTCCTGATGAGTCCCTGACAAGGACTACGTCATCAATGCCGGACGTGGTGGTTGTTTTGGTGACAGAACACCAACACTTTATAACTTGCCAATTTTAAAACAAGTTGGATGAAGTGACAGTCCATCATTTCATCCTATGGAAGGTGATTCTGTGACATATATCTCCAGCTGTATCAACCCAACCGCCAAAGCCTGATTTACAGTAGGGTGCTTGACACTTCTGGTAAGTGTTGCTCAACAGAAACAACCTGTTTTTGACAGAAAAAAAGTGTTGCTCAACACTTTCCTTAAATGTTGCGGACCTGGAGAATTTTGAAATGCTGTTGAAAACATGTTGCGCAGTGTGATTGGTAGTGTTACTATGATTGCCATGGAGATAGTAGTTTTCAATCCACACCCATTCTGACCTGCGTTCAGTGTCTCTGTCCACATAAGTATTGCTTTATTGATGTTATTTCCCGGCCCACCTATTGCCAGTTATTGGAATCTGACACTCACAGACAATCTTCAAGCTTATCAGTCAATGTACCGTCAATACCGTAATGAGGTTAAAACGCATTCAGTGGAATATTGGTGTTATTTAAACAGCTGTCTGTGCAGATTATGCTCAACTAAATGTGACAGAAATTGACTCGAAACGGTAAAAAACGCTATTGACATGACTTAAACCTTTTGTTTAAGCATATACTAAAAAACAATGCATGACTGTTGATTTCCATTGAGCAACACTTATAAGAAATTGGGTTTAATTTGATTGGCTAGAGTTTCAGGGTCACTTCTAATGTAAGTGACGTAAAAAAAATAACGAAATCTGAACCTGGTGGTCAGCTGGAGACACATGGAAAAAGCAGGTGTGAACAGGGATGTGTCCCAGCTGTCCACATGTGTTCAGATCACTGAAACCCATTTATAAACCAACTGTAGACGGGGTCGTTGTCTCAGTTTTGAAGGAATATGCTCATGCCTATTTTAAGTTCTTATTCTATGGTGTTACTTTGCTGGCTTACATTGTGCTTCCACGCCGTCATAAGTATGCATTAGCAGGGAATCTCGTAAAATGCCTACATCACATACTAGTGCACTTACCTCCCCGCAGTTTAAGACTCAAGATAAATCACTCGAATAAGGCTGGCTAATCCAAAAATAGCAACCCTCCGAGGTTACAATGAGACCCCTTAGTGCTCAGATCACCAAGTAATAACATGTTGTGCCAAAGGCGGACTTATTTCCTTCAGTTGGAGGATTACACCTCACATGTCAAGATCAAACTGTAAGTGGGCAAGGTGATATCCAAGAGATGTGTAAGACCTCAAGGCAGCGCGGCTTATTTAGGGCTCGAGTCATGTGTAGCTCCGGTCGTTGCACACAAGACCTTCCCGCACTCATTTAATTTCTGTTTATCATCATTTCATCATTTTTAGCTCTGCCCCTAAGTAGCTCTTGACATGAACTTTCCTATTTTAATCAATAATGCACTGTAGCCGTTTGGTCGAGGCAATAAAAAAGGCTATTACTGTAGGAGATAACACTTAATAGGATGTAAGTGTTACCGGAGTAGGAGAAAGAAAGGATGCTAAGGTCTCTGGGCGAGAAGGGGAGGAGTCAGAGAGAGGAGAGAAGAAGAGACACTAACCTAAAGAAAAAGATGGATGATGAAAGAGAGCAATACACACGCACACAGGCAGTGCAGGGGACAGGAGATGTTATTTTGTACTCTATCATAACACTGTGTACTGGCCGCCAGCTTAGCCTAACTCTCCACAGACGCATCTGTTTATCTTCTGTCTCTGCCCCTTTATCCCTTCTTCCATCTCTTCACCACCATATGCATCTCTTTTATCTACCCTTTCCTGTCTCTCCTCGCCTGAATCCATCTTTACTCACTGTTCCTCCTTGCGTCCTGACAACCTCGACAGCCTTATCCCCTCAGCAATCAATAACAGTATCCAAACACATCAAAATACTTATTTTCAATGAATGCTCCAAATACCTGAATGTGATGTTGAGCCGTGGCCTCTTCCTGTAAGTCACCTGAATCTCTTTGTCGACATCTCCTAATTTGTAACCAGTATAGATTTATGTTAATAAGGGAAATCACTAAGGGATAATGGCGTTTACCTGGATTGACCTCATCAAACACAATGACCGCTGCGCATTGCTGTTACCACCCCCTTATCAAAGTGAGTATATGGCGTTGCCGCTGGCCTTTTCATCAATAACAGTATCAGCAGGCGTGTTACCGTTGGCTCTCCCAATTATGAGTGTCGGCTTCAATTAGCTGAGACAACACACTTATTGATCAGAGTCCTGCCGGCCGTTTGCACTCAGACATCCTCCTCCTCAGAGGTCATTTGACAAGAATCACAGCAGCCTGTATTAAATTCTCCCACACAGCTTGAGACAAACTTTGGTTCATTACTGTCACACTCCACATCAAAAACTAGTCATGGATTGCTAATAGGGATGTCAACACTTAACCGTTAATCACTAAACCACCAAGAATATTTTCGACCGGGTGCGCATGCCGGTCGATAGGTTAATTTGCACATACACACTAATGTTGCTAAAAATATTGAATGTTGAAACTGAATGTTTGAAACAGTTTCAATACTCATTTTACGCAGTATTGATACTACTACAGCAAGTTGACACCCACACCACTGCGGGGCATCCCCTTGCCCCGCCTCCTGTCACTGACTTAGCCCTTTTTACAAGAGATTACGATATTGGGCCGCAATGAAGTCCCTTCTTTAGACCTTGTTTGTATTTTCACACAGAACCAAATGACGGAACATCATTCCACTCAGTGTGATTATACACTGCATTGCGACTTTGAGAAATTAAAAGAGGCATGACGGGCATGACATGTAACACAGCAGCGTTGGTCTCTAGTGTGACATTTATCATACGTATCTGCAGCACTCTAAACAACAACAGCATTAATGTGGCAATATCCATCATTTACCATCCCTGCTAAATGGTGGCTGATTCCATCCTCTGCTCGGAGGGTAAGGAGCTCCCGGACCTCATTGTTTTCCTAATTTATGGACAGTTTTGGCTGCTGTTCTTCCTCTTTGAGTTAGCTGCCAATTGCTAGCAGCTACTTCTTAAATCTTTCTCAGTGGGTTGCATGCATAACAGGTTAAGACACCAATTTGGAGCTGTTACTACCTCCTGTGGCGGCTTAAGGGCAAAACCACTCTGACCCCTTTTCTGTAATTCTACCTTATATACAATACAGCTAGGTTGTATAACAGTGTCATAGTCCCGCCTTGAACAGGCAATGTAAAAGAGGCTACTGACAGTAGTATCTTCTCGTAACTCATCCCATTAGGCTCCGTTTGACTGTAGGCTTTTGCAGCACGGTTTTGTGTTGTGTTTTACTTGTGCTTTATTGCAATTCGAGGGTGAGACCATCTTAGAGGCTCTTGAAAATGTGCACTGCCACAAGAAGAACATTGTTTTCATCATTATAGTCATTCTGTTGTTCTCTGCTACTAACCAAGAAAAGAAAAGTTGTTGTTGTCATGTTATAGCCTTGTTTTATTTATCTTTTGATATGACTTTTAAATTGTGTGCCTTCAATGCCAGTTTTTCCCTGTGGAATTGAAAATGGTTTTGAGTGGATTTTTAAGGATTACTGAAGTTAGAAATTCCAGTATCGTGACAACATGAACACCCACTGTCGCTGGTAGCACCATGTTGCAACTTCTGGGAGGAGACAGCTAGACTGGGTGGCTATTAAAATGAAGAAAAGCACCTTCAAGTTTTTGAGAAAGGTGGTCAGCTATACAGACAATTACCCACAATCCAAATTTTGTTGGAAAAATCAGCTGCATTAAGATCATGGTGACAAGTATCCATGTGCTTCAACTGAACTGTAAAATTATTTAGCATGTTGTTTTGTCTTTCACATTTAATCCGACACCATCATTGGCTCAGCCTCAACTGAACTGTATGCTTAGTACTAATTAGCAAATTTTAGTATGCCAAGAAGCTAAAGTACAATGGTGAACATGGTGAATATTATACCTGCTAAACATCAGCATGCAAGTTGTCAGTAATCAGTAAGTAGGCCCAAGTGGACCCTGTGTATAATGTTTACCAAAGAGCACTAATGAAGTTTGGTCATCTCGTCACCATCTCTTAGCCCCACCTGTATGGGCAAACTTTTTCAGTCTGTGACTCACTAAACTGTCACAAAAACAAACACACACTCACACACACACACATGCTACAGGACAACCCCACCCCCTCACCCTACCTTCCTCCACGTTCTGCTATCTCTCTCCAGAGGTCAGTAACATCCTGCAATCCTCTCTAGATCAATAGGTCATGTCATTATGCTGCCGGTGGAGTTTCAACCACGACCCAGCACAACCTCCCAGGACTACCTCTGCACACTAATGACCACAAGCACACGTGTGCACACAGACACACAGACGCACACACACGCACAGTGTAAGGCCAAATTTAGTCTGGTGGGAACATTTTTTCCCGTTTTAATGTACATTCGCCTGTGCTGGTTCATGATGGGTCACACTAATGACCACGCTTATGATGACGATGATGTTGACAGTTCTGGGAATCAACTGTAACCAGTGGACACTAGAGGCGTAACGCTGCACAAAATACATGGCCTGGTATTTACCTCAGAGATCATGTTTTGATATGTTTCTGGCACAGCAGGGGGGGAAATACAGAACTCTCTCACACACTCACACACACACATTTACACTCATTTATTCTGAAAAATGTAAACATTCAACGGTGGCTCACTGGCCGTAACCTTTACCGTAACAAATTACAGGCATTTAGATACTGGCCTTTTGCTAATAAGAACCCTAAATAATAAAAATAAATAAGACAAATGTCAGTAATGCCTCATCATAAGACTGACCTGTTAACTTTTTAACTGCAGCTTGTGCTTTTTTCGTACAGGAAGTCACAACACACTGACTAGAATAGACATGTGAAGGGGGCTCAAACACTGCGACTATATGCTTTATTTTGGAGACTCAAATCCAGTCTGTTTGGGTCTTGCTCCCCTAATTGACGTATTTAAGCGCTGCTATTGTAAATGAAGAGTTTGAAGTGTTTCCACTGACAGACATGACCTCAGCTGAACAATGTCGTTATACATTTTCACACAGATAGCTGTCCAGTGAGCTTGCTTTACATGACTGATCAGACAAATACAACCAGCATGTTACAGCTGGTACATAGCAACTAGTGTAAAACCGTCTGGGTAAAACTTGCGCTTTACAGTTTCTGTTGCACTCATGGAAGTAGTTGGCATAAGTAGACTTTTTTGACAGTAAGTGTTTGGGTCACGGGGTGTATAGAACCCAGGATGTTGCATGTTGAACGCCCTGTACTGAATGGTTTGGGGAAAAGAAGTGCGGGGGAAAAGATCAATGTGATGCATTGCGATTCTCTCTTGAAAGATTAGGTCTCGATGCAGGAAAGTCAATACAGATGTCGGGCATTTAAAACCTAATGCTTGATCTACAATCTACGATTGCCTGTACACTTTACACTTCCATCTGTTACTACTATTGTATTTATAAAAGATAGAGGTTTTTGTATGTTATGTAACACGAGTAATGTTCACTTCACCCGTTTCTTATCTCCTCCTGTGCTCCTCACCGACAGTGTGTGTGCGTTTGTGTGGCCAGATCAGACCAGTAATGATGGTTGATGACTGCCCTGCCGAACATCTATGGACTTTCACAATGGATGCACATCAAAGCTCTGATATAAAGTACACCTCTATGAATGAAGACTTGCTACTGTACACTCTCATTAGCTTTTATCTTGTAATAATTAAGGAGATGAATGAGTAATGTACTCAGAAACTTCCATTCAAAGTTCCATGGCGCCTCTTGTACGAGGAAAGTAGGCAGAGAGAAATAGAGAAATAGTCATGGACAGCCAGCAGCAGTTGTCCGAGACAGGCGCCCTGTGTTATGCGCCGGTGTGTGTTGTGGGCTAGCCGAGGATGTTTTGCTTTTTAAAAGGTGTTTCAGCCTCCTCTCCGAAGCAGGGCGAGGTTAGAGGGGTTTCTGCTGGGGGAATCACCAGCCAGGCTGAACTAACGGCCCCTGACAGGGAGGAAAGAGGCTGAGAAGAGTGGAGAGAGGTTGAGAAGGGGTTGTGGGGGGGCGAAGAGAGGAAGAAAAGGGGAGGGAGGGGTGAAGGGGCGAGAGAGGGAAGCGCGGAGACAGGGCAGACGGATGGATTGATGGAAAGATCGTGAGAGCCAAGTGGATTTGAGTGGGAAAGAGGAACTAAGAGGGAAGACGGGATGGATGAATGACAGAAACAGAGCTGGTAGAAAGAAGAGCAGGACTTAAGGGATTTTTGTAAGAGAAAGTGTAGCAGACGCGGTTAGATTGCAAGTTTGTTAGCAGAGATGGGTAAGAGGATTTGTGTGGGAGAGACACTTAGAGAAAGTTTCAGTCATTGAAATTCCAAGAGGGATTTCGTATCTTGCAGCGTCATGCCTCAGCGTGCCTGAGGAAACAGGACAGAAACCAGTCCGCCCCACTGTGCGCCTCACTTTACTTGACTACTTGTGGAGGTGTTTGCCTGTAGTCTTACAGCGCTGCTCTTTTTTTTTTTATCTTACTCTCACAATTTCATCATCCCCTCTGTCTTGTGTTTGCTTTTAGCAACATGAAAATAAGCACATTATCAGGAGGCTTGTTGATAGTGCTGAGCAAGTCGTCTCTCATATTTTCCAACTTTTGCTTCATGTGATTTTTTTCTCTCCCTCCCCCTCTCTGTTTGGATCACACTTTTTCTGCTGTATGCAGATTTCTTTTCACTGTGTGTTTGACACTCAGCTCTGATGACACAGCGACCTCTGATCTGCCTGTAGCCCTAAGGGGCATTGTACTGCATGTCTGTGTGTGTCGGTAGGGTTAGAGCATGCCTATGCTTTGAAACATGTGGCGTTGCTGGTGTGTGTGTGACACTCAAAGAGTCTGTTTCTTGTCACATCAATCACCGTGTTGCCGTGTCAGCTGAACTAGCTCGCTCTCTGTATCCTCTTGAACCACCACGCTCGGGGAAAAGAGCAGTTTGGGGTTTTGATGAAATTCACTATATCTTATCCTGTTTTTGTGACTCGCCTGCTGACACTGTTGAAAGTCATATTTACTGGAGCTGGGTATTGGTTGTAGATATCTTCTTGGTATTGCCTGAAGTAACCCAGTACCAAGTAAGTAAAAGAAAAGTAAAAGTAAAATTTATTTATATAGCGCTTATCGCAGACATAGGTCACAAAGTGCATCACAAGTGCAATATATCATAGAGACACAGTGACTACGAGACCATGTTGAGGAAAGTACACTAGGAAAACTATTAGCATACTAAAAAAGAAGAATTTATGCTACGCAACAACATTACACAAAATTTCCACTGGTATCGAAACGTTTCCAGTCGCATGACACCTGCATTCAGTCTTTGTTCACCCTGATCCCAGTCCGTTGCGACTCCCGCAGGATCAGCAAACTTTATGTTGCTGCCATCTCCTCACATCGAAAAGTGAGTTCAACATCTGCCAGGTTAGCGTGAGCTAACACAGCAGCAGTGGCTAATCCAACACCAAGTCATTGAGATCCAACAAACTCACACTGACACAGAAATGGTTTGACTGTGTTGTTTGAACTATCAATAGCCGTTAGGTAATGTTAACAAAGTGACCCCACCCATACATGTTGTAGTGTAGTGAAATGAGCACAGTGTATTTGAAAGAATTGGGTCTTAAATGTGCTGCGTTGCCACCAAAACATTTAAAATCTTGGCTATACGACACACCCCATTTACATCATGGGTACTGAAGGACGTGTTTTATCGGTATCAGTATCACTTTAAGGGTCCTGCTGTTGGTACTGGTATTGCGATTTTTTAAATGATTCCCAGCCCTGATGTTAAGATTGTATCAATAATACTACTTTTGCCGATACTCCACATCGATTATGAGAGACTGTGGACAGCGTAACAGCGAATTGAATATCGCTGTCTGCATCTTTAAATGTTCATGTTTGCTGAACATGTGTTGATAAATTATTTGCTTCTTACTCGCTAAGGTTTAATTGCACTTACAGTAACGAGTGTAGCTGCCGTCAGCTCCAGTAATTTTTGAGTTACCTTTGCTTTGTCTCCTCACTTCACTCAGCTGTTCACCGATTACCGTGTTGTGAATGGTGTGTGAATGTGTAGGTGTGTGATGTGTGTGTATGTGGAGGAGTTCAGCCCCGGCACAGAGCGCAGGTGAGAGGCTGCAGGATGATAATGAATTAAACTAAAGTGTGTATAAGGACAGATAACAGTACCGATACCGCCAGAGCTTATTAATACTACGGTCTTTGATAATTTAGCCCCAGGGCTAATTTAGTACCGGGTTTCAGTACCCATCCCTAGTTCTGATATCATTCAGAAATGAGTGGAGGGCTTGGTAAGATAACATTTGATAGCATGCCACCATGATCCCCCAAATTAGCTTGTACGCAGCACTGTCCTGCACTGCAGTGTATTGTATTCAGCACCTACTATGTGACATGGCGTGCCCTCTTGTTGGATGGCCAATACTAAAATGTATGAGTTGATCTGCATTATTGATTTTTCTGGCTCGTAGCTTCAGCCAGGCCAGCAAAACAGCAGCAGTTTAATATGATAGTTAAACTGAAGGAAGTGAGATACGTTCTTACAAGTGGGCGGCTGATTTAATAAATGCTGTGAGGGTGCACTGAAAGACCTGTCTTATTAATTTAGCCTTGCTATGGTCCAGCATTACTCTCTACAACCCTCTTAATTGTTAGTGTCTTCTGGTGAAGTCTGCATGAAAAGTAATACATCAAGTTTAGTTATTTCAAGAAAAAAAATGTGAATCCTGCTGTTTCATAATGTGATCGTCCAGTAATCCTTCTGTTTTCTAATGCTGGAGTCACACAGTGTTCTATGGTTTCTGTATATTGTTTTTATAGTTTCATTTTTGCACAATTTAAAATAGAGAAATGAAGAAGATAAGTAATACATAGTGCAGAGAGAGGCAGAAAAGCTATTGGGCTTATTTGAGACCTTCATCTAAATAATATGAAAAATTCATAATGTTATAGGGAACACATAAATTAACATACAGAAAATAAAATGGTAAACTTGTAACGATAACAAAAAGTCTAAGCAAAAAAATGAGTGTGTGAGCATGGATATGTGCATGTAAATGTATGTGTACATGGGTGTGTGTGCAATATATCAATATCATTATATGAGACTAGATATTGTCTTATATTTTTAATATCCTAATAATTGTGAGTGTCTTTTCCTGGTTTTAAAGGCTGCATCACTGGTAAAGTGCTGTAATTTCTTTAACTCACCAGACTGTTCTAGCTGTTCTGTTATTTGCGTTTACTCAGTCATTACATCCACAATCCTGTTGATTATCAAAAAACTTACTGTGTAAATATTTTGTGAAAGCACCAATGGTCAACCTTGCAATATTGTCGTATTGTCAATATCCAGGCATTTGGTTAAAAATATTATGATATTTGATTTCCTTCATATTGCTTCACATTGTCTGTGGATTTGTTAGGGACCAAGCAGTGAGGCAACAAGGACGTAGGATTTTTATTTACTCCAAAAAATGCGTGAAAAATTACTAGCCAAGAAATAAAATCTAGGCCTATAAAAGAGGTCAACTTAACAACTAAACAAAGTGTTAACTGAACAAACTGACCTGTCAAAATGACACGAGGGAGCATACATAGTGGCTTGTCCAAACCAAATAATACACGAGGGGTAACCCAAATGGACGGCAACTACAACTTAATACAAAGCAAAGCCAACTAAATCCATATCCCCCCCATTACATGGCAGAACATTTTTTCATCCAGTGTGTTGGCTCCAGGATTTAAGGGTCCATCCACATGAAGCCTTGTCAGGATGAATTTGCTAAAGTTTTTAACCGGTTCGGCCTTTCATCCATACGAAACTGGCATTTTGGAGGTTGAAACCGCATCTTTTTGAAGCGGGGTTCCGGAGTGCACAAATCTAAAGGTGCTGCCTTTGCGTCTTTGTGTGTACAGGCAATGCGCAACTTTTGGCTGGCAATGATGTCATAGCCCCACCTCTCTAACCTCTGGCTTAACCCCGGCAGGAAGCCGTCCCATCACAACAACAACAACAACAACAATGACGGATTACAGACTCGTGTTCCTGCTACAGAACCTGCTGAGCCTATTGGGGCTTCTACAGCAAAATCTTCTCCTCCTCTGTCGCTACAACGAGCAGCAGACAGCGATAGACAACTATTGACGCTACATGCTCTTGGATCCACCGTGGTGAGCTCCACATCTTCTTCTCCGGTTCAGAGCTGTATGCTCCAGTTTTTAGTGACGCGTCATCTCCTGGCTGGCATATATACTGCAGCCTTTTTATGCAGTTTCAGTGGCTTGAACCGGCTTCATTTTGACGCCTGCATTCTTGAAGGCGGCGCCATGCTTACAGAACACTATTGCAATCCGATCATTTTATTTGGTGGTTTCAAAAAGACAAGTCTTCGTGTGGATATAGCCTAAGAGTCCTCAGCCCTCAGCCATGCCTTTGGCTCCACCAGGAAGGGACCTCCCCAAACAACCACTGTAACTCATCGAAAAATAAATTTTCCTACAATACTAGAATGTGAGCACTTGAATTAAACAATGTAAAGTTAAAAGCAAATGGATTCTACTTAAAACCAACTGTGTGATGTAAAGTGTTTAGGTACGGTTGATCATAAATGAAAGTAACATTTGTAGATAACAACCTAGTGAGTTTAAAGAGTGTGCATTGGGGAAACATTACCATGTGTAGCTGTGACAATCATGGGCTGTCATTAGGTTTTCACATAACAGCAGTTTGTTTCCTGACACATCCAGAAATACATTTGCATTAAAAAAAAAGAAACGACTGCCCTTGATAATATCAAAGATCTGGTCAAGCTATGTGCAATTGTGTGTTTGAGTGTGTGTATGCGCTGGCGGATACTTTGTCCATCAGCCAGCCTTAAGCGTTTATACTCTTTCTCTGTCATTGTCTGCTCTTTCCTAGAAGCAGATAGAGCTGTAGAAAGCTGAGAGAAGGATTGCCAGCTGTAAGGCTGCAGGCAAAGATCTTTGTCACTCAGTCCCCTGTCGCTGTCTCTTTATGTATCACCCTGTCTCTGTCTTTTCCCTTCAACTCCCTCCCTCTCACTCTTCTTAGTGTTCACAGAGATGAAGAGAAATGCTAAAAAGTAGCAAGCAGTTGTCATTTATTAGAAATGGGCAGGTGTTATGAGCCTAAAAAGTATGTTTTGGGATTTTTTTTTTTTTAATACTATTATTTTAAAACAAAATGTGTATGTCAGCTGACCATTAATGAGGAGGTCATGTGAAAGTTTCCTGATTGCAGGAATCACAGATGAAGTTGTCTCATCATTTTATACGGCTTCCAAAAATATCAGTGATCCAGTATACTCAGCCATAAAAAATAATGTAGCATCTCAACAAAATGAGTACTGCCATCAAAGAAACAACAACAGGTCTTGGCAGTGATAGAGTCTTAAATTAGCAAAGATATATTCATGGTTGACAGGCACGTGTAGTACAAGAATCCACTCAGCACTCTATTGTATTGGCTTGAACAAAAATGCAGCACTGACCTCATATTATCACTGCTGTTCTTTGAATTTGATCTAATTTGGCAAGAAACTGAAAAAAAGAAACAATGCCAAATCAGTACTCCTGCCTTAAAAGCTCGGTGCCTTTTACATCTTGGCATTGATAAGAGATTAAGCAGTAGTATGTCACAGATATCTCATGCCAGACTTATGGGTGGGTATTGTTCAAACATTTTTAATACTGGTACTAATTCCTTGACTTTGATTCTGGTTTCTAGTCGTGCTTTTTTTTTTTACACCAATTTTATTAAAACCATTTTAATAGAAAGAAAATTACATTACTAATCATTGTACACAGCTTTAAATTTTCATCTCTTTGGCATTTGTACACACTTAAAGCAGATTTTAAGATTTCTCTATTAAAATCTCACCTGGATATGGTTTTCTTGAGTGATAGCGACCCACCAACCATCTTCTTCACCCCGCAGCTGCGGGGCTGAGCATTTTACTGTGAGTTCATCTGACCACTGAGAAGGAGACTGTGGGCTGCGGGGGAGGAAACTTTCACAGAGCTGAGTCTGAGGACGTGATCCCACTCTGTAATGTGGGGCGCACCTGGATGCTGAGAGGAAGATAGCTGTGATCTGGTCTTCTTCTTGAAGTCGAACACAGAACACCTTTCTGCTTTTCAATTTATTCCACGCACGTTTAAGTATTGCATCGACACAAAATTGTCCTTTGTGCATACATTGCATTGCACACTGTTGACTATAAGGTTGGTAAAACGGAGCCACACTTTTAAATTCCTCTTGGACATTTTTTACACCTATGTGACACATGCTTTAGTAAAGTCTCTCAAAAGACATCTCCTGTCTCTTGGTATAATGTAGTGTTTTTTCGGCATGCCTGTATGACATGGAACATCAGCACCAATAGCCAGCATTGTTAAGAGCTTGATCCAAACATGCTGCATGGTTACTAGTAGGGCTGCCCCCTAATAGCCGACCAAACGTTAGTTGACCAGAAAGGTCATTAGTCAGCAAGATTTCATTGGTTGCTATCATATTGATATGTAAACTCATCTTCATTGGTCGACTACAAACATGACGTATCATCTGAAACATGTCAGTAGCTACATGCCCATTAGCCACTTAGCACAATCATTACTGCTTTGCCGACAGCGTCATTAACAGGCAGCTCGCTCAGTGTGTGACGTGCACTTGTAGATAAAATATAGGCCTATATTAAGGAAGGTTCATTAGTACGGTTTTGGATTTCTCTGTAATGTAGCACAGTGCTAACAATGTTACTGATACTATTCTTTCTCACACCTTCAACTCAAACCATTGTGTTGCCCCGCCCAAAATATATCATTTAATAATTACATTAATATCGTAAACATGCGGGCGACTAGTCGACTAATGGCCCTAAATAATGACTATTGGTCGACTAGGAAAGTTAGTCGGGGGCAGTTACTAGAGCTCGTAATACTCAAGTTTATTGATATTTTCTTACACCCCTAATGTTTACTGGCTAATTGATGCTGATGAGATTTACTCCTTATGTGTCAAAATGTGATAGTGAATGACAAGGCAGTTTTCATTATTGACAGTATTCAAGCAGTTCTGTCAATGTTATTAAAGTATCAACGTTCTGTACGCAGCCCCAGCCAGGACTACCAAAAGGCAAACTTACCGAAAATAAGTGCTCATGAGTCGTCTGTGGGTAAGCCGTGCTTCTGCCAGCTCTGGGGTTGCACTGACAGCTGATGGTGGCTAAGTCTATTTTAGGCCCCTCACCAAACCTGTGAACACCTTCTCACTTTCAAATATACACAACAGCAGGCAACATTTATAGCCAAGCTGTGACAAAGCTGCCAAGAAAGGGTGATAATTAATGTGTAAAAAAGGCTCCTCATGTGCAGAGACAACTTCCAAAAAAAAAAAAAAAAAGAAGTACCATCTCTCCCTTTCTCACCGACAGCAACAACACCTGGTGAATTAGAGGGTAGATTGGGTAATGTGACAGCATCATCATTAGTAACATGAAGAGTATGACACAGTGATGTTTGTAGATACACACAGATGATGATAAAAATGGTAATGTGGCCTTAAACAGCATTTCAACAAGCCTGCTACGTTTTTCATTGTAAATTCACTCATAAATTAGCTTCTATTTTAGTCCATCTCTTAATTGAACTCATTTTTTCATGTAACTTGTTTTTGTTTTTTCTACTTTTGGACTCATTTCTCTGTTCTAAAGACTTTTCTTGTTTTCTCTTTCTAACATCTTTCTGTGCCCTTTCCTCTGCTTCCCCTCCTCCTTTTACTTTTATTTTTCATACCAAGCACTTCTTCAGCACTTTTAGTTCTTCCTAAATTTGTAATGTAAATAGTGAAGCTTGCTCTTTGCTGTGTCATTTCATAAGAGACTCACCCACCACCCTGAAATATGGATGTAAGTGTTTCGACTGTGCCTCATGTGGGTAGTCAGATCCTGACACCTTTTAAAACTCAGTTCCTTTAATATGCACTTTTCAGAATTTATATTTTATATGTTTTTTCTTACCACATTAGGGATTAGTAAACAACTTTGGGCATCCATTCCTATTTGATCGTTCTTCCTCCTGTCTCGTTTCTGCATTCTCACCATCTGTCTCTCAGATGTACTTCACACAGCATTCCCGCAAGCCCCTGTTCCTCCTTCCTTTGTGAAGGACTTTTGCTTCAACAAAATATTCAGTACTTTGGGGAAAAGGATAAAAACACGGCAAGCCCTGTTATTTTTCTAAAAATAACCCAGTCATGCTGATGAGCTGGGTGTGATGCAGAGAATTGACTGGGTGCATATCATGCATGTCCTATTGTATAACGTGTATGTTTGGTCATGCATGTGGTCTCTGTGTGGATGGACATGTGCCCAAAGTGTGGATTATCTGCAAGTGTGAATGGAAAAAGCAACACACAGGAACACACAGTACCTCCTTGACACTGCTGCAGGAACTTACTGAAGGAGTAGGAACTTTGTCTTGGCCTTCATGTAACCTTGTAAGTAGCTTTGTTGTCTCCCTTTGGCATTCTTACCATCTGCTGGTACATGGCAGTCTGTTTCACCCTGTAGAAAGGACATGATGCTTTTCACATATAAGGCTGAACCCATTCTGCTTTGATGAGGTTTCCGCAGCTGTTTACAAGTCTCTCAAACACATTTCATCTTCTTTACTCAAACACAAACACAACTCCTTTTTTAAAATGCATTTAAGATCTGAACATGGATGCTTTCATAAGCCTTCAGTAACTTGAGAAAAAGCCTACTTACCTAAAATGAAAGTCAGATGTGACATGCTTTGTACATTTTTGTCCTTAAAGTAGTTTCAATTAAAGCATTTTCTCTATTAAAAAAATTGATATAACTTAAAACTTTTGATTATTGAGAGTCCCGAAAGTCCACGAAAAAGTCACTGAAAGGTCTTTTTTTTTTTTCTCAATCTTGTGTACATCATTAACTTTTGTGTACAAAAAACAAACCCAAAAAAAATTACCTTTCAGGACTTCAGGGGCTTTGTAAAATTCTATAATACATGACTAAAACATTTCTTTTTTACATGCATGGACATACATACTCTGTCTTCGAACATCTTGCGTTTATTTGATTGGATAGTAATTTATTCACCGGCGTTGGCTCTGATCACGCAGAAAGTGTCTGGCAGCTGGAGGTGCCTTGTAATAGTTTTTAATGAGAATGAAGCTTTTTACTTGCATTTTTTCAACGCGCCTTGAGTTTCTTTGCTTTAGGTGCCTACTTTTGCTGGACACTCTGAACTCTTCGAGTTGAAAAACCTTCAGCTCAAAGTGAAAAAGCACCCCATGTCATCTCTTATTTTGTCATTTTTTCTCCCATTGTCCAATTATATTATTTGAAAGCCGGATCTTCTGTGGTGGTCACAACAACAAGTTTACAGTTGGTGAACAATGGAGGAGAAACTGGTGGTAGCAGGTCGCTGGATACCCAGAGCTATACGACCCAACGATAGACAGCAGGTTGTCAAACTGCCTCCGAGTCATCCTAAAAATATGCCTGGAAGCGGCCATCATTGAGGCGAAGCTCCTGGACCAACTGGTGGTACTCCCCATGATCCATCCTGTTTTTTGGGGTCTCATGTACCCACACAGATCTCCAGTTTCCCTGTGCCTAACAAAGTATTTACTGACAGCATCGCACCCTCAACCAGAGCTACAGCAAGTACCCTCTGCCTCAACATTTCAGGAACTAGACACTAATTACTCTCTAATAACTGAAATAAATAAATAAATGGTAGATTGATTACATGGGAAGGTTTGAATAAGGAGGTGAGTCTGTAGTTGCCCTGGTAACTAAAAAGGCGCAGCAAGCATTTTTTTCCACTCTTGGCATTCAATTAAAAACACAGGCAGTGTGGCGCGCCTGTGTGATTGGGGCATTAGGCACATTTTGACTAGTAAAGCGCAGAAAGTAGAGTCAAAACATAAAAAAATGCATATTTTTTCTCAAATGTCCAGAAGAAACAGATCGAAATGGGCATCCTGTTCAAGTTGTGTAGCTCTGCACCTGTCAGCTTTTATTCCTTTCTTTCTAAGCTGGCCACTTGTTCACTTTGGCCTCCTCTATTTTGTGCTGAGCAGGTAGCATTTAGTTGGTTTGTGTCAGGACTGAGGGCACAAATATTTGACATCATTAGGGATTTTTTGCATTTTTGGGATGAAAAAAATGTAGTGAAATCCAACACCAGTGACCAGTTAAAAAATACCTGGGGAACTTATTGTATATTGTTTATGGTAAAGATTCATCTCTGGACAAGGCTAGCTCCTGGAATGTAAAATGGGAGAGACTGCAGATTGTCGATGCCAGGTGGCCACACAAGCCACCAGTATAGCAGTGCGACTGTATAATGGTCTGCACACCATTATAATAAATAGTTTTCCTTGGTCTGTTGACTTGTTCATAAATATTGATGGTAAGCATGCTTCCTGATTCCAAGCTGGCGAGGCAAAAGATTTCCAAGATGAGCATGGCAGGTGGGAATGCAAACCAGGTTTGCTGAGTCGGCACAATATTATAATTAGTATCTTTCGGTTTCCTGATGCATTCCCATAAATATTCATGTTTGGAGGCAGGTGTACTGGAGGAGACATCAGAAAGTTTCTCAGTGCCCAGCGGACCCACGCTGCTGAGCTACATTAAACTGGGCACACACCAGAGGCTGATGGGTGCTGGTGGTAGGGAGGGAGCGCACCTGTACGCTCGCACACACTTCACAGACTGTGTGAGCATCCAGTCATGCGAGGCACCAGAAAATCTGACAGAACACACACTTTCTTGTCCACACACTGGATGCAGAGAAGTCCAAGGATCATTCGCACATACTGAACTGCTGTGTGAGTGTGTATGTTAAAAGGTCAGTCTCACAGGTAGCTCATCTCTGTTTATCGCCATGCTGCCCGGTGTCTCTGCAAACATGCATACATATAAACATGCACATCCACTTAGATATGAATACCCAGAACACATTAGGGGTGGAAAACAAATTGATTCCTAGATGCTGCATTGATTTACACATGTCAAAAGTGTGTTTTCTAAATGTTAGGTTATAAAGTGATGCTGATGGACTGAAAAAGCAGAACCCAAGTGCAAGGTTAGCCTTTTCTATAATTGATCTTCATAAATGGCAGCGGTTGAAAGCATGCGCTAATTTAATGTCTAAATGAGAGTTGGGTCGATTTGCAGTGTTGCCAGTATGGCATGGTGTACAAGCTTAAACTGATTAGATTTTATGCAAATCGGCTAAACCAACATTGTTTATTATGAAACGTTTGATCAATTAAAAAGTGGCCTACATCAGCAACCTGTGCTGACAGCGTTGTAGTGCTAAATCCAACTTGAATTGCATTAGTAATAAGCAATATGATAACATGATAAACATAATATTATAGCTGTTTGTGAAGTGACTAACATAGCCACAACTGTTTGGCAGGCTGTGTATGTAATCTGGTTACTTTAAGGAGATCAAATTTCAGTAGAGGTGGACAGGAGGCTGAGTGGTGCATGTTGTATTTGTTTACTACTGTAGAAGATTTATGTGCTTTTTTGGGGTGACAAGATGAGGCGTGACAGAGTAAGGGTCCATCCCAATACTCACACTTCCCCTCAAAATTGGTCCCAAACCTTAAGATGAGTAACGGAAGTGCTTTTCAGCCCCTAAAATCCCCACTTAATTTGAAGGGCTGTGCAATGCACACTACGAACTGAGGCCAGTGTATTTACATTGCACTAGTATGCAGAAACATTTTAATTGCAGGCAAGAGAGAATTTCTACTCCTTCTTTCGTTGTGGTATAGACAGTCCTTAATGAGTGGGTTGTCATTTTAGCGACACAAACAACAGTTGCGACACTGCATGAAAATTTTTATTTTATTTTTTTTAATCGACATACCTGAAACAAATCAACCAGGAGAAGAAGGCGGCGAAGGCATCTTCTATTTGCTGCGTTTCTTCCCTGTTGATTTGTTAAAAGAAGACGGATGAAGACAGCCAACGAAATAGGCATTACAACCACTGGACACTGGAGCTGGCATTTTAGAAATGAGTGCAAGAAGCCTATGTCAGCGATACACGAATGAACACGTCTGTTACGCTAATTTGCATGAAGTGGCATCCCAATTCGTAGGTAAAATTCCCTACCCCTCAACACTACCCCTTTGTCGTTGATGGGAATCTATCTGGCGAGTGCACTTGAAACCAAGGGGTAAGGTTAAGGGAAGAGAATTGGGATTGGCCCTTAGTCTCTCAAGATAAGTAAAATTGTGCCGAAATGGCAACATTTTGGATTTGAAGCTGACAAAAGAGGTGTTCTAACTGGTCTCTAGCGACGCAGTGCGCCATTTTGAGATGAACTTTTGTTGGAAGCCCTGTTTCAGTTTCTTTCTGCCTGCCACAATGGAGGAGGAATGACTAATTTATGAAGTTGCACTAAGGAAATATCTATATGATGCCTCCTTATTTCACTACAAAAACCCGAACAGGGTGGCAGCTGGCTGGAGGGAGATCGCCAGCCAGCTGAAAGTTTCTGGTAAATGGCCCTGGCTAATAACACGTTAGGCTGTTGGTTATAGTGTATGCCATTCCCAGTAAATATCACAATATTTAATGTGTGTTTTTTTCACTCCATCTTTTAAATGGTTACGTTTACAGCCTGATCTCAAGTGCACAGGTGGGTACATGGGTTGTTTACATGATGTAACCAGAAGTTCATATTTAATGGATTCAGTGTGGACAGAGAGGGTCCAGTACTTTGAATTGCAACACAGTAATTGGACACTTGTTTGCTGTTGGGACATGGTGTGATAATGTCCCACTTGGGAGTGGCTGCTGAGTCAAGTATGTAAAATTATGGTGGGGCAGTCCAGTGTTTGGCTTTATATCAAACTGGTTTGAATTTTTTTTACACCCACCAAACCCTAGTCTAAATAATTATATTTGTGAGTGATTACACTCTACACCATCGCTCAGAGACGAATGTTAATGGAGCAAAGCATCAATCGACGACAACATTAACAAACAAGACTGGCTGACCAACACACTGCAGTATCAAACGACTTAAACAAACTTTTTGGTGAAGAAAATAATTCTATCCTCAGCCTGTATGAATTGAACTGCGCTCAGCCTGCTCAGCGTTATGGCTTTCCTTAAAACAGAGAGGCTGATCTCCACTGCTGGAGACATAATGTTAATAACAACACAGCAGAACACTACCCCTCCCCCTCATTTTGTTATTCTCATACAACCAGGAGAGCATAAATCAATTAATTTGTTGATTAATGCAGTTAATGTTTTTAATATACAAAGACCGTGGACCATTTATCTTAATTGTCAGTTAAGTGTTACTTATTGTATTTAAGTGGAATTTAAGTGAACGCTGGTAATTGTTTTGCATACTCGAGAAAGAGACTGAAAATTGTACCCTTTTCTATCATTTCATTTGAGAATTGATTTTGGATCCAAATGAACATTTAAGAATCGTAATTTAATCATGAGGTTCCCCAAAATTTCACACTCCCATCACACATGTATTAATTGGGATACAAAATGTGCACATACAAGAAAAGCTTAGAAATGTGCACAATTCGTCTGCTCCTGATTGCGTATTTCTCACTCTTACATTTAGGCACTCACACTGACACACACACACACACACACACACACACACACACACACACACACACACACACACACACACACACACACACACACACACACGATGACAGGGACCATGAGAGAACATTAAGTATGCTTAAGGCTGAGGCCATCTTTCCTCAGCCACCAGTACCACAGAGAGGTCACCTTGTTTGTATGAATGTGGGTGCAGTATTCATGGTGTGCTTGTCAGTTAATATGCATGGACTGCCTCCTTTAAAACATACTGTAGATGGTAGGTGCATTTTTATTTGGTTTTTAATGCATAATTCATCATAAACGTGTATCCATAGGTGCCATTTTTCCAAACATTTTACCATCTAATGGAAATATTCATCCGAAGGACAATTCATGTTAAAAATTAATGCACAATGCTGCACAACGCACAGGGCTAACATCCTCAGTAACATAATTCTTCTCTCTTTATTAAGAATCTTCATGATATGGGGTGAAACTCTGTTGTTTATGGTTCTCAGCACTATACCATTGGTGGTACTTTCAGAAAAGTTTTCCTCCACTGTTCTGAAGATTTGTAAGGATGATTTCATAATGGCACTCCCCTTCAGTTCTTAAGTGGTGGCTGAGCACACCATGTTTGCCGTGGTACGAAGACCCGGATGACTAATCTTAAAGCACAGTGCAGCAAACCGATCATTATGACAATTGAACAGGGTCTTGATCATCCTGAAGTGTCTCATTTTGCAATAATGACCTGCTTGCTGTACATTATTCCCCTGATGACATGCCTACCTACCATTAATCATTTAGCATGAAAGTAATCCTTTCCAATTTAATCAATTTAGATCATTCCACTAAGATGAACTGTCTGCAGTAATGTCTTTTGGCACAAATTGTCAAAGGTTAATTTAATGTGTATCTACTTTTGACTGGAATTGAACGGTTAATATATGAGAGGTGTGGAGGTGATACTGATAAATACTGCAGGCACAGAGAAAGGATGAGAATAGGATGGATATTGAACCTTTTGCTGTGGTCATTAACTTTTACAATTGAAAATGCCGATTGCTGTAGGTTGTTATGGTGACAACAAACGTCAGTGGGGTCATAGAGTGTCACGCTCACTAGTTTGAAAGGTAGTTTTGGTCCGTTCTTGCACCTGTTTTCGTCGCTAAACCCAAGAATACAACAGAACATCAATCCAAGCTCCTCCCTTTCACTGAACTAAAACTAACGATAGCTCAATTGCCTCGTAAACTTTTCATTTAAACCTGACAGAAACAAAATAAAACTCACCAAAACAGTCTTTGTTAGTCATCTAGTTAGTCCACTGTTCCAACAATTGCCAACTCTGGTTTGGTCTTTCTGTGCCTCTTAGCTGTCTGCTACAATAACATAACATCATGTTCGCACAAACAAGCAATTGACCCTTTGCTAAGTCCCACCCCTCCAGCGTTCACTGGCCGATCATGGAGGTTGAAAGGAGATATATGTTTTTTCCCCGTTTCAAAACAATCATCAAACCCTGAAAAGTGTAGGGTTCGCTAGCTACCTACCTACTGAATGTATACACATGCTACTTTTGCTTTCTAATGATTACTACAGTGAATTAAGACCGACCTGGCTTTACAGGAAGCAGTAAAGGGAAACACGGAAGCTTTGCTGTCATTCAACCAGCTGTGTGTCATCTAAGTTTGGGCAGATGAAATGTGTTTGGCTTTCCCTGAGGATCCCCGCCCGTCCGCCAGCAGAGGTCCTGACACCGGTGGCAAGGGGGGAAGCTACCGTTCATCCGTATGCGCTGCAGTGATGTGTAGCTGACTGAAAGTCGGTAAAGTTTAGCTTTATTTTCATCGTCTTTAGTCTTTCCAAATATTTGATATTTCTTCAGGGAGTGCAGTTAGTTACAGTGTAGGCTCCATGCTGGTTCCGACAGTTTGACGGACCATGACAAAGGGGCGGGGCTGAGTGAACGGTCAATTGATGGCAATAAAAGAAACAACTAAATAACAGTTAGGGTAATATTGTAAAAGTACTGGATAGCTTCTTTGAAAATGTAAGGTTACTACTCAACTGCTCGTTTAGGGGCCGTACACATGCTGCATTTTTAGTGCCCTCAAATTCATAGTTTTCAATGTAGATGCGCGGCAGGCACGCTCAAATGCACGCGTTCCAGAGCACCTGTTTTTCAGGGCACGACGGCTGTCCTCTGAGATAAACTGGGTTCAACCATGCACAGCCGACAGATACTTCTGTAAATATTCAGTCTGATAAATACAGAAAAGTTGATCGTGTTAGTGCAGGGCTACCCAGGACTTTACATCTGTCCCACGGACAATAGGCCTACACACTTATGTAAGAAGATCAGCTCTGCACTCAGGATTTCAGGTAAATAGGCTATGATATGGTGCTTGTTAAGATTGCTTAGCAACCTCAGATGCAACCTGCTGCTGTGCTCTTGAAAGCTGTCACAGAGAAGGAATAAAAGTAGTGCCCAGCACCTAACCTCACGTTTTCCAGGCAGTTAAAGACTCAGAATGTGTAAGGCCCCTTTGTCATCACTGCTAAACCTCACCTCAGTGAGTTCTCCACTTGGCACAAGTTGGTTTATACAGAAGTTTATATGGAAGTTCGTGCACTAACTTTCATATAAATGGCCACTTTGGCCACTTTGACCACTTTGCTACATTGATTTGAAAGGGAATGTCATTTTTTCTCTCATTCTGTCTCTATGACTGCAGGTCTTAAGAAGCACAATGGCTACCTTGGTTACTCACAGGTATGAATAAGGAGAACATTTTTTGCCTTTTGTATAATAAGAAATAAATCCCCTTAATTAGCTCACAGGATTCCAACAATTCTTGCTCGTACCAGGTAGCCTTGGCCTCACCTGCTGAGTAGCTTTCATTGCAGTAAAAAGGTAAAAAGCTACTAAATATGCATGGTTGTCCACTGAAATATGTGAGGTATTCTGATGGAGGCCAGTGAAAGGGGCTAAAATGTGATTTATATTTTATTTTTTTTTTTACAACTGGACTGAATAAATGTCTTTTTAACCACAGTTAAAGCGGTGCCATTTTGTACTTTCCTATTTAATGTAAGTGGAATAATATGATTAAATGTCACTGTAGCATCTCTAAAAGTCTTGACATTACATTTTGATGGAACCGTACAATACTCATGGATTACATCTAGACGTCACTAGGCTGTTTACTACAGTGAATAACCTAGAGTGATGTCGACATGGCACACACACACACACACACACAAACACACACACACACACACACACACACACACACACACACACACACACACACACCCTTGAAAACACTTTACTGAAACAGATTTCCTTTGCCTTCAAGTGGACATTTGTGGTCTTTCGCTGGGAGATGTTATCTTTGGGGAAATACACACACACATACACACACACATTTGTCTCCCTGACATGTCGAAGGCGGTAGTCCGGCTGAAATCATGCTCACCCAAGGGCATCTCCTTCTAGATGTCATGTTTGTGTGACCCCTGGATATTGTGGTGTGTGTGTGTGTGCGTTGTTTGTCACATGGAATAAAAAAAAGAACTGCGTTATAGATGTTGCAGCACACAGAAGCTCACGGGACACCGAAACCCACCCATTCGTCATACACAGTTTCCCATGTAGTGATGTAAAATGCAGGCAACTCATTTTAAAGTCAAATGCTCAGCTTGTGGAAGGATCATCTAAGCACTGTGATCAATTCAGGTCTCCCCTTAGCTTTAAGCTCAGCCTACTTTAGGATCTGCGTGATGAATTAATTTGAAAACACACCTCATGTGTCCCCTCAACTCTAATGCAATGCATGCCAAAATTAGAGATGCTTATAAGCTCTTACTGCTTCTCACGTCTCCTTTACAAAGTGTTTTTCTGGCATGACTTTCCCCCTCTCTGTAATTCAATATTCAATGCCAACTTGAATTAAATATGCTCAATTCAATATTCATTTCAAGTGAATTTGGGTAGGACATTTGCAGTTTTTTTGCAACCATATCCCACATGGGATCTCCAGCTATCAGACATATAATTTTAGCTCTCCTGCTTTCAGTACCCATCAATTATTTGGGCTTTGCTTTAAATCTCTGCCTGCACCTTTCTTCAGTGTATAACAGAGTAAGTACAATAGACATCAATCAAGATGACAGTTGTTCTTATGGGGTCCACATAATCTGTCTTCAGGCTGAGCCGAGCCTGAAGAAAAGTTTGAGATACGCTGCAGGGGGTTTCTGATCACAGAGCCGTGTTTGAAATAATGTTTCAAAAAACGCCATCAAAGTGAATGTTCCCTAATAAGCAAACTGCAACTTTCCAAATTATCCGCTTGTGTTAAGTTTGAGCTGAGCTGCTGCTGTGTGTGAGCATGTGTGTGTGTGTGTATAATGTTTCTCAGTGTAAAGTTTCAAATCAAGGGAGCTGGGGCTACAGAGCAGAGGATTGTGCCTGTCTAATCTATGTATGGCTGGCATCCATGTCCTGGATCAATGAGGCTGAGATCCATTGATTAATCCTGGATGGCCTGGGGGCTTGTGGGGTTCAGGCAGAGATGACTGCGGCTTTACCTCTATCCTGACAGCTCTGTTTGTGACAGTGTGTGTTTGAGGGGTTTATAAAATACTTTTTTCTATGTACATGCACTGATGCGTAACTTTTAGAGTTACATGCACCATTTTTATTACCTTTATCCTCACTTCTACCATGGCCACAGTCAAATCCATCCCAAACTACAATAATGTACAGTAAAACCACTTCTTCCACTTCCACTCAATTTTATATTGTTATCTGGACATTTTGAGCATCTTCTCAGCAAACTGAATGTAGACACTTTGTTTTTATCACATCAGGACTTTGTTAATGACTTGTTTTCTATATTTATTCACGTTAATAAATCAATAGATAAATATTACCGACATAAAATTGACCTCCACACTTCAATCACCAACTTCTCATGATTAAAACAAAATTCAGTGCTGTTTGTGAATACAAATTACTGTGAATGAAACTAAATGTGACAGTGGTAGTTTTTCCATAAAAAAATATTTATGAAAAGTAGCAGAAGCACGAAAATCCCATATGAAGAGGTGTGTCTGGTGTAGTGATACTGTACATCTTGGTACTAACTTTAATATTTTACATTACATTTTCCATAGAATATAAATAGAAAATAAAAGAAGCAACAAAATTCCATATAAAGAGGTATGTCCTGTGTGTTAAGTGTCGTGATACAGTTCAGTATTCAGTTTTGAGTCAGTTGTACACCTTATGTGGAAGTTACTGGGAAAAACCTCCCATACATTTTCCATAAAATATAAATATAAAATTAGAAAAGCACTACAATCCCATATAAAGAGGTATGTCTTGTGTGTAAAGTGTTGTGATACAGTTTGGTATTAAATTTGACTTACTGGGAAACATTACATGGAAGCTATTGGGAAAAAAACCCCCATAGATTTTCCATAAAATATAAGTATAAAGTGGGAGAAGCACTAAAATTCCATAAAAAGAGGTATTTCCTGTGTGTTAAGTGTCGTGACACAGTTAGGTATTACATTTTGAGTCAGTCGTACACCTTACATGGAAGTCACTGGGAAAAAAACCCCCAGAAAATTTCCATAAAATATCAATATAAAATAGGAGAAGCACTAAAATTCCATATAAAGAGGTATGTCCTGTGTGTCAAGTGTCGAGATACAGTTTGGTATAACATTTTGACTCACTGGGAAACATTACATGGAAGCTATTGGGAAAAAGACCCCATACATTTTCCATAAAATATAAATATAAAATGGGAGAAGCACTAAAATCCATACAAAGAGATATGGTATTGAATTTGACTCCATGGAAAATGTTATGTAGAAGTTATTGAAAAAAATGCTATTATTTTCTATTGAAATATTAATGTAAAATAAAGAAACATGCATTAATAATGAAAACAAGTGCGCTACATAAGGCCAATTAGGTATAATTTTTTAATGCTAATCCTCTCTAATATTGTAATGTCAGCATAAAGCTACCAGAAAGCATTGGTTTTGTGTCATTTTGACATGAATGATCCCCAAGTTAACCCACAGCAGAGACACGCAAGGGCTGAGAGGTGAGCTAACTGGTGTCCTACTGCCAACAGCGGCTGAAACTTAAGACGCTGCTGAGTCTGGAGTAAATATCCATCAAAACTTCGGGCACAGGCAATGTGTTTACCACAGCAGCCATGTGTGCGATTCCAGCCTGGGACCCTTTGCTGCATGTCCTCCCCTGTCGCTTGCTACCCACCCTAACACTTGGACTATCCTATCCAATAAAATAATCTTCAAACTACTACTTAAAACTAACTTCACTGCAGTGTGATGGCTGTAGCTGACTTGACCAAAGTATTTTATGGTGCTGTTGTTGTTTTGTCCTGCTTTGTCTTGTCTGCGTGTTTGCTGTCAGTGTCCTCGTTTCACTCCACAAAAAAAATTTGTTTCTCTCTGCACGAGAAAAAGAATATGTGCTATGAGAGCGTGGGAAGAGTGTCAACTGTGTGAGTCTTACAGTCAGTGCCTGAGAGTTGGCTGCTGGACCAAGTAACGTGCATCTGTGCATGTTGAGCTGTAAATTACGTGCAAAGCTCCAATTTTACGTAAACTACTGTGCATATATGAGGTATTTGGAGCTGTGGTGTGTATGAACAGTAGATATACTATATGCCTCAGAGCTGATTTACAAATTAAGGCACATATAGGCAATCACACACTTAAAAAAATATCTTATTGTCCTACTGAATCCATAAACATCACTTTAATGTGCACCCTGACACCAATGAAAACAGCATTAGATGTGTAGATACTCCCCTGTGAGCTCATCTTATTTTGGCTTTGAATCACTGATGCTCGTACACTTCAGAATTGTTCAGGACTTCTGCAAACGTTGAGCTGTAAATATAAAAAATGCTCGATGCTATCGCTGCAGCTCAGATCAGTCTGCATATTGACGAGTGTGTTGACAAGAGTAAATCTGTAAAACTCATACACTTCCAGATCAGCATCAACAAGCATATCCCAGGTGGGGATTTACCTGTCATTGATAGGATGACTATGAATGCTCTAATCTGGCTTCATAATCTTCTTCAGTGTAGCAGCTGTAACCCCCCAAAATATCACAGCTTTTAAATCTCTGCTTCTTTAACAGCATAAACTGAGAAAATCAGATTTTTCTGAGATCCAAAGTTTCCAGCTGACAGCGTAATGCAGGTGACAAACCATATTACACCCCCACTTAGCGCAGAATTGCAGTTGTTGACGCCGGCAACACACACTTAATTGTCAGAGCTGCACATAAATACATAAACGCACACGCTCTGTCATCAATCCGTTATATATCGCGCATATGCTGCTGTCAGATATAAGAAATGCACCTTAAACAGCACACACACACACACTCATACACACACAACCAATCAGTCACTTACATCGAAGCGGCGCCCTGCCACTTGCTCCACAATGGTATTACAGTGGCTCTCAGCCTGTTATGATCTCATTCCAAAAGCATTCAGTGGTGCCACAAAGCAATTCCAAACACATTTCCAAAACACATTTTGCAGCGCCACAAAGTGTTACATCCATCACTGGGGGAATAAGGCGTAATGACCGACAGACACTGTAATAGTTGATTCCCCTGCCAAGGAAATGTGTGTGTGTTCGTGAGGGACAGTGTGTGCGTGAGGGTTTGTCGATGTCTTTTTGTGCGACAGTGCGTGGGTGTGTCCTTGTGTGCATGCGCGTGTTTGCTCTTGGCACATCAGAGGGAGAGATCTCAGTATATTCATTGTGCTATAGTCAGGATGATCTCTCCCTCTCTAATGCCCATATATATTTAATGAAATGGTGAGGGGATAAATTATACATCTCTACCTCTTTCACCCTCCCTTCCTCATATCCTCTCTCCTGCTTTCTTTTTTTACAACTTCCCCCAATCAACCTTTATCCTTTTTTTCCCTGCCCCCTCCCCCCTTCTCTCCTTCATCTATCCACTTCATGTCACATCTACCTTCAAAGATTTCATCTCATATAACCGTGTCTTTTATCATACTGTCTCTTTTACCCCAACTCCTACCTCTTAGAGTTAAAATTACAGCACATTGATAGCTTGTGATTAAAACGCACGCACTTGGTCTAAGCTCTCGATTTTGTATGTTTGCACTGAAACACGAAGTGGGGGATCAGTGGAGACGTTGGCAATGCCAGTAAAACGCAGAGCCGCTTTGTAAAAATGATGGAAACGGAGAGAGAATCAGAGAGTCGTAGAGAGAAAGTGGGACCAGGAAAGATGAAACAGACAAGCTGATCAAAGATTCTGAAGAGACAGAAATATATAACTAGAATGAAAAAAAAAAAGCTCTTAACATTTGTGAGGATGGAAGAAGTAGTAGGGACTTAAGTTATGAGCAAGTGTGTGTAAAGAGGAGAAAACGGCATGTAAATATTTGTGTGTGATTTTGTGTCAGAGATAAAGAACGAGCGAAGCGGCAGACAGGAAGATGAGTTACAGAGATGTGGGCTGCCAGTCAAAGTGCACATACTGTATAATAGTGGACAACTCCAAAACGTTGTTAACCTCCTCGTAACCCTGCTTTCATCCTCTTCAACTGTAACTGTGTTTGTGCGAAAGATCTACGTAGAAATGTGTGTGTGTGTCGATATAAGTGGTGTAGGTGTGGCTGCAGGCGTACAAGCCTGCTTTGTACTTTGTATAATTTTCTGTACCTGGATTTGTATATTTGCACACATATATTAGTGGGTGTGTGTGGACGCAGCAGGCTGCCAACAGGGAGCTTCAAAGCCCTCAGACACACACACACACACTCACACACACACACGCACAGATGCTGCCTTTCCTCTGATCTTTTGATACATCCCGTAAGAGGAAGAGAAAACAAGAGAATAGATGTGCAATTAGTGCAGTCAGTGCCATTTCAGCATCCACACTACTAGCCTTCCCTTGACCATGCGCAAGTAAAGTAGAACGAGTTTTATGTTTATATAACTTGTGTCCACATTATGTTGCTTTAGTTCATGAAATGCCGCTGCAACAACCCAGTTTTACTGGGGTATTATGATTATTGAGGGCACTTTCATGCATACCTCGTTTGGTCCAAACTCTTGGACCTTTCAGTTTGATCCGAATCAAAATTTCAGGTGTGATACCTCCCCTAAACCACCGTCCAGACCAAACAGCTGAACCTTGGTCCTATGAAAAGAGGTGGTCTTGGTCAAGGGTTTCCCACACATTCATCTATTTGCGGTGGCTTGCCCCAATAACATCTGCCGCCACATATTTAGGGTTCAGGGTTTCAGACCTAGAGTTGTCTTGCTTTGGTCTGAATCAGGGACTAATTTTGTTACAAAGTTGTATAATTGCCTAGAGTTGGTTCATGCTCTCACGGCAGTATTTACAAGCGGACCAGATAAAATGCCTTTTCGAGAAAGCTGCTCTTGATTGGTCAGAATTTCCATGCAGGCAAAATCCAGGAAGTAAGCAAAACGTTGAAGAAGAGTACACTTGCAAGATAAATGTGACACTTTCTAATGTCACAATGGAGGGATAACTACGCAGGTTGATTTTAGCGCTGCTCATCGTGGACTATATTGCTGTCATTGTTCATTTGAGTCAAACCATACAGTTTGAAAACGAGGCGCGGCTCCAACTAGAAAACAATGTTTTGATGCATTAGATGTGCTGAATGTGCATATTAAGGCAGTACAGGAGGAGGCGCACATTAATAATCCTCCAGGACTGTAACATGCTCATGTTTAACCCAAACAATGTGCCATGTGACTGCAGTTGGATCAGATTGAGGTTGGAACACGTTCTCACCACAAACGAACTGCACCAGAGTTGCCCAAACAAACCACATTTAGGGGGAAACAAACTTGAGTTTGATTGAACTGAACCAAAAGGGGCATGTGTGAAAGCACCCTGATTTTCTATTTTTGGAGCTGGACTGTTCAGTAGGAGCATTATTGGAATATATAAACTGTTCAGTGATTTTTTTGCGCCACAGTCTCGAAGCACAGAACAGTATTATGGGCACTGACAGAGCAGCAGAACACCAGGTGCAGTGAAAGTGACACTTAACCGTTCATTGCTCCTGGTCTAAAGGTTTGCATTCACTTGCCTCTGCAGCAGCTGCTCCTCTCATCCATCGATCTTATCTGGCCAGATCAACCGATCAACTATCCACGCTGCGACTCAAACTTTACAAACCGCTGCAGATGAAATAAGGGACTAATAAAGAGTTTGCCTGTGCTGTGGTCACGGACCCACAAAACCTCTGAATTTTGAGAGGGGACACAGAATGAAGCAGAGAAACAGAGAAAATAAAAGTTTTGCCCACATTCCTGTGTCCAAATAAAAGTTAAGTATGTTTTGATTCACTTCTGAGAGAAAAACAACCTTTGGATGGTTTGAACTTTCGGCCCAATTACAGGAAGTTTTGGCCAGCCATCGCCAATAGTCAGTCGTGACCTGGATGACTGAGAATCTTCACTGACATGTCAATAGATAAGAGTACTGTAGCACCTTGTCTGTAGTGTAGTGTAGTGTTTGGTTGAGAGACAGAGAAACGCTCAATGCTCAGAGCAGACAGGTGCTTGCAATCAGAACAGAGGAGTAATTAGCAGTTAAGTTGCCAAGTGGTAGTAAATGTACGATAAAGGTTTAAGTTTGTCAATGAACAAAATGAGCCGTGGTAGTATATGGGAAGAAAAGGAGACAACTTTATAATGAGTCAGCTGGAAACACTCACAAAAACTCTTGACTTTTTTTTAGTTATTTCCTGAGAGGATGAGAAAGAGGGGATACCTAAGATTTATTTTACTACAAGTGCAGTATGATAGAATGTCATCAATGCAAGTGTTGTACAATGAAGTGGAGTACAACAGGATAGAGTTGGGCGGAGTAGAGTAGGTTGGAACTCAAGATAAACGACATTAAAGGAGGACAGAACCAGACAAGAGGGAAGTAGAAGGCTGTTAGTACCAGAAGGAGACAGAACCAGAGGAACTGATGTGAAGTGAAGAGGGATGTCATTCCACATAATGTCACTTCCCAACTTTTTTTTTCTGTTAAGCCTGCGTCATCGTGAGAGGGTCACAGGTCATGCATCCCTTTTCAACCACTTGGGTGTTTTTCAATAACAGTCCAGAGGAAAATTGCTGTGTCACAGGATAACGTGTGATAGCTGCGTCTCTTCCAGGCTGACAGACGCACAGACAGGCGGTTATGCAGAAAGACAAGATAAGCAGAGAGAAAGACACGCCTGAAGGTTGGCTGGCACATTGACAGACATGGAGACATACAGCAGTCTGTCCATGTTTCCAGCATACTACTAATATTTGTATCTCTTGTTAGCAGGAAAAAACATTATGTTACAGGAAAAATGTGCTGGTTTCTAACTTGTGACTAAATTCTATCATCTCCTGATGTACTAAGAGACCTCTTTACAATTCTTCTGTTTTGCATACACAAATTGGTTATCGAGTGTATTTGTTGTCTTGAGTTTGTGTGGCCCAGGTCCTACCTGCTCTGGCGGCACCTGGACATTTCTAGATGCCTTCCCTGATCCTTATTCTTCATATTCAGATTCATATTTTGTGGAACCCTCAATTATCTCATCCCAACCAAAGCTCTAGAGATAGACAGTGTGGTATGCTTTACATTTTGTAAAGCCTTTTGATGTTAGGAGCTGTGATTCTTTCAATACACCTTCTGTGGGGTTGGTCTGTCTGGTCTGGTTGCTATGATAAGGAATATTAGCGGAAGCAAAAGTGTTGGCACAAGGTAGAGTACTTGCTCTGACCCTTGCTCTAGGTGAAGAAGAGGCTGAAGCATGAAGGGAAATAGGATGGACATGCAGGTCTACACGTATGTGGCCAGCAGTACTCCTCAACTAATACTCTCCTCTGTTGTCATTTAGCACTCATACATGATGTAACGGTTGGTCTTTGTTGTATTTGTCCCAGCCCTCTTTTCCTATGATGAGATGGCTGGGTAAAAATGGACAATTAGGAGCGTGGCGTTTTACCCGAAGTTGAACATTTTTCAACTCTCTGTGGCTAGAATAGTGCAGAATAGACTCTAAGTGCCTCGTCACACCGCTGGCATTTGTAACAGTGTGTAAATATACAGCGCACATGTGTCACGTTGCAACACTGGCCTCAAGAGGAAATAAAAAAAGCTTTGGTGGACACAAAACTCTTCCAGGTAGAGCACGCTCAGTGCACTGTGGCCAGTTTAAGGGCTTTTCACATTGCATATTCTAAGCTCCTTTTCACAGATACATTGTTAACCCAGGTTTGACCTCAGCCCCGGGCTACATGATTCACGCTGCATTTCTGCTAGCCCAGGATTAAATGTCTGTTGGAACATGTTACTAATTTTTACATTCTATTATCATTCATTTTAAAACCTGCCCCGGCTTGCTTCCCCGGCAAATGATAGAAAACCTTTCTGTTTGTGAATGTTGCCTCTAGTTCGTCTTGAACAGACTTTTCTGACTACAAACTAAGGGACAATGCTTTTCTGTCTACAACCAATTTGATCTTTTGAAGTCTTTTCTGGACATGTTGACAAGTCAGCTGGATTGGTGGGCTCCCTTTGACTTTTTTAAAGTAGTACTTTCCATGGTCAAAATATCAGCATAAAGCACGCGTGTACTGATGACGTAATGAAGAAGTTGTGTAATTAGACAACAGGAACGTTACGTAAATACCATTAGCTCCCTTTCACATCTACAACTTTTAGCCCTGAGTTTGGTTGATATTTGGAAGATAACCCTACAAACTTGAGGCTAACCCTGCTCCAGAGCAGGGCCAGCGAGCCCTAGGCCAAAGTTGGGGTTAGCCCACTTTGAAATGTGCCAGGATTGTGCCGGTGTGAAAGCTGTCTTAACCCCAGGCTAACAGCTCACTTAGCTTAGGGCTAAGAACAGTGTGAGAAGGGCTTTAGCTGATCTAGACATAAAGTGCAGATGTTTTCCCTTCTAGCCAGTTGACTGGTTGACCAGCAGGTTGAATTTCAGTCAGCCATTATTTATTTTGGTTGACCACAGCCCTGATACATGCTGTATTTTGTCTACACATCAGGAGCTTCAACAGTAAAACAATAGTGTGCTGATCACACACAATTATTTGCTCATACAGTGCGCAGATTCACCAAAGTTAACAGTTGAGTTGTTGCTTCAGAGATTAAATTATCAGTTGTTAGACAGTGTAATATGGAAAAAGCGAGCAGAGACAGCTCTAATTTTTTTCTGCAGTTGCTCTCGAGAAAGTTTAATACCTCTTGTGTAATACAGCCAGCTGTGTGCTGATCCACTTACATGATTGACTACCTGCAGGGTTTCTCCAGCCCGTCATTGGCTGCTTAGTACCATCTTCCAATCAATGTCAACTTGGCTAGTTTATTTTTCCTAAGGATGTTATTTGGTGGCTTCTGTGCTCAGTTAAGCAGTCACTTTCCCGAAATTACTGCTGCTGATTGTGCTGTTGATGATGATTCAATTAATGTGAGTAACTGTGTTGCAGGGCAGCAATTATCTTTTGTTTGTCAAAAATGACAAATAGCATTTTGATTATCCTTCAAAGCGCAGCTGTCACACCAAAAGCCTCAGTTTTAATGGGTCCGTGACTATTGGAAGGAAAGATAGACAGGTAGGCAGGAAGGCCTCGGTGTCCTGGGATAATATTGTGTTACTGTCCTCCTCACGAAGAGAGACAGATTGACAGATAGACCAAAAGCCACAGCCAGTTAGAAACTGCGGCGTCCTATAGTGGAAATCATATTACTGTCCCTCTCAGATAGAGAGTGACAGATGGACTGAGACAGACAGCCGGAAATAACAGAAAAGAAACCAAGTCATCAGTCCGGAGGCAAGATGAGAGCGAAGACGAGGAATGACAAAGCAGTGGAGGGTTATAGGATGCTTTAGGAGGCATTACTCTGACATTTCTCTGCTGAAAATGTTGATGGAAGGTGCCTCTTTTTCTTTTTCTTTGTCTTTTTGTGCTATTGATGGCTGCAGATGTAAATATAAACATACTCTGTGATGACTCCGATAAGTCTGAGCCTATTAGATTGGCAAGAATTTAACACTTCAAATGTTCATGGACTGAAACCCCAATTATGAGTTCACCTTCCACTGCTGAGTTGGAGAAATCTAATGTAAATCCACCCAAGCTCCATATGTCTTCATGTAATCCAACCAACATGCTGTGTGTTTGTCTGTATGTGTCTCTGTGTGTGTGCTGGATGTGGCCAGTGTGTCTAGCCACAGTTTTCTGCCTGCTTAAGGAAGGTATGTGCTAGTGTGTGACAGCAGCTCCATCACCTTCCATTAGCGTCATCATTAAGACAGTGAGATGTGAAAACGATGCTGAGATTTCTTGAGACAAACTGCATTAGAAACACACAGGGAGAGCTGAGAAGGAAAACACACCGACAGGGTACACACTGGTACCCCAGACCCCTCTGTGTTCAGTTTGTCACCTGAATCGGAGAATCGGGTTTGAACTCTCATGCTGTTACAGCCATTGTTATCCAGAGTAACTGATGCGTATGGAAGCTAATCCGTGTTTACTGAAGCATAATCATAAATCCTGCAAATAGCTGACTTTTTGTCCTCCTTGGAACACCTGAAGTAAGCTGTAAGCACAACACTGACATATTACCACTATGTAAAGTTGATATGGCAAATGTGTAGCAAACAGTTGTTTGCTGTTTACACATCTGGCTTACACAGGGCAACATTAGTTTTTCAGTCTTTCACTGTCTGCTTCTTCAGGCTATCAATTCAGTATGAGGTTACAAGTCATTTCAAGGCTCATCAAGATATATGACAAGTGATGGGATATGAGTGTGATTGACTGAGGGGAAGGTAGTGGGACAGCTAATATACTTTACTGTTGAGGGAAGAAAGTTGTCCTTTTGGCATCCATATTATTTAGACACACTTGTGTACTTACCTGTGTAAGATTTTACCTAAAGATTACGAGTCCATAAAAAGTAAAAAAAAAAAAAAGATTCACTTTAGTATCCCTTGTTCTTTTTGTTTATTTCCAAATTTGTTAATTCCTGAATCGATCTAATTCAGATACGGAGGTGGAAATACTTTGTCGCTGTTATTGTGGTAGTCTCTGAGTAACGTGACATCATATCTGTTTAAAGAGGAACTAAGCAGAAGCAAGAATGCAGAAAATGGCAGGCTTTCCGAGGACACGGACCTTCAGTTGCTCCATTAGCGAATTGAAACCACCGAGCGCAGCACACACTCCCCACTGGATCAACAAACTTTCTGTTGCTGCTTTTACATAGATTAGACCCAGCCTGCCGTGACCCCAGGCAATTTTTTTTTTTTGCTGGCTTAATTCAAGCTTTCGCCAGCTCTACTTCTTGTGAATAGTCTCCTAGTGGTAGAGAGTGTGGTGTAGGGACTGCAGGGTGCACAAGTTAGGTAATTCTTGTCCCATTTGTGGTCTATTAGACGGAGAGGGAAAGCATGATGAGGGGCGGAGCAAATCAGTGCACCGTGTGCAGCTCTACAATGAAATATGATTTTAGCCATTTTAAATACTGAAAAAAGAAAACAAAAAGTGGTGATCGATGTTGATGCTGTGGTGGCCGCAACAAATACATCAACATGGGAAACGCTGAAAGCTTGATGAGCAGGAACAGCTAATTTTGCAGCATGTGATGGTGATAAAATGGACGGTCAGAAAGATTGACTTGATGTGCATTGTTTTTGGAAATATGCCTTATGATGTAGCCTACAGCCTTCAGAGGTGTATGATTCAACTTTTTTTCCATGGTCTACTGTTAAAGAAGTAATGTAAAATCATAATAAATGGCAATATGTGCAAACTTGGCGACCTACCAGGACCAGCAGACCAGCTCAGGCCAACCAAGAGGCAGCTATCATAGAGCGGGTTAGTCCAAAAATAATGAAATTTGGGTTTAAGGATTTTGTTGTCAGTGACGACAGTGAAAAGAAAACAGTGGTATGTAAGATGTGCAGCTCTAAAACCAGTGACACAACCACCACAATATTCAACTTTTCCCTATGGTCTAGTGTTGAATAGGTGACCAAAAATTGCAATAAATAGCAATATTGAATTGCAGTACATATGGAATTGTGAGGTTAGTGTATTGTCTCGGCCCAAATAAACAAAAAGGTGAGGAGAATAAATAAAAGGTGAAAAAAGCACAACATATCCTGCTTTGTTCTTGGTGACAGCATACTCAGACTTACAAAAGTAATGTGGTGTATAGAGAGAGAGAGAGTGGCACACTGGAACAGAGCAACAGAAATGTGTGAAAGAGCATGGGGGATTGTTAAGGGAGATGTGACTGGAGGAGAGAGGGTGAGAATTGGTGAGAATGATGTGGGGAAAATGGGACAATATGATGAGAGATGGAGGAAGACAGAGGGAGAGAGATGGTGAGGTGGACCATTGGCACGTAAAATTGTGACCACAATCATGGTTGTCTAAAAGTCGGAAACATGGATTTCTTTATTCTGTTTTTCTATCTCTCTGTTGAGTAACTAACTAAAAACAAACCAGACGAAGATCGAGAGAGACGCACCAAGACAGGAAGCAATATTAAAACCCTCCATTAGAGCAGAGTGTGAATAAAAAATGGAGCTGATGCAAATGTGTGTTAAGAATGAGGTAAACAGAGTGAGATTGATGCAGGTTACGGTAGATGGCACACATTAAGGCATTTAGAGACTCATCCATTTTCTCAAAAAGGATGACGGGATCGTTTGTGTCTGTGATTTTTGTGAACTTGACAAAAATGTCAACCACAACCTCTAATTACAATGACAGACCAATAGTACCAATGTGAGCGCGAGCCTAGCCACTTTCTGTAGAAGCACTCCACACTTGCTCGCCTGCTTTTGAAGTTAAGCGATCAAAGTCATCGCCTTCCTCTCTGAATGGATCCAGGTACAGGAGATGTGTACAGGTGCCGGGGCTTGGAGCTTTGAGGAGAGACGGGACACCTGTGGGGGTGTGAGGACAGAGGTGTAAATAAGTGAAGAGAGGTATCGAGGTGGGGAGAGATGGCAGGGGAGCTAGGGAGTAGAGATGAAAAGGAGGGAGTGAGATGAGGTCAGGGAATCATACAGGAATAGCAGAGGAGGACGTGGGCACCTTTGATTGCTTGGAGACCGATGGGAGTGTAAAAAGGATGTGGGACTTCCATGTAGGTATCATGTTATAATGCTTTTTATCTTCTTTTTAATTGGAAACTTGGTGTATTTGGTTTCAACACCTAATTATTTCTGTCAGGTGTAAGCCTGAGGGGGATCATGTGTTCGTTGTGTGTGCCTTTGTGCATGCGAGTGTGTGTGTGTATCTGTCTGCAGCTTGACTAACATTGATAAAAGACTCAACTTGACTTTCACTCTGCGTTTATAACTTGAGATTTGACAGATGACTTGTAAGAACTTGATTTTTTCAATGAAATATTTGCATTTATGTCGATATTGAGAAGTTACCTTTTGTTTTTGAGCCATGATTGGGTGATTACTAATGCAATGTGTGAAAACCTGGCACCCTCCTAGGACCAACAGACCAGCAGAGGCCAACCAAGACGCAGCAATCATGTAGGGGGTTGGTCCAAACATATTGAAATTTGGGTTCAAGGATTATGTTGTCAATGACAATAGTGAAAAGAAAAACAGTAGTATGCAAGATCTGCAGCTCTAAAATCAGAGACACAACCACAACAATATTCAACTATAGCAATTACTATAAAACCCACAAAGAAAGGTAGTGGACATGTCTTTTTGGCTAACTTTTTACCTTATTGGCTGGTCAAAGGTTAGCTTTCTACATCATCAGAATTTCATATGTCTTGGCTTATGACTTGTCTGACCTGAGCATTGACTCAGCTTGTCTTGCCTGACTTACAGCAGGGAATCAACTTGACTTGATTCTTAACACAGTAACATGGGATTTTCTTGCAACTTGATGATTAAGACTTCAGACTTGCTTGTGATTTGCACATGTGTGACTTAGGCCTTGTTTTCACTGAGCAGTACGGTACATTACAGTTCAGTTTGGTACGATTTTTTTCCGTTTCCACTGTGAAAAGTTGTGGATGGCACAATTAGTTTTTATATGACATTAACTTTAAGTAGTGAGTGGATCTTCAAGCTTTTATATATATGTTAATTTTGACCTGGTTATGTAAATGGCTTATACTCTAATCCTTACTTGGAGAAAAAGTGTTGTAGAGCGTTGTTCCTGTGGGCTCTGGCAATACTAAACTCATGAGCTTGCCTTAGAAGGAATGAATGCACAAACCTGCTATTTTTAAATATCCCATGGAGAGAGACTCTTACTGCAGCTTGTTTTATTTTGTTCTGATAATGTCGGTGTGCAACCTCGTTCTATGGACGATAAACGAGGCACAGACTTCCATCTGTGTCACTAGTAATGAGGAAATACAGGAAGTGCTGGATGGTACAGTGAGTGACATCAACTCAGCCCACATTTAAGAGTACTGTTTGCAGTAGAAACGCTTAACAGACTTAGGGTCTAGGTACCATGTCTGAAGGGTTACTTTGGTTCCAAAGGTACCATACTGATAGTGTTTGGTGGAAATGAGGCTTTACTTCCACCTCTGCTAGCCTCCTTTCACAATGGCATTGTCCTGCAATCGTGGGTCAAGACAGCATCATCAGCGGTAACTGCTGTATGAGTGCAGAGCAGCCCTGATCGGCTAGCCAGTGGAATACACAAAGAGGGATTTGTGGGCACATGGCTGGCCTGGCTATCATAACCATGTCCAGAAAAGCTCGGATTACAACACACACAGAGGGAGCGTGACTTAATTCTCTCCAGAAGACGCCATCACTCTACTATATCTTCACAGAGCAAATAGTTGTTTGCTGCTATATTATTGTTCTGAACATTGTATAAGTTTATACAGTTGGGTGAACTCAGGATGCGTGGTTACAAAGTACAATACCATTAAACTATTCTATGCATCTTTCCACTACCCTCATGCACACTCACTGGACACACAGGCTGCCCTGCACTCCCTGTTGCCCACCCACATGCCAACAGACACACCTGCTGGAGATGTGCACTCTACTGAGAGCATTTTCTAGTTTATTTTGTTGTTGTTCTTGTTTCCTTGCACGTAATCAAACATGGCAAAGGGATGGGGTTGCTACCCTTTTTCTCACAAAGACGTTTGTCTTATTTTTGTTTTTCTTTTTAGCCAGAAATGATATAAGGCTGTCCTCCACTGTTTATTCCAACAAAGGTACTACTGCTGCTGCTGGGAGCACAAAATGAACGACTTCTTGTGTGAAAAATTCCCAGTGAAGAAATGTGTAGAACAACAGATGTAAAAGGTTTGGTGGACTGTGTTTGGGCTGAACTACTAATGTTTGCTGCATTCATTGACAAATCTGACATTCATTTATTGCCAATGAAAATGTCAGTGATTATTAATTGAACACTTGTTGGCGGCAGCACAAACGAGCTGACCTTCAATAAGCACATGACATTTTTCAAAGACGGATGAGAGAAAAATGTGAAAAGAACAAAAAACTGATGATGGAAGCTGTGAACAGAGCAACAGCGATTAAGCGAAAGGAAAAGCAGAGCAGACTTAAAAAGATAATTTCTCCTTGTGTCTCCCGTCGTGGACGGATAAGAGAGAGAATAAAAGCAAAGTGGATTGAGGAAGCCAGAGAGGACAAGATGTGAAAAGAAAAAGAAAGGTGCAAGCAGAAGGAGAGAAAAGTGGATTTTAGAGAGTAGAAGAAGGTGAGCGAAAAAGTTGAGAAGTGCACTCTATCAACAGAGTCCGAAAGAGGATATGTGGAGAGAAAAATTAAGTTATATAGAGTATTTAAAAGCTCCACAGAAAGAAGGATAGAAAACATATAAAAAGCAGAGGAGATTGACAAAAGGAAAATGCTCAGCTGAATACAATAAGTCATTTGATGGTTGGCTGAAAGTACTTTTCTGATGACAAAGCTTTTGTGGCGTGAATAGGGGCCGGTGCTGAGCAGTTAGGCTCATGGAAAGACTCTAAGAGAGAGTTGGTCACACTGTCAACTTCACAATCGTCTCTGCCTTCACATCTATTGTTGCGTTGCCTTTTAATCAGAATTTTCCTCGAGGGATTCATGGGGAGAGCTGAAGTCAACGTCACATCCGATAAAACTCTCATACAATGTGGTCTAATTTGCGATGATGTTTTCCTTACAGTTAAAAGAAACACTTATGTGGTTTGAATGTTAATGAAGAGCCACCGCTTTTTAGAAGGGCTTCCTGTATATACCGAGCCCGTGGATGTGTAACTAATGAGCCAGCGTTGAGCTTTAAATCCTCATTTTTCACTATATTTCAATTTCTTTGAATCATTTTTCTTGGTATTCCAAAGATGATTTTGCTTACTGAACCGTATGCTTGCCAAAGTTGGGATATTTTGTTCTCCGCAAACAGTCTACTAAAGAAGGTTTAACTAACTTTTCGTATCTATCACCCAAACTTTAGTTTTATCATACCATTCATCATATTCAGAACTTCTCCCAGTCTGTCTACCCATCCCTTTATTCCTTTCTTTCTACCCCCCATTCATCACTTCTTTTACTTCTTTGCATCACATATAGATATTCTATATTGATCGCAGTGTAACCTCTTTCCAAACTCCCTCAAATTCTCTCCATCATTGCCTCACTTCAGCCATCGCTCATTGTCTTTATCCCTTCCTCACGCTCTTGCCCCAATCTACTCCCACCCAGAGATTATATTATCATTCCTCCATCCCTCTTTCTCCACCCTCCCTCTCCCCATTCATCCCTTCCCTCCCTCCTCCCCTTCTCCCACCCATCCCATTATATTAATAGGCTGTTGCGAGTGTGTGATTTCAGCAGTAGCTCTTTCTATTAGCCAGCTCTGCATTAGTGCATTAAGTCTGCGTGCGCACTGCCGCCTGTTACTCAGCTGGACACATTAACAACAAAGTGGCAGACTGATAACTGCGTTCATACGCTCTCATCTACATGTATGCACACACACACATGCTCACACACAGGTCCATACATTAATTATGTTGTCAGCCACACATGCATTCATGCACAATATACAATCATCTTTCCTTAAAAAAAAGCTAGTGAATGCACAGAAGACTGTACGAATACTTACAGACTGCTAAACTGTAAGGTTTGATATTCTCTGAGTCAGAGCCCAGTGCATTACCTGCATGCTAATGCAGCAAGCGATGAGTCACACGATGAGCTGTGACAACACAGCTCAAAACATCACTCAGGTGAAGCAGTGATCTCTGTCAGCTGGAGTCTGATTTTGTTGCACGATGTGTCATGTCCCATAAAAAAAAGATTGAGGTTGATCTGGGAGGAGATCGGAGAAACTTTTTGTAGCTGTTTGTGTTTGTGTGTGAATGCGAGGAGCAAATATCTTTTTGTGTGTGCACATGTGAAGACTTGTGAGTCACTGTTTGTGAAGGGGGAGGTGGATTGGAAGACACAGGGGGTATTCGGAATTGGTATTGCTTCCTCTCAGCGGGTGTGTGCATGTGCGATCGTGAGTGCGTTCTTCCCTAAAAATAAAACGATACCGCTTCCCTCGAGACCATATGGTGCAGATAATGAGCTGGTCCTCTACCACTCCTGCTTGTGTTTTCCCTGCCGGGCTGAAAGAACGGTCCAAACTTGAAAGTGTGGAAATGTATCCTTTCCACTTATCTATTGTCCTTAAATGCACACGCAGGTGAACTGTTGAATTAGAGCTGGTTTCAAACACTTGAGGGTGGCAGAGGAGTGGATTTTCAGTCCTGTCCCGTCCCACTCCCACAAAAAACAAAACAATAAAACTCTTGTTTTGTCCCAGTCCTGCAAGAATGACTACTGTCCCATTACAGTTTCACTTTTATTCATATCAGAGCTGCGTATTGCATATGTCAGTTTCAGTTATTCTTGCTTTCAAAAGCCTGACACCCATAATCAGGTACTTTAAAACCTAAGCTTTCCGTTAAGTCTGGCACTCCTTTGACTGAATGAGCTTTAGTGCTGTATTTCGAAGGGATGGTGAAATCTACTATTTTGTGTTGTAATTGTCTCGCCTTTTATTTCAGTTTATGTTGGCCTTGCTGACAGACGGGAGGCTAGCAGCATTAACATGCAAAAACATGGTACCCACTTCCCACTCTTTGGTCTCTACTGCCTTGGCTGCTCTGTACTGTGCACCAACTGGGTTGGGTGGGAGCTAGCTAGTGGTGCTCCTCATTTGGTGATTACCGATGGTAAAACTGTCTCAGTGGGACCATGTTGTTGTGCAAACATTGTTCCCGCCCTCCAGTCTCCCCCACTGGTTGGTTTGGTGAGTAAGTGGCTTCGTTTTGACCCGCAAAACCATTTTAGCATATTTAACTAACGTATGTTAGCACCACTAGTGTGCTGATGCTGGTAACGGTGTTAACACAACTAAGAGTCATTACATACCATTTGTTAACAATGCTAAAGGAGTTTTGCGTCTCAAATTTCGGGGGTGTACACATGCCAAATTTTTTGTGCCCTCACATTAGTTGTTTTCAATGTAGACGCTTGGCAGGGCGCGCTCAAATGCCAGGGTGATGCCAACGCCGCACGCACTCATTCCAGAGCACCCATTTTTCAGGGTGCAATGGCTGCGCCCTGAGGTAAACAGAGTTCAACTTTTGGAATGCAGCACCAAGCCCCGCAAGTCGTGTGACAAGGACCCACCAATGTCCCACGGACGATAGGCCTGCACACAAACAGCACCTGGAAAAAGTAAAAGATGTGGCATGTGTACAGCCCTTAAAGCTGCTTACTCACTGGGACAACCTGAGGGGGAGACTAGAGGGTGGGCACAGTATTTCCACAGTGATGTTGTACTGCCACGATAGGTTGGGACAATTTTACCAGTGTTACCTGCCAAATGAACGGCACGGCACGGCTAGCTAGCAAGCACCCACTCGTCTTGCTAGCGTTATCCTTAATGTTGTACAGCATAGTTTCAGCAAGGCTACTAAATTGAAGAGCAACATGCGCCACCAGTCAACAACTTTCTCGCCAGGTAACCAATTTAGGGTTAAGACTGAAGAGTGAATGACTGTTGACCAACTTCCTGAGCAATCAAGTTAGCAAAGACCAAACTCGCACATTGCTCACATGCATAACTACAAGGACTTCCTCTTTTTTAACAATTGGACCACTTGCTAACGCTCTTCCTCTTCAGTTTGATTAAAACCACGTCATAGCTAAGAAACGCACACTGACCAACTTAGTTGACTCAAGATCAAATTATTCTTCTCAGTCTTTAGTGGCAATAATTTTTCTTTTTGACCCAATGGGGTTGATGTTAACCTGGATTTACTCCCCATTTACTTTGTTGCTTTTCTGCCATTTAAATTCAGTCACCTCCTATATCAACAGCACAGCTACTGTTTGTACTAGTCACTTTCTATTTGACGGTGTTAACCTGTTGGTGGGCTTGCCTTATTGGCCATTTAGTGATGCTTGGGAGCACAAGAAATAGATGAGTGTAATGTCTCACCATCTGCTGCACTGTTGTTTCAACCCTGAAACAATTGTTGAAATGTCAGAATACATTTGTGCTTTTTACCCGCTCCGTGAAGGCGCAGGGACCGCTGTGGCAGCAAGCTGTTTGATTCTCAAAATTAGAATCACTTTAATCAGCAGTACTATAAACATTCAGGGGTTTCAGCAGTGCTACAGAGACATTTTTAGAACATGGGGGGAGCAGCTCCTGGCATGTATGATACACGGAAAGAAATTGATTTTACAGGGACTGGATGGATTTCTTTTGACTAGGGAGGCACCGATGAAATTCTGGGCTGATACCAGTACCGGTGTTTTTGTTGTCATTGATTTTGTTTTTGTATTTATTCCCCTTTTTTTCTAGGGAAACAAAGAAAGCTTCATTAAAAAGAAATAACTGAACTGTTTTGAAGTCATTCAGCCCTTCATTAAACTTCCTTTGAATGAGCACAAATCCAATCACACTCAGTTATGAAACAACAAATTATCTTCTTTGACATGACAAACTTGAAAAAATAACTGCTTCAAAAGGCTTTTACTATATTTAAATTCCCTCTGTAATACCTGTTTTGCATTGCTGTGGAAACATCAACATAACTTGCTTGTACTTCATACTCAATATGTGTACTTTTGTTCACCATACTTTTGTCTAAATAAACAGTACTACGTACTTTTTCTGATGCAGTAAGCAGTAATTACAGAGTCACTTCCTAAGAGCGCTCCTGCCAGTTGGAGATGTGTAACCATGGTACCTGTTGCGAAACTCAGTTCTACTGGCAATATAAAAATAATTTTAAAAAAAGGTATCATGCCTAGCAAAGTAAAATGTTATACTTACACTTAAAGTTAAGCGTTATTGATGTTACAGAGCTGTCTTGGCTACTGCTGCCATTGTCTGTTATGAATGTTGTTGTCCTTGGCATTGCATTGTGGGATAGTTTTGCTGGTGTACTGTCCGGTGTTTGTGTAGTATTTCACTGGAAACAGTGTGCAATTCATTTACCATTGGTTTCATACTGAGGTTTAAGCCATACTAAAAGAATCTCGTGTACTGTTTTAGCATACTAAATAGCATGGTAGTATGGAATTTTGGACGTGGAGGAAAAGTTAACACTTGAGACCTGCAGTTAGTTTTGAAACAAGTGGATTTTTGACTTCACAGAGACACAAACAAAAGCAGGCTCATCATTTCTAACCAGTCACAGTTGATTTTGTCTGCTGAAATAATGTCTGTAGCTAGCAGATTGTATCAGCTGTAGTGAGCCTATATAAGCTAATGCTAACGCTAAAACTGTGGGATGTAGATAGGGTAATAAACTCTGTCTCCAGCTGACTTTAAACGTCTCCAGCTGGTTTGTTTTAAAACATAAACCAGTAAGATGGACTTAAATATGAACATGGTGGCTACGTTTAGGATATCATCATGAAGCTAGAGTGTAAACTTGCCCAAACCTAACAAAGAGCTGAACAAACCCACTATTATTGCTCTGATATAATAGCATCTTGGCAATCCAGATGATCCTCAACAGTCAATAAAAAAGCCATATGATAAATTCATAAGCAGATCAAATATTAAACAACTGTGTGAGTCATCATGTAGATCCCTATGAAATCCGATTTATTTATTTTTTTCCAAATTCTGTGTCTTCCATGTAATTTATGAAAGCTATGTTTTATAATATAAGTACATTCTGGCATCAGAAGGAGTGTCTAATTATGTGGTGGGTGAATATATTTCAACAATTCAATGAGAAAATGTTAAAAATTTAATGAACATCAATGGATTTTATGTAACACACTTAGAGATCCTCTTTCACATGACTACAGGGTCCAACAGTAATGTTTATTGTGAGGATTTTTCTAAAATAGCAACACATCATCAAAGAATTAAGTAATTTCCCTCACAACGTCATGGATTTTTTTATTCATAAGGTATGCAGGTATCGTGACTTGAACTACCTGTGTATATAAACCAATTAATTAGATTTTCTTATATGTATTTACACCATGTCAACACCTTATTTTGAAAGCTGGACATAGTCATATGTGTATTCCAGGCCGAATGATGGCTGGATGCGTTTTATTGCTTATTTCGTTTTATTTTTAAATTAAATTCAGCGATTCCATCTGTTTTTGGCATTGCTGAAATCATATGGTCCTTATCCTATGACGATATGACATCATGGATCCACAAACTTGCATCCCTCCTTTCACACCTTAAACCTGTGTCAACTCTACAATACGAGTACTAGACAGAGACTTTGACCCCTGAGTCTGTCACTGTCTCAGTAGCTTTTTCAGGAGCAGACACGTTCTGCCCTCTAAACCACAGCACAGGAACCCTTGAGGGATGTGCCCTTTCACCTATGTGTTCTCCCTGTACACAGACCCTTCACATCCAACAGTGGCTCTGTCGTGTGCAGGTACACCTCCAACACAAACATCAGAAGCCTCTAACAATGATGAAACAGTGTTGTGAGCAGGGAGATTGGGCAGTTAAATGATCTCCTACTTAACACATTGAAACACAAGCTTCAAATGCAGGTCACATCTCCAAACTCCCATGGTTAGTAGCTTTTATGCATCGCTAAATAATTAAATGTATATGCATTCATTTGAAATATAGATTAAGAAAACACCTCATCAGTATAAAATCCCTCTAAGATCTTGAACCGGCCCAGCCTACAACCTGAAGCCAACTCAAACTGCTCGGCTGTGTAGTCATTAAAAATCTGAATCTGAGGATTAATAATGTTAAATTCCTATTGGAATTGTGTCAGAGAGGTATCGATTCAACTCTATGGTAATTTGTTAGACCATGTTTGTGGTGTTGTTGTATAATATAATTCAGTCCAATACAAGCCTGTGCATTATTACCCAGTTTTTAAAGATTTTTTAAAATTAATTTGTGTGTGCATTAGTGTGAAAAAGACTCAGACGTCTATCATGTCCAAGTGCTGAGTCGAGGAAGTAAACAAAACGTTGAAGAAGAGTACACTTGCAAGATAAATGTGACACTTTCTAATGTCACAATGGAGGGACAACTACACAGGTTGATTTTAGCGCTGCTCATCGTGGACTATATTGCTGTCATTGTTCATTTGAGTCAAAGCATACAGTTTGAAAACGAGGCGCGGCTCCAACTAGAAAACAATGTTTTGATGCATTGGATGTGCTGAATGTGCATATTAAGGCAGTACAGGAGGAGGCGCACATTAATAATCCTCCAGGACTGTAACATGCTCATGTTTAACCCAAACAATGTGTCATGTGACTGCAGTTGGTTCGGATCGAGGTCGGAACACGTTCTCACCACAGATGAACCGCACCAGGGTTTGTTTCTAACCGGACCAAGACCACCTCTTCAAGAAGGTCTCAGTCCGGTTGTTTTGGTGCATACCCGAGTGCGATTGCTGCGTTCACACCTGCCCAAACGAACCGCACTTAGGGGGCAAACAAACTTGTGATCGATTGAACCGAATCAAACAGGGCAGGTGTGAAAGCACCCTAGGAAACAAAAGACCAGGGATGCAATGTAGACCGACTCAACAACAACCTTGGGTAGACAACTGACGAATTGATTTTAATTGCAGAGATTTGTTATTTTTAGCCCTAAGTGTAACACTGGCACATAAGTTAAGCAATGTACTGTTGTGGATGGGGGCCGCAGCAAAACACATTTCAGCCACCTAAAAAAAGACCCACCTAAAGAATTATCACTTTATCTATATTTAGATTTTTTTCTTTTTTTTGCATTGCCTTGCACGTTAAGCTAATCGAGGCAGCGGTAGACCAGCAACTCCCACATTTTGCTTAGTAAAATTACTGTTTTTGTCAGTGGAGTCTGGTGGCTTTGAGATAACGACTTCAGTTCCCTGTCGGAGAGAGCTGTCTGACGGCCAGGTTAAGCCGTGAAAGTATTCTAAATATAGCGTTCGCTTAAACTGATATTGATTTTTTTAGGGGGCTAGAAACTAACCAGTTGAGGCAGCATTTGCTCAGCACTTCATTATGTGAAGGGGGGATTTTCTACCTGGATGTTGTTGTAAACAAACATTTGGTTTCAGTCTAGAGACAGCCTTCCTCTTCTGTTTATCCAAAGGGAAACAGGTACTGTAGAGGCAGCAAGACAAAGAAGAATACTTAGGACATAGTCGACATCGATACCTATGCAAACCACATCTTGATACACCTCATTTTGTCACAATGTAACTGTCAATATCCGTAAATTGTTATGAACTGTATAAATTTGGTAACAGTTTGTGTGTGTGGAGTAGATCACTTCTCCCACTTAAAGACCTAATGGTGCGGTAATGATACCAGCACAGGTGTCGAGGGATTTTGATGATACACACTCTCACGCACACACACCTTCTGATGCTGATACATAATGTAATATGCAAAACATGACCGATTTGAAGCAGTCGCCCGCTGAGCTGATGATGGGTCTCTTGTGAGGGGTTACAAGCTCATACAGAGAAATAAATCAAAACACACACATGCACACACACCCATACCGGCATAATTGAGGAACACTGAGGAGTCCTGGCTCCCACATGGTCCAAGAAAACACACACACTCCTTCCAGTCACGACAATACTTGTGCGTGCTCGAGCCATGTGTGGGCACACATTGATTTCGCCTGCCCCTGGGGAAATCTGTCATCCCTGTTGTTGTCTCAGAAAAAAAATTTCCCCGCATCAAACACTTAACCAAAACTTATTTCATAAGCAGAACATGCACGCTCAAATAGTTTTTCAAGACATTCTAGCCTCTAATTTGCTGCTAAGTTGTTTTTCATTCAGCAGATTTAAATGCTTTCCGTGAAGGTCTGCTGGCTTATTGCATGATGCATGAGGCTCATTTACAAGAGTAACAATGGGAGTATATGCCTAATGGGCTTGATGCTGGGGGAATACCTGTTTGAAACTCAGACTTGCTCTGACTCATAACTCTCAGCCACTGGCAGGTGGGAATCCTGTATTTTTCTCACTGTGTTTGTCTGTCCTCTATCTATATTTGTGAATCTAACAAGACTGAAATGTATGTACGTTTAGCTCTGTGTGTGTTTTGAGGAATTCGTGACATTCGCGGCTACAGTCGCACGGTGGGATGCGGGAATGCATACGGGAACACCATGCATGAATGCTGGCAGGTGTCAAGCGCTCATGTTGACACACGCACCTGCTCGCACTCACACACACACACATGCGCGCTATCATGCATAAAACTCACAATGAAGCACTGTTGGAAAGCACTTTTGTGTAACGGCGGGCAGAGACAAAACAGAGAGGGAAAGCTGCAGGTGGCTGGCTTGGATCAAGTACGATGCCTTCCTCCACCGTGTGTGTGTGTGTGTGTGTCACCACACACGAGATTTAGGTTGCCGATGTGATTCAGCTGTCGGAGGTACATAATATTCAAATGACACAGACGTTGAGGAAAATATGCGTGAAAGAGTGGACTGAGGCATGTTTTAATGCAAAAAAAAAAAAAAGCTGCAGAAGCGAGCAAAGTGAGGGAGAACCCACTGGTACTTGAGGCTATGTTTACTAGAGAGGTGGTGGGAGAGGAAAGTAAGAGCTGAAGAGATAAGGATGAAAACAGAGATACAAGGACTACATCCACTCTAATACATTTAGTTTTAAAACATTTAATTACTGTTCTTCCAAGAATCCATCCAAGTCTTCAGTTTAATATCAGCACTGATGGGAGAGTCGACCAAAACAGACTGTGGTCCCCCAGTTCAAATCACACTTATGTCTGCTCTGAAAAGTTCATAACAGGTTAGAATAATAAACAGATTCGCACTAATAACTCATATAATAATGGTATATGAATGATACTACAAGCCCATGTGTTTGGCCTTGCATGGTCATCATAGGCCCTAGTTTAACTGGTTTCAGATAACTTAATCATATTCAGACTGAGGCATCTATTGGTCTCATGCTAGTGAGTGCAAGGGTGAGTATTTTTTCACATCATGCCTTAGAGTCAACAGAAAGGGCTTCAGAGTGATTAAACTTCATGTTGGCCTCAATATTCTTCAATCACAGTGTAACTCAAGGTTGTGAAATTAACCAGAAAAGATGAAAAACCAAAGCTGACTCAAGATTTTGCAGTGTGCAGACCAGAGAATACACACTCAGAAAATGCTACGTTTACGTCTTGCTACAACAGTATGCCGGTGTATCGACACCCCTAAATCTGAGACCTTTTTTTTTTTTAAGATATACATTTTTATCATATATCTTTTTTTTTTACTTTTTTTGCAAAGCAAGGAGAACAAAGAAAGGACAATACACAGCGATAATACTAACAGATTACAAATTACTGACATCGAAAACTGGCAAGACAAGACAACAATAAAATAAAATAGAATAAAATAAAATAAACAAAAAAGAAATAAAATTAAATTCTTAGAGTCTAGAAAGTCCACGGAAGACAACCTACCACACATTACATTTTCATGTCATGACAAGCTATGGCTTCACATAAATGTAACACCTTTGAAAACGCTGCTGTTTTGGTTTGAAATGGAGTTGCTAGTTTGGATGGGTGAAGTTGGAGACTTTTGAAATTATGCAGATACCCTTGTTTGCTTCCCACTTGGGTCTCCAGTCATGACGCATCACACCAGATCTCTATAGCTAGGTCTACATACCTTTTGTGAATCCATCCTTTCTTTGTGGGTACTTCTTTATCATTGTCACAGCTCCCTTTGGCAACTGATAATTCTTACCGCTCTAATGTGTCTCCGTATTTGCTTTGCAAAGACCACCAATCCATGTTTGTTTTCTGCTGCTTTGATCGCCTTATTCTCACGTGTTACTTTCAGTAACAGTTCCACCTCGTCGCCAGTCCAAGCAAAGAAATCTCTGTCCTTACTTTTGGCCATTGCTGTTTCTCCTCCGTAATGTCCTCTGTAACCAAGTAGGCAATCTGCTTCCTGTTTACACTGGCACGCCATTTTAAAATGAAAATGCATTAGTGCAGATGTAGTCTAAAGAGGTGAGCTATAGCGTCAGGACTGAATCTAAAGCTATAAAAGTAATTGTTTATTTATTTGCCCAATCAATCTCTGGTTGAAATCAGCCATGCAGTAAATTGTTTGAGTGCATGAGAAGAGGTGAGTTATCAAACCAGTCTTTAATCATAATGGCACTCTCCCTCTAGTCAACCACAGAGGTTCTCAAAAAATTATAATTTGACTTAATTATACACAGAGGCAGTGACTACCCCATACTGATTTCATCGCCTGGAGTAAGAATAGATACCAGATAATGAGCAAAATAAGGAGGCTTTCTTCTTAACTGTCATAAATAATAAGAGTATTAATACACATGCTTGAGGTGTTTGTCCCTCTCTTTATGTCAATTTGTTGGACTAAACCTAATACATGTCATAAAGCATCTCACGTATACAACTTTATTTTGTTTTTCTGCCTGTAATTGTCAGTTCGGGCTGTTACTTAAGGAGTCATTAAAAAATTGCTTCCAAAAGCCGCAGTTTGTCGCAACTTTTTCCTGTCAAAATGTCCGAACCGATAACAGGATGCACTCAGTGCTGCTTTACCTGTCAAACTGTCCGTGCTGGATAGTGTACAGTACAAGTGCTAATTAAAGATTAAAAAGATAGGAGAGAGAATAAACGTCATTTTCTATAGACTGTTGGTTGTGTGTGTGAGTTGTCTTGTGTCCTTCAGTATTTATTGGGTATCATTACTAGATTTGTATTCATGGCATTCAAAAGCAGGTGAAGACAGATGGCTGTTTGTTCTGTGTGTGACTAAATTTGTGTCGGCTCCAAAATGTGTGATACTGGGCAATAGAGGCGTGTGTGTGTTAGTGTGAGAGAGAAAGTGATAATGTACCAATAGAGAGATATTAAAGGCTGTAGCCTCGGGTCCCTGGCCTCCAGCCCTCTGGCCATCCTCACCTCTCAGATATTGGCAGTGATTGCGTGTGTGTGTGTTTCAATGTGTGTGCGTGCAGGACACAGATGTTGCCAGCAAGTCACGTGTCGTCTCATGCTACAAATTTCACCAAATCTGTGAATGAGCCTTTATAAATGTATAATGTTACTGATACCACTACCACCACACCTCAATCACCTGTCATACCCTGCCCTCCAGCCAACCCTCTGACCTTCTCCCAGCAGCTGGTGCAGATTCATCGCCACAATTGTAAATCTTTTTTTCGTGCAGCCTTTAATAAGGTTCCTCTTGAAATTTAAATTGACTGAGGCGGTGGGTTGGGATTTCAGCTCCTGCCTCTCCAGCGGAGCTTTCTATGTCACCATGGTTAATTCATTGTCACCCTGAGCATGTAATACCTGCCGGGGTGTGAAGGGTTCAATTTTAGGTTCCATCCTGTATTTTCCATGTTCACATCCCCACTTTGTATCACTGTGAACAGGATGTCTGACTCAGTAATGCAAGTATATGAGCGTTAACTACCTGAACCACCTTGACACCATCCATGAGTCTCTGGAAGATATAACCAGCTCAGTTACCCATTGCAGTTCTGCAGCTTAATGGTAGTATCATTGTAAAGTAAAAATAACTAAATCTTTTCCAAACCAGTGGCCAGAATCTTGAGGGTTTGTTGACAGCACGTTTAGACTGACAGGTTAAAAGGGTTAAGTGGTCGTGAAAAAGCCCTATAGGAGTCAATTCAAGCAATTTAATCTACTGACTAATCCAGGCCTTCATCTTGTCTCAGCTTGTTTGCTGCAAGTCATGCAATCCTTAACTCAATTAAGTCACCCTCGTGCCTCCCAGATTTTAGATACCATAGTTTTAACAGGTGCCACATTAAACAACCTATCACTGTTCCAATCTGTGACTTAAGCGCTCTTCGCACAACACCAGTATTACCTGGGTACCTCAATTTATAATGATTGCAGAGGTCGTCTGTGACCCGAATCCCATACCAATCTGCCATATCTGTAGTTTGTCAGGTAAAATTTTCACCACAAATTACCTACCGTATTTCGCCAAACACAGAGGTCATGTAATAATAATAGTCCCGTGCAGCTTGGCATCTTGGCCTGTGCTTTGTTTCTGTCTCTTTCCTGGTCAAGAACTTTGGAGGCTGCATTAGTATTTAAGTGCAGGAAGCTCAAACTAATCAGAAGAGAAAAATCTTGAAAGATGATGAAATGGACGACATGACCATGTGTAGCAGAATTGGTTCTGTTTGTTTAGCTCACATTTAAAAGAAAAAAAGGAGGTTAACACTGTCTGTCACCACTTGTGGTACTGTGTAGTGTTTCTGTTGTGTAGAGTGGAGTGACAAATGACTGTGTTCATCATATCGGGGGGATAATGTCAGTAAACTCAAGTATAATACAAATTTTGCTTACTGTACGAATGTGTCACATGGAAGGAGGTGGTAGTATTAGTCCCGTACAAATTACAGGAAACGTTCCTGGAATTTTTCGATGAATATGTTCAGTTTTAGCAAGTACTTTTTACATTGTTGGTATAGGAGGACTGATGATATAAATGTTTAAGTCTGTTTCCATCTCATATATTTCCTGAGGTATCAATATATGCCTGAGATATTTCTCTCTGCTCTGTTCTGGCCTTGAAGTGCCTCTGTGTGTTTTCCTCTGTTGCCCTCCATACGATTAGAACCTTGAAAATAATCCAAAACATATTTATATATTGATACGTATTGACACTTTTAGCCATGCTAGTAACATGGCTCTCGGAAATGCGAGTTCTATCTGATGGTAAATCCACCTGGGTCCAGGCTTTATAAAAAACAAGAACTGTTGGATACATTGCCAAAAAATCGTTTATGGTTGCTCGAGGGTGAAGCCTACTGACTTTGGAGATTCCCTGTTTTATGTCTTAAGGGCCACCATGAGCGTCACAACTCTACAACTCTCTACTACTACTGAATGTAATGTAATGAAAACTTTGTGCAGACATTTATGGTGTCAAGAGGATGAATCCTAATTGGTTTATAAGCTTTTATTGAGCTCCAGTATCAGGTCAGAGTATTAGTTGCAATACCTTGGTGTATGATTAAATACCTGAAATGTAATGACATACCCATCAACCTCAGCTGTGCTTTGTATTTAGTGCTAATTAGCAAATATTAACATGATCACATAATCAACTTAAATGATGCATATGGTAAACAGCACCAGCTGTAAATGCTGATGTTAGCATTTAGCCCAAAGCATTGCTGTGCCTCAGCAGAGCTGCTAGCATGGATGAAAAAATCTTGTTTTGAATATATCTCTTTTTCCTCAAACACTTAGAAAAGATGTGGAGCTGTGAATATAGCCTGTCATTGACCACCTTTCTTAGACATCCAGGAGACGTGTTACTGTTTTCAAAATCCCTGTTGCTACGTGAAACTGGTCTCTTATAGCAGATCTTTCTCCACACTTTGCATTGAACAACAGTAGTAACTTAGGAGCTAGTAACCTCCACGCTACGATGTCTTTTAATGTTTTATGTGGTGCTCTCTTTTGCAAGGATTCAGCCATTTTAAAAGGAAGCTTTTTTGGGTATGTTTTGAGTCTATGTGACTAATGGAGACAACAATTTTTGAAAATGGTCCAGTATTGAGAGAGATCACTGCAGCTGCAGTGGCAAAACAAGCTGCAATACGATCCCTAAAGGAAATTTTACACTGTCAGTTTACATCCACTGACTTGTTTTTCCACTGACAAGCTCAAATTGTTATTAAAAGGGTCTAGCAACATAATGGAAAGGACCCTATAGAGAAATGAGAGATTTTTTATTTACCTTTCACTGATCTGGTCAGTTTGCTAGTATGTCTACCCAAGTCTTTGTCAAGGAGAAGTCTCATTCTCACTTTTCCACATAATCAAAATCAGCTAAATGTTCAGCCACGACATTGAAATTTTTTAAGCTAATACTAAGCCTTGTTTTCCGACACTCCTCTCTGCAACTCTCATCAATATTTCTATCCTTGGTTTTCCTGCAACAAGCCACTTCTTGCAAGATTTCTGAACAAGATTCCAGCTTGAGCGATGAGTGAAAGGTCAGAAAAAAACATTTCATTTATCTGTTCGTTCTTTTCCATAATGTTGTCAGACACTTATTGTAAAAATCTGAGCCTGTCAGTGGTAAAAACAAGCACTTTAATGGACTTAAATTGACAGTGCACAACTGCCCGTAGGGATTACATTGCAGCCCATTTCACAGCTGCCTACTGCAGCTTCTTCTGTCAATACTGGACCTATCGTTCACCTTGCCACCAAAAAAAGTTCCCTTTAGGCACGATTTTGCAAGAGCACTGTTGCTGCATGGGATCTGCAATACAGGATTGTGATGAGTTTAAAGAAATACAAACAGCCTGAACTGGCTAGCGCAGCGTTAGACCCAGATACAGGCAGATAACGGCTAAGCTAACAGTTATAATAGCAGTGGTGATGACTGCTAGTTATTGATGCTCAATGCTGCATGATACATTCTCAGCTGGCAGATCGCTGCTGTACTGTAAACTCACAGCTTTCTGAAACAAAGAGGCACAGTGAGGTGGTCTTGCTGAGTGAGTTTCATGGCTGCAGTGGGGAAGAGTCATTACCACCACCAGACTAACACCTTATCTGCTACAATCTGTGCAGGGCTGCTAAAAAACTCCAGGGAATCAATGCCTCACTGGGCCATTAATTTAGTGCCTCGTGTATATGCAGAACTTCCAGATAAGGTTAGTGTCTATGGAAAGCTATGAGAACCAATGATTCAACTGTTACCATCCTTTGAAGGTGGTGTGACATCGACACATTTGGATGTAGATTCATCTATTTGCTTGATGACACCACTGAGGTTGTACGCGGCAGTGCAATTTCGATGATTTATTCAAGTATGGAGTGACACATGCAGGCACGAAGGGGTTAAACGAAGCCTCAGCATGCATTTTAAAACAGACCCTGCGTGTGCTTGTCTTGTTCTGTCATTTTATCTTAGTTTCTTCTTTGTAATTCTTTGCCTCTTTCTCACTTTCTTCGCTCTCGCCTATATCAATCTCATCTCTGTCACTTCTGTTCTCTTCATTTGCATTCTGCATGAAAGTCTCTCTCCCATTCCCTTTGTTTTTTCATCTTCTATCAGTGTCATCTCCCTCTCTTTTCTTAACCTCTTGGCTTTTTAAACACTCGTCTCATTTCACTTCCCTTGCTTTCTGTTCAACTCAGATCTCTCTTGTTGTGTCTTTTTCAAGGAATCTGCGTTGCTCTGCGTCCTGTCTCCATTTGTTGTTTCCCATCAATTATCTCAGTTTCCTTCATTCATCTTCTTCTCTGCCTCCCTCTCTCCTCCCACAGTTTTTCCTCTCATCATTTCTCTTTAATTTCTCTTTTTCTTTCCCCTCCCTTCTCTTTAGTCTCCTCTGCCTCTGCACAACACCCCCATCACATCTCTCTCTCATCTTTCCCTCTCATTGTTTCTCACTTGCTTCTTCTTCCTTCTCCTTGTGCGCAATAAATGTTTCTGTGTCATCTTTCCTCTTCTTGCTCCTTGCCTACCTTAAATATGCTGTATTTTCTGTTGTTTCCTCTTCTCTCTCAGCCCCCTTTTTTTGTCTTTGTGCTCTCGTGAAGTATCCTCCATTTACCTACTTTCCCTCACTGTCTTTCTTTCATCTTGTCTATCTGTTTTTGTTTGCTTGTCAACAAACAAATTACAGGCTGCTATTCTATTCTGAATACCCTGTGATGTGGGGAGCATGCACAGGGTAAAACTGAGACAGGAAAGGGAATATCACTGTTGTTTAGCAGCAATTAAAGTAGCATCTCTGATACCGAGAGAGAAACAATGAAGTGCGAAAGAATGAGGTGATATTTTTTTCTTCGTCTTTCTTTGCTTCCTCGTCTCTCAGGCTTTGAAAGTTGCCTTTTTGTGCTTCTCTGCTCCAAATGTGAGGTTTTTGATCATTTTGACAGTGGTAGATTTTTTTTGTTTTCAAATAGGGCAGGGCAATATATTGATATTATATCAATATCATGATATTGTAACACCGTGTCACTCTTCTTGGCTTTGAAGGCTGCATTACAGTAAAGTGATGTAATTTCTTAACTTACCAGACTCTTCTAATTGTTGTGTTACTTGTCTTTGCATTTTTTGTCATTATATCCACATTACTGATGACTATTTATCAAAATTCTCATTTTGTAAATATTCATTGAAAGCACCATTACATAGCCTGCAGTGTTGTAGCAATATCGATGTTGTGGTATTTGTTAGAAAGTATCATGATATTTGATTTTCTCCATATTGCCAAGACGCTATTAGCAAGGTTTTTTTTGTCAAATTTGAAAATGAACCTATTAAATCTCACTGACCTTTTGGTGCATCATCATCATTACAACCTAAGGTCCTGTTTATACGACAATGATTTCAACCGAAAACAGTAAACTTTAGTTGCATTTTGGCTGATTGTTTACATGACAGCAGCGCTTTGGGTGCCTCAACAGGCAACGTTTTGAAAATGGGTTCCAGAGTACAATTTTTTGGAAACACCACGGTCTCTGTTGTCATGTAAACATGCAATATGCAGTTCCTCTGAAAACGGAGACTTTTCGCACATGCACATTACAGTTCCAGTCGCTAGGCATGCGCGAGAAAGTCGACCATCACAACAATGGCGGACTCCTGAGTTCTGTTTGTGCTGCTCACCCTATTGAATTTATCAACGCTTCTCCAGCAAAGTGTAGAGTTACTGTAGCAACTCCACCTCGTCGTCTGTCCAGACAAATGTTTGTGCGGTTGCCATTTTGTTTGTTTGTACATCAACGCTGTGTAGAAGGAAGTGTAGAAGTCATTTTAGCAGAACTGTGTGCATGGCGACTGTTATCAAATCGTTGTCGTCTGAATGCAGAACTTTTTTTCAAAACGAAAATGAGAAATGATTCCGTTTCAGCTGTTCATTTTTGTGTAAACATGGCCTGAGGCTGTGCTGCCACACACTAAAACTTTAGTGGAGACCCAAAAGTTTCCAAAGGCACCAAATCGTGTAGGCAACTGGACTTGCTTGAGTTTCTTAAAGATGTTTCACCTCTCATCTGAGAGGCCTCACTGGTTCTGTTGAGTTCTTCAGTTCAGCTTCTTGGATGAGAGGTGAAACATCTTCAAGAAACTCAGTAGTCCAGTTGCCTACAGTGTAGCACTTAGGACTACCATGACCTGGATGACTGAGAACCTTCACCAACAAAAGACACCAAATGTGAATTCTGGGAGAATAAAATGTGATTACACAAGAGATTTAGACTGTTTTCATTTCATGAAATGATTCAGCCATAAAAAAGTATTTTTAGGTCATGGGTTTTAGTGTTTCAATCTCTTTAAACATCCTATAGCTTCAATAAAAAGTTGAAAAGACTGATAAAGAACATAAGGTTATTTATACTGTTCAAAAAGTAACCTTTAAACTACAGTATTCAAAGAAGTATTTCACTGCTGTAAAGATGGTCTTTTCGAAAATCGTCAAAGTATACCTTTAACAGAACACAGGTTTATGAGTTTAAAATGTGACTAAATACACAGGAAGAGGTAACAGTCGTTACTTCCTACTGGATGAGAAGTATTTCTATTGATATTAGTTTCTGTGGTAATAAATTGCTGAAAAAAGAAGCAATAAGGAGCAAATGTGAAATAAGATAGATGGGAGGATAGACGCAGAGGCAAAGGGTCATAGAGTGAGAAGAAAAAGGCAGACAAATGTACCCAGACAGAGACGACAGGGTTAGACAGACACCTAACTCTCAGCCACAGCAGTCTTGATCCCAGTAAATTAACTTGGTGAGGTCCCACTGTGCCAGTCCTCTGCTCATTAGATACAGACCACGGCTGGCTGTTTGAGAGCTGAGTCAAATTTTGAGCAAGTAAACAACTCTCTAGGCTGACTCAAAACTAGGGCTCGGCACAGCCAGATCAATTTACAGTATGTGTGCTTTCCTTCTCTCCGTCTCCGTCCTCTGATATCTCAGTCAAAAACGGTTCCAGCCCGATCTGGAAAAAGATACTGTGCTCCGCACCACTCTGAATATTTTACAGTTTGTCTCCACACAAAAGTCTAAGTATAAAAAGGTAGACTCATTGAAAGCAGGTCAGATGAATTGAATGCTCATCCAGCTTGTGTATATGCGCGTGTGCATCTACATCTTCACATTTTTGTGTGTTTAATTGATCTGATCCTCATCATCGACCCTGACTGTAACTGTGAGTGTGTGCACAAGTTCTGCAACATATCCAATCCTCTCTCCGACGCTGTGTGTGACTGCGGGTGTGTGTAACAGAGAGGCTATGTATGTGTGTAATGCAGTGGGGTTAATTAGCTTCAGACCACTGCCATCTATCAACCTAAAGCTCAGACTCTGGCCCCGACAGCTCCATTACTGCCAGACACACACACACACCCACTCCCAGAAGGGCACATGCGCAGTCATGACGTGTGCATTCCCACATGTTGTTCACACACACACAGACGACTATGTTTCAATACACACAGATGCATAACTTGTTTTTTACCACAACTACATGCTATCATTAACACGCTTTCACCCTCTCAGATAAGACAGCTGAGTGTTGGTCAGGCTTGGGGTGGGGGAAGAAATTGATACAGCATAGTTTGACATGTTATGCATGGCAATATTGTGTTGATGCACAGGCGCAGTCTGGAATTTGTTTTAACCTTCTGAGACCCTGTGTCCTCATGTGGACATCACATTTTGGGTTTACTTGACCATATACTTCATTCTACTTGAGTTAGACCTATTGTCCTCATTTGTGGACACATTTTTTTACCATCTAGTGGTATTAAGACCACAATACACTAATCCATGTAAAAACAAGATGGCGGCCATCTCTGCTAAGTCTATCTGCAGCTGACCCTGACACAAAAGTGGACAAGGTCCAGTACCTGATCACATTTTATGATTGAAACAACAGTAACAAGCTGAGACGCAGATAATTAGGAAGTACTCATTTGAGGACATTGGGACTTTATTATTGTCTCGTATGAGGACATTGACACTTAAATATCATCTCATTTTAGGCTGTTGGGACTTTATTATCATCTCATTTGAGGACATTGAGACTTCATTATCTCTTATTTGTGGACATTGACACTTAATTATCATCTTGTTTGAGGACATTGAGACTTTATTATCATCTCATTTGAGGATGTTGGGACTTTATTATCGTCTAGTTTGAGGACATTGAGACTTCATTATCGTCTCGTTTGAGGACCTTGGGACTTTATTATCATCTCGTTTGAGGACATTGAGACTTAATTATTGTCTCGTTTGAGGACATTGAGACTTTGTTGTCCTCTCGTTTGAGGACACTGAGACTTTGTTGTCCTCTCATTTGAGGACATTGGGACTTTATAATCATCCCACTTGAGGACATTGGGACTCCACTGACAATTTTTGTTTTTTAAAACTTGTCAGGTCCTACTGATCCCAAATAGCAAACATAGAAATCAAAAATGCATACCAAACAAAAGTTTGGGTCTCAGGATTAATTATATAAATTGCTAATATTACAAATACAAATTATACTTTTGGTAGCCTACTAGAATAATGAAATCATTGGCTTTTTCAGTCCTCTAGATGTATTCTGCTGCATCAGAACTGATTAAAGTGAGACGAACAAACTGAAGTTTCATCTTGTTGGATAAAACAGATGTTTAAGTTTCTTTTGGGGACATAATTTGCAAGTTGCAATATATGTTATCGCAATAGTCAGCATTTCACAAAACATTTAAAATCGCAATAATATTGTGATGTGGCCTATGTATCGTGTTAATATCGTGTCGTGGGGCCTCTGGTGAGTGCCACCCCTAGTCAGGCTATGGTTCTTGGACCAATTCAGGTCATATGCACTTCCTTTAGGTCTCCACATGGCAAAAGGAAAACTACAGTATCTCTTTAAGAGTATGTTGAGACTAGAAACCTTCACTCTGCCTCAGGTATCTTTGATTTCCCTCAGAGTTTCCAAGTGGCATTTCAAAAGGTCACTCTTAGCTGGTTATAGGTTTCTTTAGCTTTGAAGTAAAGCACAGGTTGCTGATCACATCACATTCCTCACTCTGGAGCAGTTGCATATACTAGATGCATTTCCAATACTCTTTAGCATCATTTGTTAATTCGGCCAAAGAGGTTTTGGTTAGGTTTATGTGTTTGTTGGTTTGCCTGCTTGTTGTCAGCAGGATTATGGGAAGGAAAAACTACTGGCCCAATTTCCCAGTTTTCTGGTGTAAGGGTGTAGCATAACATTTTGCAGCAGATCCCCATAATGGGGTGGATATTTCTCACTTTCGTCAACATTGTGAGATAGGACATTTGGCCTTGCTAAGTCAGCACTCTCCAAGGGCCCTTTTAGTTTACTATTGTGTCTGTGTTTTGAGTGTATTCTTCTTGGTTCTTTTGTGAAAATAATTGAAACTCCAAAGACTAAAGATCTTTAATTTTAGTCCGTGGAAGGAAAGACACACAAAAAGCCACAGTCTCAGATCATTAGGTCTGTTGGGTCCAAATCCGGCTGTTATCTATTCAGCTCCCCAGTGGGATGCTGCCTGATCTATAGAGAGGGATAAAACTGTTGCCCACTATCGCCAAAGCCATTAAGGAATAGACGGGGTGAACCTGACTGTCTACAGGTGGCAAGAGTTCTAGGATATTGGTTTGTATTGGTTTCACTCCTCTAGTGTTTACTCACAAGGTACTGGTGAGCCCTATCAAAGAGATGTTTCAATCAAAAAAAATTTGTTTTCCACCACTCAGAAAAATGAGGCATCATCAGCCTACTGGTGTGCATTGATTGTTGTCATGGAGGGAAAAATATTAGTTTGTGCTTCTGTCAATAGGCTTTGCTTGGAGGGGAGTACAGTTCAATTAAGAATTAATCTGTTATTTTATGACCAAGGGAAATCTATTCCATGTTTTCATTGTGGTCATTTCTCTACTTAAGCAAAATAACAGAGATTTAATATCTTTCTGATATTGGCCAAATTGCTGTTCAATGGCAGCGACACTACATGAAATAATTTGGCTGTTTGTTCTAGAGAAGAGTTCAGACTTCTAATGAGGCTTGGTAAAGAGGTGCAGGGACTAAGTGCTGGTTGAAAGGCCTTCTGACTCTGCCAAGAATAGCACAACAGGGTGAAAACTGCAGGGCTATAAGCCTCTAACTTTTCATGCACAGTACGATTTTTGAAATCTGTAACCTAGGACGGAATATGCAAAATCTGTTGATTCTAAAATGCCACTGGAAGACACTGAAGTGAAGTGAAGAGTTTGTTTGAAATCTCGCATGTACAACAGAGTTCTTAAACATTTGTTTATGAAGTGGTTGCAAAATGTTTTCTGACTGACCACTTTCACTACCATTTTTTAGTGTTTGGGAACCATAAATACTTCAAATGACCTTGTGTTCAGACCCTACTGTTGTCTAGATGAGCACAAACAGATGGATAAACTCATAAACAGAAGTACTTCTGGCCCGATGATGGTGCTAGATGAAGGGTTAAAGGTTAAAGGATTACCAAAGTGATTGCATGCTCAAGAATGCTTCGGCATGAGCACTCAAGCCGGGGATCAAACCTCTGCTCTTACGTTTAGTGGATGACCTGCTCTACCTTCTGAGCCACGGTTGCCTTATGTGTGGTGGTAGCTGATGCTGTGTCCCGTCTTTGAATTGTGGGGTTTGTGTAGGTCCATGAACGCAGCACAGGCAGAGCTCCTCACGAGTTTTTTTTCCCCCAGCCTCGGTTTGTTGAGTTTGAGCTTTGAGGTGGAGAGTTGATCAGTAGATAAGTTTGAGTCGCATCAATCAGAGCTGATCACATTGATGGATGGATTAGAGGAGCAGCTGCTGCAGAGGTGTGTGAAAGTGAAGTTTTAGACCCAGCGCTGGACCACACTGTGCGTTATTCCATGGGAAAGCAGCCATTTCAAGAAGGCTGGAAAAACGCTGGACAACACCAAAATGAGAGCACCATTCTGTGAAACAGATTTGGACATCTATGAATTAATGAACGGTTAAATTTCACTTTCCCTGCACCTGGCATTCTGCTGCTCTGTCTATGCCCAGAGTACGCTCTGCGCTCTGAGAGTGTCGTGCTTTGAATAACGGGAAGGTATATATATTCTAACAGCGCTCCCAATGGACAGTCCAGCTCCAAAAATAGAAAATCAATATGTGGCAGTAAATGCTGATAAAGTGGCAGGTCCTCACAAAATAAATGAATGTATGGAAAACCCTACAGGGAGCTATATAAAAATGTAATGTCCTCATTCATTATCCTGGCCAAAAGAACTGATGAACAATATTATCCCACACTAAATCACTTTCCCTTCCATTTTGTTAAGAAACAAATATTTTTATTGCATCACAGATAGGATGCTCGTCTTTTTATTTTTTTAAGAACATGAATTTTCGTGTTAAACAAACAATCCTAAAAAGCCCGGCTTTTCAGCTGTTTGAAATGGCATCATATCTTCTCATTTGAAATATGCTAAATATTTTGAGCTTTATGAGGCTTGTGCATTTGAAACCTGTTTTTGCTTTTGAGTCTCTTTAGTTTTTGATTTCCCAGCAGTCTCTTTGGGCGCCATCCATCTATCCATTTTCATCCTCTTATCCAGGGCAACATTGGGGGGCAGGAGAACAAGCAAAGCACCCTAGACGTCCCTCTCCCCAGTGACACTTTCCAGCCCCTCCTGAGGGACCCCAAGCCAGATGAGACGTGTAATCCCTCCAGCTACCAGTGCAGTGTGCAATTAGACTGATAGTTATGTGTCAAGAACTTGAAACAACACTTTACCCCACTGATAAGTTTGTGTGACAGAGAGAAAGTGTTTCTAGTGTTGATTAAAAGTGCACATTCAACAACACACACATACTGTTTCTCTTTTTATCAAACACACTTGCATTCTCCTCTCTCTCTCTCACACACACACGCACACACACCCCAACATTCATTAGAGCAAATAGAATTAGGGGGATTGGAGGTATAATCTTCTTCCCCAGTGATGTGGGGGAACCGAGCTGTTAATTTCCCGCCTCTAACTACAACTCCAAACCTACTTGCTTTGAAGAAGGATGGAGTCACTCACAACTCACAGCGCATGAATGATTTACAAAACTCATGTGTCACATGCCATTAGACGTTCTAGATGTGTGTCTGGGGTATTTGTGGTCGTGCGGCTATAGAAATATCTGCAGAAAAATATTCATTTTTTAAGAAAGCACAGGTGTGTCTGTGGAAGACAGTATTGGGTCTGTGCCTGCAGCAGGCAATATTGGATGTCACCGAATCTGTTTTCGTTTCTCCCTGCTTCTCCTCCTTTTACTCAGTAATGACTCGGGAAATATGACAAGGGGATGACTCTGCAGTGTACACAAGTGTGTGTTTGTGTCTGCATATGTCTCATTTTCCAAGTTTCCCAGCTGCAGAGTGAAATAACAAAAGATCAAAGCACCAAGCTTGCCCAGGTCACAGGGTTACTTTCCCATCGCTGCTGTAAACAGACAAATATCTTATTCCTGCAACCATGCATTCATTTCTCTTTGAAATGGATATTCACCTATTTGGATGCACAGAGAGAGTAAAAGGACGAGTGAAACAGAGGAGTCACACACCGCCACGCACACACACAAATACACATTATCCATATAGAGCCAGAAAAACCACAAACACACGCACACAAGTTGTTTTACCAATTGTTTCCCTGTGCTGGCCCAGCTTTGATTTTTTTTCAACTCTATCTTTTTATTTGTTTATCTCTATCTTCTATGAATTATACATACACATCCTGAAGTTTATGAAAGTTTCCACTTCTATTCCCCTGGCATAGAGGACCAATAACTGTACTCAAGTGTCCCAAACCTGAACTCCCACCAAGTTCCCTGAGAGAGATGGAGGATTATTAAAACAGAGGAAAAACAAAAGAACAAAACAGTTTTTCCAAAATTAGATATCCAGAAAAAAAGAAGAGATGCCGTCCACTTAGCGGTGTACATTGATCGCTGTCTTGGAAGAAAAACATTTTAGCTGTTTGCTCTTTCAATACTCGTTGCTCGAGGAGGTGAATGAATACTGCTCTGGCTAAGAATTCATTTTTGTTATTGCTGCAGCCAAAAAAAGTCTAATACATCTTTTGTAAACACACTCCAGTGGCAAGAAAGCCAAGCCTGGAAATTCGTTGCGATTTTACACCTTCCTCCTGCAGTAGAAGGACCATTTAGAAAGTCTTGCGAAACTCAGGGCAGATCCCTGACCTTTCAAAATGGCAAAGACGAGCATGGATGCAGGGTGGCAGGGACTTCAGATGACGCTCAAAGGGAATGAAGACAGTGAGTGATGGGCTTCAGAAACATTCCAGTCACACGCTCGCACCCACACTTGCTGTCCATCTTAAATCTATTCATGCAGTCCCAGTGAGTTTTGCTGCGTTCAGCAATTGTTGACATTTATATTTGTGGTTGTGTGTAGCAAACAGAAAGCTGACACACCTTATGTTTGGGTGTAGATTGGCAGTTATTTCCATTGAATGCCAATGAGATATCTGTCCAACATCTGTGTACGTGCTGGCAAGCACGGGGTCTTCCCTTGCTGTCCCCCTCTGTCTGGGGGAAAATCAATCCGCCTGTCAGTGATCTAACACTTCCCGCCTGTTACGCCACCTATCACTAGCAATACCTGTGTGTGTTTGTGTGTGTGTGTCCTGTCATTCTGTCAACCTCTGTCTCTCCATCCTCCCATCGGCCTGTTGTGCTTTTTGTCTGTCCGTCCTCCTCGCTGGTAACCGCTGTCTCTTTTTGTGTCCGTCTTCCCCGTGTCAAAACGTCCCCTCCGTCGGCCATGACACCAGCGTCGCAAAATGTCAGCACTTTGCATCACCAGCTTCCCTCTTTGTTACCTCTCCATCTCATTTCACATTCTGCCTCCCAATTATTTACCACTCTTGCCTCTCCCCTCCACACTTGTTCACTCTCAAATTGTTTGTTTGCTTCTTTCACATCTCTGAGCCAACAATGCGTCTACAGTGCTGCAGTTGAATTTTAACACTCGCAATGACAACGTCTCCTCACATCCCAGAGAATTATTAATCACAGCGATCCCGCAGGGAGTGGGAAGCCTTTATCACTCGCTTCTACACATACATCCTAAACTATGCATGAAGGCGTAAAATAGATGAGAACTATCACAGCCTGACTTTCCTTTCTTTCTAACCTTTATTTTCGTCTCTGAGTTGGCGAAGAAATTGATTGGGATATAATGAATATGAAATGAAATTGAACGATTAATTTATAAAACCAACATTACTCCAACCTTAACACATTTTACTCTGCTGACTGTAAGTCAATTAACGGAAAGTGACACCGTCTCACAGTCGTGCCAAATATTAAATGAACAATCTTCAGTGTCTTATTTTCTTTCCTCTTTTCTCTCATCCAGATCCCCCAGATCAGCTACGCCTCCACAGCCCCAGAACTGAGCGACAACACTCGTTATGACTTCTTCTCCCGCGTGGTACCGCCGGACTCCTACCAGGCCCAGGCCATGATGGACATCGTCACGGCGATGGAGTGGAACTATGTGTCCACGCTGGCCTCAGAGGGCAACTACGGAGAGAGTGGCGTGGAGGCCTTCATCCAGATATCCAGAGAAACTGGTAGGAGCTCAGAGTGTTATGATGTATGGATGTTGGGTGGTTTGAAACTGAAGTGTAGACCAGTGGTCTTAAGGTTAAGGGTTAAGGGTTGAGGTAGGGTCTAAGGACTCTCGGGAGGTCAGTGAGAGGCTCCTTGAAAGTCAGTCAAATGGTTAATGCTGTCTTTATGAGACTGACATTGTGTAATGCTAGGTTGCAGTTTTACCTGTTTCAAGTAGGGTTGGGCAAGGAAATATTCCGGTCATCCAACGTCTGCCTAACATCTGGTGTTTGCTGATGTATTCACACAGGTGTGTTTCTGTGTTTACTGACTGTACATGTTGTGTTCGTTGCTGGCCTTTTTGTGCTGATGGGTTAGCTCACTAAACAAGAGTCTGTCGCTGAGTAGTCTCGCACAGCCAGACCTGTCCCCACACTTCGTTTTAGTAACATACCAGTATGGAGTTAGATTAGTCTCAATATTAATAAATGCACACAGAAGGATTCACAAATACATGTTAAGATTTATATATAAATGACTCTCTCCACACAAATATTTTCAATGCACACACATATATTTGGCATTTTATATAAATGTAAAAAAAAATCCACAAATAACCAAAAAAGTTTCACAAATGTATTTCTGATGCACACACAAATATTTATTGTTTTAAATATATGCAATTTTCATCAAAACATATGTGGATGTTGATACATTCATATACAAATGCTTTTATTTTGTGAACCTCTGCGCATTCGTGTGTGAATCTTTTTGAGACTCCCCTGACGTGACCCGATCCACAAATGCATTTTTTCTACCAAGGGGATATAGGTAGCCAATCAGATGTCTCCTTCCTCTTCAGCCAATCACATGAGCGTCTCGCTACCACCCCCACGTGGAGTATGTTTTAACGTCGTAGTGTCAGAGGGTGGCAGTAATGCACAACTACATTGTTTGCCGACCGCCAAATTAATAAGGACGAGAAGAAGAAGAAGCAGCAGCAGAAAGCGGTCAATGCAGAGCCCCGGGTCAGCTCTTGACCAGGGTTTCCCCTAGAAAAAATTGGCACCGGACAACGTGATCGGCTTTCCGACGTGTTGATCGTGCCCTTGTTCATTTGTTTGTTGGGTCCTCTTTTCATGTTATTTTCTGCAGTTATTTTTGCATTTGTTCGTGCCCATAGCTAGCCTGTCTGGTTTAAGTGTTTTTGCTTTGTGTATTAATCTGTATTGTAGCAATAACCTCAAGCTGTACATCCGTCATCCATTCATCCATTCGTATATGTCCGTGTGTGTGTGTGTGTGTGTATGTGTGTGTGTGTTTCTCAGTGAAACGAATTTCCCGAGTTGCAGAGAGGAGGGGAGCAGCAGCATCAAAATAATTTAAAAAATCCTCTCATTATTTCGGTCTTTTATGTCTTTTCTTCTGCAATATTTTATAAAAATTCACTATATAGTTAAGCAATACATCACGACAGGCCGTGATATACGCTCATTATATCACAGCTAAAGGGCGTTCTTCGGCGCGAAGCGGAGGTATGTATGGAGCTTACAATATAGCAGACTAAAAGTTATATACTATTTGTTATTTAAGAGTGTACTAAGAGTGCTAATTGTCATTATCAATGGAGACGTGAAGCAGCGAAAAAAATGCGCACGGTAAAAAAATTAAATACATTTTAAAAAGCTGACTTGTATATTGACATGAGGCGTTGAAAGGTTTGCTGATCCTCTTGACTGTGACATTTTGTTCATTAAATTTAATTGCTGGTACGTTTATCTAAAAAAAAACAACAACTTCTTGATGTGCTTCTGAGCAAAAACAATCGAATTGTGTATGACGGTCTGGCTGACCGTTGCGGCGCCAGGAGGGGGTGCTAGAATGTTGGCGGTCCTAGTGTTAATAACGCGGCGTGCTGCCAACTTGAAATAAAAAAGTCAGTTCGCTATTGAAATATATATGCAATAAAAACTCTAGATAAACAAAATGAAAAAATCCTTTGACATGTTTAATTCAAATTGTGCTTGGAGGGAATATTTTCACCGGACATTTGGACCGGCGGTGTTAAAAAATGTCGGACTTCGGCAGATTTTACTGGTCAAAGTCTGGTAATTACCGGATAACGGAAACCCTGCTCTTGACCATTGACCCGGGGCTCTGCATTGACCGCTGTCTGCTGCTGCTTCTTCTTCTTCTTGTCCTTATTAATTTGGCGGTCGGCAAACAATGTAGTTGTGCATTACTGCCACCCTCTGACACTACGACGTTAAAACATACCCCACGTGGGGGTGGTAGCGAGACGCTCATGTGATTGGCTGAAGAGGAAGGAGACATCTAATTGGCTACCTATATCCCCTTGGTAGAAAAAATGCATTTGTGGATCGGGTCACGTCAGGGGAGTCTCAAAAAGATTCACACACGAATGCGCTGAGGTTCACAAAATAAAAGCATTTGTATATGAATGTATCAACATCCACATATGTTTTGATGAAAATTGCATATATTTAAAACAATAAATATTTGTGTGTGCATCAGAAATACATTTGTGAAACTTTTTTGGTTATTTGTGGATTTTTTTTACATTTATATAAAATGCCAAATATATGTGTGTGCATTGAAAATATTTGTGTGGAGAGAGTCATTTATATATAAATCTTAACATGCATTTGTGAATCCTTCTGTGTGCATTTATTAATATTGAGACTAATCTAACTCCATATACCAGCTGCCTGCTTAGCTGCAGCTTGTGTTGTTCTTCAGAGGCAGACCATTAAATTAGAAAGATGAAATTACAAAAATCACACCTAAAAAAAAACTAACCTGCGATGATGTACTCAGCCAGTCGCTGATAGACGATATATTTGCCCAGTGTCCCAACCCTTAAGCCAAGATCAAAGTAGATACAGTAGCATTAAATATAATCTTCAAATCTTCTAGTATCTCAGTTAGTACTTTATACAGTGAATGTTACAACCCATAATGGGGCCAGTTCCTGCACCTGACATTCTTTAGCTGTATCCAGTGGTACCTTTTTTAGGTGCTTTAATTTCAAGCTTCTGGGGTGGTATGAGTGTGTTTGTGAGAGTATGTCTATCTGCTCAGATCAGGGGCTGTATTAACAAACATTCTTAGAATGCTCTCAGAGAGCTCCTAACGTAGCCTGAAAACCTTTTAGTAAGGAGTCCTAACTTGGGAGTGATTAAGGAAAGTTCTCAGAGCAACTCAAAGCGAGAAAGGGATAGAAACTTACCTAAGTGAGGAGGTGTCGTTGACCCTGTTGCTAGGTATGATGCAGTCTTTTAACAGATGTGATTGGCTGTCGGAGACATGCCCCTTTGTGAGCCTGCAAGGTGTGGACACCCAGTGGAAATGAAATGAACTGCTGACTGTAAAAGTGTTGTCAGTGTTAGTATGATCACTGCTGATGGAAAGCTGAGACAGACCCAAGTCATTACTGCTGCACTGTTGCATTTTTCCAATTTTCCAGATATCTTAATATTGTGATCATTTTATTTCTGGCGTTACAGCTTTATTGTGTTGGTGGGAAATGTGTGCGTTCCTCTAATGAGATTGACCACTGCATGATCTAATCTGTGGCATTTCATTAACTCACTGTCATCCAACGTTTGTAGAATATTTCTCCAACCTCTTTGTGTTTCTGCCCTTTTCTCCTCTGATTAAGAAACTCTTAAGCCTCTTAAAAGTCCTCCTCTCTGCTCCTAACAGTCTTTCACCTTAGGAGCCCCTTTAAGGTCTAAAATCCTCTGTGAAGAAGTTCTTTCTTCACGAGGACCTAGTTTTAACTTTAAGGGGAAATCCTAAGAAAACATCCTTTCATCACTAGGAGCAACTCTTAGCACAAGGAAGCTTTGTGAATACGGCCCCTGAACTGCAGCGATAGTTTTAGCTCACTGGGCATGATGGCCGCAGAGCGGCCGCAGAGCAGCCGCGAGCCTCCTTGGCCAGCTTCCAGGCTTCTGGACGCTTCTGATTCCTGTCTGAAGTTGAGTCCGTTGGTTTGGCGAAGCTCTGCCGGCCTTGGGGCTTCATGGCTGGCTTCCAGGCTTCAGGGCACTTTAGGGCACTTCTGCCTCTTGTCAAAACCCGGCGTTGTCACTCAGATGTGCTCTCAGGTTCCGACGTTTGTCACCAATAGCTTTAATGTGAAGAGGTATTAGGTAATGCTGACATAATTTGGGTACAGAGTTTGGTACCCAACCCTTAATCTCAGCTCTTGGGGCAAAAACGTAATCAAGACTGGGTCAATACAGTTTAAATGATGTGCATGCTGTTTTCTGTATTATAAGAACTCTTTGAGCCTTTGTGATGTGTATATTACAGAGAAATATGGTGAGCATTTACTTTTTCTATAAGTGTTGTGCCACACTTTCACAGAGCATTTGGTGGTGGTCATAATTTGAATGGAGTTTAATGGGAGCTGAGCAGAGGCCTACACTACCAATAAAAACTGTTAGGAGGCAACTTTGCCATTTGTTTTCCGCCTGTTAGGATATAATAACTATGATATGCTATTCATAGTGTACTTTTGGGTATGATGTATGATCAGAGGCTTAAGCCTGTAATTTGGAGGGAACAATAGCAAGAACAGAGCAGAAACCTGTTGTTTAAATCTCCGGGGAAACTCCAGGGAAAATTCGCTCTTGGGGTAAATTGCAGGCTGCAGATTGCAGGCTGTGGCGAGCGAGCGGAGGCAGAGAGTTATCACAGCAAGCATTTGATGGACAAGTACAGTTTTTACTTCCTTTTCGGTTCTATATGTATGTAGTTTTAACAGTGCTGCAGGCTGTTGGATAAGCAACAAGTCGGTGACAAAAATATTTGCTCCCAGGCGTGTTGTGCTTCGGAATTTGCCGCACATGCCCTGAACATGTACAGGTTGGTGGCAAATTAAAGAATAAAGCATTATTAAGTGTCGAGAGCGCTGTCTAATATATTGGCACGTTCAATCTTTCATTTGATAGGGGCAAGAGAGATGAGAGTAAATTAAAGTCGAGTAAATGGGAGTGACAGAAACAGAAAGGGAGATAAACACAGAGAGACAGATCACTTGTCTGTTTTGATGTAAGACTTAAAAGCACGGTCCCTGTGGTCCTGAGAGCATCAAGTTTGGGTGAACGCTGCCTCAAATCAGTTTATGAAATCCTCCAAGTGATGTTGACAGATCAAAATGGTGTCGGTTTCCCTGTTTATGTCTCAAATGTTTATTGAGAACACATCGTGTTGGATGTCGACAAATATTTACTGACTGACGGGACTAAAGGCACGTAAATAATCCATTTGAGAGACTATCAGTCGAGATCTTTCTATTTTTATTGCCCTCTGTTGATCCTTTAACCCCCCACGTCTTTCCCTCCACAATGCTTTTTCGGGATGCGCTGATGTAGAGATGACAGCTCCGTGCGTGTCAGGGCGGCTGTCTATCCGTCCATCCCCGTCTCTGTGCGTGTTTGGAGCCAGCTCGCCTTGGGCTGTGTGCTGTGGCAGTCAGCACATAGATGTTTACTGTGGTGTCAGATCAGTGTGTGTGTGCCACTGTAAAGAGTAAAAGCAGTCCTCAGCAGTGTGTGTATTTGTGTTCTGGGAGTCAGCAGATAGTGCACTATCTTGCCTGATATATATGTGTGTGTGTGTGTGTGTGTGTGTGTGTGTGTGTGTGTGTGTGTGTGTGTGTATGGGAGGGCTACATGCTGTGACAGCAGTCAGTCAGTTGTTTAGTCCGCGGCTCTGCAGATGTGAACAGAACTGAGGAGATGAAGGGATGGGAGAGGAGGGAAAAAAAGGAGGGTGAAGAAGAGGGCTGAGGAGGGGAGAGGAAGATGTGACCGAAGAGGGAGAGTTCAGAGTGAGGGCGTGTGTTTGTGTGTGTGTGTGTACTATAGTTATGAATCAAGCTGTAGAGTGGGAGAAATAGGAGGGGAGAGACAGAATAGAAGAAGAATGGGACAAGGAAGTGGGGACAGGGACAGAATAATGATAGGGGTCCTGATATAGATGCACAGCACTCCCTGCCCCTGCACACACATACACACAGAAATATTCAAATGCACACACACAAAGACATTCATATAGTGACACAGGTGGACGTCTTTAGACACACTTTCACACACACACATACACACACACACACGCGGAGCTGCGGGGAATTTCTAGGTGATTATTTTGTGATTGCAGTGTAATGATTGCAGCTTACAAGGCACTCTGCATACTGATACCAAACATCCATATTAATTGGTGTGTAATCGTTCACTGATGATTCTTGACAATGTGTGAGCGCGTGCGTGGGAGTGCATGCATATTAATCGGCCAAAAAGTTCCAGAATAGATCCTCGAGCCTTGTTAGCGTGAGTCAGGAGGTTACAGGGCGTGTGTGCGAGGGTGCTAGTGCAAGTTACAGGACCACTTCAATTCTGCCTCAGTCGCTCTGCACTCGCCTTGTTTCCTTTCTTATTTAACACATTGGAAAAGTTCAATATTTACTTCTCCGATACAGTCTTTGAAAAGGAATATGTCCTACTTATGCTTGCTGCTCCACAGCTGCTGTGTTTGCTCCACTCCCAGGAGGAGCTATGTAGAAAATTCTGCACGACTAATTTTTCAGGCACACGGCAGTCAGCAAAATCTTTTTTGTTTCAAAAGGACTGCTTTAGGGAAAACTTGAAATAACTTTGAGGTTACAGCAATGAATGGATGCAAACCCTGGATATGCTGCTGCTGAAGACTCCAACCTACAAATTGTCGCTGAACTATACGATCGTCACCATTACTTTCTGTATTTCGCTTCTAAAGTCTCCTTATCCTGTGTAGATCCAGCGGTACAAACTGTAAAACATGTTTGCTCAACCGTGCTCACATCCTGAAATATATTCACCGTGACTTTTCCGGCGTATGCAGCCTGTGTGCTGTCACCCCCAGCCATGGCTTTGCAGTCATGCAGAACTAGTAACAGACACAGCTCAGTGAGCATGGGCCAAACGTGTTTACTCATCATTAGTAGTCGTTCACAAACTGGATGCATAATGCAACATTTTTTGCTTATGTACACAATAAACCGATGTAGCTGCGTGATTAAAGGTTAATGAACAGATAAAGCAAAGGCCAACTTGGGGGAGATTTGTCAGGGAGTGGTTTCAAAGGTCATGCGAGAAGGTAGTGGTCCTTTTGTAGTGGTAAAGAGTGCACCACATCACATCTTACATCAAAGAGACCACTAGAAATGGGTAATTTCTCTCTTTTCTACCAGTCCTTTGATTCCCTGAAGGTATTTTTTTTTCGACTTTTCCTCTTTCTCAGTGCAAAATCAGATCTGGTAGTGTTTCACTGTATTGTTCAGACAGTGGAAGCCCCACAAAAGAGGTGCTTCATCCTCAGTCTTCTAGCTGGAGGATGGTCTCCCTGCTCACCATGGCTGTGTTGCCGTTACAAGCAAATGAGGCCCCAGTCTGATTTTTTCTCACTCTCATGCGACACAGATCTAATTATTTTGGCAGTGTGGACACAGAAGTCCAATTTTTTCCAATCAGGGCTACTTTCATATGTGATCCTGAATCTGATACACTTCAGATCACTGGCCATGTGATTGCTGTAAGAACGGTCATATTGGAATTCATGTGTGTTTTTCCATGTCATACTTCACTATACAGGCACAGATCACCCTCCATACAGTGTCAGAACAGTTTGTGAAACTACAGTAGGCTGTTGTAACCGTACCGCTGCTGCTGTATACAGCAGCCTACGTAGGTACGTAGGTCACCCCAGTCGTCAGTCAACAGAGCCTGACTGCCTGACACTCTCTGCCCAGAGCGTGGATACCCGTCTTGAGCCCGTCGGAACCCGATGGTTTAGATAACAAAATCGGAAATTTTGCTAGGGTTCAGTTCGGGCTCGTCTCACTTGACATGCTGCTGTGTTGTGCAATGGTCTATTCAAGTGCTGGAATTTGTTATTTATGTGACAACACCTGAACGCAACACAGGCTTCGCTCCAACTGAGAGTGTCTGCCGTGCTGTGCTGCTGTGCGTGCAGCATGTTTGACTGTGCGTAACAGCACCCTTTTGATGGTCATTTACACACTGTCCATGTGTGATCACAGTAAACAGACAAGCTGTAACCATGGTAACAATAACTGTGTCAGGTAACAAATTTTTATTATTAACGTATGAGAGCAAGTATATTAGTGTGACTTTTTTGTTGTTGTTTAACGCACATGTGTGCCATTGTTGGTTGCATGTGACGAGTTTCAGGGCTGAGGTCCGCCTACACTGATGGCAGATATAAGTCTTATCAAACATGAATATGAGCAGTCTGGGCAGAAAGACTGGATCTGGGGGAAGTCATTAGAATTGAGCAAATGTGAATGTAGCCTATGCCACCCTGCTGTTCACCCACACCGTGGAAATCGCAGCATATGGCGCTGGATCTTTCCCCGACGTGAGACTACAGCCTCCTATATCGAGCTGTCTTTGCAGCATATGGATCACTGTACTATAAAACAAGAGGTGGCAGTGTACTTACCGAGGGAATCTTTTAAATCAAGTCACGGCCCTCTCTCCTTCCAATACCCTTCCTCACCTCCCCACGGAATGCATCTGGGATTAAAACTACCACATCTACATTCAGACACACTGCAGACGGAGGAGGAGAGGGTGTGTGCGTGCGAGCCTGTGTGTGTATGTGGGAGAGAAGGAGAGTTTTTGTCAATGAGAGAGGCTGTGGGTGATTCTTTGGGTTAAGAAGTGAAGTGAAGGAGTGAGAAAGTGCGTGCGTGCGTGTGTGTGTGTGTGTGTGTGTGTGTGTGTGGACTGAATTCAGTGGCTCAGAACAGTCACCTCCCCCTGACACTGGCCGCTCTACAGAAGCTCTGCGAGGCAGTAATGAAGAAGGGAAGAAAATGAGCAGGAGGAAAAAGGGCCGAGAGAAAATAATTAAACGTTTATCTCCAGATTCATTTAATTAGTTCTCTGGCTCTAAACTAATCTCCCGCCTTTTTGCTTAGCTTTGCCTCTTTAGTTCGCTTTCAGTCCACTCTTGCCCTCCACAATGGAGTCGGCCCTCGTCATTATCCAAGTCTTGCTACTGGCTTATGTTGTTTTATTCAGACAAGAAGAATCATACTTTAATTGAAATGCATTGTGATGCATATTATACATAATATACGTCTATTTCTAAGCATGTATGCAGAATTTTCAGACCACACTCAGGGTTGGAAAATCACTTAGCTTGCATTATAGAAATCATAGCATAAATTATTATTCATGAGGACACTGAAATGAGTTAGTAACTCTTCTACACAGTTTCAGCACCATTCTTGTAATATAATGATCTGGGGTAATGACTTTGATTATATTACATAAAACATGCATTATACATATAATGATTTATAAAGGGCTGTAATAAAAGTGCTGGGACTAAAAGACTTATATGTTTTACATGTTTTATGAGAACTGAAATGTACTGTGCTGTGATTACAGTGATTGTATTGAACACAAGTTCTCTCACACACAGTCAGGGATGCAGCCAGACATTGTAAGCATGTGGGCCTAAACAGAGAGGGATCTGGGGGCATGCTCGCCTGTGGAGAGTTTACAGCAGTAATATGCACTATTTTTCAAGCCATTTTAGAATCAGGGTGTTCCCTAGTGACCAATTTCCCTGATGTGTAAACTGAGCTTTATCTTAGACTAAATGACTGGTTTTATAGAAAAAAAGCACTTAGTATTAAACACAGTTCAATCTTTAAGGTTAAACATGGTCTGAAGGAAAAAAAGGCCATCACATTGGTAATACCCCTCAAATTTGTGTCACTTTGCACTGTGCATCATGAACATTGCACACTTTACCTCCAGAAATGACAACTCACTAAATAGAAGTTAACAAACACATTTATTTATTGACTCATCTCCATTTAAAAATCACGGTGGGAATCACAAGACGATCCATGATACGATACGATACGATACGATCTCGGTACTCAGGTGACAATACCATATTATTGTGACTTTAAATATGTTGGGGTATGCTGAGTGTTGCAATAAAATATACTGCAATTTATGACCCTTTTTCAACTGTAAACTGTGCCCCCTAAGGAAAACTTTGAGATCTTTATCTTGTTAGATGAAACAGATATTGACGGTCTGTTCATCTCCCTTCAGTCATTTTTTTGCAGCAGCGAAATGTATCTAGTGGACTGAAAAAGCAAGTTATTATATTATTCTAGTAGGTTACCCAAAGTTTAACTTGTATTTGCTGTATTAATAATTCATTTAATAAAAATCGATACTTGGTACTGTGTGACGATACAATATAGCCACATGAAAATATCGTGATACTATGCTGTATCGATCTTTTTCCCCCACCTCTATCATTCATGCGGTAATTCTGTCATGCATGACTGTGCACACAATTTGGAACACACACACAAACACATACACACTGACACATGTCCAGGTTTCTCAGGATCTCCCGTGCACCAAGCATAAAAAGCCAACCACCTCTTTCGTTTAACCTAGTGTGAAGACATCCAGACAGGAGTGTGTGTGTGTGAAGGTTCCTACATATTATTTGAGTGCACACTGTGTGTTTGTGCATGTTTGTGAAAAAGAGAGAGGAACATGATAAGAGCCGCTGGTCTTGCATGCAGATTCATTGTACTCCTCTGGGTTTCTCCATAATAGGTTTAACCAACTGGTATCTCTGGTGCTAACTTGCGTGGGACTCCACTTGCAACTGACGACATGACTAATTGTGCACACCCCCATTTAAGATCATAAAATGCCTAAAAATCTGTACATCATTTGGGGAAAATGTGATAGTTGCCAAGGAAATTAATCATCCTGTGGAGCCTACATCCTGTTTCTGCATCTAGTTGTTCTCCAACTGTCTTCATTATTCTGAAATCAGCACAACAAATGTAGAGGATGACTCATTTTCAATCCTATATAGAGATACATATTAAAAGGTTCCTATTAAAGAGCTGGGACACAAAGATTCATGTGCTTTACAAGGCACGGTGGTGCGTTGGTTAGCATTGTTGCCTCACAGCAAGAGGGTTCCAGGTTCAAACCCAGGGTGTGTGAGCCCCTCTGTGCGGAGTTTGCATGCTCTCCCCTTGTCAGCATGGGTTTATTCCAGGTGCTCAGGTTTCCTCCCACAGTCCAAAGACATGCAGGTTAATTGGTGACTCTAAATTGTCCGTAGGTGTGAATGTGAGTGTGAATAGTTGTCTGTCTCTATGTGTCAGCCCTGTGATAGTCTGGCGAATCTGTTCAGGGTGTACCCCGCCTCTCGCCCAATGTCAGCTGGGATAGGCTCCCAACAATGAATGAATTAATGTTGAATGGGCTCGCAAATTAGTCACACAGTGATTATAGTAATATATTGAGCACAAACTATTCTTAACACACACATGGCCTCACAAAAAACACAGATATATGCTCAAGACGACGCTGTTCAAGGCACACAAACACACTCTTTCTAACTCACATTCCACCGACGGCGTATCTCCCTCGGGTCGATTTAGCTCTCCGTTTCTTGTCCTTGATTACACTCCCCTCACAACTTAAGACTGATACTATTCATCAACACACACGCAGACACACACACGGGGAGCGCAAACATCAACCCATCCATTTGTAACTAATTACACCAGCCTTGGTTTTCATCTCAAGGTGAAGCTGTCTTTGTCGTCTTCATGAAAGGCCCCAAACTCTCAGTTGCTTGTAGACTTGTTTATGCTGTTGGTTTGTGGTTTGCGGTGTACTCGTCCTTGTAAAAGTGAGCTCCCGTATTTCTCAAACCTTTAAATGTGTATTTGTACGTCCCTGTGTGTAGGTCTGTCTACGATGGGTACACTGACTGTGCAGCGCTGTTGCTTGAAGTGAAGCAATTCAGTATTTGCTTTGCTTGCTCTGTTGAAAATAGTTTGTGTGATTTTACTCTCAAATATAAATTATCGTGAAGAGATCATTAACATAAGTCTCCAGATTCTATTATAATCCCTCTTATGTTAGCCTTATGTTGCCAGTCCCTCACCTGGGTGGAATTGACAATATCTATTAGGAGTTAACAGCCCTCTGCGGATGGCATTAGTATTGCCAGAGGACATCTAGGGATGGTAATTATTACCCTGAGCAGCTCTGTGAATTTCATCCCATCCAGCCGAAATGGCCATTTTTAGTAATTCTCCCCAGCCGCCTCAATATTAAGTTCAACAGAAATTACCTTCTCTTATCCGGAAAAACTCTGGGGTTGCCTGCGATTCTTTATCAACCTGTAAAACCACCTCAGTATATTCAGCCATGTCTCGGTGATTACTAGTGGTGGGGAATTGAAGGAATAATTAGATTTGCCTCCCACAAAGCAGTTTTTGCTGACACGCAGTACATTACGTAGCACATTTCAAAGCCCTGTAGCTAGACACATAAATTTGCCTCCTTTGAGCTGAATCATATCGGCAAGTTTAAGTTTCACAGCACACCAGCGGGCAACAAAAGTCACATTGCAACACATGCTACAGCCTGTGTGTGTTTTTTCATGGTGTTGGCCATGGGTAAGTGTGCGTTAGTGCCTGTACTGTATGTTGCTCTGTGCCATAAATTTGATGTATTGTGTCCATTTCAGCTTCAGTGGTTTTCTTGACAGAGGTGAGGACTCCTCATATTCCCTTATGACGGAGCAAGAGCGAGTGCTGGGCAGACAGACATACAGATAGCGAGAGAGAAATAGGGTTTTGGTGTGTGTGTGTGTGTGTGTGTGTGTGTGCGTGTCCTCTTATTTTCCGTCCCTATTTGGCCTCTTCGAGTCCACCAAGAGATCGGGGAGAGAAAAAAGCTCAGCCAGTTGCTGCTAAGCCCCAAAAGTAATTTCAGCAATATTACTGCACCGGTTGGTACACATAGGTGTGTGTGTGTGTGTGTGTGTGTGTGTGTGTGTGTGTGTGTGTGTGTGTCCTGAAGTGTGTGTTTGTGCAGCTTATGTTGGCAAGGTGTATGTGTGTTTGCACTGTGATTTCATGGATGCATGTTTGTTTATGTGTGTATATAAGTGAGTTTTGTGTGTCAGTGTGCGTTTTTTGCCTGTGTGCTGTTTTGATGTGAATGTGTGTGTGTGTGTGGGGGTGTGTGTGTGTGTGTGTGTGTGTGTGTGTGTGTGTGTTCTCTGTTTTTTGGGAAAAAGAATCTGCCTGCACAACTTAAAAGCACTTTTAAGCCTCTTCACCGTTCTGCTCCAGTAACTCAAAGTTTTTCCCTTCCCTTCCTCATCTGTTTTTTATTTTTATATAGATATTTATTTATTTTTTCCAGTTTTTTATTTCTGTCTACAGAAGGGCTCTGGGGTCACGGTTAAAATGAATGACAATGACCAATGTTGGCACAACACTGCAAAAAAAAAAAAAAAAAAAAAGAGAGACTCAAAAACGTCTAGGTGCTTTGAGAGCTCCATCCCAGAGCTCAGGCCCAAAATACTTCCTCCCCTTGAAAAGGATTTTTTCGTAAACCAGATAAGTGGTGAAATTACTCGGCATGCATGATCATACATCTATACTGCACACATATGTTCAAAGCAGTGTTAATTTCTTTAAGGAAAACGTCAACGTCTTTTTTTATGACAAAGACAAGAAGTTGGCGAGCTAAAATAGATATTTGACAGTAAAAACTATGACAAAATGTATGTTTTGTTTTTTATCGATGAAATAAGATGGGACTGTAATGTTACTGGTGAGCTATCAGATCCAAAAAGAAAGGACAGGAGAACAGTATGATGAAATATTTAATGAACTGTATTCAGGGTGAGCGATATAAAGACTATGTATGATATATCGATATTTTGTGGATGAACCCTGTGAGTTGTAATGAAGCCGTATTTTGTGATGTTCCCTTTGTTAAATGTTGCTGTTGTCCTACGTTTCTTATGAGTAGAGGAAAAGTCCGCTAGCCACTAGGCTAATTTATACAATGTAAAATGCCATAGACTTGTGCTAACAACATTAGCATGTTGTATTTGTGGGGAAAATGAGTCCAGATAAAGACAAGTGTTTTGTTTGTGAAGCTGATTTGTATAGTTGTGTTTGAAATTGTTGCAATGAAGCCATGTTTAATGAGTGTTTAAAGTGTGTTTTGAATCAACTAAACTTTATAGTACTTCACAGAAACCCTGCCGCCCACGTCTCTTTTTGGAGGTGTAACTGTTGTGCAGCTGTGTATTTTAAAAAAGGGGAATAAAATCCCTGTCTTTGCATGTTTTTTTTTTTTATCACAGTCTGTTTTTATTAAACTGTTTGTGACCTCTCAAATATGGCTTTGAATTGCAACTGAAAACATGTAGCCCATTGCGTAGAAAATACAGAGATATATATTGTGTATCACCAGTCAGCCTTTAAATACTGAGATTTGAATTTTTGTCTATATTGCCCAGCCCTAAATGTATTATAAAAATGTTGGAAAGTAGGAGGTTAAGAATAGCCATGCTTGCAATGAATTTCTAATGGTGTATGAGCGCTATGAGATCAGACTGCTTACAGGCTGGTAAACTCCAGTAAATAGTTGGTGCCTGGATCTTTCACTAGCCTGCAAGACATTCAAATCAGAACAGCATCAGCCACTAGAGCAACTCACGAGCTGTCATTTGTCAGTAAATTAACAGTTATGCATGTTTTATTGTTGATGTTGGAGGTGTTGAATGGATTTGGGTTGTTTGTTAGTTGCAGTGGTGGCTGTTAGCAGCTAGCTCTGCCTGTTAGCTGCTGAACCACAGCAGAGCAAGCAGCCACATCTGTTGATCCCGTCTTGAGAAGGTTTAGGGTTTGATTGCTGTTTGGCAGGCAGGTAGGAGGCTGTGCTGTAAGTTAACAATCTGAACCCAGTGGAGTTTTCTCTTACAGAGATGAAAGTATAGTTTTGATTGCTGACTCTGTGAGAGAACATAAGTTTAAACCTCCAGACTAACACGTTGCAGATTTAGAGAGAATTCAGGCTGAAATAAAAGTCTTCTTCTTCTTCACAGTGAGATTGATGAATCAGAGTTTACAATGAACCTAGGTACAGATCCTAGTTGTTGTCTTAAATTAGCAACTTGTGGTGTGGAAGTTTTTGAGATCATACAGTAAATAGAGATATTTTGTTAGCTTTTCAAATGATGATCAGTGAGTGTGTGCTTGTAAATCATCCTTTAAACCTGCCAAAGACTCTGCCGAAAAAATGCAAGTTTGTAAATGTGTAGAAATGATTTGTAGTTGTAGAATGAAATGTCTTAATGAAATTTCAACACTTGATACACCCTGCTGCCTTGATTACAATTTCTGATACCTGTATTAGCTTAGTAGAAGTGACAAAAACCTAAATATATTTTGTCAACTTAAACAAGAATTAAATGTTTTAAGTTGTTGTTGATTATAACTAAAATGTGACAAACTATTGAGCATTTTATCTTAAAACTAAGACTGAATCAGAAATAGCTGTCAAATTAACACTGGTTCGGAGACATGCACATGGTAAGTTGGAATAAAAAAAATTGAAGGAATAAAACTGGTGCTTCTCCACTGTAGAGAGTGTGGATGTCACCAAGTATTTTAGCATGAAGGAATCACAGACAGAGAGAAGAAGAAAGTATCTTGCACTGATGAGAGAGTGTGTTCACAGCATAAACACAAACGTACAGTACATACAGATACAGGGACAGGATATACTCAGAGACATACTCTAATTAAAGCTTGTATTTATTTCATATCTTCACATCGTCTCATTTAAATGCAATCCTCTTTCATTGCATCTGGTAAAAAGAAAAAAATAAAACAGTTTCACCATAATACAAACTGTCACTTGGGTGATTTTAGGAAAAGGCTTAGCGTAGCTTAGTGGCTCTAAGCTGGAAGCATCATTTGTAGGAAATTAGATTTACAGTCAGCGATCAAAGCAGAATATAACTTTGATGTTGTCAAAGTTGCCTCTCATGATCACTCCCAACCTATTGTATGTTGATGGAGAAAATTAGACTCCTCATTTTTACTCAGCAAACGGATGAAGGAACAAAAGCTGTGAAACCAAATGTAATAATGATCAGAAACACTACAAACAGAGAAAAGTGTGATACTGTCATGTTGACTGTAGGATCACTTTGAAACCTGGTGCTGTTGTTTATTCGAACATGTCTTAACATAAGAGGAAGTGAAATCATTGAGAACCCTTGGATAATAATAACCCATACATGTGTACTCCTCAACCAAATTGGAACAGAAGGTGTGCCACACGGAAATTCAGCATCCAGAACTCAATGTGAAAGGTGTGAAATACTTAATTTGCAGTAACGTACAGAAATCTGTGACACAGCGAGCCAAAACCTGGTGAGCTAGAACGATGCCTGCAAGGCAATCTGGCAGGTAAGCAACCATAACCTCTCATTTTTCATTATTATTATTTGGGCTAGATCCTTCACCTGCATCATATCACAAAATGTACTAGTTCTGTCAGATCATTTAAGCCTCATTTAATCCCATTAAGCTCGTATATACAGTTCGTCAAAGGGCTCTAATGGAGCTTAACCACTCTGAGGAGATCAGTGTGCAGGTACAGTATATGTTTAAATGGATGGTTTTTAAAGTTACTCACAGTGACAACTCTAAGCATTGCTGTTGGCAGTTTTTGTTGAACTTCCAAAACACATATAAAAGTAATTCCTCTAATAACCAGTTATGACTCACTAGAAGTGTGTGGCAGTGTATTTATCACAAAGACTCTGCCCTGTACCTGTATTTTCTTATTTTCTTCTTATGTTGCTGTGTTTGGGTCGTTCATGGGATGTTCACAGTCAGTAACAATGCGGAGGTGAGGTCAGGACTTTATAAAAAGGTAGCAACCAGGTCGTAGCAGTAGGCATTGAAAAGGAAGCTACAAAGATCACAGTACCCAAAAATGCATTGCTCGATGAAGTTGTTCCAAAATAAGAGTGACTCTTTACTTTCGCTAGCGAACACAGAGTTGGCCTGTTTTCTGTTGGACAGGTAGGTGCTCTTGGTTATTTGTAAGCTTACTAAAGAATCCGCTTTTCCATTACAACAATTGTAGCGCTCCTGCAATAGTACAGTAGCTCGCAGTGTTTATACTGTACCAGCAATGTAGGGGGCTTGGGCCAAGTTTGAATGTTGACTTAACAAACAGTAACCGACAATTCTTGCATTGTATACCTTCACAGACATATGTACAATGGACACGACCATTCAGAAACCCATTACATTGGCGTGGGTACAAAGTGTGTTGAATTTATGTGCTCAAAAACAGTCGGAAGACACACACATCCCATTATCCAATGGAGTAGGTGCTGGACCAAAGAAACATCTGGCAAAGTAAAAAACAAACAAGTCAGCACACCAAGTAGGTCCTGTTTACGATGCCAATGCAGAGTCTATTAAGAATGGTCACAGTTTAAAACACATCATTAACGTGGCTAACCTTGTGAAAGGGTCAAAGTTTGGTTGAGTTTAGGGAAAGAAACACTAGATTAGGTTTTAAGAGCAAAAAAGTATTTGGTTAAGTTCAGGAAAAATTGTGGTTTTGGTTAAATTAAATACTTACAAGACACAAGTGACTTTAGCTTAAGTATTTTGTGTAGTTTTGTAAAGTATCAAGGTAAAGTGCTTCCCATAGTAAGGTAAAGTCCGTTAACTTCATTGACTTGGTATCACACAGAACACAAATGGCGGTCATCTTGTTGAAAGCTCATGTTTGTTTGATCCACTTACCACCCCTCCCTTCCATCTACCCAAGGACTTTCTTGCTCTTTATTCTTCATTCATGGGTCCACCACAACAAAAGATCCCCATTTACTTTGCATTGGCATTGCTTTCATGTTGCCAGCTTTTAACAATTTTCGTGCACACCACCTCTTAATGCATAGCTCAGAGTGTATGTCTGTTTCACTATTTTCTAATAAACTAGGCTGACCTTGAAGGTCATTGTAAACCCTGGTCAAGTAGCTCTGCTAAGACTATTTATACTCAGGATTGTGTTTCTTTTAAAAGCTTTGCTCCATGTTAGGGTTGTGTAGGACTGTCACAAGTCAGTTTAGGTTTGGGTACATCTTGTTTGACCATTAAGGCCCCAATCACACAGAAAGCATTTTGCAGGGAGAAGAATGCAAGGTGTACTGCACTGCCTTTTTTTTCAAATTGAATGCCACCAGTTAAAGAAAACACTTGCTGTGCCTTTTTATTGTTGCCAAGCAACCACCCCATCACATCCTTACACTAACCTTACCATGTAATCAATCTACTGTTTATTTTTTCACAGTAATTAGTATCTAGTTCCTAAAATGTTGAGGCAGTGGGTACTTGCTGTAGCTCTGGTTGAGGGTGAGAGGCTGTTAGCAAATAGTTTGTTAGGCACAGGGAAACAGAGATCTGTGTGGGTACATGAGACCCTAAAAAAGAGGGCGGATCATGGGTACCACCAGTTGGTCCAGGAGCTTCTCCTCAATGATGGCCGTTTCCAGGCATATTTTAGGATGACTTGGGGGCAGTTTGACAACCTGTTGTCTTTTGTCGGGCCGTATAGCTCTGGGTATCCAGCAACCGCTACCACCAGTTTCTCCTCCATTGTTTACCAACTGTAAACTTATTGTTGCGACCACCACAGAAGGCCCACCTCTCAAATCATCTGATTGGACAATGGGAAAAAAGATGACGTAGAGCACTTTTTTTTTCTGATTTGAATTTTTTTCAACTTGAGGAGTTCAGAGCCCTTCAGCAAAAAATGCCAGACGCCTAGAGTGCAGAAACATGAGGTGCATCGCAATGCAAAAACTGGGAGCAAAAAGCTTCATTCTCATTAAAAACAATTACGAAAAGCCACCTCCAGCTGCTAAAATGCTTTATCTGTGATCAGGGCCTAAATCTGCTAAACTGCTGCAGCAAAGGCAAACTTTGGAGGTCCTTTTCATAACTTTGGGTGACAAATCAATCCTTAAAAATCAAAGAATAGAATAGATGGCAGATAAAATACGTAATTAAGTGATTAATACATTGATCTAAATCAACACAAAGAGAACAAAGCATCACTGTTTCTTCTTAAGTGACTTCGGTTCAGTGACCAGTACTTAGGGATTGCAGTCACAATGATTAACACAGGCATTCAATCTGAATTACAGTCCTAGGTGTGATTTTCCTTCTGCCTGTCTAGTAGAACATTCCTGAGATATGGCGAGTCTCTCTTCAGCTGGAGACCAGATCAGGCATGATGCACAGGGCCTCTCACACACAAAGACAAATGAGTCCTGCTGTCTCCCACCTGGCAGGACCAGTGAGTGGAGCGCTGATGAACTTACTGTGGATGTCTTTGGTTACTCCCTGCCTTGCTGCTAATAAATCAAACTTAGGTAACTACTCACGCATGTGCACGGACTACTCATAGCATCCCTCTGTCTTCTCCTCAGTTACACACACACACACACACGCACATATACACACTACCCAACAGGCTGATGGATGGTGAGCTGGAAGAGGCTGATTAGTTGGGAGTGAATGGGGCAGAATTACAACTCTCTCGGCACTGCGATTGCATTGTTGCTTCGACAATGATCCATGTCAGATTGCTGGAATGCTGGGATGCAGGAAGAGTAATCGATGTACTCCATCTGGCTCATTGTCTGGCTATTTTGTTCAAACCCTCCTGACTTTCTCAGATTCCTTCTTTTTTTTGTTTCTTTATGATATCTTGTCTCCTTCATTCTCTGTTTCGCCCATTGCTCCGCCCTCCTCTGTCCTTCCCACCATCTTATCCCTGGGATAGAGCTACTGGCTTATTGGGCTGCCAGTTGCCTTAATCACAGTAAAAATGTTCTAGACATGCTGCAGTACTTGTCTCCTTACCATATAATTCTCATTTCCTTTTTTACTGTCACAGTTCACCCTCTCTCCTTTTACTTTTTCACACTTATGATCTCTCTCTGTTCTTCTTCAGCCCATGTCTCATCTATCTGTATTTATTCCCAGACTTTAAAGGCATGAAAAATCTTATTCTCACACTGTCACTCATTTGAAATCACACAGAGTTTTCGAAGACTGAATTTCTTAGATCTGCAAGACTTTCTTTAGTACATTAAAGACGTTGGAAAAAACGCCCTCAGCAAGAACATCGGAGTTTTTGCAGCTCTTGTACCTCAGCTCTTTTAAATTGAAATCAGATTAGAATTTTGTCAATGATGTTTATTTAATTATCTGTAAAACATTTCTGTGTTTTTAAGGAGAACACACAGAGAAGATATGGAAGAAGATATATAATAAGACACAGAGCTTAAATCACATGTGAGTGCAGACAGTATACATTCCCCCTGCGGGCCTCCAGCCTTTGTTTGCATCTTTGAAAATGTCTTCTCACCCCCTAAAGTCCAACTCCTGTTTCATATTCAACACTCTTCAAGAATTCAGTGTGAGGAAGTTGATGTCTGGCGCAGACAGAATAATTAAGTACAGCGAGATGTAAATTCATTTTAACTGCAAGGCTAGAAAAGAAAATCGCAGAGCAATCTGAAAGTTAAAACAGAAGAAGAGACCTACAGTGTACTGTTTGAATGCAGAATGACAGAGACAGAAAGACAGATGGGTAAATGAAGTGCACTGACTTACATTTCTCCAAATTTCCTCAAGGAAATCTCCATTCAACTGATACGATCCATTTGTCTGAACCCTCGCTTCATACAGCATTCAATCTCAGTTTTAGCTCCCAACGCAATCTCAGTTGTAAAAGGAAAAGTCAGCCGAGTCTCACCTATCAAAGTCCCGAGCTTTTCTTACATCGGCTGCCCTTATATTTACATCTAAATGACTGTTGATGGTGACAGAGTTAGCACAGACCCAATTATGCAATGGAGTTGGCAGTGGAACCTGAGAAATGATGGGTAATGACTGAGGGTTGGAGGCATTTCCAACGCTCTCCACTTTAACAAGCATAGCTGTGTCTCCATAGTTTGACTCTGACAGAGTAATTTATTCCCACTCCGCCAGCACGAAACCACGGATTTAAAAGTTTCACCACTTACCCAAGCCTTCCCCATTTTTCACTCCGGAATGAAACTGTTATTATTCAAAAGAGAAATGGGAATTTATGCAGGCTTAGACATGGCCTTATATCTTCACTTAGTTTTTCTTCTTTTCCTCCCTTTGTATTCCCATTTTTCCCCCATGTTTGCTGCTTTATGTTTCTCATTATATGGATTTCGTGCAGCAACGCGTGTGTTTAATTTGTCTTGGGCGCACACAGCCTTCCTGTTCTTGCATCTCCTTTTTTGTGTCTGTGTCTCTTTACCAAAGGTTTAGAAGCAATGAATATGACATATATCAGTTCATATTGATCTGTTAATACAAGCGATATACGCTGGCATAACTGCAGAGGTAACTCACAAGGAAGACAGGTTCAGCACGTTGTACAAGGTTTTAAGATAAAATAAAATGCATAATATATGATGACTCCTAATGAAATATTTGGAACTGTGGAATTTTTTTAAGTGCTAAGGTCCTTTACAGAGATGTGCACCTTGAAAGAGACATGTACAAGTTGTCCAGCCTGACTAGACAGCCTCTGATATCGACGTCGAAAGCAGCTTTGAGACTATGAGATGTACCAGGCTCTCAACTAACTCTAAAGTAAATCCATCATGCTCAGAACAACTGGTGTAGTGCAATTGGTGTAATTGGTGTAAAGCCCAGTTCAGACCAAAGATTCGGGACAAGATAAGTTCAAATGTGCAGCAACTTGCAATGCCCCGTTCTGCAACGTTCAAAAAACCTGCCGGTTCTTACCAATGCAACTAGATGAGATGGTGTATCATCTGTATGCAACAACTCGCTGTATTTCTGTTCTGATTTCCAGCTTTTCGGGCTTATTCTGTGGCTGAATATAATTTGTAGCTTCTGACAGAGGGAAACAGAGGGCTCGGCTGGGACGGAGCACCTGCTGCAGCAAGCGAACACACCGTCTGCGGTCATTTTGACTTGACCAGTGGACTTCATTACAAGCCGTCTGGCTGTAGGAACAGGCGACGTGCCTTATGTTCTAAATCAGCTGCCAGCAATTTGACCTGCGGAGTTGCAGATGAAACCATCAGCCATCAGAGTCGAGCTGAAACCGGCCAGTTCACACTGCTGCAGCTTTTCTCTGCAACGATTTAAAATGGTTTCGTCTCAGTGCAAATCTTTGGTCTGAACTGGGCTTAGCGAGCGAGGAAGTCCATTTAAGGCAGGAGTAAGGGGTGGTGGATGGTCAACCAAACAGCAGGTCACCCAGGAGACCGCTGCTCGTATCGTGTGTAAAACCAAATGTTAATGCTTTTTTAATGTAACACTACATAACTTTTGTCCATCCGCCGCATAATTATGTCATGTTACCTTCTCATTTTAACCCAAAACAAAAGTAGTTTTGTTGCCTTAACCTAACTGCGACAGATTAAAAACTTTAACCACGTTAAAACGTTTTTCACCCAGGAGACAGCTGTGTCACATACAGATGCTAAAGAGTGCGTCTCATAGAAACAAAAATAGTGCCTACGACGTCAGTATCACGCGCTGAGGGGCATGCAAAAGTGTCGGCATTTGAAGACCTGGGATGAGAATGTGTTAGACTAGATGCCTGAATTTATTTTTTTCTGCTCTTCTTGCTGCTTTACATACCCACTTCTAAAATGATCTGCTATCTCTTTGATGGGAACAATGGTATGTGAATATATTTGACATAAAAATACATCTAGTGTTATCTTCACATCTTTTAACCCCTTGTGACTTGCACAGTGACGTTGGTGTCGTTCACAGCTGGTGTTGGCACCTAAAAATACATCCATCGGCATGCTTGCGAAGTACACACACACATACATGCAGACATTCATAAGAAAACACACACAGATAGACTGAAAATGTAACACTGATAACGCTTGATTTGAGTCCGAGTGAACATCTGAGTGAGAAATTCATAGCTGGAGACTTCAAAAACTTTCACAGTGTCATGTTATGAGAGACAAAAAAATGTGGTAAAAGGAAAAAGAGAGGTTAGAAAAAGAAGAGTTTACATAAATGAAGGTGAGGAAGAGGGGAAAGGAATGGAGGTAAGAAGAAAGGGGAAGCATAAAAAAAAAGAACATCCTCCAAACTTAACAACATACAGTAGATTTTTGGTCACTGCCCTCTAAGTGTTTTCTGTCAGTAGGATTCAGTTGTTTGTTTTTGCCTTTCAATACTTCTACAAATGATAGCCACAATAAAAGACTGTTTTTAAAAACTAATATGGACCAAATAGCTACATGCATGCAGAAGTTAACGCTTGTAATAATATACTCAAAGAGAATTATCACCCAACTTTTAAAAATTCCCCTTAGCTTTACTGAGCATTTAAACATCTTTTAAAAGGATACGTTGGTAATTCTAACCAGCTTTGTAACATAACAATGTGGGTAGTATGTGTAAATGAACTTTGGCAAACGTCCCTTCATCTTACCAGCACCCAGATTCCCCTGCTCATCTCTCATTTTCGCTTGTTCTTCGGCTGTTGCTCAAACTCAGATTAACCTCTGATCAAACTGTAAAGCTAGACAGTGCTGATCAAATATAAACCAAACTTTTGTTACTGCATTGCCTTTTCCTCTCCTAAAATGTTTTCAGAAACATATTTTAGTGTACTGTTTAACTGTAATTCGAGATTGTTTGTTACCAGCCAGCTGCTATATTCTTTTCTGTATCAAAGCTCAAGCTTTGCTCGCATTACGTAACCCACCAGTGGGAGCATTTGTTGGTCCCTTTCAGCTCAGTGCATTCTGGAAATTGTACGTTTTCTACCCCTTAAGCAAAAGCAAATGCCACAGCTCTCTTTCTCTACTTTCTCAGGTCATGTAGCACCAGTTCCAATAATATCTGCATATTTCTACTGCATATATAGCCCAGTTTTATAAGGAGACCATTTTTCCAGAAGTTAAATAATTCTTTAACCTTATAGCCATCTTATCTATGTTTTGACTCCTTAATGTACTATTTTGGTTCCCATCACGAAGACGTTTCATAAAAGAATTGGTGGAGAACAAAATGGAGATAAAAAGAGAGATAATATTGGATTTACAGTCATCGTTTGGCTAGTAAGACAACTCCAATTGTTTGCTGACAGGTTTGCCATATCAACTTAAAAAGGTAATGCCATGTCAGTGTTATACTTGAAGCTTGTGTCTGCTACCTCAAAATGGCCAAAAACATTTATTACCTAAGGTTCACATTCAAGGTAATATCAGGGTCTTTGTTAATAGATGTTGACTGTTTATAGAGAATGGGATGCAACAATGATTTGCTTTGTCAGATAGGGTTGGATGGCTGACAGTCATCGACCACAGAGTTCAGCATTGTAACCTTTTTGGTGGTACTCATGACAAATTCTGATTTGTCAAAGGTTTGCAGATTTATTTTGCAAGTCCAACTTAAGAAGCACAACAGCGTGCAAATATTCAGCGCCTTAGAGCTTATGAATATGTATTTTAAGGAGTGTCAGGCAGAGAGCACAAAAATGAAGACGGTGTGTTCTCATTAAAAGAGTAGCTCCTTGCACCTGAATTACTAAAGGAAAAGCAGGTTGTTCAATCAAACTTTTTACTGCCCTGTGAAAGCATGCTTTATTTAGATGCAAACATAAAAAGGTACTTTTTAGATCTACCTGGTTTCTGGCTTCCTGCACACCAATTCGGAAGTGTCTCACCTATTCACCCATTCGGCAGTACCCGTAGTAGTAACAAGTATTGCTGGATGGGTGAAGTGATACCTGTTTTAATGGCCAAGTTTGTCCCCTTTGTTAAGATTTGCCACCATCATGGATAGATCCACTCACACCAACTGGGCTGGCTGCTTTTTTTGTTCGTTTGTCTGTTTTTTTCTTTACTGGTATATAGAAATATACACTAGTAAATGTATATAAAAAAATTGAACCAGAAGTTTTGCTTATTAAAGTAGCTTTTAGGCGATAGGTAGGAAATGTAAGGATAGACCAGGTGATTAATAATGGTGATTTAAGTTGTTTTAAAACATTTATAACATATTGTAGTTCCTTAATAGAAGTAGCCTATAAGACGGTTACCCCCACAAACATTGGTATCATCGTCCATTGTGATGTTTTGCTGTAGATATTGTCATATGCCAAGTCAGTAGACATTGTCCAACCCTGGCAGCAAAAGCTTTTAACTCCTAACCATCCACCCTGATGTGCTCCCCAAGAGATTTTGGGTGCTACAACAAAGTCACGCTACTTCAGCCTTTGCTTCCTAGTGGCAGTCATCACAAGGAAACAAGAGATGACATGTCAAGAAAATATAAACCTTGGTTGTATCAAAACCAGTGCGCTCATTTTTTTCTGGGCAGGAAAGCCCCTAAAAGATAAACAATACGAGAAGAGACAATTCAAGATGATTAGAATCAAGGAAAGAAAATGAAGAAAGCAGGCAAAAGAAATGTAGAGAGCGAAGGTGAGGAGAGAAAAAAAAGATTAAAGATTACTTAATTTTTATCTTGTTTTACTTCCAAACACGCATCCTTGTGCACACACACCAATTTGTGCAACCCATTCCTTCCCATCTATCTAATGCTCTTTCTGTGTCACATGGACACACATTAAGCACCCATTTCATAGCCGTATTCGGTTTTATCACTTAAACATTACAGGTCATGAAAATGTCAGCTGGGCTTTAAATTATTGCAGCATCTGCCGAGCACACCTCACACACAGCTATACATGTACAGTACGGTAACTATTAAGATGCGGATAACATTCAAACAGAGGTGAAACAGAGGTGAGCATAAATATTACAGACCTTTACTGGAGCCATCCCCCTCTTTTTACGTCATATTAAATCTTTACTCTCTCTAAAACACATGCCAAATGTATGTGTAAAAGTGTGCAGAAAGCACTTACATCAACACCGTTAGGTGGAAGCAACGGCAGACAAGCAGCAATAAATATATAACATGTTAATTTAAATCTAAAATGGCTTGATTTATGGAACGACTACTGTATTTAAAGGAGAGAACAATGCGACAGACACATTTCCAGTCATTAACATTCTAAATGGGTCCAGGTTGCAGCATTTGCTAACAGCTGACAGGAAGTAAAACTTGGACCTAAATTATTTTGCTGGCGACACAATCCCAATTAAAATGGTCTATTCAGTTACTCTCATTGTGTTCACAAGCTGGTGGGAAGTTCCAAACATCTGGGACTTCTATGCTGGATGCCAAACCTGGGAGACAAATGATAAACAAACACCGGCAACCTGCAGCTTCAAGCAATTTAAGCATTATTCTACCCAAAATCTTTTGATAGACTCACCTTCTGTGGGCTTGAAAGGTGCCTGGGAAATGTGTGCGGCGTGCTCTGTCAGGGAAAACAATACACCATAACATATCAAGTAAGAAATGTATTTAAAGAGCAATTTAACGCTCAGATTAAGGGGTAAACACCTCCCTTTATCGAATTAAAATAAATAGATTAATAAATGAATTCAAACCTAGTCTCACAAATTCCCTGACATGTTTAAATGGATTTCCTCCTGAAAAAGGAAACTTACCTCTGTTGCCATGAACCCTTTAGAGCGAGACCAGGTTCCAACACATTGTCACTCCCAATTCGTTAAGTACAGCAGCTCAGTCAGCGGCCCTACATTTCAAACCATGACAATCTAGGTACTCCTCTAGTGTCCGTTTTGGATGTTCAGGGCTCATTACATGCTACAATAAACTGTTTTCATAGGAAACCTAGGTTTGAGCAACTACTTCAGGTGTAGGCAACAAAACTACCTGCTTGGGTTTACAGGGTGTCTGCAGGTCCTTAAAATGTCTTAAATCAAGTTTTCTTAATATAAGGCCTTAAAAAGCCTTAGATTTTCTTAAATTCAGATTTGATGGGTCTTAAATATTTTCGATCACTTTACGGCAAACATTTCTCCAGCCTGACAGACCCAGTGACTGTTTACAATCGTTGGATAGACTGAATAAAGACAATGAGTGGCATTTATGACAGCATGGATTTTGTTTTCTTTTTACATTAACACATTCAACTCAATTGTTGTCATTTTTTTAAATGTTCATTTTGAACTGACATCAATGTGTTTACTTGGAAAGACTACTCAGACATGTGTGTCACATACACACATAAATGTAATGTGTGTTTCCATTGCAGGTCTGGTCTTACATTTCATATAAGTTGGCATTAAACATTTCTTAAAATGTCAAAAATATAACTTGGTTCTATCTGTAGACGCTCTGGTTTAGAAAAAACAGCCAAATGGCTTGGGTTAAAATAAGTGTTTGTCAAGTAACCTCACTTATGTGAGTAAATGACATTACTTATCATAGGTTTCTTCATGCCATTGTCTGGCCACAGTGGGGTTCCCGCATCAGAAAAGACCAAGTTAATGGACTTATGTGTTGTATGCCATGTGATGTTAAGTGCGTTAGGTAATTCAAAGAAACTCAATGTTTACTTCTGGTTCTTACACAAGACATGATGAGCGGTCTCGTTAGTGAAAGTCCTGTGTTTGTTTGACCCATCATCCACCCCTCCTGCTCTCCACAATATAAGGACTTTCTCGTTCTTTATACTATGTCATTGCCGGGGATGGGTTTACTGGCGTTAGCTGAAAGCCTGATGTGTCTCCTAGACCTCGCTCAGACTACCAGTCAAAATCCATGTTTTGGCATATCCAGATGAATGTTAGGAAGTCTGGACCGCAGATAAAACAACATGAAATGCCATTTTAGCAAATGTAATCTAACCCCATTTGGAGGTGGTTTGAACTGTGATCCCATTCGGATTTCTACAGACATGTCTCAGTTTGGATTTCACAGTGTCTTTGAACACAACACACAATGACGACATCAACTCCAGAGTGACAGATGTGCTGAGCAGATCCACGTTGCTACTAACAAAGTGCTAAAGATGTGTAACACCAGGAACAACAATTGTTTGGAAGGTGAAATAATGGAGCTCTGAGATCTGAGTTGGTAAACAAATCTGATTTGTCTGCAGTCTGGATGAAGCCTTACAGGGTGCCTTGTGTGTGTCTCTATCAGACGCCGATGGTCACTGGCCAAGCTACCATGTTTGATGACCTGGGGAGGAGATCAGGCTCACTGCACACATAATTTGCTCATTAAAAACAATTGAAAAAATGTATTTAGTATTTACTTACACTTAAAAAGTTGTTTGACTTCATTAAAAAGTTTTTTTTAACCCCAACTTCGAATGCAGTGTATGTGACATTCTGAGTAGGCACAAGGTGTCGAGACTGTGTTCTGCAAAAAGGGCCATTTGGTCAACATTGTGGGACATCACTCAGTATCAGCAGCAGACTGTCCTCTTGTTGCCATGGTGATTCTGATCACTAGAATTTTGACCCCATCATAAAATCCAACCAGTTGGAGAAAGCACACCCTGGCTTATTTACCACTTGTCTGTTGGAACAGAAAGAAAACAGTGCAGTCTGATGGATCTTTAAGTTTCAACAGCTGTGTGTCGCCTTCGCTGTCTCATTTATCACGGCAGGTTGAATGAAAAATAATGGTCGGACAGAGTCTTTTGAGAGTTCCCAGTCTTTTGTGTGGAACTAATAAGATAATCCCTAACTAATTAGACACAGTATCATAAACGTGTATTGAATATTCCATATGTTGGGAGTGGATGTAGACTTAAGTTCCCCCCTATCCAAACTTTGTCTTTTCTTTTATTCCTTTTTGTATTTAACTTTTCAGTTCTTATTTCTCCCTTCCTCCCGTTCTCTCTCTGTCTGCCACACACACATATAAAATTGCTATCCTTTGATGTGAGATGTTTGAGGTTAATATGTTAATTTATGCAGGAATTTAATTAAAGGAATACATGAGTCATATTTTTATGCGTCTCTTAAGTCATTTCCATGCACAAAATGCAGGAGCTGGTATTGATACTGAGACCTCAGGGCTTTCTCATCTAAACTGTGGGTAAATTTATGTTCTGGTATATATCAGGTTTTATTTATTGGACAGATGGGCAACCAAAGTACCTAAACACAGACAGACATCCAGTAAAATATCTAGTTAAAATGAAAGAGCCGTGCATTACTCATGCATTGATTTCTAAATCCATTCCTCGCAAATTATTTATTTGGTCGTTTGGTTGAATTCATTATTTGAATGTGTGAGTGTGTTTTTTTTGGATATGGCTGCTGTGTTGCCATGGTAGCAGAGGCAGGGAGGTGGAAGAATGCAGGCAGGGAAGCAGGGACGGGGCGGCGGAGTTTTTGTTTGTGGAGGAGAAAGTTTATGATGTCAGATTCGGTGTCCAGCAGAGTCTTCCTCGTTGCTTCCAGGGAGGTTTCTTCTCATTTTACTTCCCACACACGCTGGAGCACACTGGCAGCGTGGTCCGTGCGTATAGGTGTGTACCCTAGTCCCTCACAAGCATGGAAAACTAGTATGGGAAACTAAAAAAAAAAAAAAAAAAAATAGTGTGCACCTGTTCCTCCAGGAGGCTCCGACCCTATTCTAAATTCATGAGGTGGAAAATACAAGGAAATGTGCTGCGCAACAAGCAGTGTTGGGCTGCTTGTGTTACCTCCAAGTGTGTGTGTGTGTGTGTTTGTTGTGGTCGATGCTGGACTCACAATGCCTCCGGCTGTTGTTACGGCATAGCAGAATGGAGGAAGCTTTCAGTGAAAGAGAAAAATATATGGCTTTGTTTCTCTCTGCAGTGCTACTTTTTTGTTTGTCTCACCCTCTTTTTCTGGCAGTCGCTCTTTTCTCTGCAGTGTCTGTGTGTGTGTGTCTCTGACCTCCCCTTCCTTCTCCACACACACATTGATATATACGTCTTAATCTAATGATGTATTTGTAGCCTCTTATGAGAGATGATGAGATCTCATCTCAGCAGGTCACATTATTAACTCTCCTGGGTGGAGTACCTCAGGCAATTTACATATATGTGTTCGTATCTTCAACTGTGACGACGAGTGTGGCGCTGCAGGTATCCGTGTGTGTGTATAAATAGCATCCTACACTGAAGATGATGCTGATTATTGTTGCGGATTTTGTGTTTTAATGACGAACCATGAACCAATTAGTGTTTCCGCCGTTGTTGTCTCTTCAGATCACACCTACAGTTTGTACGGGGCACATCATCAGAGTTTGCGTTTTGTTTTTGAACTTGTAATCGCATTATAAACCATGGGATATGGATGACTTGCTTGTTTTGAAACCGTTGAATGTTTCCTTCTCAAACTTGTTTTCTGAGACTGAGAGATGAAAAAGATGAAAATGACAGAATGAGACAGATGCAAGGCAACACTGTGGTCATGCATATTTGTGCACATGAAAGTTTCAGAGCGTGTGTGTGGGTGTGTGTGTGGCACACATGAAAGGGTGTCTGAATGTGTATATATCTGTGTCTCCCTGTGCCTATTTTGATGTCCTGATTAGCGGTGTTTATATTTAGATCATATTAATCCGCTCAAAGTCTGCATTCCCCAAGGCGCTGTCAGGCACACACACACACACTCACACACACACACACAGTCATCCCCTCATGCTACTCATCAACTTTTAGAGTGAAGGAGAGTATGCACAGAAGCAGAGAAAGACTAAGAGACACAAAGTCAGATAAAGCTAAGTAAAAGACTACAAAGTGAGTACAAACACGTTTAAGAAGTGAAGATGTGGTGATAAGACAAGCACAGATGATTTGTTAGTGTGAAACTTTTTTTTTTTTCATGTCCAATCCAGATTCCGCGCATGTTCGGTTCAGTCTGAAATGTGCGCTTTTGCTAATTTACCATTTCCTCCAGCTCCTCAAGAACATAAAAGGGTACATGCTGATACTTTTTGGCTAACAGGCAGATATGTGGTGCATTAGGGGGCATATCTTTTTCATAACGTTCTATAATTGAAAAAGCAGATGGACCACAGAAGTAGATGGAGGTACTGAAGCCTTTAGGAAATGGGTGACACTTAACTTGAGGTGAAATTTAATGGATTTTTCTTTGAGATTTTACTGTGGGAATGCAAAACTGACGGCGATAATAGTAGAAGATAGCGAGCTGGGGATGTCCACTGTAGCTGGAGCTCAGGAAACAAACACCCCTGGTCCTCATCTTTGTCTTCTTGTCTTCTCTCTCGAAATCTAATTGCTTAGAAATCTGTCTTTACTCAGTATCAGATGTTGACTCGATTGCTCATCAGATTTGTGCTAACTTTATTAGCTACAAAACACTGAGACGTCATCTGGGAACTTGTCAGCTCACTCTTCTGATGCCTGTGTCTCTTAATATGTGTTTGTTTGTCAATTTTGGGCAGATGTCTTTGTAAGTATCTGTCAATTAGGGGTGTAAACAATCGGCAAAAATGAAGCCAACATGAAACTGCAGTTCCTTTAATGGCCACTTGAGGCTGGCTCCAAAACTGAGTCAAACATCATAAATTCGGATGTTAGAATTACCAACTTTACAGCAAAAATAAACATGTTTACAGCCTGGTGTAAAACCAGTTTTGGTCTCTGTAGCTTGTTTTCCCATTCATGACAGCTGACACTGACATCTGCCTCATAAATTTCAAGATGGCGACAGCAAGATGCCAAAGTGGAGGCTTCGAAACAGAAGCACATAAACCAATGGGTGACATTATAGTGGCTGCGTCCATTATTTTAATACAGTCTGTGGGTGTACATCACAAGTTTCTTCATGACAGAATATTTTATTGATTCTTTTGACAATACACTTTTTGCTGATATCACAAAATCTGCAGTGATACTTTTTCAATTTAATTCAATTTGGGGGTGTGTGATCTATATGAGAAATCAATACATGTTCTCATTTGTTTTTCTTGGCTGCATGCCGTTGTTTACCTGCTGCTAGCACTGTTTGAATGTTTAAGAAGAATGTCTGCCTTAAAGAGAAATAGTGGCATAGACGCTTAAAACAAAGGTGCCTCTTAAAGGTGACAATATGTATCAGTGTTTTCAATTTAGATTAGTGATACTGGATTATTGATAGATCAATATATTGATTCAGATTGATGTTTTGTTTCACCCCTGATGTCAATATGTGGGAGCGACCATGTGCACACAGGCCTGTATGTGCGCTCATGCTGCATGTGTGTAACAAATCCCCGCAGTGTGATGGCCTTAAGCCCTATGTTCCCTCGGAATTGCTCTGAAGAGACAAATCCAGAGGCTTAGGCAAATTACACACAGTTACACCTGTGCCTACACACACACACACACACACACACACACACACACACACACACACACACACACACACACACACGCACACTCACACATCTTTTCTGTCACTTTCTCCTTTGCTGCATCTTATGCACACCTGCGTCTCTGCAGCAGCCTCCTCTCCTCTCCTCTCCTCTCCTCTCCTCTCCTCTCCTCTCCTCTCCTCTCCTCTGTATCTTTCTCCCTCTGTTGGTTCAAACATGTTATTTCTTTCTGTTTACCACCCCTCCTTCGTCCACGCTTACCTCTCTGAGTCGCGGCACTCCCTCTTCCCTCTCTGTCTGTTTCACTGGTTTGCAGTCATAGACTCAGCGAGGCGTAAAGGCAGAATGGCCTCCTCACGGAATGGTGGGGTCGATGATTTCGGAAACACCACACTGAGCGCTAACACACACACGCACACACACAGACAACACGCAGACCCTGCCAAAGCTTCTCTGGCTTATTGCATTACACTTCCTCCCCTATGGTGGGAATGACCATATGTCTTCATGTGGGTGCACTAGTGGGTGTGTGCGCCCGCGTGCATTTGCACGAGTGCCACGCGCGTATGTGTGTTCCACGCCACCCTGCGATGTGTTATTTCCCAGTGTGCGTGCATGTGTCCGCTCAAGCAGAGAGAGAGGCTGGCGGCAGGTTTCGGTGGAAAGATTCTGAACTGTGGACATACAAGTGAAACGTATTTCTCCCTCCGACACTCTTGGCTACCCTGTGTTTGGTTTGCTTTTTAAAAATGAAATATTCCCTTTTCAAGAAATGTAACAACTTCTTTCCTCAGGATGAGGGTTTTGATGTAACTCTGGCAATAATTTTGGCAAAAGATGGCTTATTAATGTGGAAATTCTTTTAGATAATTTACAAAAATAGCAAAACTTTGTCGGACGTAATCAGAGAAATATTGAGAAATTAACATTACTGTAGGTAATTATTGTTTTTCACAATGGATGTCTCAATAATGAGCCCCTCCAACAACTATCCTTCAACTAATTAAACTGCCTGCTTTTGAATGAGCGTAATTGGTAGTGCAGCTGTCTGTCCAACTGCCAGACACAGACAGTTAGATGATCACTCTGACTGGAAGCCATAGGGATGTAAAGCGGAGGATCATTATCCCGCTTCAGTATATTACTGTTCGCCAAGCTCGCACAGAAGGCTGTCAGTGTTCGCTCTCTGTCTTTTTTTAATAATGAACGGAGCAACAATTTATCTCGCAAAGTCAGAACTTCCTCAATCTGCTTCATTAACAACTGAAGTATGGATTACTTTGAACGGTTTTTGAGAAACGATAAGGATGAGTGATCATCTGAGAGCATTGTATCTCATGTGATGTTGCCTTTAAGTCCCCATGAGTCTCTGCTGTCATTGATTATTTCAGTGTCATTAAGGCCAGAGCGAGATGCTCCTTTTTGTCTGGTGATACATTTGCTCTCCAAGTCTTTTAAAAAACAGGAAGATATGCAAAATATCTTTCTGCTTGAGCTATGATTCACAGCTTCAGATGACTTACTCTGGGTGTTTTATTGTGTGCATGAATGGGCGTCCCTTTTTTATATTGATATTGCCTTGTGACTTCTCCTGCTGCTCATATTCTACTCTTATTCCTCTGGTTCTGTGCAGCAGAAATGAGCCAAAGTCCATCTCCATTCAAAAAACAGACTCCACAATATCAAAGATTGTGCTGTGTTCTCTGCTGCTGTAATGACCCAGTTCCTCTGTAGGGATCCTCCGAGTTTCATCTCATCATAAATACAACAAACCAGATTTGAATCCACAATACAGCGAGCACATGGTCCGCACCCCCGGCTCAATTAATCACCGGAGCAGCGCTGGCACACGAACGGAGGCAGTCTGATCTATTATCAGGGGCAGCGGGATGCGGTAGGCGTTCGGTTTCAGACACCTGTGGTTTTCCTGCTGATTCGCCTGTGTGCTGCCGCAGCATTTTGTTTTACTAAACATACAACTGCAAAACCCGAAATAAAAAAACACGAGTGAAAGACGGAGGAGTGGAGAGAGAAATCGGAGTTGGACAGATGTAGAGAGAGAAAGTTGAGCGATGTAGGGAGGGAATAAAAATCTCATCAGCCCCTCCACTTCTCACTTTCTCTCTCGGTTTTAACCAGCAGTGAAGACAGACTAGCCCTGCGGTCAATTGCAGGTGCTAGTCAGACTATAAATGGAGCAAGGATGTAATGTTCCCTGTCCAGGAGAATACCAATGGAAGTCCATTTTAGTAAATGTTGAATACACCGCAAACAATAAAGTTTGCTTCCAGACTTTCAGACTCAAATCTGAAATCTTCCTGTCTAAAATATGCGTATATGAAAGTATTAACATTTAGTCAGAGTGAAGTACACCTATTTTAAATGTCTGAACATGTGGCAAAATTGCTACAACATGTCAAACGGCTCTGACAACCCTACTCCGACCTCTTGTGGTGATGTAGCATCATGAGGACCCAGCGACCAAAACCAGAGGTGAGACAGAGAGGCGACATGCAACGAGAGGGCAGAACAGTTTTTACCAAAAGCTAACAGCTTTAGCTTTAGCTCTGTTAGCTTAGCTTCAGACTTTAAAGTAAATAAAGTTATAATTCTGCAATGGCAAGCGAAAACACAGCACAGCAACACTGCTATAGATCTTAATTGTTGTGTTGTCACATGTCAGATAATAAAAGTGAGACAAATAAAAGTGGAAAAATGGACATCTGAGACGCTAGCTCGCTAAATATTTTTAAAAGAAAGCTAAAAACATATCTGTTCACTTTAGCCTTTAACTCACTCTGACTTTTCTGACACAGGTCTGAAACTTTTACACTTTTACTTTCTATTTACACTTCACACTGCTGCAACTTTTTAAAAATATTACTTGATTTTATGATTTATAGTTTTACAATTCTATGATGATCATTCTATCTTCATGTGAGGCACTCAGTGCTTACTCTGCCCTTATTGTAAAGCACTGTGCTGCATTTCTTGTATGAAAGGTGCTATATAAATAAAGTTTACTTTTATTATAACAATCATCAACGCAATAGTGTGACCAGCAACATTATCACCAAATCACAGTTGCAGTGTTGCTTAAGCGTTTGTAATATAGACCAGTCCTCACAGGCGTGTATGTGTCTGCTACGTACCACAAAGCACCTTGACTGAACGCTATCCAACTTTTCTATTTGGTCAGAAAAACATGGATGCTTTTGATCAAGGTCCGAGCCCCATCTCAACATCACATTTCACTGCCCAATTGCATCCCCATGTGCTTCCCAGTGCACAGAAAGCTAGCACAACACCAGCTAACTACGCTAAATAACGAAGCTCCACAGCTAGAAACAAAAACATATGATTGGGTGATGCTTAACCGCATCATTGTAGCAGACTAGCTCAACTTCAATTTGTAGTGCATCATGCCCAACTGTCAGGTGTCAGTTTGTAGCTTCATGTCACCAGCTTCCTTTGACATTAACTTGCTGTGTAGCTCATAGTGTGGACACAGCATTAGAGACCTACCTCATATCATTTGTCATAAATGCGTACTGACTTCTACCCATCATTAACTTGCTACATAAAGCTGACAACAGTCAGTGGTGATGAGATGAGGTGAAGAGGGAGCTGCAGATCTGGAGTGGGCTTTTGGTGAGCTGGTCCTGGGCTCTGCATACGATGACTGGAGGTGAATGAGGTGGAGGAGGGCGTGATGATTCTGCATAAAATGACAGCTGACAGGAGCAGGGAGGAGAACAGATTTTAAGTTTGGCAACAGTTGACTAACCTGGAGAGGGAACACCCACAGTCAGCTGGTTGGCGGTGGGATAGAGAGAGAATTTTGAATGGATATAGCATACAGACAGTCTTCCTGATTCAACTTACGCTGGGCTTCATTGATGTATTAATATAGTATAGAGTTAAGATTAGCTTTGCTTTGTGTTTCACCCACCTGGAAGAAAAAGTAGGGGATAAAATGCAATGGGTGGTCCCCAATGGCTTTACCGCCAAGCAACGACAGCTGTCAGTTGCCGTTGTGCTTTATGTAATTTTAAAAAAGCTACACAGAAAAAGAGTATAGAAAAACAATGGGGGGGGGGTTTCCTCAAAGCATTTAAACTTGTGTCTGCCTACATATAAAAAGCCACCTTTTCCCAAAATACTGCTGGTTCTGTGGTGTTGGCATTTCAAATCTAATGCCTGCAGTGCGCCATAGGAGCATTAATTGACACGCGTCAAATGAGGCGCGTCAGTTCAGTGCGTTTGGGCTTTTAGAAGTGCCATTTATTTGAAATAGAATCACCTGCCATGCAGAGTTTCTAATGAACTCGTTTCTAAACCACCAACTTCAGAAAGCAAATTTATTATACACCTGTCAAGCTTCCCATCGTCACATGCCACACATTAGCAACGATACAGTGATAAAGGGGGGCGGATTAACCACTGGAGCTTTATAGTGACTCTCACAACAATGGGCCCTTGATTTTAGACAGAGGTAGACAAAAGCAGGCTTCTTATTTCTTTTAGTTTATTAACTGTAGCTAGCTAGCTCATCAAGCTTATGCTAGTTCCACGAGTTGTTTGAAAAGGTTAAAGTTAACTCATTTTAAAAACCCTGCAACAGGGTCTTAAATATGCCTTTGATGGCTATACATGTTGCTAAACAACTGAGGCTAAAGCTGCATCTCCAAAGCAGAAGACCTCACCATGTAGACAACATGGAAATGAATAAACAACATGCTTCTTGCTTGTTAGTCTGAGTATGATGAGGTTAAATGTGAGGCCAGACTCTTAGCTCATTCTAACAAAACCCTGTAGAGCTACTTAGCGTACATACTGCGTTACGAAAGACACAGGCTACATTTGTTTAATGTAACAAGAGAAAAGGCTTTCAGGAGACGAAGGGTTGGTTAAAAATTCAGGTGCCCGTTGTACCGACATGGAATAACGTTGTCTTGCATGAAACTAGTGCTGAGCAATCGACCTCCACTGGAATGAACCTTTTTTCTTTGCCTTACAGTAAAAATTAGGGATTCACTGTTGACTGTCGGTGGAATTAGCTTCGTCCTTGACAGCCAGCAGGATTAGCTTCGTCCTATTGATCTACAGCACTGCAAAACTTCCCTCACTTACACTCTCACAGCCTGTGGTGGGACATTCTCTGTGATACACTGAATCTCCTAAATACTGCGGCCACTTAGAGCACACCTGAGAGACAACTCTCTGTAAAAGCAATTATCCCTGATTGATATCGCGTATCGAATTTATATCAAACACAGAGAAGAAGACAGGGGAAAACTGGAGAGGGATTTTTTAGTTTTGATAGAGCTGAGATGTGAATTTGACAAAAGGGACTCCAGCCTAATACGAGGAAGATGTCTTCAGATTTTAGTGCAGTCTGATCTATTTAAAATCTCTGTCTGCGATCCCAGGGGAGTGTAGTGACTCATCATCACCATCCTGCCCCCTGTCTGGTACACCACAGGTGTGAACTGGCCTATAAATGGTATTGTTACACCTGCTGTTCCCGCCAGCGATGACAGAACATGACATCATACAATGGCTTTTTTTCACACTGGTCTGCCTCGCTGCTCGCATCTCTTCAGTTCGTCATCTCCTTGTTCTCTCCCCAGCTCACTTTCTCTTACTGATTTTTTATTTTTCCTGTCATCTTAACCTCTCTGTCTCTTCCTCTCAAGACCTCTGTGACCCTCATAAAATTTGCTGCCCTAACTCGTGCCAGCGGTGTAATGGGGAACCCGAGACCCGAGTGTGATAGACCTCCAGGGCGGCGGAGAGTCAAGTGCCAGGGTCCTACACTTTATTAAAATGCCAGCATGTCTCAACGGGTCAGCTGGCTGCGTGAAGTCATAACCGACACGTCACACAACCTATACATTTCCTGATGGGGTCAACAGAGAGGAGGGAGCTGTTTTTGTTGGTATTTAATAGATTTCATCATTGGAAAGGCAGACCAGACGTGGAAAGATCTGTATTGTGTACCATGTGAAGAAACAAACAACCTCAAAAAACAAAAAGCTGTTGTGATTTCACGCAGTCAAACCCCCACATCTTTATGCATCACAAGTTTGAATTTCTGTGTTTTCTCGTCACAACCTTATCAAGTCTGAAGACGCTGGAAATTCCCACAGCACCGTGGATGCACCGCAGCACAGCGAAGTGTCAGATATGCATACAGAGCAGCCTGCAGCACAATTTTAAACCAAATGGGATAACAACCCTGGATGTAACATTGTTATAAAAAATGCATGAGTGAAGAAGAAGCATCAGTAAATTCACCATCTTGTGGCCGCACACAGTGTGCAGTGCATGAGAGAGTTACTCTCTACACTGTAGGGCACATTCACACTAACAACAGCACTACGACAGAACAACCTCAGGGGTGTTGGTGTGGGCGTAGCGCTGCTGGGTACAGACAGAGGATGAAATATAAACCAGGAAGTCCAGCTTGAAGGTTTAATCAAACTCTGAGATAGTGATGGTTTATTTACCTTCAAGGTAGGAGTTCACAGTAACAGTAACATTAGCTCTCTTCTGCTCCTCGTAACGCTTGCAAGGTTACCTATCCTGTATGTGACCTTGCATGGGGAAATGTGTTGCTAGTTGACACTGCGAAGTTTTGCAGCGAACATAGAGACACAATAAACTTTTTTTTCCTGGAGTACCCTGTTTTTTTTTTTTTTGCCGTAGTCCTCTGTGACAGCTGTGGTGTCATTGAAAGAGATTAAACTGTTAGTGCCTATTGCATCCCTCAAGGGACAGTTCACCATAAATCAAAAAAACATATTTTTCCTTTTGCTTGAAGTGCTGTTTATCAGTCTAGATTGTTTGTGTGTCAAGATATCACCCATAGAGATGTCTAACTTCTCTCCTATAAAATAGAGCTAGACGACACTCAGCTTGTGGTGCTGCAAGTCCCAGAATAATACATTTGAAAAACTCAACAGCAATGTCTCTTTCCAGAAATCATGACCCGGACACTCAAAAAAATCCACTAGGGTTGGGTACTGAAACCCAGTGCTGCTCCTATATGAGTGGTACATACCATACAGAATCATGACGTGATTTTGGTGCCTCGTTTCAATGCCAGATTGTGAAAGAAAGAGAGAGAGAGAGAGCGTATGTGTGACGGTGACAGTGAGGCAGTGAAAGCAACCGGAGCAGAGAGTTTAAAGTTAAGCATAGCAGTACCAGGTGTGTGTACAGTTTAGGCTATCTGTCAGTGAATAAATGCTACAACTCCTCAAGACCCAAACCAAGCTCATGTGTTTCGCTTACCACCTGCAGATGAGAGTGAAGGACGGTTAGCCTCAAAGTTAGCAAGCTAAGTTAGCATCCCACTGGAACTGACCAGGCCTCCTTAAGGTGGACTGTTACAGTAGACCAGCTATTCTCATTGTAGTGACAACCTTTGGCCACTTCTAATCAGATAATGGATAAACGTCTGGTTGCTGAATCTATCAGCCAAAACATTAAAACCTGCTGGGAGACCTTTGGTCATGGCGTTCATGTGGATGCCTCTTCACGCCCTCCACGCACCAAAACACCGCTGTGGGCTTAGTAACCCCCCTCATGGCAACGGTACTCCATGGTGGCAGAGGCCCCCCCAGCAGAAACATGCGCCATGACAAAAAGCTCAAGGTGTCGACCTGGCCTCCAAATCTATGTGTGTGCTGATACCCCACCTCACAACTGACAGGTCTCAAATGATCTGAAGCCAGCGCCCCAGTGCCAGACACCACAGGACACCTTCCAGAGGTCATGTGTCCATGCCTTGACATGTCAGAGACAAGGGAGGTCCCACCATGGATTAAGAGTACCTCTGAGGTACCTGCACATCCCATGGATGCTCGATCAGATTTGGATCTGGGGACTTGCCTTTAGGTCTTTGTCATGTTCTTAAGGCCATTTCTGAGCAGTTATATATATATATGTGTGTGTGTGTGTGTGTGTGTGTGTGTGTGTGTGTATTCATTTTCAAGTTCGATTGATTTGAAAACCAGCATCAGTTCAGGCGCTATTTAGCTAATGGTACCGTAACACTTTGGCACCGGTATCAAGAAAAACCCAAACGATGACTTACAATATGATTTATTTACCTTGTTTCAAGCAGTTTCTCTTTTTTACCAAACAACACCATATCACCACACAGAAGGAAGTGTGCATCTATTCATGAGCAAAAGGCTCGTACTCGTAACAGCACAAGATGTAAATATTAATGGCATCATCCTCAGATGAACTGTAATGGCAGCCAGCAAGCTAAAGTAGCCTCTCATCCAAGAGTAGATTCACGCTTCCTTGTGCACGGCAAAATGGTTGGCAGGTGTAGTTCAGTAGAAAGAAAATAGTTCTGTAGTCAAGGTCTGTGGATTATCTTGAGTAACCAGGGTCATGATTTCTAGAAAGAGACATTACTGCTGAGTTTTTCAAATGTATTTTTTTGGCACTCTGAGCACCACATGTTCCATTATATTGAGAAAAAGGCAGACATCTCTACGGCTGATAACTCTAATACTCAGTGTTTGATGCGTGTCAGTTTATACCAGCACCACACAGCGTACATGTCACACAGTCAGAAGAAATATACAGTACAGCAGCTGATACGCAGCTCCAGGGAGTAAATGCAGTGAAAGATTTCAAACAATGTATACAGGTGTTTTGACATTTGTCACACACGGCTGGTGTTTTCCCTTTCTTTACGTGGAGCTTTGCAATAAAGTGTAATTGAATAGTATTCTAAGAGACGTGTTTACCAAGTGCAGGTAAATTCAGTGGTGGGTTGATGTAAGATTTGCTCTGTGATCCTGAAAATGACAGCTACAGCAGAACAGGTGGATTATCTGAACACTTAGCCTCAGGCACCTCAGTCATCATCCAAGCTTTTCTTAAAGTGAAAAAGTAAAAGTTTGTTTGTGTGGAGCCTTTCCACGGCAAAGTGCTTCACAATAAAAGTCAAACGCAAGTTCCAAAATATGACACAATATCGCAGTAATAGATAAAATACCGAAGACGGTAGGATGATAAATATAAAGGAAATCAACACAGCAAGTGCATTAGTTTGACCATAGTTTATGAATTATTAATGAAATTTCCAGTTTCACACCGCGTGCATCGGAATTATCTCATATATTCCCAAGAGTGTTACGTGTCCCCGTATGCCTCAGCACAGGAGTCGTGGGGGAGCATGACGCACACTTTATGAATAAAAAATAATTCCATAGCCCCAGTGTGACGACAGTAATGCATCAGAGACAAACATGCCCGCTGTGGCTTCATGACGGGGCGGTGATAAAACTGCTAACTTATGTTTTCACACAATACTGTCTGCAGTTTTCCTCCAGCAGTTCTGTCTGGCCTTGGCAGCAGTAACAATGTTTCGTCTTGTATTGTTCATATTTCCAGTATCATTGTTCTCTGACACAGAAACACTTCTTTCTCATACCCTCATTGAAATTACATTATGTCACAACAAACCCGCCATTATTATTATATATGCTGGGCTCGGTTGTTTTGCTTATGTTCTAGTGTCTGTCACACTGTATGCTTTCTTACACCGCAATGACCTCATTTCTCCAAATGGATCGATAAAGTCCCATCTCCTCTCAAATAGGCTGCTCTACATCTGTCCACGCTGCGTGTGATTGGCTATTTGTTTCAAACACTGCCCCTATTTTGGGTGAATGCGCTTATGCCCCAAACAGCAAGCGTCTCCGCCGCCTGCGCTTTTCTTCTCAAAAGAGAAGCAGACACTTGTCTGACACTAAAGCAGGGAGACAGGTAAAACACAGACGGATCACAGAGCGACGCAGATAAAGAAATCATCAGGTAGGCAGGACGTGTTTATCTACACAACAGAGAGATGTCAGTCCCCTCAGGGTGGCATGCAGGGTCATATGGAGGTCTAAGTCTTTATTGCTAGGTGAATGTGATTCCACGCTTCCCTAGTTTTGACAGGCTACATAAACAATTGTGCCACCACAGGACATTTGATTTGACAGGATACATAAACAGTTGTAACACCAGTCCTGTACCTGCGGGCTGTCTGCGGTGCACCGAGCCGACTCGAAATATGCGTCCATTTTTTTTAACTTTAGAAAATATACAGTGTACTGTACACACAGAAAAGGCCAACAACTGAGTGTGAGACATTTCTGTCGCTCAGACTACACTTAAGTTACTTTATTGGCGTCATTAACACACTTCCTGATATTTGGTAACACAACAGACCCTCAAATCAGCTGCACATACATAGTTATTGTTGGAACCCTAATGTGCTTTGGTATTTGATTTCCTCTGGGACTGCTTGATGCTACAGTAAAAGAGGAAAGATCTCTAAATCCATGGCTTTGCGCTGTGAGAGACACCGTGGATAAAAGCAACCATCGCTTTGAATGATTAATAAGGTCCGAGTACGGATTAATTCTGAGATTGTGATTTTGTTGGAATGATGATAATGAAGCTAGATTATGCTTTGGACTGCTCCGAGTACGTGATCAGCACTTGAAATGAAGCCACTTTACATCAAAAGCATGATGGCATCTTTGGATGGTTTGATCTGTGTGTTTTTCTCCTCAGCTGCGAGAAACTGCATAATTACTAAGTTAATCCAAATTGGTGGCTTTCAAGTGATACTCCACCTAAAAGCCATCTTTTGAGTAGCAAACACTCAGCCACCGCAGACCTGAAAGGTGGCTGTAAAAAAGTTTGAAGATGCTCCTTGACAAAGAACACCAGGGGTTAGATGCTTAAAACTGTGGATTCAGGACTAAAACTGTGTGTATGCACAAAGAAATAAGCATCCTTGTTATCAGATTTATTAAGCTGTGCATGCACCTGATTCAGTTTCATATATCGAGTAATTGTGGTGCTGGGCGTATGTGCACTAGCCTTATTTCCACACCCACAAGTAGCCATAAATGGATGTAGAAATGACAAGCAACAGCTGTTTGCATAAAAATGTGCCCCTCCACCCTTCATTAGACCTGTCAGCTAGAAATACTGTAAAGAAGTGACTTTGTTGCATCATGGAGGTTCTCCAACGGTGCCAGAGTGGCTGCCTTTACAAATGACTGTGGCTGTTTGTTGTGTTTGCACCACTAATGTCACATTTCTGCAACCCATCATCGCGGAAAAATCTCAACCATTATTTTTCATAAACATCAGAGGGATGATCAATGATTCATTCACAGCGCTCATCTTAAAACTGACTTTACAAAGTGCCTCACAGGATACGTTTAAATGATCATGTACAGGGAGCTGAATGTAAATCAAAATGGTGAAATTCATCAGTCATCAATACTTTAAAATGAACTGTATGAAGCAGTGTTTGACTGACATTTTACATAATAAGTGAATCTGGCAAACAACCTAGAAAAACTGTCACCTTTCCCTCAACTTACACTTAATCTTGTTCTTATCATATCACCTGTAGCTGTCTTAGCTAAACATGCATGTAGGCATGGGGTTGTATTCACACAGCTTTCTAGTGCTAAGAGTTGCTCTTAGTGATGAAATTGAAGAAAAATTCTTAGAATTGTGACGTATTCTTTGGATTAAAGTTAAGACTAGGTACTCGGAAAGAAAAAAGTTATTCACAAAGCATCTTAGACCTTAAAGGAGCTCCTAAAGTGAAAAACTGTTCAGAGCAGGGAGGAGGACTTTAAGAGGCTCAAGGGTTTCTGAAGCAGAGGAGAAAATGGTGGAAACACAAAGAGGTTGTTGAATATTCTCCAAACACCGGCTGACAGTGAGTAAATGCTACAGATTAGATCGTGCAGGGATAATTTGCATGGTTGATCTCATTAGGGATACGCACACATTCCCCTCCTAACGCTATAACACCATCACAATACTGAGACATTTTGGAAATTGGAAATTTTGGAAAATACACTAACAGTGACACTTTCACAGTCAGCAGTTCATTTAATTTCCACTGGATGTCCACAACTTGCAGGCTCACAAAGGGGCATGTCTCCGACAACCAATCACATCTGTTCAAAGAATGCTTTCAACCTAGCAACAGGGTCAACCACACCTCCTCACTAAAGTAAAAAGTACTGTCCCTTTCTTGCTTTGAGTTGCTCTGAGAACTTTCCTAAATCACTCCTAAGCTAAGACTCCTTACTATTTTTTTTAGGCTAAGTTAGGAGCTCTCTGAGAGTATTCTCAGAATGTTTGTGAATACGGCCTCTGGTCTAAAGATTGCATGAAGTGCACACATTCTCACTGCACATTTATCCTCTATAAACACCAGTTTATGGTGAGGGAAAAGGTGTATGCATGGCTGTTGTGAGTACACGTTGTTTATGCATCTGGCCCCAGCTGTTGTCAGTTTCAATTAATGTCAGTGGATCCAGGGGTGGGAGAAATTACTACACTGCAGGAGGGGGTTAAGACCCGTCACTGTTGGAATCCATTGAAACTGATATAAGCATGGGTGTTTTTAAAACAAAAATGTATATCTCTCCAGGTACAGGTCTCATCTCACATTCCAAATACAAACACATTAGGCTATATTAACTTGTTAAGTCATTGAAGCATTGAAAGGAATTGAAATGTCAGTCGAGGTCTAGGTGATAAACCAATTGATGAGGAGTTAAAGATCAAGTTGAAGTCTTGAAAGAAGTCCATGTCAGTTCAAGTATGATCTCAGAGATGTGGGCTTTGTCACAGGGAGTTCATGCTAACCTGCACCACCTGCAACTGTGCAGGACGCTGGCGCTCTCCACCTGCCTGTTTCTGATCAATAGATTGACAACTGAGTCAAGGATGGTTTGAAAGAGATGTTTTGTTGTGAAATGGATTTTATAGTTGTGTTAGATTTTTTCCTACTTGAGGCTGCAAGGAGAATTATCTGTGTGGCTGTAGTGTGTGTCTGTGTGCATATGTATGTGTATATGTGCGTCTCATCTTTTGAGACCTTGGGGTCTGCCTGTTAATAAATATCTAATTGCCTCGAGAGTTTCCCAGCACCAGCATTTCTGCCTCTGTAATTGGCTTGCAAAGCTAAAATGTGTGTATGTGTGTGTGTGTGTGAGAGAGAGACAGTAAGAGATAGAGCTAATAAGGACCCATAGGAAAGTCATTGATGCAATCATTTCTTAAATGTTGTTCAGGCATTCCTAAAAGTCACTGTAAATGAGATTGGAGCCATTAACAGCCCTTAGCTTCAGTGCTGCCTTAATATGAGTGTGTTGGCATGATGGTGGCCATTGCAGTGTGCACCAATGCCTTCACTTGGGTTAAATATTTCTGTGTGTATGCACCGCACCTCATGTATGTGTGCACTCATTAATAACCCATCTGCATTGTGTTGTCAGTTAAAGCCCATTGTGACTACAGCCTGGCCGGCTTGGTTCTCTTTCAGCCAGTCACAGCTTATGTTGTCTTTTCATGGCATTAATTAACCAAGAAAGTCTATGTGTGTGTGTTTGTGTGTGTGTGAGTGCAAAAAAAGATGGTGTAGCTTATATGCCTGGCCTTTCAGCACAATCTTTTGTTCACGTGGAAGTACACACACAAATTAAAGATGGCTTTTGTCGATCCTCACATGCATATGCTCCTCTCATCCACACTCACATGTGTGGCAGACGTTATTATTTCTTCTCCCAGTGATGAATTCCCATGTTGCACTTCGCCACTGTTGCCCCCTGCCACATACAGTATATTGGTGTTAAGCATATTAATAGAAACTGACAGAGAGATTGGCAAAAGATGCAGAGATGGAGATAGAGAAAGAACAAAGAGACATACCTATTAGGACGGGAGTCATACAGCACTGAGTGGAAATAACAGCACACACACACACACACACACACACACAAATGCAAAAGCAGTGCTACAGTGACAGCTATGACAGAATGGACTGTTTAACATAGCGTTAGGCAGCTCTCCTGAGAGTGCTTAACCAGAATACCTGATCACGCAATTACCATAGAAAGAGCAACAACAGCCTCTGGGCCCTCTGTGTGTGTAAGTGTGTTTTATTGTGTTGCTGTCTCAGTGGTAGCGGTGTTTTCTATGAGAATTGCAGTTGGGCGTATGCATGCGTGCGTGCGGCTCCTGCAGGGAGGTGCGGGTCACATCTTTGAAGTCTGTGTATGTTTTTATGACTGTGCTCTTTTGTGTATACTTGGGTGTATAATGGCATAGTTGCATTTTCTACTTTGATTGCTCCGTGTTCTTGTGTGCTGCACATTGATTCCTACACATATACCTGCATTATACACCTGCATTTACCTAATTTTTTTATGACTTATATAAACTAGTTGCATGCTTGGATTGCTAGTACAAAAAGAAAAAGACAACCTTAACCTTAATTAAAAGTAGAGGATTCTTATGGGTATATCTTAATTATGATATCAATATGCTGTCTTAAAGGCTTAGTGTTTATAACTGGTTGTCTGTTGCAGTGGTGGTATTAATTCAGGTGCTACACACGGGTCTTATAGGTTATATTGATCAATTGGTTCTTCTTGAGTTACACACAGAGAGCACTATAGGTTTATTAACACCTACATGGCAACATGAAGAGATTTTCTTTTTTTCTTGAGAGTTGAAAAGGACTGCATGTAACTGTGTTCTCAGATTACCTGCATAACCTAATTTCTATGAATAACCTGGTTCCTTCAAGGCTAGTATAATTATACAAACTGCATGATGTGCACCTCTGCAGAAATGTAACTGTTGCTTTTGTCCCTTGTTTTAAGTAAAATGCCATAGGCTTGTGCTAGTAATATTAGCATGTTATATTTGTTTGAAAAACGTGTTTAGTATAAGAGTTGTTTTATCAGTTAACTTTGTGAGTTGTACTAAAGCCAAATTATGTAGCGTTACCTTTGTTAAATGTTTCAGTTGTCCCTGGTTTTATATGAGAAGAGGAGAAGATCGCTAGTCACTAGGCTAATGTACACAATGTAAAATGCCATAGGCTTGTGCTAAAAACATTAGCATGTTGTGTTAGTGGGAAAAATGTGTTCAGGTACAGTACAAGTGTTTGTCTGCAAGTTGTAAGGAAGCTGATTTGTGTACTTGTGTTTAAAATTGTCTCTATTAAGTCATGTTTAATGTGTGTTTTGAATCAACTAAACTTTACAGTACTTCACAGAAACCCCACAGCCTACCAGTGTTTTGGAGGTGCACAGAGTGACACAGACACACCACCACAAAAGTATAAATGCTCACAACAGCGTAGACTACTTGTGTAGGCTGCGGAAAAGGGTCTGCCGCACAACTGTAAATCCTGCTTAAGACAAACTCCAGCCTGACCCAACCAGGTATGACACCCAAATCATAACTTAAGACGACGTTGCAATCTTAAAATGTGTCCACACCAAACATGAAATGAGTTTTTTGTGTGATGCCATTACTTACAAAGTCAATGCAAAGATGCAAATAAACATGAATTTGTGCTGGGAGACGCAAACGTATAGGCATCTGTGGGAGTTGAAATGTTAAGCAAAAAAGTCATGCGACGCTGTACTGCGGAAGCCTGTCAGTGTTGAGATGAGTGTTAGCTGCCTCCCCCTAGTTAGTTAGCACAATCATTAGCCCAGCTGTTAGAGGGGAACACCACCTAAATCAAGAGTTCCAGTATGTTGTTTCAGTGGCTAAGGAAAGTTCAGTCAAAGCCAGAAACCAGAGGAAGTGTGTCTAACACAAACAGGAGGTGAACTATGACACCACTTATCACCCACCTACATTGCAGTCGTGGGATCCCTCCCCTGAAGACAGTAACACCCATTCATACCTGGACCCTATCTAACCCTAATGACACACATGATGGATGGGTGGGTCAATGACTCACATGTGACCTCAAAGGTTCTGTAAGGGCGTGCACCAACACAGAGTATAAAGCCTGAAGAAACTTAAGAAACCTCTTGGATGAGAAGTGAAATGTCTTCAAGAAACGTAAGCAAGCCCAGCTGCCTGTGATATAGCACTTAAGATTACCATGATCTGGATGACTGAAACTCTTCACCAACAAGTCTAACGCTTGTGATATCATCAAGAATAAAGTCTTAAGCTGCTCCACAGAAAATGAATGGGTGCCTGATGTTGTGGACCCACAATGTTTGTCTTTTTTTCATGTCCAAATGAGCTTTATTCTATTGAAGTGTTCTCAGTTGTGAAACAGAAGATGTACCCATGTACCCATTCCCCTGGCTGCTCTCAGTGCCATCTAAAACATCTTTACCAAAGTGTTTGTGAAGCAGCTCCAGACTTTATTCTTTTTGATATCAACAAATTTGAGGTTTAGCGCTCTAGTGTTTGGATTTGGATTTTAGACTGTCTTAGAGCATAGACATAATGGTTAAATTTTGAAAATGGGCATAGTTCCCCTTTTAGGACCACTATACTCCAGTGGCAGTGGCTCCCAACTGGTGGTCCAAAAGTGGGTCGCGGGTCTATTCGGAATGGACCGCAAGTGACTCGCATAAGTGTCAAGTTTGTAAGAAATACACTTTATTTTGAAGTACAGTGAATTTCTGGCACAGAGCTTTTCTTTTGAAGTGCTGTTTTCTGCTGTAGAGTGAGTGACTAACAGACAGCTATGGCAAACTTGCTTCACTGCATGGCCAAACACAAGTATGATGCTGAATGTATTAAACTGTGTGGACCTTGAACTAATGACTAAGGAGAAATTTGGACCCTGTGGCTGGATCACTTGGAAACCACTGCCTTAATGGTTGTCCCTGCCTTTAAAGGTGATAGTTATATGAAACCATGCTGGTAGTTCCTGGGGTCATCGATCTCTAAAAAGGTACAGCAAAAGCAAAGAGCGAGGAGGCTTTCCATCAATTATGTACAAACAAATTAAGGCAAGAAAAGAGGTCTAATTAGGCCATATTGAAAACACCTGTGTGAGTGACGCCTTAATTTTTCTCCAAATGAAAACTCCACTTTACATAACCTTTTTGTCCTTCCAATCACACAGCTAACAATGTTTTTTTGCTTTGGTTTGATTTGTTTACAGTAATTATACAAATGTGGTAATTTAGTTGATTAGACTTCCAAAGATGAGGATGTTTGTATACCTGTTAATTTGGTAGTAATGATGTGTTCCCCCCCGCTGTGGAAACGCAGCCTCTTTGAAACGGACTCTTTGATTCATTCACGGCTCTGACATTTCCTTTAATCTTGATTCAGGACCTGGTCATTGTGCGACGATTGTGCCCTGCGCTTCTGAGATGAAATTATCACAGCTTATTGTTTTCACACTGCTTTATCGCCACCCTGGGCATTTTGGAGAAGGACAAACATGAATGCAAGGACAAAGCACCTCTCTGTTTTCTCTGATTCAGTGAAATGTAAAACGAGACGGAGAGATTTGGAGAAGAGGGAGAGAGTGGGGTTGATGGCCTGTGGAAAATAGAGAGGGGAGAAGGCTTTTTTTTTGTACGGTAGTAAAGCGAGATGAGAATTGGAAAGCTTGATGGCTTCGGAAAACGACGACACAGACAGACAAGTAAAGAATGAGATGTAAAACGAGTCAGAGCGTGGACTCTGGACAGAGCATGATGGCCTTTGGAGAACAATTAAGTGACAGAGAGATGAAGATTTTGAGAGGGAGAAAGACAGGTGATGAAGATGAGAGGGAACAACTAATTTAGCTGCTGCAGAAGAGACCGAAAGAGACAGTGCAAGGAGGAGAGATGGCATAAAAGAGATAGAGATGAAAGAGTGATTAATTTGAGGCTCAGATAGTGATAACTGGGCTTTGAAAAGGAAGAGATGGAATTAATTTGAAGTTCAGGTATTGCCGCTTTGGCTAATTGAAGCTTTTGACAACCTGCAAGCTTTATTTGATGTCCTCGTCCACTGTTCATCAGAAAGGTCATGTTCGCACTCTCATGTCGGTTAAGTGGCTGTGACATGTGATCTCTTTTGTCTCTTTTGCTTCATTTCCATCTGAAATCCTTTTAAATTCATTTTACTCAATGCTATTGAAGCAGGTGGTCTGACAGGGAAAAAATAAATGGACACTAAAGTAGGGATCCCCCGGAAATACATAATGAATCAGACACGAAGTTAGTCGCTCTCTTTCTGTGTTTTGTCTCTTTAATCTTTCTCCAAGTGCTTCATTCTTACAACTGAGTGTGCATTCATTCCACACAGTTTATACATTTTTTATACAGTTGACAAATGAAGGAAAGTAATGTTGTCCTCTGCTAAGTAGAAAATGTACCCAGTCCTGTCCAGTGAATTATCTTGGGAATCTCTTTCACTCTAAGTCGTTTATTAACCACAAAGCAATTTAGCACATTGTTACCATTATTAACACATTTCCCATTTTGCAGCTGTGTTCTATCCTCTTCTCTATACAACCACACATCAATGGGACTTCCAGTGGCTTCCTCTGAAGAGAATATCTGGTACTTGGGGACTGAGCACTGATTAGACCTCATTATTCCAGGGATAGACAGTCTTGTGGTGTTTACATGTGATGGATTGGACAGCAGGGGCTCTTGGGTTTTGGAGGACAGTTAGATTCAGAGACTTGGGAGGAAAGTGGTTTTCAATCAGGAGCAACAGAGCTCAGTCAATGAAGAACTAAGGAAGCAGACAGCAGGTCAATATCACATGCTCAGCATGGTTTTGAATGCACCTATTCAACAGACCACCTAGTCCCCAGAATAAATGGAGGTATTGTACTTTTCTGGAAACCATGGGTATGTTATTTTTGTACAGTTCCTCTGTAGAGATTCTGTTTCAATTTATATCGCAACAATGCTCTGATTAACATGTGGTGAGATTTGGGTACAAAAATCACGTGGTTAGGGTTAGGAAAACGTCATGTTTTGGCATGAGATCCCCAGTTTGGTCACTATAAACAAGGCTGGAAATGTACCAAACTCTCTTTCAAAAGTACCCACTTTTGTCTCTGCTAACACAGCTGTAAATGTGTGGATCTCTCATTTATAAATACTTGGTTTTGTTGCTAGAAACATGGCTGAATATGTCTTGAACCCTAGTTGAAAATACCCGCTTTTGTCACCGCAAACACGACTGGAAATGTTGCAAACTCGAGTTAATAAATTCACACTTTTTCGCTTTATGGCTGTAAATTCACTTTAATGGTTAAAAACACTGCTGAAAATGTCCTGAACTCTTATTTAAAAATACTCACTTTTGTCACTTATAAACACAGCTGGAAATGTCCTAAACTTTGGTCAATAAATAAATGAATACCCACTTTTGTCACTACACACAGAGCTGGAAATGTCCCAAACTAGTTAACAAATCCCCCTTTTGTTACTTTTGTTACTATATGGCTGGAAATGTCCTGGTGCCTGGTTACTAAAAAAAAAACCAAACAAACCAAAAAAAAACCAAAACAAAACACTTTTGTGGCTACAGACACAGCTGGAAATATCTCGAACTCTTGTTTGAAAATACTCACTTTTGTCGCTTTTAACATGACTAGAAACGTCCTGAACTTAGATTAATAAATACCCACTTTTGTCTCTACGAACATGTTTGAAAATGTTGTGAACTCTCGTCAAAGAATGCCTACTTTTGTTAGGCATACAGAGCCGGAAATGTCCCAAACGCTTGTTAAAAATACTCGCTTTTGTCACTTAAAAACACGCTGGAAACGTCCTAAACTTTGGTCAATAAATACCCACTTTTGTCACTACAAACATGGCTGGAAAGGTCCTGAAGTCTCGTCAAAAAATACCCACTTTTGTCACTGCTTACCGAGCAGGAAAAGTCCCAAACTCTAGTTAATAAGTACCCACTTATGTTACCATATGGCTAGAAATGTCATGATCTCTCATTACAAAAGAAAACCCCACTTTTGTGGCTACAAACACAGCTGGAAATGTCCCTAATTCTCATTTAAAGAATACTCACCTTTGTCACCATGACATGACAGGAATTGCCCCGAACTCTTAATAAATACCCTCTTGGTTGCATCAAACACAGCTGGAAATGTCCCAAACTCTTGTTAAAAATACACACTTTTGTCACTACAAACACAGCTGGAAATGTCCTAAATTTGGGATAATGAATACCCACTTTTATCTCTACAAACACAGCTGGAAATGTCCCAAACTCTTGTTAAAAATACACACTTTTATCTCTACAAACACAGCTGGAAATGTCCTGAACTCTTTCTAACAACCACCCTCTTTTCTTGGTCTGGCACAGGGCTCTGCTGCTGTTTGCAACTTGACCACTGTCTGTCTGATGACAAACTCAGCTCATATACACTTTAGAAATGTTGATATGATGCGTAGGAAAGGGACAAATGTAACATATCTGTAGTGTGCCGAAACATACGATGCCAACATTCCATCCTGGCGACTGGGCTCAACCCTCTGAGCACAAACACTTCTTTTTTGTCATTAAAATATCCTCTAACATATACAGCAGTGTAGCACCACTTACATCTGAAACAGTAGCACTTCTGAGATCGGCAGGTTAAAAACACTGCAACAATGATTCATTCTACATTTATCCAGTAAACTTTGCACTTAAACAAGATGCAGCAGAAAAGGTTTGCAGTGATAGACAGGTGTGACTCAGCTTGACGCCGTAGTGACAGGGACATTGCTTCGCTAAGATAATTGATTGCATAACAGATGATATTCCTTCCGTCCTCATTCATATAAGAACAGCTTGTGTCTCTCCCGTAGAACAAATTGCTGACTAATTTGCTGACTAAGGCTCATGACTGAGGAGACACTAATTTCAAATGCCCCCACCCCAGATGAGCAAACACAACTGTGAGTGTCTGTGCATCCTTATAGGGTGATGTCACCCATATAGGTGATGATGAATTCTAGGACGCAGTCATGAGGAAAGGTGGATCCACACCATGAGTCGGTGAATAAGAAGTAAAAAATAAACCTAGCTGTGGATGAGTCTGCATCGAGGCAATGTAAATTACCTTCTGTTTGCCTGGGAGGGCTGGTTGGGCCACTTGGGGCATACGCACGGCACACCTGTTGCTTTCCTGCAAATCTCATTCACTGACTCGAAAGCACATTGAGATTGAAAACTGAGAAACTGAAAGAGACAGAGAGGGTACAGAACAAGCCTGAGAGAAGGAAGATTTTACAATGTCTAAGGAAGAGAAAGAGGACAGAAACATGAGCTGAAACTGTATTGAAAACTGGAAGTGAGAAAGGGTTAGACCGTGTGAACGCCTTTCAGTGATGTCCAGCTCGGATGCCACTTAAGCTCACTGAAGTTGAGATTGAAATTCCAAAAATTGAAAGTTTAGGATATTCAGAGACGTGGGTGAAGGGCATAGAAAAAAAAAGAGAGGGATAGAAGAAGAGAGACGCTTTTGATGCTCTACCAATATTGTTCAACTGTGATGCCAATGGAGGGCATTGAAATTGAAATTGAAAGAGAGGGAAAGAGATCACAGAATCCCGAGGGAGGAAAATCCCCAGCGGGTGAGCGCTGAGACCGCTCTGTATTCCTGTCATGGCGGAGGGAGGGAGGGATGAACCGGAGTGACGAGGAAGGAGAGAGTGAGGAAGAGATTGAATCACTAAAGTAGAGAGGGAGGGAGGATGTGGTTGTCATGTGATGGAAATTATTCCAAGCACTTTTCTACAGTATATTCCCCTGTCACAAGAACTCATATTCATATTCATAGTTGCTGAAGCAGCCGTGTTATTCACATTCATGCGAATCCCTTCCTCTCCCTCTCCCTCTTCTCTGTATCCATCTTAATGTTTTAAACCTTCTTTTTCTTCAGTCCTGTCCTGTCTGTCTTTGACTTTGGCTCGGCGCAGCACCGATTTGTATTCTTTCTTTGGTCACATGAAAGGCAGAGAGGAAAATGTGATGCAGCAGAAGGGAGCAGAAAAACAAAGGTACATGGAGGTCAGAGAGAGAAGATGGAGGAGAGGGGGGGAGGTGAAGTGAGGCTTTCTCTCTTCTGTCTTTCTCTTATCAAACAATACTGCTGAAGCGGTACAGTAAACACTATTTTATTGCCTGTCTTGGTCCTCTTGCTGCGAGGAAACCGGCAAGGAGGTGATTCAGCTCTTTGAGTAGAGTCTCTGTCGGAAAAGCGTGAGACCTGAATGAATGCTGGAAAGTTAAATTTAAAGGTATACTATTCCAGATTGTTGCTGCTTACCATTTGTAAACACAACATTTTAACACAGCTCCTCCTCCCTACACTGCAAGCTGCTATTGTGGGAACGCTACGTTTGTTATAATTGAAAAGCATACAATTAGCAAGCTAACCAAGCTAACCACAGCCACTGACCTGCCCAACAGAAAACAGGCCAACTCTGCATCACTCTTCATCCCCATCCTCTCCTCCAGTGCTCACCAACAAAAGTGAGAGTGAAAGCCAATCCCAGATTCACTCTAGTTTTGGAACAAGCTTTGTCTGCTTGGCGATTTTTGGAGTTTCCTCTTGGATGTGTGCTGCCTACTGTCTGGCACCTTGTCCTTTCCCTTTCATAAAGTCCCACCCTCACCTGCACACTGTTCCTGGCAAGGCACTACACAACCAGAAACATACACAGCACAATAAGAAGGAATACAGGATGACGACAGGGTCTCTATACATAATTTACCACCACCCACTTCTCTACCTTTAAATAAAGGTAATATTATAAAAAAGCTTTTTATCAGTGGAGACAGGAATATGGTGAAGTTACCATGGTGATGTGGGGACAAATATTGGAGCAACAATACAAAATGAGATCTGCTGATACAAAAATAAGTTAGGATGCTTAGGTGACTGTGTGTTATCACTCTTGTGCCATAGCCATAGTTAAATAATAGTGAAACATAATCCTAACCCTAACCCTTATTTGCTTTTTTGTCGAGAGCATGATGAGAAGTTCAGTACTGCTCTCATGTCTCTGTGGTTGCATAAAGCTATGTCCAGCAGCAGATTAGCTTAGCAGGTTAGCTTATCTTGGTATAAAAATGGTATTTTATTGTAAAACAGCAAAATTATGTTTTTATATTTTGGTCCTTGTAAAGATTAAACAAAGGCAGGAGCAAGAGAAGCTGTTTCCCCCTGTTTACAGTCTTTAGGTTAAGCTTAGATTGGCTAAGCTAAGCTAAGCTAAGCTAAGCTAAGCTATAAGGCTGCTGACTGTTGCCTTTTATATTTAAAGGACAGACATGTGAGTGGTATTGATCTTCTTATTAAACAAAATGGAGAGCCAGGCTAGCTGTTTCCCGCTGTTTACATTCTTCACCCTAAGACAAGCTAAGCTAGACTAAGCTAAGCTAAGATAAGACAGGGCTTCTGACTTTTGCCTTTTACATGTAGAGGACAAATAAGAGAGTGTATTGAGCCTCTTATTAAACTAAGGAGAGATCCAGGCTAGCTGTTTCCTGCTATTTACAGTCTTTACGCTAAGCTAAGGTAATATAACCTAAACTAAACTAAGCTAAGCTAAGCAAAGATATGATAATCTAAGCTAACAGGCTGCTGACTGTTGCATTTATATGTAGGACAGACATGAGAGTTGTATTAAGCTTCTTATTAAACAAATGGGTTTCCTGCTGTTTACAGTCTTTGCGCTAAGATAAGATAACCTAAGCTAATATAAGATAAGATGAGATAAGATAAGATAAGCCATCAGGCTGCTGACTTAGGGCAGATATGTGAGTGGTATTCATCTTCTCATTAAACAAACGGGAAGGCCACGCTAGCTGTTTCCAGCTATTTACAGTCTTTACGCTAAGCTAAGATAATCTAAGCTAACAGGCTGCTGACTGTTGCCTTTCATATTTAAAGGACAGATATGAGAGTGGTCTTGATCTTCTCATTAAACAAACGGGAGAGCCAGGCTATCTGTTTCCCGCTGTTTACAGTCTTAAGCTAAGCTAATAGGCTGCCAACTGCCTTTATATTTAAAGAACAGATATGAGAGTGGTATTGATCTTTTAACCTTTTAGCAAGACAGCGAAAATATATCCCAAAATGTGGGGCTATTGCTTTAATAATGGACCCTGTGTTCAACTCATAATGTATTATTCAGATTTTGCCTTTAATTTTTTTTACTATTGTGAGTTAAATTCACTTTAATACAAAGTTTGATGGGCACCTGCCAGCCAATCAGACTAAAGGATTAACCATGGCCATTGCATAATATGCACTGCTATAACAATACAATACAACTGCACTGTCTAGCAGGGTGGAACTGTGTCATGACTACAGCTTTAAAGAACATTACATTAAGAATTAAAATATTAGAAACAACTTAAACATGCAGAACAACAAGTCTTATTATCATGTAAACTATGGGGTGTTCCTGGTTGATAGAAACTGAGAGCAAACATTAAAATGTAACAAAATAAAGAGAAATAATAAAATAAATAGAATAAAAATGTATTAATCATACAAACTATAAATTAATGTTTAAAATCCCAGTTGCAGTTAGGAAAAGAGAATATATGAATATAAACTGTCACAGCTGATATTCATGTGCTCTCTTTATGTCTCTCACTTTTTCCTACTCTTTCTCCATCCCCCTAATTTTCCATCCATCACTTCCTTTTCAACTCTACATCTCATCTCTCCCTTCCCTGTTTCCTTTTTTTTTGCTAAACTGCGGTGTCCTCCCCTACATCATTAATGCTGACACTGTTTTAATTATCTGATATTTAAGAGCAGGCCATAATTGAGTTAGAATTAATAAATTATGTGTGAGTGTGTTTGTGTGTGTCGGTGTCGTGCAGGAGCTCCTACTGCGTGCATTTGTGTATGCAGATGTTGTACTGTTGGTGTCTACCCAGTATCCTCAATAGCATGTGTTGTATGTATTGTTGTGTGCTCTAGAGAGCGTTGTTGTCTGTATCCCTGTGTACATGGATACAAGGGTACTAATGTGTGTGTGATAATGTGTGTATGTGATCTAGTGCTTCCCCTTGTTAGCTTTGATAGCTGTTATGGATTTGCCTCATAATCTTTTACTGGAGCCGTTTTCGTCTCTGGGCTCGCTCTGTGAAGTGATTGGGAGGAACCAATTGCGATTCACTTCACCCGGAGAGTAAAAGAGGAAGGCAGACAGAACGAGAGAAACATGCAGGGAGGGATATTTGGGATGGAAGGGGGGAGAGTGAAGAAAAGAGAGATGTAAAGGATATAGTGAGGATGGAGACAGATGGGGGAGGAAAGAGAGGAGGAGAGGTGGATAAGATAGACACAGTGGGGGAAGAGGGATGGGGAAATAAAGGGAACATAGGACAGAGATAAAAACCTGAAGGAGGGAGGGAGAGAGAGATTAGAATGATGGATGGAGTGTAAAGCGGGAGAGGAAAAGATGGATAAAAGCGAGAAGATAGCAGATGGTGGTCAAGGGACTGGAGGAAGGAGTGAGTGTAATGGATAGATGATTGGAGAAAGAGAGAAGAATCGGCAGAGCTGTAAATTGATTTGAAGGGCCCGCAGAATTTTCCTTAGATCACCCAAGAGACAGTGATGGAGACAAATAGAACAGGGCATTTCTTCTCATAACTATATCTCATTAAATCAAATTATGATTTAAGCTACCACTCCACTCACTTAGCACTTCAGAATTACTCCTCTGAAAAGCGTACGCCCAAGGAATCGCAATTTTATAACCACTTCAAAGTCAAGCTACTCCCTTACCAAAACAATAAACCAATAACTAATCAGAATAAAATCAAAATTTATGAGTAAATGAGAAGGGGGGATACTGCTGCATATTTCCCAAACACTCAAATTGTATCAAATGACTGGAAAGATTTAAAAGTCATGAAGAAAACCCAATTTTAATTGGTACTAAAATTTATCAGTTAACCAATTAATTAACAAAAAATGAGCCAACTGTAGTTAATTTATTGTGTAAAGGTCCAATGTGAACAATTATGGGGGATGTGTTAGAAGAAATAGAATGTAATATAAGAAGTATGTTTTCTATAGTGTATAAACACCTGTTTTTTTTCCTACCTTGAAATGAGCTGTTTATATCTACATATGGAGCAGGTCCTTGTTTATTGAAAGCACCATGTTTACCATGTTTCTACAGTAGCCCAGAACGGACAACCAAACAGTGCCTCCAGATAGGGCTTTGCTTTGTCACGTTTCTACGTCGGCCACCGTTGTGAGAAGCACATCTGCAACGAGCAGCGTCCGAAAAACACTGATTTGTAACAAGAAACTGTTTTATTCAGTGTTTTTACTGGTTTAAATCAGTCTGGTTGTTTTGGAGAGGAAGAGACCTCTGTGGACAGTCCGGCTCCCAGTGAAACCTTACTGAATGTCTGGATCTTAAGTTATCAGAGAAGTAAGGTCAGTTCACATTATCACAAGATGGGTGAGCCGCCAGTCTCCGACATGCCAAACTATGTTGGAGAAACAGGTATTTGTAATGAGACACTGTTTTGTTCAGTAGTTTTTACCAGTTTAAATCAATGGGTCCATTTGTTATGAAGATGAAGAGACCTCTACAGATCAGTCAGCTCTCAGAGAATCGATCACACAAAGTTTTTTAGCAGCTGGAGGCACATTTTCGTAATCGTTTTTAATGAGAATGAAGCTTTTTGCTTGCATTTTTTGCATTGCGATGCGTCTCTCGTTCCTGTGCTCTAGGTGCCTGGCATTTTTGAGGGAGAGCTCTGAACTCCTGGAGTTGAAAAAACTTCAACTCAAAGCGAAAAAAAAAGCCCCACGTCATTTCTTTTTTCGTCATCATTTGTCCAATCGGATGATTTGAGAGGCGGGCCTTCTGTGGTAGTCAAGACAATGGAGGAGAAACTGGTGGTAGTGGTTACTGGATACCCAGAGCTTTAAGGCCAGACAATAGACAGTAGGTTGTCAAACTGCCCCCGGTGCATCCTAAAATATGCCTTGAAACGGCCATCGGCGAGGAGAAGCTCCTGGACCAACTGGTGGTACTCCCCGTGATCCATCTTGTTTTAGGGTCTCATGTACCCACACAGATCTCTGTTTCCCTGTGCCCGACAAACTATTTACTGACAGCCTCTCACCCTCAACCAGAGCTACAGCAAGCACCCTCTGCCTGAACATTTTAGTGACTAGACACTAATTACTGTGAAATAACTAAAATAAATGAATAAACGGTAGATTGATAACATGGGAAGGACGGAATAAGAAGGTGAGTCTGTGGTTGCCTAGCAACAATAAAAAGGCACAGCAAGCGTTTTTTTCCACTGGCGGCATTCAATGAAAAAAAAGGCAGTGCGGCGCAACTTGCCTTTTGCAACTTGCAAAAACACTTTCTGTGTGATTGTGGCCTAAAACATTTGGATCAGAAAAAAGGTGAGCACACAATAGCAAATGGTGGGCCAGCCACACATCTCCAACATGCCAAACAGCATCGGAGGAAACAATGATTTGTCACATTAAACTGCTTTATTCAGTGTTTTCACTGGTTTAAACCACAAAGTCTGTTTGTTCTGGAGAGAAACTGATAATTCAGCTCCTGGTTAAAACCTCCTGAACAATGAACAGTGAAGGAATTCTAGCCGGGAGAAGTTTCAACTGGTTGCAATCTGCAATCCTCACCGCTAGATGCTACTTAATCCCCCTGTACCTTTAAAACTGAACGTTAAGTTTTCTTTCAGGGATCACAAATACAAATATTTGCTATATTTGCTATATTTTTAATATCTCTGAATTTAATGTGTTTGGTCTGTTGGTAGCACATAAACAATTTGAGGACGTTTCCTTGGGATTTATGCACCTGGAAAAATAATTTGCAGACAGATCAATGATAAATATAATTGTTAGTTACAGCCTTGATTGAGCTGTAGTGGTACTTTGCTGCTGCTCTGCCTAAGAGCCGAATGAGTCGTCGGCTTGTTCAAGTCTTGACTTAACCTTGTAATTCTCACCCCTAAGTGTGACGTGGGCGGCGAGATCGTACAAGGGAGATTAGAGAAAGGCTCGGTTAGACGAGGCTGACAGCACCAACAGCCACTTTAAGATGAGACAAGACTTTTGTGTGTGTGTGTGTGTGTGTGTGTGTGTGTGTAAGTGAAAGAGAGAAAGGAGCTTGAAAGGGAGAGGTATGCCTGTATGTGACCGTGAAATAGTTTAAGTGTATGAGCAGGTACAAGGTTAGTTAGTGTGTGTGTGTGTGTGTGTGTGTGTGTGTGTGTGTGTGTTACATTTTGAATCCATTACCAGAGAGCTGCAGTCCATCACATTAGAGTTAAGACCAACCTTATTAAGATAAGACAGAATGAGACAGACCTGAAGCCTATGGGAACCACTGATAAGACCAAACAGTGTCAGTCATTGTGTGTGCATATATGCGTGCATGCTTATGTGTGTTTGTGCGTCAGCGAGGCATATGTGAACGTGTACTTTAACACCCGATCACTCCCTACATCACCTTCTCGCTCTGTGCGAAGGAAACCAGTGATTAGTGACTAAGTGGGCTCAAGTCTTTCCTTGTGAGGTTTCTCATTGGTCCACTGGGGTAAGCTCATGCATGTACTTAAAAACCCCACTGTCCTGGCGAGGATGACTAAGCGATTAAAGCTTTTCTTTTCTGAGGGAAGGTTTCTTGAAGTAATTATGCACAGACTTACAGCCTGTAGGGAAATATAGGTTTTGTTTGAGCCGAATTATACCTCATTTACACCTGGAAGGAAGAGTGCAATACAATAACTTTTCAGATGAGATTCAGGATGGCGATATATGCAAATATGACACAAAAATCATCTTTTTGTAAAAGCAAATGATCCAGAAACAAGTATTACAGCTTAAATGGCCATAGCACTATCTTAAAGGCTATTTAGTTGTCAACCATTTTCAAAACTCTCTTTAGTGCGGCAGACAAGGATACTCAGACATCGAGGAATTAATAATACGCTGTCAAATAGCACTGTCAAGTGACTGATCCAACATGAATATTTTGGAAAGGACAATGAGAATTTGGCTGTTTTTATGCATAAAAAAAAGGTGTTTTTCCACTTTGTGATTCTCAGAGCTGAGATGTCACACTGTCCTCGAATGCACCAGCTTTGTAATCAGTCCCCACTCACAACTGCATTACCGCACAGTGACAATGTAACTTGGACAACAAAAATAAAGGCAATGAACTGCTCAGCGGTGATGGATTACCTATTTCAAGCAAGATTTAAGTCTTTTCAAGTTGATTTACACAGCGTGCTGAAATGAACGGCTGCCTGGAAGACAGAAATTCAGAGTTAATACAAGGTCTGGGAAAATGGTTAGTTAATTTGAAATGTACAAATGATATATTTCATGCAAAAATAATGATAAAATTATTTAACTTAAAGTTCTGTATGGGTGATATGATTTCCTCCAGGACTTTTTTACCCCTCTCATTTTCACTGCAATAGAGCTTTTCATGTCTGACCTTTGCCTGTACTATACTGCTCCATTCTGTGTTTATGCAGAAATGACAGTATGTATTAGGGACGCACCGTTTTAAGGGCAGCACATTTGTGTCAGCTAATATTTGCCTTGTTGATTGCCATCGGCCAGTCAGCAAATAAGATGGCATTCCCCGATGGCAGTGGCTGATGTTTTTTTTCATGTTCATTCATTCATTTTCCGTAACCGCTCGTCCTGTTGGGGGTCGCGGAGGTTCTTAGAGGGCTATTACAGAGCTGACACATAGGGAGACAACTATTCACACTACGGCCAATTTAGAGTCACCAATTAACCTGCATGTCTTTGGACTGTGGGGGAAAACTGGAGCACCCAGAGAAAACCCACGCTGACACAGGGAGAACATGCAAACTCCACACAGAAGGGCTCCCCCACCCCAGGGTTTGAACCAGGAACCCTCTTGCTGTGAGCCGACAATGCTAACCGGCACCACCGTGCTGCCGCCTTAGATCAAGTCTGCGCAGGCTAAAAAGCAGGGCTCATTTTAGGCTCACATTAGAAACGTGTTTGGAATGAACACAGATCTTCCTCAAGATGCTGTCATGCCATGAAAAGATGCAGTAAACTCACTAACAGCACATTCAATCCAGTCTCATACCGAATACTGGCACCTGGGCAGTGACTTGTCGGCATTTGACACAGACGTAAAAAGCCATCCTTTCAAGTCGGCATGATACACAGCTGACGACTTTATTGTGTAATAGTATCCGGCGGCTTCAGGAAAATGGGGCCGGACAACAGCACACGCCATATGTCTACCTTGAAAGTCCATGACCAAAGTCTACTGTATATGTGACGAGGTCGAGTGAGAATGTGTTGACGCATTAGGAGACGCACTAGATAATTTGTCTGATTATGCTACGTTATGAACAACTCTTTGTTGACATCAGCAGGAGGAGAGCTAGCTACTGTTAGCTGTTAGCAGCTGGTGGCCGGAGCTAACTGCTGATGGAGGTTGCACTGAGTTACGTTATGATGTGTTCAAGCTCTCTTTGGTAGAAATTAGTGTTGGGTGAAGGTAGATTATAATGTTCTTATGATGTGTTCAAATGTCATGTTGTTAAATGCAGATTTTGGAGAGAAACTTGCATAAACACAGCACCTTGAAGGAGATATTTCTTGATGTTTTCACAGCAATATAAAATAGATGTTAGTGACGGAATTGCGATATATTATATACAGATGAAAGGCTTTTGAAACAGTTTTTAAAAGATGTTTTTCATGTGAAAAAAGGTTGTTTAAAAGGTTGTTTCATAAATGTGTATAATTGAATTAGTGCTGGTTCATTGAAGGACTGAATGACTTTAAAACAGTTCAGTTATTTTTTTTATAATGAAGATTTCCCTGTAATAAATAACAACAAAAACAAAATAAACAAAGACGACAGCAATAACAGAACATCAGTATTTGTATGAGCCCAGAATCTCACAGTCGGTGCGTCCCTCATATGTATGTATCTGTCTGTGTGTCTGTCTATCCAGATGGACGATTTTATTTGCCTGGAGGGTAAAATTCATAGAAACAACTTTGCTTTATATGAAACCTGGCGAGACTGTTTGGTATGCACACATACACGCGCACACACTACATACACAAAAATAGGCCTCACTTTGCACACACACAGTCACGCTCACAAGTGGCCAGTAAACGTGGCTGTCGCTACCAGCCCCTCAGCTCATAAAGACCTGGAGAGGAGATCCAAGTAATCAGTGAACATGCTGTAAACTGGGGAGGATGATCCTGTGTGTGTGCATGTGTGTGTGTGTCTTAGGTAGCAGACACAGTGATAACTCAAACAGCACTGGGATGAGAGGGGGGAGACTGCAGTGGCATACAGCTGGCATTTTATGGCACCGCAACACTCCTCCTGGCTGCCTGTCTTTCTCTACTTTTTTCGCTGTCTCACACCACCACCCTTCTTCCCTGCATTACAGCTTTCATCTATCCTGTTTCTCTCTTCTTTTCCTCTCTCTTCTGCACACACACACACACACACCCGCCAACCCCGCTCGCGCTCCCCGTCTCCCTGTTTGATGTCTTTGAGGCCGTCTCTTTCTGTCTGACTTTTTCTATCTTGCACATTTTCGTCTCATGCAGTTTCTCCATCTTTTCTATTTGCTTCTCTTCTCACTCACTTTTTCCTCTTTCCATTTTTTTCTATTCCTCCCCGTCATTATTTGCCTCTCCCCGCCTCCTCCTCTTCACTACCCCCCCCCCCTCAAATCTCTAATCCCTTCTCTCTCTTCTACTGCGAAGCGTCAGGGCTCTCCAGTGCACAGTGTGAATGCTTAATGAATCTTATGTCTTTTACAAGCCTCCGCCCTCACTCATCTCGCTGCTATCTACCTCTCACTCCCCCTACCTTCCTCCCGCCGCTCCTCTACCTGTCTCCCACTTTTTCAGCTCCTCTCTTTTTCTTTATTTACTAGCCAGCAGCCATCCAGCTGGTTACAAGGAATAAGAGCAGCCCAGGGGACAGCAGAGGGAAAAGGGGGGAATGATTTGCCCTTTTTTATGAGAAAACCAGGCTGTGTGAAGGTGTGTGTGCTCCTGTGACAGCACTCATTTGGGGGTGCACATTACTTCAGATGTCGAGCTACATGATTGAGGACCACCTCTCAATTTTAAGAGAAAACTGGTGTTAATTTCACCACCCATGCACTCTGTTTACACCGGTTTTTCCCACAGTTTGAGTGTACATCTGACCACATGTGTCTGAACATGTGAAACCCCTCGTTTTTTAGTGTACGTGAGTGTCTCCCGGCTATAGCCGAGATAGATTGCCTATCAATTGTTTTGTTCTGAGGAGAGTATTGCTCATCCTGCTCTCATGTTGCCAATATCTCCCCTGATCATCCTCCCATTGATTCAGGCTGTTGCAGAAATGACCGAGTTGTGTGTTTTCCTGTACCTCTGTCTTCTGATAAACAGCTTTTACCCTGACCACCAATAACCCTCAAAATTACTTTCTGATCAAGGTATTGATTCATTTTGTGGCAGAATCACTTGACTGAATTGTCGGACCACCCACATGTAATGAGTCTAGGAGTGTAGGCAGCTGTCTGCCATCATGTATCAGGCACCAAACCTCCATTAGCAACCATGTGGTTAATACTAACCTTGACAATGTTCTTTTTAATGATTAGTGCAACAATTTAGTGATGAAATGATAAGTGGATTCTTTACAAATTGAAAATGTAACTGGTGACAATGTTGTGAGTTTTTCAGTTCTGTAATGTTAAGATGTGCTTTTTCCTCATGTTTTCTAGAACAGTAAATTGAATAGGGATGCAGTATAGTGAACTTTTCACTCTATATAAGATAGATATTTTGATACCGATCACATACCAGTGTCCTTTACTTCCCCGTTATAGAATTTATAAACCTCACTGCATTGAACTGATTGAGATCAAGCAGCAATGTCTGGGGCTGACTAATGAAGCCAACACAGAAATGCCTAAACTGCAGTTCCTTTAATGGCCACTAGAGGCTGGCTCCAAGAGCGAGTCAGCCCCCATAGATCTCCATGGTAAAATGCCCAGCTTTACAGCAGAAAGGAACATGTTTATAGCCTGGTACAAAAATATTAAGTTCTCTGTTCCTAATTTTCCTGCTCGTGACAGGCTTAATTTTTATATAACTCATCTATTTAAATATTATTCAGGCTTTAAGTTCTTCAGAATTAAGGTTTAGGTGGGTGTTTCCGTCGACAAGTCGCTACCACAGCCACAATACTGGTTAGGCACCGTAACTATGACATTTCTCCAGGTTCACAGAGTATAGCTGTAGCTGTAGCCGTCGCTATTTCAGTTAGTTTTCACTTAATGAAAGTTTATTGTTTTGTTCCCCAAAAAGTCTTCAGCATTTGGTTGTGCGAGAAGATCCTGTAAGGAGTCAGATATTGACTCACAAGTACATTTTGGATTTAAACATTTGGTCTGCAAAAAAATCCCCTGCAGCCCAAAAAGCATTTTCCCTGTAGACCACCATTGTAACAGAGATGTCTGTAAAACAGTTGACAGGACACCTCAAACTAGAAACAAGGTTAATTATGGCTCTTTCTGTTATGAATTTTTGATACATGAAGGCTTTTTATTTGTGAAACTTTTCTCAAACTGAGAGAAGCAATTAAAATATCTGAGACATCATCACAGTGTCAAAAAGAGAGAAACACTACAGCACATATTCAATGGGACACATACTGCTGAAGTAAACCTGGAAGCTGGAAACTTCTAGCATATGCGCCAGGCAAGCAGTTCTCATTGGATTGAATAGGTGCCATCTTGGGTTTGGGTATCTATTTATTATTCTACATCCATGCTGTAAATGAAAGGTCCTAACCAAGCTAGCAGCTAGTGTAAGCATTAGTACCTCCCTCTCGTCCAAATATGGTTACTTCCGGCTTCAAAAATTCAAGATGGTGACAGTCAAAATACCAAACATGAGGCTTCAAAACAGGAGTCCACAAACCAATGGCTGACGTCCAGGTAGCTATGTAAATTATTTTTAACAGTCTGTTATTGGGATCATTCTTTTTATTTTATTGTTTTTCATTTGAGTGAATGGGACAGTGTATCCAAACCTTGGACTGGTGCTGTATGTAGTGACTTTCACTGCTATAGATGAATGGATCAGGAAAGAAAACATTGGAACTCTTGTGAGAAGTCTGTTTGAGTGACAGAATAGGAGTTGTAATAGGAATATCATTCACGAGGGACAGCTGTTGTGCTTGGACCTGTGGGGCTCACAAGTGATTCAAGTTCATTCAGGACCACTTAGTCCAAGAAAGCTTTATTTCCATTTTCAGTATTATATTTGGTGGTATGGCTCTGTTCTGGGGCCTCTCTTCCTTTTCTAAACCTATACAGAAAGCCTTTTCCACATGCCTACGTGGAAAGCCTAAGGCGGAGAGAGCAAACCTCCCTGCCCTTCCACGTGCACACAAGGAAAGCCTGAGGCAAAGAGAGCAAACCTCCCTGCCCTTCCAGAGCAGCAACAAAGACTCCCTGGGAACAGAACAAAGCAGCATCAAAGACAAACAGTAATGACATTGATAAGTCAGACACAGCATGAAAAGGAGGAACTGGGGTGGAGGCGGGTTGCAAAGCGGCTTGCAGAGGAAGCAGCAACAGTAGGCAGGCCAGAGCAGTTTAAATAGGGCGACATGAATGAGATTCACCAATTAGTTGCGTAGAAAGGAATCATGTGATCAATCAGCTGACTCCCTTTCATCAATCAGCTGCTCCATCAGTTGATTGGCTGTTTGAGATCAGCTGATGTAGCTGGGATGGGAGCTGAGCTTGACATTGTGTCCTGCCTGAACTAACACTATGCTCAATGTTTGGATTGCTGGTGGAATAAAACCAGCAATCTGAAGGTCCTCCAAGGCTGTGATTTTCATTTTAATTATTTTTTGACCTTTTTAAGACTAAGTGAAGAATTGATTAATTGAAAAAGTAATCAAAGACTTGGATAATGGAAATAGTTATAGGCACAGGAGCACAGACGACAAAGAAAAAATACTTGAATTAACTATTTCAGTGATCAAGTCTCTTTAAAGTAATTACATTTTCATAGTTATACTCAGTTCAAAAGTACCTGAGCCACGTTTTTTGTGAGCGCTTTTGTCATGGTCATATCGGTAATTATGCACCATATCAATGCCTGTTAGAGTTTATCTGAAAAGAGAGCTGCAGCGAGTTAAATATCTAGTAGAAACACTTAAGTCTTGTAAACACTCTTGAATTAGTTTATTTGAATAGGACACAGTTTCTGATGCAGGCAGACTCGGGGTTTGTAGTTTGGAGATTGGAACTATCACACCTTTTCAGTGCTCCTGTGCTGATTCCTGTCTTGTTAAAATAAGTCAGTCTCCCATTTGTTTGTTAACTCAATCTTATAATCATTATTGGGGCATTTCTTCCATTTCTTTTATTGGACATTCAGCCTCTGAACAGCTGACTGTTGTTGTCATTCTCAAATCTGAAGCTTAAACTATTTTTGCAGTCATTGTTAGTGGCTCTGTGCAAGAGTAACAACCGAGAGTCCGCGCTGTGAATGTAAATGAGAGGTGAAACAGCGTAGCTCTTGTCAATTATGCTGATCCCCTTCCTGTCAATTTACACCTGTTCCGAAGTTTGTAGCCACTGCTGCAGTTTGAGGGACAGAATTATAATTTTCTTTTTCATATTGTGCCCACACAGTGTTTTATTCATCCATCTTTGTCCAGTAGCTATTATGCCTGGAACAGTCTCCAGTTCATTCTTTTTGCTGAGTCTTATCTATGGTGACTTAATGCAAGTGCAAAAGCAGGATTTATTTAAAATTCTGTGTTGCCAACATTAAAGAAATGTCACAAGTGCACAGTGTTGAATGTAAATCTCCCAGAAGTTTCAATGCTGGGCTGATTTCAAAGAGACTACAATGAAATGTTCATTGGCATTACCAAACGCTGCATGTTTCCCATTTGAGAACATTTAATAAGCCTTCATCGCCTCAGTTTCAGCTTCTCCAACACTTTGTAAATCTATGACAAAGTGACAGAAGCAGTGATTGTTTTGTACTGTCCTCATTAAAGGACCTGGCAAAATTCAAACTCGTTTTTACACCCAGCTGGACGAGCCGCTAGATGATCTGTCATGGGCATACAGGCAGATTGCTTCCAAGGCCTCCTCAAAGGACCCCTCGCGGATGTCCGGCTAGATTGCCTGCGGTTTCTCTGTCATCCTCGTAATTGAAAGAGAAACAGTTGACATGCAGCCATGTCGAGCTGTCATACGCCCGTCTCTCTGTTAATGTAATGTTAATGGAAGGTTAGCCTCTGGAGGAAATACCTTCCAGGTCTGCCTGGTAATGATAATGCTTGATCCTTTTCCCTTGCTCTTATGTGTGGGAGCCTGGTGTTTGCACATACATGTATGCATGTGTGTGTTTACCCTAGTTTTACAGTGTTTGTCATATGAAACCATGTATCATGCTTGTGTATTCCCTGTTTGTTTGGTGTTTGGATCATGGTGTGTGTAGCACCCCGGGTCAATAGTAAACCTTTTTATATTTCACTCACTAGATTTACAGACTACATGTTGACATATGGTGCAAATCCATAATTTGTAAACAATTTCATATCAGTATTCCCATGTGTGCTGTACATGCATTCAATTAAGCAGACCCGTGGTTCTGAGATGGGTTAAACTGTCCTCGCTAACATATTTATTTGAAACTGCATAGCTGAAGAAAAATGCGCACAATTTGCTCCCTCATCTAAATTCTTTCCTCTCTTTGTTGTCCTCCTCTTCTTGCTTTAATGTGCTGTGATCTTAAAGTTGGAAATTACTTCTTGCATCCTTCCTTCGTGTAGTGTCTGTTTTCCTACACTGAATTGGAATCATAATAATTATCTGAGAGCTCTCGCTTGACTTTTATATTATTGCTTCATATATTGGTGATGGGAAGCATATTTTCTGGTGCGCCTGTTGCAAGTTTTCCCCCAGGAAATTTGTTTGCAGAGGTAGTAAGTGCTGCTTTTTTCCCCCAACACATTTGCACCTGATTGTGGCTTTTTAGGCTGTTGTCTCTACTTTGTTCAACTTGTTTCCTTTTTTCCAGACATCACGATGCACGGCTCTGATTAATTAATGTGAAGCAAACGTAGGATGCGATTGCTCAATCAATCACGAGACAGATTGTGATGCAGCTCATCTCACTGTCAGTGTAGACGTCAGTTTCAACAAGCACTTTACTTATCATTAGATGCATAGCTTTTGATCTGTTAAGTAGCACCACTGCTCCCTGAAGTTTAAAGGAATACTTAATCTGCAAAATAACCCTTTGTATGCGAATTACTCACCCAGTGTTACCTTGCTCGCTATGCCTCCACAATGAATATAAATCCAAAGATGGAAAAAAGTCTTGATGAACTGAAGATTCAAGATTCAAGATTCAAGACATTTATTTGTCCCCATGGGGCAATTGGTTGTGCTGCAGTGGCAATAAGAACAACAACACACAAACAAACAATGTTAATAACAAGACTAAGACACAAGATTAAAAAAAAAAAAAAAAAAAAAAAAAAGTAATGAAAACATACATAAAAAGTGTGGGGTAAGGTAATGATGGTGCTACCTGTGCTGTACAGAGTTGAACAGCGAGATGGCAGAGGGTATGAAGGAGAGTTTGTAATGGTTTGTTTTGGCTATTGGTTGTCTGAGACGGGAACCAGAGGGTAGAAACTTAAATTCTGAATGCAGGGGGTGAGTGCTGTCGGACATGATGGATTTTGCCTTCTTTAACAGCTGGTTATTGTACAGGTCTGAAAGGGTTTGTTGCTGAGTACCAATGATTTTACTGCTGACTTTTGTTATCCTGGTTAATGAGTTTTTCTGTTTGAGATTGAGGGATGCAAACCAGCAGATAAATGAAAAGGTGAAAACAGACTCAATAAAAGATTTATAAAACATTGTCATGAGAGATCTGTCGACCTGGAACTTGACTAGTTTCCTCAGACAAAACAGACGCTACTGGCTTTTCTTGATGAGCATGCTAGTGTTGTTGTCGAATGTCAAAATGGGGGCAACAGCAAACATCGATTTACAAACTCTCACAAAACTCGAACAGTATAATCCAAATTTCAGTAATCCAGGGGTATGCTAAATACTTCCTAAACACATGTATTTTTGTTAAAACTCTTCAATTTGAAACACTTTCACATTTGAGTAGCACACCTGGGCAAGCATGTGTGTTTAGTCCTGTTTTCAGTGAGCAGTATGGTACAGTTCAGTTTGATATGCATTTTTTCTGTTCCCACTGTGAAAAGTTGTGGATGGTACCAATGGAGCCGTTCTGTACCGTCCCCATTTTTGGTCCCCCCTCTGTTGGGGTACCTAGCTCACAGATCTGGTACTAAAAGGTGGAGCTGTGAACACTGCAGTCTGTTGATTGGCCAGTAGTGGATGGTCACTCTGCTCAAGGCTGAGTTGTGGTTGGTTTTAAGGCTCATGTAACCACTGTTCATACCATGGAGAGTTTTATTAGTAAACTGTAATCATAAAATAAAAGGATGTTTTGCTGCATTTTGTAGCTGCTGTAGTTGGAGAAAAATATAACTGAATTCACTGGGCCGAATGCTGGGACCTTCTAAAGTGGAACGTTAAACTGTAATGTTACTGAATGCTTGAGATGATGACGTGAATCAATCAACACACCTTAAATTTCACTGTGACAGCTTCCTTTAGTTTTTATATGACATACACCTTTAGTAACGAGTGGGTCTTTTAAGCCTTTATTTATATTGATTTCAACCAGATTATGCGAACTGCATGTATTCTAATCCTCACTTGGAGAAAAAAAAAAGTGTCATGGAGTGTTGTTCCTGTGGGCTACAGCAACATTAAACCACTGAGCTTGTCTTAGAAGGACAAATTGCACAAACGGCAATTTTTAAATATCTCACGGAGAGAGACTCACTGCAGTCTGTTTTATTTTGTTCTGAAAAAGTCGGCGCAGCCTTGATCTGTGGGCAATAAACGAGGTGCAGACTGATAAAGGAAGAAATGCAATGAGTGCTGGACAGAGCAGTGACAACAACCCCGCCCACATTTAAGGATACTGTTTGCTGGGGTCTAGGTACCCTGTCCGAAGGGTTACTTTTGGTTCCAAAGGTACCATACCGAAAGTGTTCGGTGGAAACAGGGCTTGTGAGCGCACCTCTTGCCCCTGCATGAGACTGGTTGTGTCTAAATTGTAAGATTTTTAACAAAATGCTTATGTTTGGAAGGTAGTTTTCATGCTACTGAAATGAGACCATTGTTGTGTGAGAGTTTGTAAACGTTTCTCTGTTCTTGGAGTCCTTGTTCACCGTTGAGTCATGAGAGCAAGTTTACCTCATGAATTAAAGGTAACACGGGGTGAGTATCTTATATATAAATGATCATTTTGGGGGTGAAGTATGCCTTTGATAGTCCTACTATTTCATAAAAATGTCAGAATTTCCTCTGAGGTTCATGGAGGAGCTCATTATTTCAGGTAAGGTTGAGTGCCGCTATAAAATGCAGGAGACCTTGCTATTGTTAGTCACTCAAATAAACGGCTAAACGTAAGAATTAATGTTGGACTCAGTGCACAGGCCATCAGCTGCCCAACTAACTGCTGGATGTTTTAATCTAACTTTTATGGTGTTAAGACCTGATGTAACATAAATTCAGGGAAAGAAAAAAACAAATCTGTCACTCGAGTTAGAGTCGGACAAAATCTGGATTCTCAGCAGGGAAATACTGCAAAACAGTCGCAGTCAAAAGTGTAATGATTTGTTTATTTTCTGTCTCATTCAGATCCAATCTGTTTTGTAGCTCTGAAAATTCACTTTTGACAGTTGGACCTGTTTTTTTCAGTCCAATTTGTCACCATACAGCTGCATACAGTGAATGCCTCCCACTGATGCAAAGCAGCAATAGAGTGAATAAACGCTGGTAAACTAAATGCACTGCTATCCACATATTTGCAGTACTGTAAGCAAGCAATAGGACAGCTCCTATTTGTTTAAGGGCAAGTGAGCTGTCTTGTGACCATGTTGTTGCGGGCCAATAACACTAAAACAATATTCTGTGGTCAGGCGTATGAGAAACAGCCAGACGAGAACGGCTTGAGAGGCTGATGTGGTTTGACAGAATTACATTAAGTTAAGGTCAGGAGGTTATTGAACATACCTCGAGAGGTGCTGGTTACACTGAAATGGATGGATTGAGGGAAAAAGCGAGAGACCAGTAGAGAGGTAGGGTTTGTTTATAAGACGAAATAAAGAAGGAAAGGAAGTGAGAAAGAGAGGTCAAAAAACAGAGAGGAAGGAAGACTAAACAGTAGCTGAAACAAGGGCATTGGCAACGCACCATTGAGCCCTTGTTTTCCCCTGTTGCCGGCTGTATTTTTCCTCTCTTAGTTCCTTTCTGACAGCTTTAATCAACACAATAAGGCTTGCTGAGATTTCATTATGGAGCCTTGGCCGCAAGGGCCTTTGAGGAAGGGATAGATGGATGGAGAATTTCTTAAGAGAGGAGGGGATGGAGGGAGGACAGGAGAGAGATATTTGGTAGATGGAGGTAGAGGGAATGGGATGGGCGAAGTCGATAGCAGGGGAAAGCGAGAGGGCGCAGCAGAGAGGGAGTGAGGAACGAATGAGAAGGCAGGGGGCAGACAGCGAGAGAGAAAAGATGAATATCGAGAGAGGGATTAAAGAAGGGAGGGAATCGATGGATGGGTACTGACATCCCTGCGGAGGGGAGGGCTGAAATAATGGTGTTATGTGGCCACTTGATTGGCCCTGAGCAGCATGGGGGCCCGCAGAGGAGCAGATCAGTCTCACACTTTCTGGATTACAGGGTCAAAGGGCACCAAGCAGAGAGACAGATCACTTTTGATGTTCTTTAATGGAAACAGAGGGAAAAGAAAACAACATAACCCACCCCCCACCTCTCATGTACAGTGTAGTACTCAGATCTAAGGCATGCGTAGAATCTCACAGAGTAAAAAAGGAGGGAATCGTACACAACTCGACTTAATTACATGAAAGCAATACAAGTTTGATTACTTTGTTGTAATTAATTTCTTTAACACAATACAGCTTTTCTGTCCCCAGGGTTGGGGTCCAACATATTGTTGGACTTACAGCTGAGTGCTGTGAGTCCAACAATAAGTTACTTTAACAGTTACTTGGATTATTGTATAAGCGACACATTAGCCGTTCATTGCTAGTAAAATGGGTTGGTTGGAAATAATCAGCCCTTTCTACTAGAAATTATGTTTACATACAACTAATTTCAAACAGAAATTATGACTTGAGGGAAACATAATGCTGACTGGATTACATTTTCTATTAACTTAATGACGTCATTATGCTAATTTAACAAACCTGGCAAGTTGCAAAAATGGTGTTACTGAATGTATCAGCAGAATGTTCGCTGACAACATATTTCAGTCATTAAAAATTTTTTCAACAGGTGAAGAATTTGAGTTGTTTTCCACCAAAATAGGCAATTTTTCAATACAGTATCCACTCATAGTCACTACAGCATATGTTTTGTAATAATAATAACATTAAACCAAAACTATGGTCTTTCCCTTACCTTCACCAAAGTGTTTTTGTTGCCTAAATCCTAAGATAGGAGTCTGGACATGAACCAGCCACCTCATTGTGTGGGAGTGTCTGCTCTACTGCCTCAACCGGTTGTTTTTTTGGGTTATGTGACTTTGGCGTTTTAAAGAGTCAGTTTGGATTATCAAAGTCATCCAATAAAATAAACTAACCAATTGAGACAGCGGTGGACCAGCAACTCTGGTGTTCTGCAAGGTAAAATTACTGTTCTTGTCAAAGGACTCAGGTGGCTTTGAAGAAAGCATTGATGACAGCTTCAGTTCCCTGTTAGAGAGGGTTGTTTGACAGCAAAGTAAAGTTCTAAATGTAGTGCACGGAGCTGGCTAAAATATGTTTTTTGCAGCTGCCCCATTCATAGCAAAACATTGCTCCTAACTTCTGTAGCAGTACTCCTGTGTGCTTCTCCAAAATGCGAGTGCATGAACCCCCTTCTGCTGTATGTAATACACTGACTATGGATAGTTACCTCATTTAACCCCCTTCAAAAAAAAATTAAAAAAATCAAAACTATCCTTTTAATATGGATATCTTGTAAAACGTGTTGGTGTGTAGGTTTGTTCTCCTTAGGTCAAGCACATTGCCCAAATTTGAATTGTCTGTCTTTAAACAATTTGGAAAATGGCAAAGATTATGTCACATCCAAACTCTTCCGCAGGCTGTGCCCCTTTATAAGCTGGGACCACGCCAGATAATGACCATCCAAGACTAAACTTTGACAGTAGTCAGAGTTAATCCCTTCATGCTGCAATGACACAGCTTGAAACACTGTTTGGATGGACCAGTGACACCGATCACTCATAGTGTATTCGATCCTTTTTGACACAACACAAAGAAAAGTTTGCCTCCTGTTTCAGACTCCAGTGGCTGCCCACACATACTTTATGATGTTGTGTATGCATCGTTAATGTTCCCCTGGTCTGAGCTGATGTTTGTCGTGTATACAATCACCTGTCTGTCCCATAGATAGTGAAACAGACAGATGGGTACATAGAACAATCCTTGGGATTTCTAGTAACCCAGGAGAAAAGGCAGATTGATCTGCTGTCTCTCTCTCCAATAGGAAATCTAATAATGTGAGTGTGTTTGTGTGCAGGTGTGCATGTGTTTGAAATCTGCAGGTACAGCGATGTTTTCAGAAGTTTTGTTTTTGCTCTCCAAGGGAACCACCAGCTGGTGGAGGCTTTTTTTTCTAATAGAAATGTTGGCTCAATATCCTAAAAAAACTGGAGTAAGTTTTACAACCACATAATTGGAATGTTCATTTCCATGACAACATTATTCAAATTGTGAAAAGAGGACCTGAATTCATCTCTGGAGAATAGTGATAATGACTCTCTTCTCTTGTTTAGTCTCGTTTTTTTTTCTGCCTTTCCTTTCCTCTCCTCCATTCAGTGATCCCTCAATAATGTGCAGTCAGGGTTCAGTCATACGTCTTTTAACTTCTCTCTTAACTGAACTGTAAAACCATCACCGCTGACCCCTTTCTCTTCAGCTAACATGCTCGACTGGCTGCGGTTGGAAGTGTGAAAGTGATTGTGTACGTTATTTTGTGTATTTATGGACGCTTGTGTATGTCTCTTTTGTTTAAATAGCTTTGTGTTTATGACGTGTGCTGAACAGAGGATGTTTCTATTGTGTGTTGCATCGTGGTTATTGACCCTGAGTATATTTCTGTCCTCCGTCCCTGTTTGTCTGTGACACACTCACCTTATTAAGTACTTAGTAAATGCCAATAGACTCTCTACCCTTTTTCTACCGGCCTTGGTGCCCTTCTCCACAGTTCAGTGCAACCAAGCGCTCACTCAGATACATATATATACAAGTAGCAAACAAATGGCATCATATCATTGAGCAAACAAAGCAAAGTGCAGATGTTTTGAGTGCATTCTGTTTGTGTATCTATTAACAGTCTATCTTCCCATGTATCTGACTATATGTTAATCTGTCTTTGGCTGTGGCTGTTGCCATGGAAAACCAATGTGCCCAACTTATTTAGCTTTTTAAAAACGGCCACTGTTGGCTCGATGCATTGGCAAACTGCTCTCTGAGTCTTACTCTAATGAGCAGCATGTTTTCCAGTGCATGCTCTTGCTGCTGGCTCCACTGCCAAGTAAATAAAGAGCTGATGTTTTCTACATGGCGGCAATACAGTGGCTACGATTAAATGGATCAACCAGACAGTGTCTGTTTGAGTCCCTCTTCCCTTCTCTCACTCACTGTTAACGTTTGTGTTGGGACGTGTAATTGAGGCGGAGTAAAGAAAAGCCACATGCTGCTGATATTGCTCACTGGATGCACAGTAGGAGGGATTGCAGGAAGGGCAAAAGAGAAAGGAGGTGCACAACAAAGAGTGCTGCTGAGAGTAAGGAGTACATAGACAAAGTCAAAGCATATATGGACAGACACGTGTGTACACTTCGCAGCACGAAGGGAAGGAGGGACTGGAAGCGCAGTGTGATACGGATACGGAGTTGAGTGATAGAGGATAGACATGCAACATGTTATTGATACCTTCCTGGGAGTAGAGGTGGAGGAGCAAGAAGGAATGGGGGATAAAAGAGAGAAACAAACAATGATACTGATAAAGAGACACTCAGAGGAGCACTGGGAAGAGAAAGACATGTTTGAACACCATTAGGTGCCTTCAGCGCAACTGATAAGGATGGATGAAGCTGAAATGACAGATACAAAGACGGGGAGAAGTTTAAAGAATCGATTTGAAGACAGAAGGAAGTGCATGAGCGGTAGGCAGGGTGTTACTTTTCACCACAGGGTTGGGTAGCAAAGTGAGTGAAAAAGCAAACCTAAGACATCACCACACAGTGGGGCCGAGTGGTTTATGTCTGCTGATTGACAGTAACTGTATATAGTCATCCTGTATAGTACATGTTCGAGGGATGTTTTACAATAGGTGTCAAAAAAAAACTCAATTTGATGCTGGCAGTGTTAGTGCCTGCTTCTACTAACTAATTGTTACAGTGCTTTGTAAATCTGCTGCATTATTGTTTGCTGTAATTGTACAGTACTTCCCTCTGCTTACAGTGCATTTATAATAATAACTAGTATTGAGCTAGTTGCAGAAGTAGCAAGCATGGAATTTTCACAGTAGTATATTGTCTTGCCACCTTGCGAAATAGTAAAATAAAACAGGATGAAAATAACAGTTCCATTAATTCTCCATACAGGCTCTATTTTTGCATATGAATGGCCCAGTGTTTGAGCAGTCAAAACCATGTTGCGGTTGGTAGCAAGTTTAGATAATTAAAAACACCTCACCAAGAGATTTGGGGGCCTGGCACCAAACATGTGCATCACCTCCTCTCCTTTCCTGCACTTTATCCCACGTGCTTGAGACACAATCTGAGCAGGTACGCAGTGCAAGCTCAAATCAGCATAATCCTTAACACCAAAATCGCTCTGCTGCATTATCGCCACTAACACACACCCTGCTGCACCTCTCCGCCTGCTTAAGTGCAGTCAAGTTCAGGGCATGTCACCCAAATATCAAACGCTTGCAGACGAGAGAAAACCTTTGTGTGTCTGTCAGAAATGTCACTTTGCAAGCGTAAAGCCCCTCTGTGCTCCGTCATGAAAATACAGCCCTGTGACTCATGTACGTCTACGCAGCACTGCTTTAGCTCTTTTTTTTTTTATCTTGTCGTCTAAGCTTTTGGCAGTGGGCGCTGTGTCCATTGATGCTGCAAGAAGCAGAGGCCTAGGCCAACAGAGTGCATGTCAATACCTGAAGAATACTTCATGTGCAAGACATATTGATCTGGTGAAATCTATGCATGGGGCAATGTTGGCCAAAGCAATAGTGCATTCACAGCACCTGGCCAAAGAATAAGGCATTCTTTATATTCACTGTGAAGAAAACAGAATACTATATTGGATCGCACCCTTTGGATGAGAACCAGTGAATGCTGATGAAGGTGATATTTTAAAATGTGGCTAATATCATTGAAAAATGGGATCAATTAATTGTAATTCAGTTTGGTAACGTATTGATTCTACCATCCATCCATTTTCATCCGGTTATCCGGAGCTGGGTCACGGGTTCAGTTGGCTAAATAAGGTACTTCAGACATCCCTCTTCCAAGCAAAGCTTTTCATCTCCTCCTGGGGAATCCTAAAGTGTTCCCAGACCAGATGAGATTTACAGTCCCTCCCGTGTGTCCTGGGTCTGCCCCGAGACCTCCTACCAGCAGGATGTGCCTGGTATACTGATCACATGCCTAAACCACCTCAACTGGTGGACTTTACTTTAAGCCCCCATCAGATGTCTGGGCTCCTTATTCTGTTTTTAAGGCTGAGCCCAGTCACCCTTCGGAGGTAACTGTTTTTGGTCACTTTTATCTATGATCTCATTCTTTTAGTCCATACCTAAAGTTCATAACCTTGGATAAGGGTCAGAACATAGACTGGTAGGTAAATCTAGAGTGTTGCCCTCCATCTCAGGTCTCTCTTTACCAGGACTGTCCTATGGAAAGCCCACATCATTGCTAACACCGCACCAAACTGCCTCTCCATCTTGCACTCCATTTTACCCCTACTTGTGAACAAGACCCCTAGATATTTGAACTCCTTTGCTTGTGGCAGTAACTTACTTTCAACCTGCAGAGGGCCATCTACCATTTTCCAGCAAAGAACCATGGCTTGAGGTCAAGTTGTGATGAAGCCAACAGAGCCGCATCATCTGCAAAGAGCTGAGACGCAATTCTGACATCCCCAAACTGGACTCCTTCCTCCCTCCAGCTGCACTTTGAGATCTTGTTTATAAATATCACAAACAGAATCGCTGACAAGGGACAATTCTGGTGAAGGCCAGTACCCACTGAACACACATTTGACTTTATGCAGAGTGTAATTGATATATGATTCTACCATTTTAAAGCAAATATGTTTGGTGAAGAAAATACAGGTCACAGTGTATACACTTTGTAGTTTCCATAACCACCCTTTTGTCTTTTGCGATAAGGTTCTTTAAAGCAGACATATTGATTGTAAATGTCAGTTAAATTTGTAACGCTTGCAGTGTTGCTCCAACCCTAGGAGGAACTGTGAGGGAAACCATGTAGTTTCATGCACAGCATCTTAGGGAGAAGTAGGTAGGGGGGTGTTTTAACCATAAACAGGATTGCTTTAAGTATAGGGTATAGGATTTAGGGTAACTGTTAAAGTGGCAAGGATATGGAAAGTCGGTGCCTGTGCTCGCAGCTCTCAGCTTAATTTCATAGAGAATTATTTACTTCATGGAAATATTCCCTAACATGGGGCACAATTCCTGCAACACATAAACACTCGGATGCAACAAAATGCCTAGAAACAATTTAAACAAATCCTGTTTTTGTTCACAATTCTCACGATACAACCACCTACACTTTTCCCACAGCCTTTCTAACACTGAAAAACACACAGCCCAAACAATATAACATCAAGGCACATGTATTTGACTCAACCACTATATGGAGTTACAAAAATCCTGTAATCTCATCACATAAATTCATGGTAAATGCACATCAAAAACAACATAATGCCCTCCGTCTCATACATACATTTATTTTGTTAGGAAAAATGAGAGAAAGAGGGAGATGTTGCCAATATTTAAAATGCTCTCACAGTGTTGCCATCCCACCCATCTAACTGTGGTGATGCATCAGCATAGCACACAATAGCCTCCGCCGGTGTCAGGTGTGAGGGCCTGTCGCAGCGTGCACATACAAAGACACGCACGTATACAGACACAGGCTTATACGCACCCCATAATGTATTCACAGGCAGCCAGGCTTTTTCTTTCATTGCCATTCAGGCGTCATGTTTGCCCACACAGATGCTATCAGCAGCAATAAGCCTGTGTGGTCATTGCTATTCAAAAACATAATGTCCCCCATATATTCTGCTCCTTGGCAGATTCTAATAGGAACAAATTACTGGCTGAAGTTTCTATGGGCTGTCTGATTGGCCGCATGTGTGCCGTGTTGACTTATCGATGAAGTTCCTATTGAATATTTAATGTATTTGCGAGTGCGTATTTAGTTTAACACTGTAATTGTCACTTAAGAATGACGACATTAACTTGCCGATGCACAATTTTCATTTCACAGTCGGCTGTTTGCGCACTGCTGGGTGACTGATTCTGTTGATTTGACGGAGATAAACATTGATAAACTGTTAAACAAAGTGTGTGTGTGCTCGTGTGTGTACTTAAACACAACTGTTATGAATTCAATTTCTGGCTTTTGTTGTGTTAGAGTCTGACTGACTGGTGGATCCCTGCTTATTGTGAGGAGGATGGATACAATTTGTTCTTGTCTGGTGTGTATGTGTTTGTGAGAACTGCTAGAATCACATTTTGCCCGCAGAATTATTTAACAGATGCAGAAACCATGCTCCATTAGGCACTGTGTACAGTATATTAAAAAGCACAGCTGCATGTGTACCACTTTATACTTAGCAATAGTCACTATTCTGTCAGTGTGATAGAATACAGGATGTGTGATAATCCGCCTTTAGTCAGTTTATTTCCCTGTCATCCTAAACATTTGGCCCACCCCATATGGGATTACAAGACATTGCTATATATCAAACAAGAAAACTGAAACGTGAATAAACAAAATAATATCATACATTTAACAAGATGTCAAAACCAAGAAAAAAACTGTCATTGTGTACATATACTTATGAATAATATGTGTTTATCTGCAAAACTAAAATGAGTTGTCCACAGGATTGCATCAAACCTTCCATTAACATCACATTACTCCCCTGGGCAACACGTCATCCACTCATTTAGAGGATAATCTAAAGCGGTTATCCTTCCATGAATAACTCCTAGACATCTATATATAGATAATGTATGACTCAGAAGATGGTTAAAGGAAAAAATAAAGCCTGCTCTTATGTGTTTGGTGACAAATGACAAGTATAAACATCTAACATACATCAGCCCTTTAATCACATGGCAGCCTGTCCAGGGTGTACCCCACATCTTGCCCAATGTCAGCTGGGATAGGCTCCAGCCCCCCCATGACCCCCAACAGGAGAAGCGGTTATGGAAAATTAATGAATGAATAACTGAGACCTGCAGAGGATGTTTACAGAGCAAAGAAAGAGAGGAGAAAGAGAAAGTGATCAAGCAAGAAGCCAGAAAAGAGTAAACTAACAGAGGGTTGCAAGGTGTTTATAATGTTACTGTCCTGATGTTAACTGCAGTGATCTGTTTCACAGCCAATGAGAGAACGACAATCCGACAACAGACTGTACTGCCTGCTATGCCAGTGTTATTTATGAAAGACTGTGACACAGGCTGTATTGGTGTCATACCTGTCTCACTGAGTTATTTTTTAGCAAACTATGTAAATGCACTAAAAATATTTGCAGTATTTCAACAAAACTAAAACTTTGTTATTCTTTTTGTCATGTTAGTGTTAATCTCTGATGTCTCATTAATTAAAACTATGCAGAATTATATATGTGTAAAATCCTGTAATATTACTCTACCCTGTCAGTAGACATGGTTCTTTGGCTTCTGACGTCGTATTCATTGGTTCCAGCTCCTTCAGCACGACAACAAATAAGATAAGATAATCCTTTGTTCTTCCCAAAGCATGGAAATTTGCAACATTACTGTTGTACAGTAATGTACAGTCTCCTGTCGAATTATCGTCAGTTTCCTGTTAGCCGTGAGACAGACCATAACAGCTTATGCCAGGACAATATCAAAAGGTTTTGGGGTGCCACAGAAGGGAGGGTAAAAGAAGTTAACTGTTGGAGGTGAGCTGTTTGCAGAGGTGCAGTAAGAGCCTGTTGTCTGCAGCTCTTCATCAACATCTCACTGTGGCTGTTTCTGCTTTTACTCTTTCTTCCTGCCGTATTAGACTTTGTTCACTAACAAAGTTCCACTAATTCAGTAATAACATAATTAATTTCCTATAGATTCTTCACAGTAAAAGTCCGGCATTATTTTGTTATGTAAAAACTGTTATGTGAAGCAGCAAAATAAGAAAATGTTGAGTTTTCGAGCAGCAACTTCACACAACTTCTAATACCGCGGATAGTGAACATGAAACAGTAAAATAAAGCATATATCTGAAGTAAAAATAGGACGCAGGAGAGAAACTAAACTCCAAACCACAGAGATTCAGTTAGAAGTTACAAAGTACTGAGAGCAGAACACACAGAGACTTTTAAAAACGTCTTTCTCTCTGGTCTCCAGCAAACAGAGCTGAATAGAGTCCCACATCACACACGGCTTGTTTGAGGGGTAGAAGTGGGGATGGTCGGGTGTTGGCTGCGGTCGACAAGACATCACTGCTACCGGCCCAGCTTTTGAACCTACTGTGGAGAAGGTCCATCTCTGGCACAGCTCTGCGTGGCACGGCGCTTCTAAACTGACAGTGACAACGCAAAGCGGTGCAGCATGGCTTGACTCGCTAAAAGTGACAGTGGAAAAGGCCCACAGTACTGAACGTGTGCTGCTGCTGTAACTTCACTCATCTCACAGACTGATTTAGCGTAGTTTGAGCAACATATAGACCAATGTCGCACTGTAGACTAATCAACAGACAGATTAAACAGAGGAGCAGCTCTGTGTCTCTCTGAGTGTTGCTAGGGAACTTGTGAGTGAGTGAGTGGGGCGGAGCTGTGTGGAGAGAGGACAGGTGCACACTGGTATTTGCTATGTAACGCAACTTGACCCTATATGGAAATCTATATCTTTAGTGAAAATAAATCCATATATTGCACATAGTCATTATATTTTAAGAAAAGATTTATATGCCGTATACTACTAGAATGTGGGAAGAGAAAATTTGGAAGATGAAATTATTTTTTTCCAAACTGGTTGTCAGAAAGGTCACAGTAAAGGTCAGCAGTTTCAGTGACATTTCTAGTTTTTCATTCATCCGTTTCACTGTTGGGAGTGTGGCGCAGCAGCAACACATGAGGGAGATGGAACAGCATATCAGATGTGTGTGTTTCAGTGTGTTTGAACCTGTATGTGTGTGTAAGTGTGTGAGCTTATTCATGTATGTTTGAGAGTGAGTGTATTCTAGTATTTTCTGTTATCTGCATCAATCGTGTACCTGTTTTCTTCTGTTTGATGGCATGCATGTAGTATTTTATGTTTGTTATATAGCTGTTTGAGTTTGTGTGTGTGAGTGTGTGTGAACATGTGAGATCCTTCATCCCCAGATAAGACGTGGGCTGGAGGACAGCAGGGCATCCCAGCGTGGGGAGTAACAGGCATCAGCAGGGATCTGACTTCCTGTGTGCGCGTGTGTTCAGAAAAATCGGCAATGCTACAACACATATATTCAAACACACACACTCACGCACTTGCACACACATCGCCCTAGTCTGAGGGCACTGCTGTAATTGGATGTCTGATTACTGTCAGATAGTGTGAGGGAGAGGGGGGAGAGCAGATGCCAGAGAAATGAAAGAAATTCTTCTCTCCGGGAAAGAGGGAGAATGTTAGCAATAGTGGAGCAGAAGAAAGAGAAAGGGAGAGACAGAGAGGGGAGAAGAGAGTAGCAGACAGAGGAGTGGACATGTTCTCTCTTTGTGATCTCTGAGCTTAACGTTGACCTTGTGCTTTTTTATCTGCGGTCTGACATCCAATCATCCCTTGCTTATCTCCCTCCCTCCTTGCCTTGCTCCTTACATCTCTTCATCTTCCCATCCTTTCCTCATTTCTTCATTCCCACCTTCTCACACCCTTGATTTTACTCCGTCTTCCCTATCTCTTTACATCTGCCTTTCTCCTTATCCTTCATTTCGTCCCACCCCATCTATTTCCTTTCATCCGCCCCACAACCGTCCCCTCCACCACCCAGCAGAAAGCCAGTGGGATTAATCTGATTGATTGGAAGTATTGGCGATGCGTGACAGGTGGCAGAAGGTCAGGCGACTCGATGGCGACATTAACTGACTTATCTCCTGCCTGAGGACTCACAGAACTTGTCTCCAGTTGCACTTGTCAACTCTCAGCGCAGTGCTGATGGTACACTGTTCATTTAAAAGGCCACTGGACCTGCAACATTAATTTGTGTCTGAACAAAGGTGCACAAATGTTGATCTGAGTTGTCTTGTGGTTTTAATGTCATACAGATTTTAGGTATAAGGTTGAAGCTGGGGTAGGCAGCATTCAGGAAAAGGCGAAAAAGCAAACTGTCCTTTATCAAAGCACAAATGAGACTAGAACAAGCTAGCTTACATCAGCCACCTCACTGTCCCCTCACCTCACTCCCCACCACTGAAGACTGCCTACCCAGAAGGGGAGCTGGCAGCAGCTTGGGTGTCACAGTAGGGCTGGAGACCAGCGCCTGGTTTAACCTGTTGCTGATCTAGTGGGGAGTTGGGGCTTTCTAGTCCCCTAGCCCTGGGTTTGTGCTGCCTGGATTCTGTTGCTGTAGCCACTAACTGGGGCTTCGTCTCCCAAGCCGCTGCCTGCTCCCCTTCTGGGGAGGCAGTCTTCAGCTGTGGGGAAGTAGAGGTCGAGCGGTAGTGGATTTTTAATGGCCGATATAGTAACGATAGTTCTGATCAGGAAAAAGCCAATAGCCGAATAATCGGCCAATAACACCTGACGCCAAACTGGTGAGTAGAGCTGAAAAGTTTCTTATCCTTGTATTATGTAGGCCTACAAAGAGCTTAAATGTGGCTGGCTCATTTAATGAATACAGAATAAAATGATGTCTATGTGGGACTTTATTTCCAGACTGTACTTGAACAGTGTAAGAACATCATTAAAATGTCAAAACAAAGCAGATAATCACAGAACAGCTTCAAGAGACAACTATTATGGGGAGATAAAAGGTGTGTTATAGCCCCCCTTCGAAGGACAACTGGATTGCAGTTATTAACAAAATTCACTGGATGGAGAAACTTAGCTTTTCTTTAAGACTGCGATTTGATCAATATACAAAATATTGGGAAAAAAAATGGATGGTATACACTGAGAGATGTAACCTATTGACGGGTTAGTTGAAAAACCCTGTTCTGTACCTTGGTGTGCCTCTTACTAACCTCTATTCCCCAGCCCCCGTTTTTTTTTTTTCTTTTTTTCTTCTGCTTTTCCCTTCAACCTGAAAACACTAATAAAAAAAGTATGTGACAAAGTCACATTTCTATGCTGCCAGAAAAATGTGGGGATAATTGCTTTCTGAGAAAATTATATCTAATGTTCAGTGAAAAATGTGACTGAAAGTTTGTTGTGCATTCATGGCAGGAGTGCACTGAGTGTCGACCCCTTGCCGTCTCTAACTAAAAATGAGTTAGTAGAAATTAATTTCACACACATTACTAGTGGCTTGCTACTTAATTCTAGTGAAATTATACTGACCATGCTTGCTAGCAAAACATAGAAAGCACATAATGCTATTCTATAACCAGCAACCTTATTATGCCCTTAATAAAGAAGTAAAGCTGTGCTACATTAGTTCACTTTCAGTTTAATCATACAGATTATCTGAAACACACACTTGTATTTGCATGTGTGGTACTTCGTGCAAAAGCCTTACGGCCATACCCACATGTTAAATGGAGGTTACAGCTAGCAGCTGTTATCAGCACCCCGTTTCGCCATTGATGATAGTTTATAAAAAGTCCTATCAGCACCGATTAATAGGCCAAACTGATGGACCGGTCGATCTCTGGTGGGGAGTGAGGCGGAGGACACTCGTTGATTTAAGGCTCTTGCTAACATTAGCTACATAAACGTGTCCATGAAGCTGCAGCTGTGAGCCTTACCTCTGGTTATCATAAGTGCTATATTATAGGCAACTGGACTTGCTTGTGTTTCTTGAAGACGTTTCGCCTCGAGAAGCAACTTGCTTGCGTTTCTTGAAGAGGCGAAACGTCTTCAAGAAATGCAAGCAAGTCCAGTGGCCTACAATATAGCACTTATGATTACCATGACCTAGATGACTGAGAACCTTCACCGACTTATCTCTGGTTAACAGAAAGCTAAACTATTAACAACATTTCCCCCCAATCTCTTAAATGATTCACCGATATTGACACATTTTATAAGTTTGTTGTCAGATTCTCTTTTTGATAAGTTTGGTTTCCTTTTTTGCGTTGCTTTGCAGTGTTGACAGTTGTTGTTAACGCTGGAGGGGCAACTTTTTCTGTAGAATTCTCCTAAAATAAGTTGCCTACACCAGCTCTAACATTTATAGTCTCTGTAGTTCTGCAAAGCTGTTTACAAGTATCTTTGCACAACTAAGTTATAGACAGTGAAGACAGGCACGCACCCAGACACAGACCACATTATGTTGTTTTTTTTTTCAAAGTTATGGTAAAACAAAGAAAGCTCCGCTGAGGAATAGCTCAAATATATGTGCTTGGTTGACAAAATGGTTCAGATAGAGCCATTACTGAATTCTCCTGTGGATTGTTACTGCACTACAGCTCGCAGTATCTTAGTCCACCTCAGAGGAAATGTTGAATGCTTTCTTTATGTTCCTTTTATAGTCACTGAGAGGGCAAAATGAATTAATATGACTGAAATATAAGTTAATTATACAATGTATTCTTCAGTGTGTCGAGGAGTAAACTCGGGTGACTGTTGCAGTATTTACGGTTTTATTTATGTGTTTATTTATTTAGATATTAGATGATGAAACTCTGGTACTACCATCTTTTTTTCAACGGGTAGACAATTTACAACATTCATAACATCCTCTCTTGCTTTATCTCTTTTCCCTTTGTACACAAGCATTTGGATTCAAGGGATACTTGTATGAATACTCGTATGAATGATCATTTTTATTCCAGACTCAAGCACTATCTGAGTACTACGAACCAATATAAGCTTCATGTATAATTAGGTAGAATGGTTGCACCAAGGACTGAACAGGAGTGCACATACACACATGTACAATCAGCTTCCCTTTCTGTCTCTCATGCACACACACACACCAGACAGTGCTCCATGCAGTAGGTGTCCACCTGTCTCCCTTCAGACCTCAGCAAGTGCTGACTTCAGCGAGACTCCTTGGCTCCTGTGGTAGAGATAGACCTGCCACCCCCAACCACATACACACACGTGCACACACATACACTTTCTGTGGGATGGTAGGCGAAGTGAGACGTTAAAAGGCCAAGATCTAACGTCTCTCTTTTTCTGTCTCTCTTACTCACTCTCCTTCTCCCTTGTGTGTGTTTTGTCTTTCTCCTCTTTCACTCTCCCTACTCAAACCTTCAAATCCCCCCCCGTCATTCAGACTCACTACGTCCTTGCGTCTCCTTCCCTTGCACACACACACACACACACACACACACCCACCAGACACAGGCAGGAATAATGAAAGATGTCTATGTCTGTATGAGGTCCAATCTGTTCTCTCTGTGCAGTTTTAGATATCTGTATACTGGAGAGCTGCACAGCCTGTCCTGCTATGTATAAAATAAAGATGAAGCAAAAGTCAAAGTCCTGCTTTTTAATTCAATCATTCTGCAGAGCCGCTGCCCTGCAACTTTACCCCAGAGAGATAGATATTGACATTCAAATTTTGGCCTATTTTCAACTGTCAGAGTGACATTACAAAATACTGATTCTCATCAGTGCATCAGTGTTAATGGAGGAAAAAAAGGCAGGTTGGAATAATGTGCCATGTTGTCACTGTATCTACATAGTGCTGATACAAGACAGATGCAAGATGCAGGATGTCTACCATAGCTAATTTGATAAATAATGCAGATGTACAAGCAGGAAGGGCGGCATCGACAATGGCCGACATGGCTATTATTTTTAATAATGCAAATGCAGCGTAGATAGATGATAGTGGTTAATCACTATGGTTACTGCTGTAATATTAATGCAATGAAGGATAGGGATGTTATGTACTACACATTTACTTCCATGTTTTCATTTATACTGATATCACTGTATTTCCTCATTCCACCCACAGAATAAATAGTTAAATGATCTTATGCTGCACACAAGTACTGAGCAATATATCAGCATTATATCTGTAGCAATATAATAAAAGATATTGTTTTTGTCGAAGTCATGAAATTTTCTGAACTCATTTGCTTAGTCATTATGTTCACATTAATGATGATTATTTATCGACCCTATAATTTCGTCACAGTATACACATCACTCAAGGTTCCAAAATATCAAGATATTTTCTCCATAAAACCCAGCCCTGCTGCACACCAATTGTTTTTAGCATGTAATAAACCCCAAATTGAACCCCCGATTGTATACCAATAACTATTTGTCTGTTTTTGGTCTGCCACACTACCACGCAAAAACAGCATTTTTGAAACAGTACTTCACCCACAAATTACAGATTTTGTCGCCTTCCTTCCCCGTGAACAGTAAATCCCAAACCGCAAAATATTGTTGATATATTAAAGTAAAGGGGGGTTGTGTTTTAAAGAATATATCTCACTCAAACTGGCCGTTTGTGAATTAATTACTCACTGCCTGTAACGTTTAATACGTGAAAAAAGCTTGCATGCCTCCACAATGAACGAAGAATCCAAAAAAGGCAAACATTCTTCATAAATTGAAGTAAATGGGGGTCATATTTAACAACAGCAAAACTATATCAAAACATCTATTTGCATGTCCTCACACAAGTCCTGCAGTTTAATTCAACTTTTATTTATCCAATTATATCCTCAGTACTTCCCAAACACGTGCATTTTCACTAAAACCCTACAATTTAAAATACCTCTGCATACGAGTAGTGCACTTGTGGCAAGTGTGTTTGAACTCTATAAGTGCATTCCATTGAGCAAAATTCAAACGCACAGAGTTGCCCAGGTGTGTTACTTGTCCTTATGTGAGATTATTTATGTGGAAGTGTTGTAAATAATAATGTTTTAACAAAAATGCATGTGTTTAGGAAGTACTTAGCATATGACTGCATAAACTTAGATTACTCTGCATGAGCTGCGAATTTTTCAAACTTTTTAAACCCCCTTTACTTAGGTTAGTTTAGAATATTCTCTGTTTTTGGATTCTTCATTCACTGTGGAGGCATGCAAGAAGTTTTCTTCTCACATTCAGCATATCACAGGCTGCTTATTTGTGGGTGAAGTCCCCCAATTTGGCATTCATAAGCAGTATACAAATATTTAATCAATTGTTTATCACATGAAATGTAGTTGTGAGCAAATATATCGACGCTTAAGAGCTTGTTAACATACTACGAGTACAACTTTTCCAATGTAGACATGTTGTCATTAAAACTGTGGTTTCCTATATTGTTGTTCAGTATCTGTTCATACACCAGCCTTCACTTACGGTTCCCACAGGAGAAGCTATAGTCTGAAAAATGCATTACTACACACTCATATCTGCTGACAGTACAAATACAGTGTGGTTTGTTATAACCCATTTGTCAAGTGTGTATAAATTGCTTATAGATGTGAAATAGGCACTTTTAAAGTTAAGTGTACCCCTCTGGGGAATTTAAGAAATAGATGATGGCTTCCGTTGTTTGCAAAGAAGATTTAAGGGGGTTCTATGCAAATTTCAGAGCGTATGACTTTTCTGGACTCGGTTCTCAACATGGAGGTGGCTGACCCGGCAGCGAGCAGCTAATGGTGCTCCATAAACAGTGCTAGTTCAGTTTCATGTTGGGCTTCAACTTGGCTCTAAGTTGGCCTGACGCTGGGCTTGGCTTCAAATTCCTATTTCTTTAAGCAGCCTGGTAGTTGACTTGCCTACAAAGCTTCTGCAGCCCACTTCAGCTGGGCAAACCTTTGCTTTTCAGCTGCGTTGCTCAGTGTCAGCTGCCAGCTCAGCGTATTTAAAGCTCTTGTGCTCATAGGCCAAGGGAAGCTCTAGTAGACCTTTTCCATACAGCCCTGTGTTTGTAACTCACCTGGGAAGACCTAGCCACCTTTAGCCACTACACAACGGCAACAGTGCTGACAGAGCTAATGGTATTAACCAGGGAGGAACTGTTGGGTGGGTGCCTCTGCAATGAGACTGTCCTGATATCCCTGGTAACCGCCATATGAGCGCAGTGCAAAGGTACGGAGATGAGTTGGCCAGTGGGAATCACAACCACTGTCTTACTTCAACAAACCACAGAGAAGCTTGGATTCCAACACACACAGAGGGACGTGACTTCAGTCTTTGCTCAGGACACCATTACTTCACTATATCTTTACAGAGCAAAGTGGTTTGCTGCTTCATTAATGCTCTGAATTCTGCATACAGAACCTTTAAGGTATAATGATGGATACCTGTGTTTAACTTTTACATTGTGTGATCTTGCTGTCTATGCTTAAGCCAGTTGAATGGACCTTTACTCAGGTACAGTAGGTACCAGTGCAGTTTTAACGCCAGGAGGAGACGATTTCTGCAATATCTGGATGTATAATATTAACAACACAAAGTAGATACAGACTGAAGGATAACTCCAATGGCTATCGCTGCATTATTAAATTCCGCTATAATATACTGAGGCTACAGTTTGAATTAGCTTTTTAGAAAGATACCACAAATTATTGTATTTCGTCTGAGCACCACTTGAAACATTTTATTATGCACGCAGTAGATCATTGCAAATATCCAATATCCACTCCCTGATGCAAACTGCTGCCTCAATTTATACTCTGATAACTCACAGCGCTGTGGAGGCATCGCTCATAATTTTATCTCAGTGTGTATTCAAACATTTACCAAAAGTACATTCAATTGCTGTAAACTGAAACAACTTTGCCCGTTTTCCCCTCTCCCTTATCAGGGTTTCATTATTAGCGAATTATAAGCAATTTCAAGCTTAAGTCCATTATGGGCTCACAAAAGCTTTCGCACCTCAGGCTTGGTGCTGGTCTGAGCAGCATCTTTTTGGGTTCGGGTTAGGACCGTCTTAAATTTCCAAGCCCATTCGAGGCTCTCAGGCCTGTGTCCTTTAAGGCATATTTTAATGGGAGGATGTAAATTTCCTGGGACAGCGGTTCCGTGGGTGTTGTCAATGATTCATTAGCAAGCCTGAGGAGAAGTTTCACTTGGTAGCGAAAAACTGCAGAACACAATATTTACTGCACCACTTCATCCACACCCGAGCAAGCGAGGAAAAAAATAGAAGCTTGTGTGCATGTGTGTTGTGCACATGGCTACTGGAGTGCACCCAAATACATGCAAAGGCAATCGGTGAGCATAGACAAACACACACATACACACACGCACACATACTCACACATAAATCAGTGACTTCAAAGGCCTAAGCTGCAGTGCCCAAAGCCATGAACAAAGCATAAAGAAGCAGAGGGCAACTTTTAATTTTAAAGCAGCGCTAATGAGGTTTGGAGAGAAAGAAAGTGTCAAAATCAGTGTGTGTGTGTGTGTTTGCCGTGTGTTTGCGGGAGAATTCTCCAATAGTAACAGTTCACTGGCAGATATTTCTGTGGAGATGAGTGCATTGGGTGCTTTTTTTTAAATCAAAGAAATGCTCACTAAGCTGAAGGAAGAAATTAATTTCTTCCTGTGTGGATTTGTTTCGGCACACAGAACTTCATATTTGGTCCAAGCATATTGAATGTTGTGCTAATAGTAACAGTTGAGAATGTGTGTGTGTGTGTGTGTGCATCTCTCAGAGTTGCAGAGATGCACATACTTAAGAGAGACAGTGAGGGTGACACAGCTATACCTCAATGGAAGAATCATTAAAGACAGTGACTTTGATTTCGACTACCTTCCTTCCTTTCATTTTGCTCAGCTCTCACATCTAACATTGAGGTAGGCATGCGGGCACATAAACACACATGCACACATGCACGCTGCATTGCCAGCGGCGTAAAGGCAGCTAGCTTTAAAGTTGCTCTCATTACTCATCCTGCTTAGCAGGAAACCCCATTAATGTCTGTGTGTGTTCAAGACATACTGCTTGTATAAATACGTATATAGGCTAGTTGAAAACTATGTCAATATGAGAGTTAAGGAATCGCATACTGATGTAGTTAATATAACTAATTATCTGATGTGTATAGACTAATACTGGAACAATTAACACTGTGACTTCCACATTAATCCTGTTTTAATGTGTGCTGTATCTGTATAAACATGTGTAAGGCGATTCATCGTTCTTTAAATAGGCCTTAAAAAGACAAATATACAGCCTTAATTTGAAGAAGCACATTGATTGCAAAGAACAAAATATTTATTCAGAGCACGCCTTTTCAAGATTAGAGGAGACTCATAGGTACCCATAGAACCCATTTTCCTTCAGATGTCTTGAGGTGAGAGTTCAAGGGACCTATATGAAAATGGCCACGCTAGTTGTTCCTTCACCAAAATTTTGCCTAAATTTGGAGTCATGTTTAGCCCCTTTCCCTACAAGCTATGTTGATTTGGTTGGTACTGTTGAGACCTGACCTCATAATACGTTTCCAGTTATTGGGAACTTATAGTTCAAAGTGTCAAAATGGCTGTCAGAAACAATTAATAGTTATTAATAATAATTATTAATTATGTTAAAAAATGTGACTTAAATTACATTAAATCATCTTGTGGGGCACCTTCCCCGAAAAAGGAAAAATGATAGTTAATGATATCAGTCTCAGAAAATACATTTAACTATCACTTTGGAATCCTGATTAATAGTTAAATAAATAACTACAACCAAAGTTGCCATATCAAAAGTAAAGATTTAAGGATTTTTGAGTTCTTGACATAGCAGAGGTTGACTTTTTCGTCACTCATGCAATATTAAACATACAGCAGGTACGATTCCACAAGTATTTATTCACAAGAAAGCAAAGCAAAACACACAAATGAGAGAGAGAGAGAGAGAGAGAGAGAGAGAGAGAGAGAGAGAGAGAGAGAGAGTGAAAAGGTGTGTATGAAACAAAGGCTCTTTGGCCTACAAACAAAATGGCTAGCAACTGGAAACGGATGAAAGATGGCTTCAGACTGGGGGAGGTTTTGCCTGACCATGTGGTCAGGACAAAGACAAACACAAAGGAGATGAAGCACGAGCTTTGAGTCTCCTCTTTGGGTGTAGCTCTGTTGAAAGCCAATTTGTGAGTCTGTGTGAATGCAATATGTATTTCAAATGGTCTGGGTTAGTGCGAAGGATGTTTAGTTGCATGCAGTCCTTGAATGGAGTTGCTTTGTGTTGGTTTTGTTTGCTGGCAGTTGAAGGCTGGTAAGAGCTGTGGTCCCAGATAAAGTCTTTACTGTGTCCTTGTTCTGAAGGTGCAGATCCGAGGAGACCAGTTGCTCAGTATCTTCGCAGAGTTAGAAGTCTGCATGCGAACTCGACTTGGTTCTCTTTGTTGCTGGGAAGTTTGTTGGTAACCTCATGTTTGGCACATTAACTTCTCTGGTCTTCAGGTTCTGTGTCTGCTGGAAGCAGGCCACATTGAGAGTGAAGCTGCAGCTCCTGCTATGAGCCTGCAGAGGTGAAACAAAGGGGGAAGGGCGTAGCAGGTCCTCCTGCTTACATCTTACCCCTATGGAAGTTCAGAAGAAGCGAGCTCTTCAGAGGTTCTGGAGAAAAAAGAGAGCCATGGTGGAGAACAGAAGTTTCTCCTTAAGTTGGCTAGGTAACATCATAGTCACATGTCACTGTGACAGTAGTGCCCAATTATATTTGAAAACTTGGTCCATGGGCAGGACTCTTACTTAGGTGTGACGATGAGGCATCCTGTGGAGATGACTGACAACTGGCTGTCCTTTGTTTGATGAGCAAAGGACATGCGGTCTTGGCCACCATTTCAGATGGCAAGACCCAGAGGAAAAGCTTTCACATGTCCAGTTTAGATCTGCACACATGACAAATCACCTATGTTCTAGTGAATCCCAGCAGTACCAATAAATGCCTTATGTTGTCTATTTTGAAAAGTTACTACTGCCTTTGCACAGGCTTAAAAAAGCGTACCACAGCATCTTAAAAACAGTTATGTCAGCTTCTGGTTGTTTTTGGTGGTGGGCCAGTAAGGGGGTTTCAGCAATTGCATCAGGGGGCCCTGACCTCCCCTTGGGGGCGCCACTGGATTGAGGTACAGGTCACCCAGTTGTTGTGTACATCTTATTGTAGCTCTCCAAGTTTCTGAGAATTTCCAAGGTTCCATTGATTTTTGCTTTTCAGCTCAGAGCACTCATTATAAATGCAGCCGCTAGTTTCTTTCTCTCAAGTCTGACTGTGTTTGAAGATTTTGGCTCTTGATTTTGTAACCGAAAGTGTGGTGCCATTAATTGTACACTTCTATCATAAATGTATTGTAAAATTGAATTCCCAGGAAATAGAGCACTGTGATTTTGTTCTCCTTCCTCACATTATTTAAATACTGTAGAGATGTACTCCCTGAGAAGTTTGACAAGCTGAAGGTGAGAAGACTCTACGCAGTGAGGAAGATGAGTTATTCTTCTTTCTTTCCCTTCTCATTCATGTCTCTGTTGGTTAATAGATGAAATGGTGCAGAGAGAGGAGAGCATGGGAGGGAAGCAGATTGTTAATTAAAGGTTGAGACAGCGGTGTTTCCAGTCCTGAAACAGAATGAATTTAATCTCTAAACAGAATGGAGTTAATTACCGACTGTAAGGGTTTCATTTGGAGAAGCGCTGGATGCACTTAACATCGAATTTATCATCACAACTTGCACCCTGTGTCACTTTTTAATAGCGGCAGTGGGGACAGATGTATGTGCACGCACACACACAAAAAATGCATGCACGTCTGCACCCCTATGCATGCATTAGCTCAGACTGCTGTGTGCACTCAGGCTCGTTGGTGGATACCTGCACACATGCCGAAAAATATGCTTACCACCTTCACTCCGAGATGTATACAAACAAGACACACACACAGATACACATTAACAGCCACAAGGAATTAGCATTCAGTCACACTGTATTCCATGTTGAAGCCTCAATAATCAGATTATTAGAGATAAATTGAGAGCACGGTGTGTTGCTCGTAATTCAATTAGCCTGTTTTAGATGATCTGGCGACAATGGCTGAATTACGTAATAAACTGGCTATTACTGTGGTCCAATACAGCCGAGACCATTCTTTTATTTGTGAAGTGAATAAAAAGAATTTCTAACTGGCCTCACATTAGTATGCCTGGCGTGCGATGTGATGTCCCTTAACAATTAATTATCCAGTTTTTACACAATCAGCCAAATTATGAGCCTGCAGATTGTGTTTTTGAGGGTCGGGGAGAAATGAGACAGTTCTGTCCATAACAAGTGATGCTGCAGTTTACAGCAGAAAAGGATTCAACAGCTTTTCACTCTGGTTTCTCTAAATATTGGGACTTTGGCCCTATTCACATGGGACTAGTATTACCTGGAGACCTCTGGTAATTTGTTATATCAGTGTAGGTCGTCTGTGATCTTAATCATGTGGGAATCTGCCATATCTGTTTTTGCCAATTTGCCAAGTTGAAATTCCACCGCAATGCCACGAATTGTACCTGGTTTTTTTTTTTTCGTAATTACTACTAGTCCCGTGCTAGAGGGGATTTCTGTGATGTGGGGTCTTCTAGGGCTGGGCAATATGATCTCAAATCAATAGCACTATTAGTTGAACATTTTACCTCAATTACAAGTAATGAACGATTATTTTGTTTTTGCCCTCATAGTTCACTGACGAGGTTTGTGTACTTTAACTACGCTCTACTTTTAAAATTGGGATATTTTTGTAATGAAAGAGTGCATATCTTTGTGATTTTAAAATAACTGAAGGAAACACAGTAAAAACCTTTTTCTTGAATCTTTTCTTTATATTATTAAACCTTTGTAAACGCTTGTGTTATCGAGAGCTGCTTTGTGGAAGCACTTGTTGCTGGGCGCTTGTCAGTCTCTTCCTGTCACACCACGTCAGGTACCTGAGCTGCAGGTTTTTAACCCAGATTCTCACTGAAATCAATACCAGGTTTTGTAGTTCACAAGAACACTTTTTCTTATTTGACCAAACGTTTTTCTCGTACCATGAGCTTTCCATTCAGCCTCAACAGGCAACACAAAAGGCACTGGCCTCAAAAATATCTTTGGCATCATTGTCTTCTAGACTTTTGTCATCTGTCTCGTCATTTCTTTACATTTCTAGTTTGTAATGTGAGGCAAATCCTCTGTCTGGAGTGTTGTGATGTGCGAGGGGTTTTGATGTTAAATCTCTCCCTTCCAAAGCCTCCTTTTTATTTAACAACTTCTCCTTTCAACTAGACGTTCAGTGAGTGATTAAAAAAAAAAAAAAAAAAACGCTGATGTTTCTTCTGACCTAACCTCACAGCTTTCCTTTCAGCAGAGCAGCAAAGGTGCGCACTAATAACTGACGCCCGCTTTTAACGAGGTGCTTTTTTGGCACCATCAAAGCGGGGGGTAGATGTGAATTTGGCTGCAGTGTTGACAGTCAGGTGTGTCCACGAGTGTGTGTACATAAACACTTAATGACAGACGCACAGATATAATTTGATTTTGTCTTTATCTGGGAAGTCTGTTCTCCACGGGGACAGTTATTGATGATAGGAGTGAGGCTATGAAACAAAGAATGATTTAATCACTCTCAGCCCCCCCCCAAGGACAATGGTAGAGAGAATGCAAACATCAGCACTTGTGCATGTGTGTGTGTTTACACGCTGCATGCCTTGTTTCCTCATAATTTGCAATCTGTCCGTATGTATAAGACAGTGTATATCAAGTTGGTGATTATCCTTGAGGAAGCATTCTTAACTTCCAAGTTTGTAGAGCGAAGTGTGTGTGTGTGAGTGTGTGTGTGTGAGGGGTAGATGGGGGCGCCTGTGCACATTTTGTCACTGTAGTGATTATCCTTGAGAGGCTTTTAATTTGAGGCTAATGAGTATTTGTTTTATCAGTCATGCACGCCAGTGTGCGTGCATCTGCACGGGTGCGAACGCGGGTGTGCGTGCGCGTGATTAAGGAGAGTGATATAGTGAAAGCGACAGACTGTACAGATGTTCAATAAATGGGCTGGAACAGGCAGGGAGGAGAGGGCACATCATTCACTCTCTCACACACAGACACACAGACACACACACACACAAATGACACGATTTAACATGTAGACACACACACACACACACAAAAGACATGGATACACTCTGTCAGTCTTATTGTGCACAAGGATAAAGGAGATGTAATGTATAACAATGACATAATCCTCACACACACACACACACACCTTTACACCTTGAGCTGGGCTAATGATGTAATGAAGCAGAGCTAATTAACAGAACAGAGCTTAAATATAGAGGCTGGATTAGTGCAAAGCACTATGGGATGTTGGGTTCTGTGGGTGTTGTTGAAAGAGGAGGAGAGTGTGAGTGAGTGTGGGTTCATCCCAATATCCCTCCTCGACTCCTCTTTCCTCTATCCTCAATCACTTGACCTGGAAATCGATGGAGACTCGCCATCTTGTAGGACGTCTCAATTCGTTAAATGAGCTTGGAGGAATCGAGGAGTTGAGGAGAGTCTTTCAGAGAGGAGGGAAGCGAGGTTACATGAGTGCAGCCCTCATGGAAGTCTTTCACCAATCAACACACCCCCCTGATTTGGTATCAGTTATTGATCGGACAGCGCAGCACTGCAGCTGATCTGATATAACACTTTGTTTGTTTTCTGATTCACCATCAAGTTAAAAATATGAACCTTCTTTATTAGAAAGATTTTTCTCTTCACAATCTGTTATGTCCCTCATCAAATTTTATTCTGGATACAGTTAAAGTCAGAGAGTCTGTCAGTGATCGTCATTTCCATTCAGTCACACGTGAGCGTCGTGTTGATGAGTTACAGGATTCTAATCCTCCCTGAAACATTTGGCCTAGTAAATCATTTCCAGTGTTTAAGGACACCATAACTATATTCTGGGTTATTAAATAATGAATTCACAATCAGAATATCAATAAATACAGATGCAAATAATGAAAAGGTCTAAATCATATTGTCGAGTTATTGTTTGGTTTCAGCCTCAATTCCTGCCTAAACTCGACCTGGCATAGAGAACAACAGAGGACACTGGACAACTCCACTCAGTTTCTTCAGTTATTGAAACCATGACAGCTTGAGCATTAGGTTGACAACCTCAAAGAGAGAAAAAGAAATAATATTAGTCATAAATCCATGTCATAAACATAAACCACCACTGAATTTTAATCAAATTATTAATGAGTAAATCAAAATATAATGTTTTCCATGTCAAAAACTATTGTTAATATAACCAATCTCAAGCTGTTCCACATATTTATTCAATGTATTTATTGCATTGTCTTTTAAATAATAATGCTTTGTTTTAGATAATATTTATATTCCTTTTTAAATATTTGTAATAATTGCTAAATAATTTTTCCTCTCTTTTAATTCCAAACAAAATCAATCAGTACTTACAAGTAATAATAAGAGAGCCCAGTAATGAATGAAATTACTTACTCAGTCAGCAAATCAAATACTTCCATAAATAATCATAAATCATGACTTTCATTTCACTCACACATAGCCGCCTTTGAAATATAATTTCCGCAGCCAAGCCATTAAATCAGTAAGCAAACAAACAACATCTTATAATCAACTCAGACATTGACGCCACATTACTAAATTATGTGAATGAAATGAAAATACCGAATCTACACACAGCGGCGTCTTAAACTAGATGAATGAATGAATGAATGTATGAAACTACAGCAATTGATGCATTGATGCAAACAGCTTTTTTCCAACCTAATTTTCTTTTGTTAAATTGATTGGCTCACCACTGCCTTTTTATTTCTTTCTTTTTCTTTTGGCGTGCTACTTAAATAACATAATTCTATCTTTATAAAGAATGAAAATGAAAATAACAGTCTTTTAGTTCATGCCTTAACACATATAAACACATTGTGTAACTGAGCAGGACACAGTAGAGATTATAAACACAGAGTGCAGGTTGTTGTTCATGTGCAGCTGATTGTTAGAGAGGAAACACTGCTGCTCTGCTACTGATAACTAGGGCTGCAACTAACGATTATTTTCATTGTCGACTAATCTGTCGATTATTTCTTCGATTAGTCGACTAGTCACTTTATCAAAAAATGTGTTAAAATGGTGAAAAATGTCGGTCTGTCTCTCCCAAACCCCAAAATTATGTCATCTAATGTCTTGTTTCATACTCACGCCAAAGGGTTTTAGTTCACCGTCATGGGAGAGTGTGTAAAGCCACCAATATTTGAACGTAAGAAGCTGCAATAAGAGTATTTTGGGGTACTTTTATAGTACTTTTCCATGAAAAGTGACTCAAACCGATTAGTCGACTACTAAAATAGTCACAGATTATTTTAATAGTCGATTAGTCATTGATTAGTCGACTAATCGTTGCAGCCCTACTGATAACTGTATCTGTATCTATATCATAATGTGCGTATTTATAATAGCGCTGGATATCGCCACTGATTTCCTGAATCAATTCGATTTCAATTCACAAGGTCCGATTTGATTCGATTCAATGTTGATTTGATCCAGGATATTTTAGTTATACCAATTTTTGCCAGTATGTGAATGAGATCCTCAGAAAACTACTATAGTAAATTTTTACAAGGAATTATTAAAAAAAAAAGAATTAATTCAGAACAGGATTAAAACTGACTTTATAACTAAATGTTGTTTCCAGAGCAGCAACAGTAAAATTAAAACAACTAAGTCCCAATATAAACTTAATATCTCACTGGAAACAAATTTAAAATGTCAATAAAATAAATCATGTTCCTGAAATTACTTTAGAAAGAATGAAGAACACAGACACCAGTCAGTATCAGTCCTCCTGTCCTCTCTGCTGCTGAGGAGACTCACTGCCTGCAGGTCACAATACTGTTGTCAAGTTTTAAGATATGTACCAAACTGACCTAAATCATGAGATATTAACAGCTGTTGTGTCCCTTTGTGAATTCGCTATTAGATGGACAGCGCTCTGTGCTTGTTTATAACATAATGTTAACGGCGGTGGATGAGAGACTGCGGACAGAGCAGATTGAAATATCACTGAAATTCATGTTCACGTGTTGCTAAACTGGTGTATTGATTAAGTATTGGCTTTTTCCTTGTGATTGGTCTTACAGTAACAAGCGTAGTTGTCTTCATCTCCAGTTTCTATATTCCATGACATCCAACTATGTGTATGTTTATGTGTGTACGTAAAAGTGGCAGCAGCCCCGACGAAAGACAGCGGGAGGAGAGACTGTTGCTGCATGATAATAAAATTGACACCAAAACACCAGACACCAAATAAAAAAAAGAGAGCGAATAGTGACAGATAAAAGAGCCAGTAATATCAGAGCTTCTCAATACCACGGTCGTTAATAATTTAGCCACATGGCACGTTTACTAACAGCTAGATTAACAGGATCAAGGCTTCACACATCCGTTGGAAAGAGCGTATATTAAAAGATTGATGTGGGATAGTATGAATCGATATCAAGTCAGTCAAATGTAGATCGATTTAAATAGGATGAATCAACTATTTAAAACAGCCCTAATATATGACATTGTGTGTGTGCAGACACAAGCTCCATTTAGAGTTTCTACAGCTGCTAAAGCCTCCTGACAGCTGATCCACCTGGAGTCAGCTACAGAGGTTGCTTCATGTGACGCCTTAGAGGAAAAGACCTTTCATTTCTCTAAAGACATAATTCCTTGTGTCTTCTCTCCTTGCGTCTCATCCTCGCATCTCTGCCTTGTGTCTTACAAGGGCGGAGACGAGAGGAAGAGACGCAAGTAAGGGAAACGTGGATGTGAGATCAGGTATTGGGATGAATCCTGTGTTTGCCTGTTTGTTCAGACTGAGAGTCATGCATTCTTTCTCCATATTTTCAGAGTTGATCATGAACTATTTGTGTTTTTGAGCGAGAGGTGTTATTGACTATTTAGATTCTATTGTGCGTTATGTCTGAATATGTGACCTTTCGCTATATCAACATGTTTGATTCATAGCGTCATGCCAATATAGCCAGTTCAATTGAAAATGAAAACTGAAATTGAGAGAGAGGGAGGGAGAGTGTAACAATGTCAACAAATATCCCCCTCATTATCACATATTGTGAGTGAAATAACTAATATTGCTGTGGCTGCTATTCTGGTCTTCCCTCACAATAGGAAATGAAGGAGTGTGAAGTGAGTACAGAGGATATTTCCTGGCGCTCACGCTGTGCGCAGTGACGTGATTTTTGAATAATAATGTCGCCCCATTCATCTTTCTCCCTTGTGTTTCGTTGTGTTTTTCTGTTGCGATCAACACCTTCCATCTTCACTATAATTTCCTTTCCACATATTCTCTAATTTTCTCTTCTTTCCTGGCCTCCATCGCACTCTTTGCCTCTTCTGTCCTTCCCACTATTGACTTCCTCTTCTCCCTCTTGCTTTTCCTCTGGTTGTACTTCTGTCCATCATTCCATTATGTCATCAGCACTACTTCCTTCCCGTATTCCACTGCTCCAATGCTCTACCTTGTTTTTCTCTACTGCCTTCATACCTTGTCATATCTCACCCAACTCTCCGACTCTTGTTTCATAATCTGCCTGTTTTGGCATGAATGTTTAATATGGCAGTCTGTGATCCTCATTTATTTTAAATAATGCTTGTCTTCCTTGTTTGTTGCTGTGGTTTTTTGGCATCCCCCAAAATTACTTGGCCAGTAGTACTACATCCTGTGGTTTGGATTTTCTTGGATTCTCTTGAATTTTAAACGGCGGCTGCTGCTGTTATATTAACTGTCTAGTTATTCTGATATTTATCTCAAAGTGCTGACCCAGCAGGAGGTGTTAAACCACATCACTTCATGCACCAGGGGAAATGTTTACGACCAAGAACACTGTTTTATTAACTGGGTATTGGCCAAATCAAGAGAGAGTGGCTAAATGTGAGTGAAGAATACAAATAAGGAAATGGAAATGACTGAGTAAAATACAGATTCTCTGTCTCTGTCTGTCCCAGGTGGTGTGTGTATCGCCCAGTCCTTGAAGATCCCCAGGGAGCCCAAGCCAGGGGAGTTTGACAAGATCATCAGACGCCTGCTGGAGACCTCCAATGCCAGGGCCGTCATCATGTTCGCTAATGAGGACGACATACGGTACGTACTGCGCCCTTAAACAAGTGTCCCCACTGCCACTGCTCATCATTTCCCTGCTGCCTTCACCTGGACTTTGGGTTTAATGATACGTTCTGTTGCATTATCAGCGTACTCTCTTACAATAACATATGCAAGATCATTGATGTTAACTCTAAGAGAACTGCAAGAATGTCAGCAATCATGGCCAATGTTGCTGTCTTTAATAGACTGCGGCACGCTCACTTTTTATGCCATCCATTGGTAATATGTCATGCTAGCTTGTTGGGAGTGGAACAAAATAACACTCCCATTAGGCTAAATGTTGGTGAGGAAAAACAGGCATGGCCATTTTCTAAGGTGTCCCTTGACTTCTCGACTCAAGATATCCAAAGGAAAATGGATTCTAAGGGTACCTACAAGTCTCCCATTTGCAGACATGCCCGCTTTATGCTAATACTATGCAGTTTTTGCATACAGTATAAATGTGTTGTCCTCACCTCTTCCAAAAATGGTGCATTTAAATCTTTCTGCATACTGGGGTCTGTAAACAGTATTGAAATTGCATAACTTGGGTATGACTGGAAAGCTGAGACTCTTGTGAATTCAATGAGCCCAACTGTATTCATTTGTGATGATGTTAGTCCCTATAGTAGCCATTTCATTGTAGTGAGACTTTTTTAAAACTTGACTGTATAAAGTGACCATTTTCGACCTCTAGGATAATCCCAGCCTCATGAAACTTTACAGCCATGAAGTACAGATCTGGAGCATTCAGAGGATGTTTGGCTTTTATAGGTGTATTGACAATAAGGGGGTTTCTCAACAGTTTCAGGAACACAAGTGCTTGCCATCCAATCGCTGGAGGCTACAATTCTTATAAAAATCACCAAATGTCAAAAGTTTTTGATACCAAATCCTAGCATTAATTTTTCTGTGGTGTTCCTCAAGGTCTTTGTGTCTTAAAGTGGAATTTAAAAAAAAAAAAACTGAGACCATTTTTATAAATTCTCGAGTGGTCAAAAAAAGGTGTAAATTTCTGCATTAGATCTGTATAACAAATGGTATCAACCAAAAAATTGCTCAAATTCTGTGGGAAACACTGGTCTGTCAGGTTTTTCTTGGCTTGAAGAGACCTTTTTTCCCTTTTCTATGTTTATGTGTGCCTCCCCTCTCTAAATTTTGACATTTTTCAGGTTCATGAGTGCTTCGCAGGTTGAGCTCTGTGACTTATTTTTTCCCTCAGCAGCACTTTCTGAGCCATGGGTTGGAAAATTGATGTATTGATCAGTTCACAGCTAATCAGATGAGATTGATAGGGAGGAGCAGCTGCTGCAGAGGCGAGTTAGACCCAATTTAAACCCAGTAGAGTGAAGGGTTATGTTTCACTTTCAATGCGCCTCACATTTGTTGCTCCATCAATGCCAAGAGTGCCTTCTGTGCTGAGACAGTGTGGTGCTATGAACTAACCAAACTGATCAGTCAAAACATTGAAACCACTGGCTGATGAAGTGAAAAACATTGATCATTTTGTTACAATGCAATGTTCTGCTGGGAAACCTTGGGTCCAGGCATTCATGTGGATGCCACCTAATGTGCTCCACCCATCCAAACACCATTATAGACGGAATACCCCTGCTACATGGCAGTAACATCCCCAATGGCAGTGCCCCCCCAGCAGGACAGTGCACTATGCCACACCGAAAATCGTGCTCAGAAATGGCCCGAGGAACGTAACAAAGAGCTCAAGGTTTCAAACTGGCCTCTAGTTTTCCCAAATCCCAGTGTGATCGAGCATCTGTGGGACGTGCTGGTACCCCACCTCACAACCCACAGGACTCAAAGGATGTGCCACAAACACCCCCTCGAGGCCCTGCCTTAACGGGTCAGAGCCAAGTCCAGTTCAAGGAGACGCCACTGTGGATTGGTGCTACCTCTGGGGTACCGTTACATCCCTTAGATACATGATCGGATTTGGATCTAAGAAATATGGAGGCCAGGTTGACACCTTGAGCTCTTTGTCACATTCCTCTGACAATCTTTACAGAGTGGCATGGTGCATTGTCCTACTAGGGGGGTCACTGCCATCAGGGACTGGCATTGCCTTGAACAGGTGCACTTGTTCTGTAACGGTGTTTGGATGGGTGGAGCATGTCAAGTGGCATCTACATGAATGCCAGAACCCAAGATTTCCCAGCAGAACATTTCATTGGAATGCAGTTAACAACGTTGTTCACTTTACTTGTCAGTGGTTTTATTGTTTTGGCTGATAGGTGTATATTTCAACAGTGTTCCTAATTAATAGTCAAACTCCAGAAATAGAATATCTATTTGTGGCAGCAAATGTTTTGATCATGGCAGGTCGCCACAAATAAATGAATTTGTGGGAAACCCTGCAGAGCTGCATCTCAAATCAATCTGCAGTTTCTCAGCTTCCAGTCAAGTGTTTCTTTTTTTAAGAAAATAATTAGCTGATGCTGTTTACAAGACCACAGTACAGTTACTGAGGAGGGAGGAGTTCATTGTCTCGATCAATAGGACATCAAAGGGGCCATCAACAGGATCTAGTTAAAGGCACTTAATGCATCCACGCTTTTTTTTTTTTTTCATTCTTTCCTGTGCTGCATAAACTCTTTAATCCTCTGGTCTCTTCCCTAACAGACGAGTTCTGGATGCAGCCAAAAGGAACAACCAGACGGGTCACTTCCTGTGGGTGGGCTCAGACAGTTGGGGATCCAAAATCTCCCCTGTGATTGGCCAGGAGAGAGTGGCAGAGGGAGCCATCACGATTCTTCCTAAACGAGCATCTGTGGATGGTAAGAGTGTGTGTGAAGACACTTACAGTGACGTCATGCCCTTATGTCATCACACACACAGCCAGTAACTAACAGTTGACGCGGGGGTGAGAATTGTTAGATGCCAACAATTTCCATCTGCACTGAGATTCTTTCCTCACACCTGGCTGTGTGACAAATGGAAGCAAGATGAGGTTATGTGTGTGTGTGTGTGTGTGTGTGTGTGTGTGTGTGTGTGTGTGTGTGTGTGTGTGTGTGTTTAAAGTCTAATAGCTCAAATTAAGGGGACGGGGGGAAGACCAGAAACAGAAAGTAAAATACACTCATGTTCCCTGACTCTTGATCCCAGCGGATAACAAGTTTTTGCCATTAGGCCAGGGAGGATATCCTCATTTGCTCCCTGTCAGAGCTCCCTATTAGATAATTGACTCCTGGAGGGACACAAAAGCTGCAAGATATAAACTGAAAGTGAGGGAGAGCGAGCCTATGTAGAGGTTTAAATGAATCAAAGTCAGCTTTGGCTGGTCGGCATGAGGGGACACGCTATGGGGTCTCCAGAACAGACAGAGCTGTGAGCGAGATGGGCTCAGTGCAGGATTACTGAGGAGTGCATACATGGAGTTACCAAATTTATTAGGTACACCTGACAATCTGATGCAAGATAATCCAATAACCATGCAATCAGTCCTACCTTTGTGAAGCTTAAATGCTCAGTCATTGGCGACACTGTCAGGGAGGTGCTGATTCAACTTTAAGGTCAGTTTTTAAGGCAGCAGTAGTGTCCATAATAATGAGAGGTGTTTCTAATATGTTGTCCATCATATTTACATTCCTGAGGGGGACATTTTACTGCAATTTTTACTGTATGGCATTTTAAAAATATAAAAATAATATAATGCACTGTTTTATTATACACTATTTAATTACGAACCCTTATGGCATATTTTCAATAATCAAGCCAAGGCTACGGCTAATAGGGATCCCAATAGACATTAAAACTTCATAGTTTACTGTCAGTTCGATTTATGTTATGCTTAAAACATTGCATATTCGATTAGTAATTTTTCATTTATAGGAATAGTTTGACATTTTGGGAAATGGGTTTAGTTGCTTTCTTGCCAAGAGGTAGATGTAAAGATCTCTACTACTTATATGTATGGTTAAATATGAAGCAAGAGCCCAAGGATGATTAACGAAGCTTAGCACAAAGCCTGGAAACAGATAGCCTGGATCTCTACAAAAATAAAAGTCTTCAGTAAGACTAGTTATTTTGTCCTGTTGTCACTGAAAGGTTGCCAGGCGACCACTGGTGACTCAGGGAAATCATTGCTCCTAGCAAAGAAATAGTCTGCCACATTATTTTTTGTTGTACTGTAACTTATTGTTTTTACACTTTGGTTTTTGTACGAAATAAACAAAAGCCGAGGACACTATCGGGGTCCCATTATCACAGACAGCTTGTAACTTAAAGCAGCGTGCCCTTAATTATGCGTAACTTAAAGACTTAATTAAATGTAAACAGGTGAGATATAAAAAAATACACAAAAATTGTCATGGCCAATACCGTTTTTTGGTACCAGGCTGTAAACATGTTTATTTCTGCTGTTATGTTGGGCATTTTAATGGGTGTCTTTTGAGATTGACTGGCTTCTGGAGCAAGCCTCAAGCGGCTGATTAAAGAGCTGCAGTTTTTGTCACTTTCTTGTTGGCTTTATTTTCCAGCCCCGGAAGCTGGTGTCTGGATTTTTACCTTTTATTAAGAGCCAGGCCAGCTGTTTTTCTTCGCTTTTAGTCCCTGTGCTAAGCTAAGCTAACTGTGTTCTGGCTCCAGCTTCATAATCAGCATATCTTCTCATGTAGCTCTAATGGAGTGTTCATACAGAACACCAAGACAGCATTTCATGCAGTGAGACAAAGAAAGTCAATACAAAGATGCAAACAGACATGTAGATACAAGTTTGTGCTCAACTTGGACAACCAATCTGGGTGATGCTGTTCCAGTAAAGACTACCACTGTTGAAATCTAGCTGAGATTCTCATGACATTATGAACTATAATGCCATGTGTGGACTCCACAGCTCAATGTCAGTCCTGTTTAGAGACAGAGCAACAAAGGATAGGGCCTGGAGAGTAGTACGCTAAGCCATTAGGACTACATGAAATGTTCTGAAAGTATATATTTCTGACTTGTGTAAGCTATTTTGTTGAGTTGCTTCTTAGCAAAATGCTCTATTATGAAAGGTAAACAACGGAAGGACTGAGGCTTTAATGCACTGCTGTGACAGCATGAAAAATGATAAAGCGTCTTGCTGCTGGTTTAGAGCGCAGAGCCTCCATGTTCACTCAGTTCACATCTCTTGTTTCCAGCTATTGGTGGTGCTTTATGGCAAACCAAGTTAGCCGTTAGCTGCCTTCCCTGGTTTGTTCGCACAACCATTAGCACAGCTGTTCACGGTGATTATTAGTTAGTTGTAAAACACCTCTTCCTACCCAGGCCCATTGTTGGGTAGGAAGAGAATGCTGCTCAGCCTCGCAGCAAATTTTTATTGCAAATATTCAAAAATCCCCTGCAGCCCTAAAAGCATTTTCACCCTAGGTCACCCCTTGAAAAGAGACGTCCGTAAAACTGTAGACAGGACACCTAGAACTGCAAACGAGGTCAATTATGAGTCTTTGTATAATAAATATTTAATTTGTAAAACTTTCCCCGAGCCGAGAACAGCTATTTAAAAATACATGATATCATCACAATGAAAAGTCTATGAGCTAAGTGGGAACTCGCAGGCGGGGTCAGCAAGAGAAACGCTACTGTGCGTATTTGATGGGCTGCGTACAGTGTAAGTAAACCTGGAAGCTATATGTTTTTGTGCCAGGTAAGCACCTCCATTGTACTGAATAGGCGCCATCTTGACATGGGGTGTATAGTTAGTACTATAAATCTATGTTCCTACCATACAGCAAGCGAGCAAACTCTGGTGGATGAAGTGAGGAAAAGTGTCCACATATAATGACTGACAACAATATTGAGAGAGCCTGTTGAACCCTGACCGAGCCTAAGCAACAGCCTGCCATTGCTTGAAAAAAAGTTTGGAAGTGCGTAAAGCTTTGCCAGACTCGAGCCAGGACAAGCGGTTCTTCAAACAAGCAACATGGCGCTTGGGCTATTTGCTGATGCACAGAGCAGGCCAGGACATCTTCACTGAGAAACACTGTAAAATTAAATGTTTGTTCGCTCGTCACATTGCATCGAGTCAGGAAGAGGTGAAATACTCTAAAAAACACTTCAGCAGTTGTATTTGTGTGAATAATGCAAGGCTAAAATTTGCTTACTCTTCAGTGTAAACACGGCTCAAGTAAGCAAATAAATGCATTGCCCCAAAAGTCACAGTGCTGCTTTAATCAAATTTTGGTGCCCCAGAGAGTCCAGTATCCCCAAACGATTACCGACGTGGTGGAAATAATTTTCTTTCCTGATATGAGGGATCCAAACCTAAAGCTGTTCAAATAACTTCACTTTACCTCAAATGTTTATATTCTGATTTTATAAGCTCTACATCTGTGATTACATTTAGGAGCATGTAATCAGAGATGGTTGAGATGTGCCACCTGTCGAGCTGCACAGGGATCAAACCCACTGTTCCCAGCAGTCTAAGAAGCACTTGAGCTACACAGGTGCACGCAGGACCAATTTCCCCGACAGCGGAGGAGATTAATCAAGGCAGCTCTTGTCACCTTTTACAGCGAGTCTGGCATGGCACAGGCTGTCCAAGTCACTCTGATAGTCCCTGGTGATTTACCCATCCTCCACAGTTCGTTTCATATGCACCGTGTTGCCCTGAACTCCAGTCCCAGTGGTGCTGGAAATGACTCCTTCTTTTTATTAGTGAACTGTAAATGCCTTTTTGCTGTCTTCTTGGGGCATACCTGAAGCCCATAGGAACGATAAATAACTCCTAATGTATTCAAGTACCCAACACACCACCAATGATGTTAATGATGGTTATAAAGCAACATGGCAATGAAAATGTCTTCTAAAAATCCAGTTTTGCCATCATCTCCTCACAGACAACAAAGCAAAAAGCTGTTTTCCCAATTAATTGTCGTATGAACTAAGTAGTACAAGTATGAGGAGTGTGTTTTTGTCTCCCTCATTTCTCTTTTCTTTCGCCAATCTCTTTATCTCAGCCTGCCAGCCTCTGACAGGTATTTCCATTCCTGTGAGTGGAGAAATACGTTCTCCCCCATTTCTCTCCTCCTCACTGCTTATTAAATTGGACAAGTAGCCAACATAGGCTGTGAAAGCTCCGTCTGAAATGTTTGCTCTCCCCGCTCTCGGCTTCAGTATTTGATAGGAGCTCCTCTACAGGATCGCTCCACAGAAATGACTTTTCAGTCATACTTTAGATCCATAGGCTATTCATAACATAGGCCTTTGTGAGTCAAAACATATTACACCATCACGAACATAATTTTTTAGTACAGGCAGGCTCAGAAGATATGCCCTCCGCACATTACACCATCAAACAAGATCTTGGAGGTGTTGAAAACAAATCTCTTATCTAGAATGATGCTGCTTCACTTCTCTTAACGGACAGTTAGATGTATTCAGTATAGTTTCAAAAAGGAAAATGGAAACCCCTCTTCACCCTAGGTTTTTCTAACTTTACCCTGTCTGTCTATTTTACAGCTTTTGATCGGTACTTCCGCAGCCGCTCTCTGTCAAACAACAGAAGGAACGTTTGGTTCGCTGAATTCTGGGAGGAAAACTTCAATTGTAAGCTGGGCATGCACGGTAAACGGCCTGGCAGCCTGAAGAAATGCACAGGTAAGACTCTACGCTTTGGCTTCTTACATTAAATGAATTACTGTTCACCAGTGTTTCCACCATTTGGAAAGAGAAAGCCCAGAGAAACTCGAAATGCCTGATAGCAAAAGCAGGCAGATTGTGGGTGTAAATTAGGTAGACTTTGTTCGGATCACTCCTTAGTTATAGTGCAGACAAGAAAGAAGTAAAAATGCTCCGAGCTAGAGTGGGGGGGCTTCACACTTGTAACCGAGGCTGTAACAAATCATTTTGCCAATTTGAGAAGAGGCGTTTTACCTCCACAGATGTTCCACAGAGGGTTTAAAGTTTTACCTTCTAACAAATCTGGCAGGTGGTCACTTCTAATTGGTCTTCTTTCATCCCCGCACCACATCAACCACATCCTTACATCTTGCTCCGAGTCATTCTTCTTGTTTTGTTTGATTGAAAACCATGACTAGCTAAAATTCTCATCAATGAAGCTCCCAAAAAAACTACCACTACTACTTCATCTCTTTCTGACAATTATTAACAGCCTCGGCTTCTCACAAGATTGAAGTCTTAAGAGAAACTATTTCACCCTGAATGCAACCTCTCTTTTTGGTCCTTCCCAATTAGGCCAGCCCACAAAAATCTCAGCAGATTTACCACATCACTGTGGATTGTCTGAGGCTTCATTGGAGCACCCTGGCTCTGAAAGTTTATCAACAGGGACAAGCACGGGGGTTTAATTAGTGTGTATATATCATAGAGAGCACTGCTGGCTCTAATAAGTATCCTTAAAGCACAGATCACACTCGCTGTTAGGCTCCAAGGAGCAATACAGCTCAGCAAGAGCAATTGTTTGTGTACTCAAACCTAAAAGGGAAATTAAATAATTGTTGGAGTCTGCGCTTGTAAATACGGTCATTTAGTATCCTCCATGAGTGTGTGTGTGTGAAGTATATGTGAGTGTTTTTGCTGTAAGATGCATGTTTTTGCATGTGTGCTCATGATATGTGGTTTGACCTGCATTTTGCTGTCATATCAAAATGCCTGCAGCTTGTTATTTTAAACAAGACCAAGCACTTCTGCTGATGTGTTTACCTGCGATATGTGTGTGTGATCTAGATAGCGTTGTGTGACAGGGTTGTGTGTACAAAAAAACAGTCAAATTTGCCGCAGAGTAAGTAATGGTGGTGGATATTACCTGTATGTATGTCCATTAACACTAACATGACACCTCTCTGATTTAGCTTCTGTATGACCTCATGCTGCTGTGATTGAGTCTGTATGTTTGTATATATGTGTGTGTGTGTGTGTGTCACAGTGAGTATTCCCCATCTGACGCCCGTCATTAGTTCACATAATTAGGTTTGTAAGGGCTGTGACTCCCATTGACCGTCTATTACTTCCCGTGGCATCTGTGTATGTGGGCGTGTATGTGTCGACGGCCCTGTAGTCGCGCGACAAAGTCCATTAATTCCAAGTGCTTGGGTTCACGACCTCCAAATCATCAACCCAGAAGCCAATCAGCAGCCTGCTGCTCAAGGTCGCCGCGGTGACACCGATGATGGGAGGATGTGGAAATGGGTGTGATTATTGCATATGATTGGGCTGAGAGCGAGAGACAAATAGAAAGAGAGACGGTGCCAATAAGTGCAAATTACAAAAATTAACAGGAAGAGGGGCTGAAAAATAATGTTTGGTTGCACAAATTGGAAACAGAGAGACAAAGGAATAATATTAAAGTGCGTAAATAACACAAGAAAAACCAAGGACAAACCAATAAGTCACAGTGAGACTGAGAGAATGAAATGAGAGTGAAAACACTTGTTTCTGTCTGAGCTCATTTTGCCGGAACATGACCTGAGCAGAATCGTCAGCAAGGTTTGCTGAATACATCACGCTGCTCTGTCGTCTTTAAACCTGTCACTAGCAGAAACAAATATAAACAACGGCACTCTGTGATTGATATCAGAGCTGTGAAAAGGCCTATTAAGTAAAAATAGTTACATTCCACCACGGTCCAAAACAAACTCTCTGCTGCTCTCATTAAAAAATGGGAACATCTGCTGTATTAGCTGCAAAGTTTGAAAAATACATCAATTAGTATTGCACATTTTGGATTTTTAAAGCAAATACAAGATTAATCTTCAATATATTTTTGAAGAAGAAAACTAGTATTGGATCAGGATTTCATCAGAACACCATATGAGCTTTTTTCCTTTAATAGTGACACATTTTTATCAGATGCTGAACATTGCATTTCTAGTCAAAGATTGTCAGCACACTGTCAGAGACACCCTCCCGGCAGTGCAAAAATGTGTGTTTTGAATTAGTAAAACTCTAATAGGTGGCCACTAACCAATTGAACGAAATGACCTCTTAAATGTCAAACGTGCTTTGAAACCTGTCTCACAAATTCGAGCAATTGTTTGGCTTCCTCAAATGCTAAATGAGTGCTTCAACAGTCAGTCCTCAGCAAGGGCCTTCTTTCACTACATGACTTAAGATGTGTGTCCATATGGTGTTTTTCTACATGGCGCTGGAGAGTGCTTCATCCCAGCACTTTTTTTGATGAAGCGCTGGGCGTGGGATTTGTTTCTTTGACAAGAATATGTTAACACTGCCTTGACAGAGAGCTGACTTCACTGATAACAATGAGCTTACAAAGCTTCAGTGATAAAAGCACAACACTCACCAGCAACACTCAGTGTCCGGCTGATATGCCCCCACAAATGGGCTTTTCTGTCTTTGTTGTGACAGTTTCTGACTGACGTATCATACAGCTCGCGATAAACAGCCAGATTAAGTTTCTATGTTTTCTTGGTTACCATGGGGACGAGCCCCATCCTATGGCTGCCTGAAATGGAGTAACACTGACAATTACCCAGTATTAAAGGTTGACGTTATGCCAGGGTTTTTTAAGTCAAGACTGCCGTGAGATTTAAATTAGTAGCCTGGGCTATTATTTGCTTAAATCACCGAAATCAACAGGCCTATATTTGGGACAGGCCTTCAATTCCGTTAAAACTCTTAATCAGCAAACATCCAGGAATATAATCAAATTGTTTATTTAAACCAGCATGACTATTACTTGTCTAAAAATTAGGCTTCAGATAATATAACAACTATGAATCATTCATTTGATCTAGCTTCAACAGACAGCACATCAAAAAGTCAGCTACGACACTCAAGGATTATGGCACCCGGCATACCAACACAACCCCACTTTATCCTGTTAAAACAATACTCACAACTTAGATCAATTATTAAGAAAAACCCTTTTGATTCTTTTGATCTGAGGATACATCATGGACCAAAGGAATATGAATAACTTACAGAGTAATCAAGGAACGAACACAAGAACTGCTTGGCAACCAGACTAGATGTCTAATTGAGACAGACCTTTATTTGTCATGGTGATAGTGTTGCAGGACTGTAAACAGACTGCCTGCAACAGCAGAGCAAGACCGCAGGGGTAAACAGCATATATTTACATCTTATTTGGTAAACTGAAGGTTTATTTCGTAATGCTGCATACTAAAACCATCATATACTGTATACCCCAGTGAAATTTCAGGAGGATATAAAGGAATCAAAAAGATACCGTCTAAGTTTAGACGGCCACAGCTAGATCAGGGTGCCTAATTTTCTTGGTTACAAGGGGGACGAGTCCTGCTCCATTGCTGCCTAAAAAAGGAGCAACAGTAACAACATCATTGCTGTTTTGAAAAGTTAAAAGATTTTTGAAAAGAAAGAACAAAAAGTTAAAGCTCTTTAAAAAAAGTAGTAGTAGCATCACCAACTCTTACAAATCTGTTTTCAGTCTTACCTGCAAGACATTCTTTCAACTTGATTCTTGAGTGAGGACATAGGGAGTAGTTATGACTTCACTCTACAATCCCTGTGTATTCTCATCTGTCTCAAGGCATGTGCAGAACTTTATATATCCTCTGTTTTTATTTCCATTGTATGTATCTATTATGCCTGTGGTGTACCACTGTACTGTCGTGTTGACCATGTATTGCTTTAGGTCTTGCCTTGCCTTGTCTTGTCTCGTCTCGTCTCATCTTACATGAAGCTAATGCATATCTTAAATAATGTAAAAATACCCAGTGTTCTGTGGACTGCTACTACCAGCAGTCGTAGCTGGACATCTATTCTCCAGTCCAATAAATTCATTTTAATAATTTATTTGCAGTACGCTACCTCCACTTTCATCTGTCAACATTCCATCTTTCATCTTTCATAAAAAGAATACTAAGAACAAACGGGGAAATCCAAGGCACTCCAACTTTTGATTGTGGTAGAAAGGCTTTTTTTCCCCTCAAGCATGGTTGATATGCTCATAAGAACATCCGCCAGGACAACTCAGATACTGGGATAAAACTGTGTTCTGTTGAAAGCGTGCAGTCAGGTAAAACCGATGCCTGAGGGGGAAGCTGACTGAAGCAGACACCAGATCATAGATAAGCCTACATACACACTTACATGCTCACAAACACTCCCATGCCCAGTGGCTGCAGATAAAATCATGGATGAGTGAACAAGCTCCTAATTAATGTGATACTTTGACACCTGATCCTCAAGTCCCATCGGCCTTGTTTCTATAAAGATGCAGCTGTACGTATTTATAATACAAGCTCTGTTGTTCTCTCTTTTTCACATACCTCTTTTTCTATTTACAGCTCCACTAACCTTGGCTATGACGAGTCTGTACTCTGAGATTTATTCTCAATCAGTCGAGTCAGTCAGTTGTAATAAGCTAAAAATGATTTTGATGGACTGTCAATTGATCAGAGCTGTAATGGTAAAGTTCAAGCAAACAGCATGATCACAAGGCGCAAACAAGGATGCCTCAGAAAATGTGTGTATTACAGCTTATGGTTCCTCTTCTTTTTATTATTCTTCCTCTTACTGCGCCTCCTGCTGAATGTCGTCATCATCGTCCTCTGCCTAATGCTCCTCCTCCTCCTCCCCCTACTTCTACTACTACCACTAGTAGAAAATCTGCCTCTCATACATAAAAATAGACAACTCTTTTGCACTTAGACCAGCTTATTGTAGCTTACTAAAACCAAACTAAAAACTAATACCATTCTCTTAGTCACATGTATTGGATGTGTCCAAACCTTGAAAAATACTGGACGTTTTTCAAACTTTATCCTCAATCCTCAACTTTGATCTGCAACCCAACCCCCAGGTTGCCCTCTTCGGCATGCCAATCCAACACCGCAAACTGTCTTTTGCCTCTCTGCTGGCCAGGCGGACAGTTCTAATCAGATGGAGGGATGCTGCTGTGCCCACCCATGCCCAGTGGCTGAGGGACACTATGTCCTGCCTTATTCTTGAAAAGATACACTACTCATTGTGTAACTCAATTTAAAATTCCAAAAGGTTTGGGGCCCCTTTCTGAAATACTTCCAGAGCTGTCAGTTAAACTGAAGATTGTGTGTTTGTTCCTTGTTCTTGGTGCACTCTGTCAGCGTGTACTCTGACAAAGTACCTCATAATTCTCAACCTGCCTCTTACAGAGTCATCTCTCCTTGACTCTTTTAAGATTGAGCTCTGACTTTCAGCTCATCTGTCATGTTTTGTACTATTCAGGAGATGGAGGATCGTCCCAGTGACGAAATTGCAGCTGTTATTAGGGGTTAGTGGAATGGGGAGGATTGTGATGTTTTGTTCCTGTCACATATATATGCTTTAAGCCTGATACCTGGTTTGATTATTATTGTGTAACCCTATTAAAAATGAATAAAAATATTCTTGATTAAAAAAACAAAAACAAATTAAAACTAGGTGTGAAATATCATTCTAGTTAACTTAAATAAAAATGAAATTTAGACTTAAGAAAAAAAAACAGTTTAGTCTTCGTCAATTTGGTCAAATTTGTCAATACAAAAAGCGTGAGGAGGAAGTGGTGCATATGGTTATTGAGACTAGGTTGTCTTCATGTCTGTGAGTCAACTACTTCCACAAAGTATTGTGTTTTCATTGTAGTATTCTGAATTTCTTGGATCTTGCTCCTGACAAATATCACCCATATTATGAAAAGATTAAAAACCTAATAGTAATAATAAAACTAATAAAAAGTAAACTTAAACTAAACAATTTTAACAATGCAAACTCACTCTGGAAACTGAAACTAAGGTAAATTGAAAACAAAAATGAAAATAAAAAATATTGAAAAACACAAAACATTATTAACACTGCAAGTAGGTCCTACACCAAACTTCCTTAAATATTACAGTGGGCTAAGAGTCATGACAGTAGTGCTGGAACAAAAACCACTTAAAGTTTAAAACACTGAAAATTCACAGCAAATCTGTCAGAGCTGCAGCAATTATGAAGTCCATTGCTCTGTTTTTCTCAAAAACTGTAAAACTAATTCCTAACGCCTTTCACATTTTTAGCTCAGCTGACACCAAACTCGCTATAAAACATCTTCAGACTGCACTCAACAAACCAGCCAGATTTTCAAATGATCAAAAAATTGAGCCCACAGTAAATCAAAACATTTTCCCTAAATAGCTATGGCAAATTCTCACTAAATAAATCTCCAATGCTCATGAAAATAAATGGCAAAATTTTGATGTCATAGATGTAATGCGTTTTATTTCAGAATTATATGTAAATACCAGAAATTTGGGCAATATTTTGAATTCTGTCCTCGTGTATACTATCGCAGTTTGTCATTCATTGAGCAATCAATCATTGTGGAAAAAGAAATACAAATTACAAAAAATCTCAAAAAATGTTGTCTAGAGCAGTGGTTCCCAACTGGTGGGTCGCAGCCCAAAAGTGGGTCACAGGTCCATTCTAAGTGGAGCGAGATAAAGTACAAACAATTTTAGAAATTGGTCAGCAAGATCGTGACTTGCCCTTGGTGTCTAAGGTTTTGAGTTCAGCCCTAGGTAATACAGACTATGCATGCCAATGCTCACTCAGGCATTGTGCTGTGTTTGTTATGATTTCAAAGATATTTTAAAAATCTCATTTGTCTCATTTTCATCTTCCTCCTTCTTTTTCCTCCTCAAAATGCCCGGCTCGACTCACTGCTGCGCGGCAGCTATAATTGGAATTTGGCTTTGCTCTGATCTGTTTCCCCAGTAAAACATTTCAGAGCCGGATCTGCGCCTAATTGGAGTAAAATGGCAGTAAAATGATGAAGGCTCAAACACAGAGTCAAAGACAAGACAGATCTCAGATGTGATTGGTTACCGTGCTGCAATTTTCCACCCCCTTCAGGTCACAGTTGGAAAATTTTGTCCACCCACCCGTCCGTGTCTGCTGTAATCCCATCATGCTCTGCAGGATGGATTCACTGCTGCTCCTCATAGAAAATGAATGTGTGGCAGCAACTCCACCTAACTCTCAGTATTGTGACTCTGTCTGATATCTGGAATTATCGCACCCTTGTTCTGTGGAACCTGCTTTCCCCTGCTCCAGGCTGGGCAGAGGCACACTGGGACAGCCGTGACACACAAACACATGCACACACACACACACACAGAAAAAGGGAAGAACTGCCATGAAAGCCCATTCACATACACAGGACACACTCCTCTCCACCTGGGCCCATCAATGGATCTATTCCACCAGTGGATGGCATTGGTTGTGACAGGAGCTATACGCCTCAGGTACACACAGAGGAATTAAAGTGCAGTGCGAGCAAGAAACAAGGTTGTTACACCGTTGGCTGTTGTTTTTTTTTTTTTTTTCCTCCTTCTGTGTGGGTTGTGACTTGTGTCACTCTCGAGGGAATTATATCATTATTTTATCTTCCTTTTTCGTGGCTCTGGTGATCTTTTCTTACTTTGTTGACTGTCAATCTGGAGTCTACTTTCTCTCTGTCTGACTCTCTCCTGCCCTGTCTCTCTAACTATTATCTGTCACTTCTTCCTGTTCTGGCAAGTTTAAATTAAAGGACTTTATTTGCATGAACATATTGAGACACAGTACTAACAGAGCATTATGAATATAGTCTAAAAACCTGCAGTATATATTATTCAGAGCTCAGAAATCTGCTTTGCCTCATTCTTATTCTCATTTATTCTCACTCCCACTGATGTGTGCTTAGTCAAATCTTACATTGCTCACATGGTAATGAAAACTAATCTACCATATTATTTTGTTATATTCACTGTAAATGTGGCAAATAAAAGCTAGGTCTATAAATGAAGCAGACGTTTACATCAGTGCTTAACACTTAAATAGTTCTGATGGGCGAGCCATCTTAGAAGAGCTATTTGTTAAGCTATTTCAAAGCTATTTGCGAAGCAATTTGTAATAATGTATGTTTTATGCAGCTGTATAGGTTTCACTTGCATGGCTTATTATGGCTGGATCTAGTGTTGCATGCTGGGTTTAATGGGTCCAATAACACTCTATCAGAGGTCTTTTCACCCTGCTAAAGGGGGGAAGCACATGGTGCATATACAAGCAATGAACAGTGAAACAAGCAATACAGAATGACTTTGTTTGGGATGTTAAGTACAATTAAATGAGGAAAATGTTATGTTTATTTGTGCTAATGTGGTACAGAGTACATTAGTATAGCCCTCCATATGTTTTAATACATGGATAACACACTGTATATTATGGACATAGTCAGTGTTTATGATTCTATACCATGATATGTGCTCAGGTAAAAGTTAAATTGGGACCAGTTCACAAAAAATGATATGCCTTGGCAAGGTCACACCTATGAGAAAATTATGAGGCATATTTAACCGTTAAAGGTCCAGTTTTTAGTGGAATCTAGTTGTGAGGATTGCAGATTGCAACCAGCTGAAACTTCTGGTGAGGATCCCTTCTGTGTTTATCTTTTAGGAGGTTTTTACTGGAAGCTGAATTATCTGCAGAGGTCTTTTCCTTTTCAGAACAAACCAGGGGCCATATTCACAAACTTTGTGAGAATACTCCCAGAGAGCTCCTAACTTGGCCTAAAAAATGTTTAGTAAGGAGTCCTGGCTTAGAAGTAATTTAGGAAAGTTCTAAGGGCAACTCTGTGCAAGGAAGGGACAGAAACTTTTACCTTAGTGAGGAGGTGTGGTTGACCCTGTTGCTAGTATAATACATTCTTTTAACAGATTTCATTGGTTGTCAGAGATTAACCCTTTTGTGAGCCTGCAAGGTGTGGACACCCAGTGGAAATGAAATGAACTGCTGACTGTGAAAGTGTTGTCAGTGTTAGTGTGATCACTGCTGATGGAAGGCTGAGACAGACTCAAGTCATCACTGCTGCACTGTTGCATTTTTCCAGTTATTCAAATATCTTAATATTGTGATTATCTTATTTCTGGTGCTATAGCATTAGTGGGCAGTGTGTGCAAATCCCTAATGAGATTGACCCCAAATAATATCAGTGTTTGGAGGATATTTCTCCAACCTCTTTGTCTTTCCGCCATTTTCTCCTCTGCTTAGAAACTAAGCCTCTTAAAAGTCCTCCTCTCTACTCCTAAAGGTTTTTCACCTTAGAGGCTCTTTTTAAGGTCCAAGATGCTTTGTGAATAACTTTTATCTTTACATGGACCTAGTCTTAACTAAGGCTGCAACTAACGATTATTTTCATTGTCGACTAATCTGTCGATTATTTCCTCGATTAGTCGACTAGTCATTTTATTGAAAAATATGTTAAAATGTTGAAAAATGTCAGTCTGTCTCTCCCAAACCCCAAACTTATGTCATCTAATGTCTTGTTTCATACTCACGCCAAAGGGTTTTAGTTCACCGTCATGGGAGAGTGTATAAAGCCGCCAATATTTGAACGTAAGAAGCTGCAATAAGAGTATTTTGGGGTACTTTTATAGTACTTTTCTTTGAAAAATGACTCAAACCGATCAGTCGACTACTGAAATTATTTTAATAGTCGATTAGTCATCGATTAGTCGAGTAATCGTTGCAGCCCTAGTCTTAACTTCAAGGGGAAACTGTGGGAAAACGTCACACTTCCAAGAATTTTCTTAGAGTTTCGTCACTAGGAGCAACTCTTAGCACTAGAAATCTGTGTGAATATGGCCCCAGGTTATTAAAACCACTAAAAACACTGAATAAAACGGCATCACACTATGAATCAGTGTTTTTCCAACACATTCCATCTCCGAGACAGCCCATTACCTTAGCACCTGCTAATGTGTGATCACCATTTTTCCCCTGATAACTTAAGATTCAGACAGTGGAAGACAGACTTTAGTGGAAGTTGAATTATCTGCAGAGGTCTCTTCCTCTTTAAAACAAACACAGCCAATGATTGAAACCAGTGAAAACACTGAATAAAGCAGTTTAACATCACAAATCTGTGTTTTCCTGATGCTGTTTGGCATGTCAGAGATGGGCCATTAGCCTAGCACTGACTAAACCTGTGCTCATCTTTTTTCCACGATAACTCAAGATCCAGACGTTCAGAACGTTTTATGGGTAGCCACATCTCTTCCTCTCCAGGTCAAATGGACCCCTGTGACTTAAATCAGTAAAAACACCTTTTTTATGGTGCTCTTGTCTCAGAGGGGCTACTATCTATAAGTGACCGGTATAGAAATGCGAATGGCCCTTCCTACAGCCAGTGTTCGGTTTGTCCGTTCTTTGCTACTGTAGAAACATGGTAGTGCAACTTGGCGATCTCCCTCCAAGGATCCGCTCCCTATGCACATATAACGGGCTCATTCTAAGGTAGCAAAAACACAGCAATTGTCATTTTCTGGTGATTATACATGAAAAAAACTGTTAATGTTCAGGGACCAAGCAGTAAGGCAACAAGGACACAGGAGTTGTTGACAAAATCGTGGCATTTTATTCACCCAAAAAAGCACGAAAAATTACCAACCAAGAAGTGAACAACTAGGCCTAAACTAATGAGTTTAAAGAGCGTGGATTGGGAAAACATTACCACGTGTAGCTGTGACCATCTCACTTATTATATTAGATTATATTTCTGCCACCTAAATCTTTCACACTGGACCTTTAACCAAGAGATAAAAACGCTCATCCAGGTAAGGTGAGACTGTAAAAGATGTGTGTAAAGAGAGAAAATTCCATGAGAGAAAATCCTCTCCTAATAGTTAAAGCTCCCTGGTCTACTTTCCCTGATTAGCAAGATTACCATGAGACTGTAGTTCCCTTTGCAGCTGCCTAATGAAGGTTATGCTGTAACTTCCATCCTACTTAATGTGCAAACACTGAAGATTATCAAATACTTACACTCACCACACACACATGCACCAGAAGCTTTACATTTCCCCAGTTTAACATAAAATATTAATACATTAGAGAGTGTTATTAATGGGAAAATTATCTTCTAAAGGCTACCAGGCAATAGTTTGATGCCCTTGCTTTCTGAGCACAAGGATGCTTTTCTCACTCAGTCGAAACACTATGTTTTTGAAGATGCAAAGTGATACGTGCATGGATCTGTCGGTGTGAAATGCACGCTACAGTTCCAGGAGTTAATTAGATCCTGACTTAGCCCAGCATGCACACATTTACCCTGTGTGCACAAACACATGTTCGCTCGCTGCAAATAGACCATATCCTAACGAGGTCGATGGGGAAGGAGAGTT